>CM071628.1:18425772-19670698 GCA_036419045.1 Scirpophaga incertulas | reverse complement strand
AAGTATGTGTAAGTTGTCTCAGAATATTTTTCTTCACCGTAGGAGCGCCAGATAAATGTACATAAGAATTCAGTAATGGACTCAATCCTGGACTTTCCTTTTAAAAGTCCAGTACCAAGACCACAGCGCCGTTGACGCATCAACTTAATAATATTTTTTGATAAATTATATAATTATTAATAAGATATATATACTGGTATGTGTAGTGCTATATGCTGATGTTTTTATTAAGAATCTCCTCATTTCACACTCTTCAAATATTATTATTGCATATTCATATGTCATAATAGGCTAATTTATCACACAATTATTATCTGTTTGACTATTCATAGCCAAACAAAACATGGGCGAACATTAAAGTATTAATAAATATTAATCTCGTATCGGTGACACGCTTACATGGGACAATATAAAATATAAATGTATAAAATGTATTTTATTTTAAACTAAGCTCTACGGTGTCGTATATATTACGGATGATAATCACTCAACAGAAAGCTTTTGTATTATAACGTCTTGGAAAGTAACTAAACTAACATGTCGGATCTGTCATAATAATATAATGAACAAATTCATAATTTATGTAATCTGAGAAATCTATGAAGCCGCCATTTTTTAGCAACCCACTTAATCAATTTCATTGTTGTAAAGATGTTTTAGAATATTAATAGTAAATATCATATAGTATTCTTTTTCTTTTTCTTGCCTTGTTCCCAATTTCATTTGGGATCGGCACAACATAGCTTGCTCTTCTACTCTCTTCTATCACTCACCATTTCAACACTCACTCCCTTCCTCAACATATCAACATTCACACAGTCCATCCATCGTTTCTTCGGTCTTCCTCTCCCCACACGCCCTCGATGGGCTAAATAGTTATTGTAGCTCGTATTTTTTTAAAGATTTTAATTGTAATACGCAATGCTCGCGTTATATTGAATTTTACTGTAAGAAAGATATATTGTCCCGAGGGAAAAACTTCCCATATTTGTCCCCGGGTCACAAACCATCTGAATATTTTTTTTTAATCCACTATGGTACCAAAAAGACTGCTGCCTTATAGTAAGCAGTCAGTGTAGCCTACAGAATACCGGAGAACGCAAAACTTTACCAACCCTTCTTGAAGAAACCCATACTGTGCCCATACCCGTAGTATTAAGAGGAACAATATTATATTTTATAATCAGTATCTTTAGAGTTTGTATGAACTTTTTTTTATATATTTCTTACACTTGCACTAATTAGCCCAAAGTAAGCTCTATAAGGCTTGTGTTATCCCATAACATACACTATACCATACGTAAGTACCAAAAGTAAGTACCAAAAGTAATGATAATTAATATTAAACAACATGATATATATATTATAGTTATTTTTTAATTTATTTTTCTACATAGTCTTCTCAAGTTAATACATTTAGCCCATCTTTTTTCTAAACCTAAAATTCCCTTTGGAATTTTTTTTTCTTGTCTCTCCAAAAAAGCCTCTGCAGCCGCCATCACTTCGCTATCGTCTCCAAATTTCTTGCCTCGGAGGTCTTCTTTGAGCTGAGGAAAGATAGAAGTCGCGGAGAGCTAGAGCGAACAGGGAGGGTGTTCGACCACTTCAAATCCCATTTCTTGAATGGCAGCCATCGCTACTGCAGCTTTATGAGCCGGTGCGTTGTTTTGATGAAACAGCACTCCAGCGCACAGCTTGGCGCGTCTTTTTTGTTTGATGGCCTCCCGCAATCTTCTTATTTTGTCTGCATAGTAAGAGCCTGTAAGCGTGGCTCCCTTTTCCAAGTATTCCACCATTATTACTCTTTGTGAGACCCAGAAAACGGAGGCCATAGCCTTCCCCGTCGAACTTGACACTGAATTTCTTTGGTTTGGGTGAGGAGGCTCGTTTTCAAGTCATTGACTGCTGTTTCGTTTCAGGGTCGACATGGTGAATCCAGGCTCGTCCGTGGTCACAAAACGTGACAAAAAATTTACCTGGTCAATCTGGAACTTTTCGAGATTAGCTCTCGAAATGATTGACATTTCGTTTTTTCTTTTGTTCGTCGATTAACATTCTCGGCACTACCCAACGCGCTGACACCTTTTTCATATGCAATTCGTTCGTGAAGATTCTTTGGATACTACCGTATGACATCCCTGTCACCGTAGCTACGTGTCTGACTGTCACTCTTCGATCTGCCAACACGATATCTTCGACCTTCTTCACTTTATCCTCAGTAAGAAAGTGGAAGAGCGCCCTTCGCGAGGTTCGTCTTCTATGGGTGTTCTGTCCAACTTACTCGTTGGTCCAGTATCCAACTGTGGAATGCGGAGGAGCAGAGTCCCCCAATGTTTCCACAAAGTCGCTGTGTATGTCTTTGGTAGACATTTTTTTTAAGCAGAGGTACTTACTTTATGACGGTTCTAATTTCATTTTTCTCAATTTTGATGTTCTCTCTCCGATAGCTCGTATTCAAATGAATGTAGCTCCCGTTATTTTTTTTTCCTCAGGAGAGGAGGCTGAGAATCCTCATGGATACCACCGCAACGGCAAATGCTACGGTGATTATGTCGGACTCCTGGCGAATCAAGGCGGCTCGACCTGACAAACCTACCGACTAAACTCAGCCTAAGCCTTTGGTCCTAATGACCCTACTGGCTTGGCTACGTGAGAAAGCCGTACCTCAGAAGAAAAAAGGTTAGTGCTACGCTATGGAGAGGGCATATGCGCTAGAAGAGGCAGGGTATACCAAAGCTCCGGCCTGTATTGATAGGAACCTACACGTGGCTAAGCAGAAGACTGCCGATCAGTGGGTGACAAGGGAGGCGACGGCTCAGACGCCGCCGCTTGCAGGTCTAGAAGGTCCTGCGTTAATTGATTAGGGGGATCGCTAAGGATATGTCGCGGTCTACGTATCCTTTGCCGATATTGACTGGTGCCGATTTGGTTCGCTGAAGGCGGTGTTGACGGGAGTAGCTCCCGGAAATCATGGCTTATTTATATGTTATTTCTAGCCTGAACTGGTGGGTTTATGTGCTGGAAATAACCGATTTTCACTACTTTTGGATCATAACTTGTAGTTATAGCTTTCCGCTTAATAATGTTAATATAGATAAAAGCTATAAAGATCGTTGGACTGCGCTGTAAATATCGATAAATTACCCAAACAGTAAAGGAAGACTTTATTCCAGGATCGTCAGTACCTCTGGCTTACCTATTTCTGCCCCATAATACCAGTGTTTTCATTGATGTGTTCCGGTGTAAACGGTAAAATGAGCAGTCTCATTACTGGGTACTGTGACTGTACATCTTATGTCACATGTTGGCATCGTACAATGTGGTTTTTGTGGGGGAAGCAGATACGTTGGCGGCGCTGTGGTTTTGGCACAGGTCTTCCAATCGGATGATTCGGGGGTCTATCCTGCCATGTATTTCGTTTATCGTTCATTTTATATATTTCATACGAGTACCTATATACATTTATCTAACTAAACGTCGTGAAGCAATCTGCATATCAGCGAATATCAAAAAATCTATGTAGTCAACCAATCCGCACTAGGCCAGCGTAATACAGCCGGAAGATCCAAAAAAAAAACGATGCGAGTCGGACTCCCGCAACGACGGTTCCGTATAAATTTGTCGACATGTAAATTGTATGTTCATTACTAGAATTATCATATTTACTAAAGTTACTAGTCTCATACATATATATATATATATATATATATATATATATATATATATATATATATATTATATATATATATATATATATATATGTACGTATAAAAGTGTAAGCAGTTAGGCAAAAAATACAACTACTTCACCATTTTTTTTTTTGTGTACAAATTAACTACAAATTTACGGTTTTCGGAGATTTTTCTTTACTTGTGCTAGATGACATTGCTTCTTACCACATGATTCTAGGTCAACAGAAAGTACCCTATAGGTTTGGATTCCCTAGCAAATGGCAAAATATGCAATATAAATGGAACATAATGGCCATATCTTTTTATTGCGTTGATTTACAAGTTTTTCTCTGCTTTGAGAGATAAGAGACCTGAGTATGTGATATTAATTTCACCTTGATATCTCGACGCGTTTCTAAGAAAAAGGGTCTTGACAGAGGGACGGACGGACGGACTAACAACAAAGGTACAAAACCCTAAAAATCTAACTTTATTTTAAAACTATTCAATTTTAACAAAATTGCAATTATATTATATACTAATATTAGTTGCTAACTCTTCGATGTTAGAAGTAATTATAATTATATTAATTAAGTGTGTGTTAAATAAATAAATTAAGTGAATACTTAATTTATTTATTAAAGAAAAGTAGGTTTTGCGACATCTTCTGCTCAATCTGCACCTCATGCAGAGTAGTGCCGTGTGCAGTTTTGATTTGTGGTAATGCAGACACGGACTGCTCGAACAGTTAGCGGCTGAGCGAAATACACGGACCGCTCGAGCGGTCGGCGTCGACAGCTTGAGCTGTCGGTTGTTGACTGCTCGAGCTACGCTACCCAACTGCTCGAGCAGTTGATTTTCTACCACAGTCGAGTCATGGATTCTAACGAGGAAGCACTGCTTTTGCTGCTTCTGCTCAGGCGGAGACGACGGCGTCGACGTCAAAAGAGAAAATTTTGGGTTCATCCAATTTTGCAATTAACAACATGGACAATTCCATCATTTGTTTATAGAACTTAGAAGTGATCTGCTCTAGCGCAGTCAACGGCTCGAGCAGTCGGTGTATGCCTCACAACCGCTCGCGAGCGGTCGACGGCACGATGGATTTTTTATCATGCAGTTGACGGCTTGAAGCGGTCGTGACTGCTCGACCAGTCGTGTGTACGGCAGCTAATGAATGACTATAGTTCACCGCTTAAGCTTTAAGCAGTCGGTCTCAACTGCTTGAAGCAGTACGTGTACTACTGGCCTTAGGGCTGCATAACAAGGCCAGTATATTTGTTTGGCAATACATCTTGTTACATATGAAAATGTGTTGGTAAGTGCATAAATCAACAACGCCTGGACTAGTTTGCCAATTATGTTTGTTGAAGTTCAAGGGTGCGACAAAAATGCGAATAATTATCGGAAAAACCCTAAAACAGCCCTTTTTTCCATACAAACGTTTTCGCTTTTTGTTATTTGAGCTTTATTGTTATTGTATAAAGTTCATGTTGCAAGCACTCACTGTTGTCTAAGCAAGTGTTCCTAACATCAAAGAGTGAATTTGCACCTCATTAACGCTATGTAAAGTTGAAATTCAATCATATTTACCAAAACCTTGTGCGTGTGTGCGTTGGAGTACAGAATACATCGTTGGAGGATTTAATTTTACGATCCAAAATTGAATAGTCACAAAATGTAATAGTTCATTTGTAATTTTTTTGCATTTTGGTTGGCTATGCGATATTATCTATATAATAAGTAGGAACAAAAACTGACGCTTTACAAATCTTTTTGAATAAAAATAATCTGGAGTATAGCTGTAGCTAAAGGCGATGTTTTAAAACGTTGTAACTCGGCTTTAACATATTGTGAGCTATGATGCAATTTATTAGCTGATAGATTAAGATAGCGTTCTTCAATACCAACAACGAACATGTTCACAAGCAAACTAATTCATTTTTTGACATGTTGATTGATGTACGCATCTCGCACAATTGTCTACAAATTATTATTAATATTATAAATGCAAAAGTAAGTCTGTATTTTAGTCTGTCACGTGCTTTCACAACATAACTACTGAATGGACTTAAATAAAGTTTGGTGCATAGATAATGTAGAGCCTGAGAAAGGACTCAGATGATTTTTAATCCGAAAAAAGTCAGGCGATGATAGGGTGAATGAAAGGTTGTCTGGAAGTATTGTTATTTTTAAAGCTAGATGCTTCAATGTTTTTTAAATAAATATGAAAGTTGAGGGAAGACCTTTGAAAACTAATAGTTAAGTTTATGTTTGTCTGTTTTTATCCTTGTCTCTATCCTTTCGTTTGTTCTTTTACTATCAATACTACTTTAAACACATATAGCATATATGCATATATAGCATATTCAGAACAGAAACAAAAAATAAAACCTGTTTATGTTTCTATGTGTAATTTAAAAATAAAAAACCGTATAATGTAGCATGATAATCATTTAATTCGGCGTGTATAATCCACATTTTGTTTACTTTTTAATTTTGTTGTAGTCGCATTCAGTGTCGCTCTCACAGCCATTAAGTATCTAACGACTCCTGCCAAATTAAAATCAATCTAACCGTTTAGGCTGTAGATTGTTTCAAACAATTATACATACATACACACTCTTGAAAAACATAACCCTGCTGGTACAATCTGATGATTATTTTGTAGCAATGTATGATAGAAGCCATTACGAGTTATTCATTCTAGGCGTGGAATCAAATTGTTATTCTTTATTTAATACCTTAACCGACTTACAGGTAATTAATTAGATATATAAAAATGTTTCAATAGTGTTTGTCACAAAGACACAATCCCGGCACTTTATTAAATAGTTTTATTTTGCAATATGCACAGTTTGCCATTTGAGTTACGCGGCGTTACTAATAATATGCAGGTAACAGAACGTTTTACATATATATGTGTTTTTAATTGCTGTCAGTGGCACCATACAATATTGAAATAAGTTATTACATCGAAGTAAATATTTTGATGGCTATACCTTGTTTAAATAGAGAACTGCGTAAATATTATAATTTACACTGACTCGCTAAATATATGTACATGTATATTTATTTAGCTATAATATATTTCTAAAAAAAGTTTTGTTCGTTGCTCTCTCAATTGAGTTACGTGTTTAGTTTGAATCGTTCAAGTCACAAGCAAAAGCGTTTGGTTATAAAAATGTCATATAATTGTTACACCTCTAATTACTTCACGTTTCATAATATTTAAAATTAAAACTGTGTTTTGCATATCCAAGGAGAAACAGGTGTAAATAAATGTAAAGACAGTAGCTGGCGCGTTGCACTACAAAAACTGTCACTATTTCAAACGGCATAAAAGCTATCTCAAGGAATATATATAAAGTCTGAAGCATTAGCTACTGGGTACATATTGAAAGTTAATCACTAAATATTATTACTTTAAATATAAACATATCAATATAAAAGGACACTGTTTTTTCATTCATCACTGTTGCAGCTGAGATGTTCAAAGCTGGACAGAGGTTTCCTTTAAGGACCTTCACAACGATCAGAACCTGCGCTTCTGCGTCCAGCGACTTCAATATATTAATGAAGTTATTTTATCCCCTTGTTATAAAAATACAAGTATTCTGTTCATATTCTAAACGCCGTATGTAGAAAGATATCTACGTCGAACTCTGGTTAATATTTTTCTTTTAATTATTTAACATCATTTATGATCAATTGTAATGGTAATTTTAATGTTTAAATTATCATCGACAACTTTATATATTTAAATCAAGTTTAAATACTTCGCCTACAACATTTTTAAGGTTATGGTGTTGCCATTCGTTACATATATAAACTCGGGGTGCAAGTGGTTCTGAATCCCCATCAATACACACAGGCCGGAGCCACTTTGGTGTACCGCGCCTTCTCTAGCGCATATGTTCTCCTTGGAGGGCAGCGCTGACCGTACCCTGTCCTGAGGGTGCGACAAACCTTTCCGTACCGTAATTAAATGTATTTGAATCAAAAATGAAATTGCATCCATAAATTTATTATGCGGCTTCGACAGAAATTGTAACACAGTTATAATTTTGTTAAGGTATTATTATATTAAATAAAAACCGCTCGCATCTATGACTTGGTCGTGAGTTATTGTGCCCACACGCGACCTTATAACCTTTCACTTCTTGTATTTTTATAATTATATCCTATTACCGGCCGACGCGTAATTATTGATAGTAATGGCGATCGCAACATGTTAATAGCGGTCGTCATTGTTATTGGAGATTTGCCTGTGGGTGACGAATCTGATGTTTCAACTTTCTTTCGTTGAAGATGACCGTAATCTTGATGCTTATAGGTCCCCATTGACGGCAAAACCGGGAAAGCAATTTAGCTGTCGATTAAAATGATAGAAAAAAAGGTGTCAGTAAGGCTTTTAAGTGGTTTTAGTTCTTGCAAACCGCGGTTAAGTCGATTAAATTGGGTCTTTCTGGATCCTCCTTTCCCGGAGCTCTTCTAGTAGGACTTAAATAGTTGCAATAATTTACATCAGGTTTGTTTTTATCGTGTATTGAAATGGTTCAACATGCGAACTTACGATTTGAGCCTTTTTAATAATTTTTCCCTAGCTTGCTTTCCACTTTGGAATAAAATACATTTCGATATAAAGAAGAAAAAATATAAGCTAACATTTATCCCTAATAAATTAACATTTATCCCTAAAACAAACGTAAGTATAAGCAGGCTTAGCCTTAAAATAATTTACGCAAGCTTTTCTTCGATAGAAGTCTTCGGCTATAAAATCAGTTATTAGGAATTATGTAGTAGTATTTGTGTATTGAGATTTTTAATTAATTTTACATATAAGTTTGTATACTTTAGCACCTTTTTGTATCTCTGCATCACCTGAAGGTTGAGTGGTAGAAAATGCCAAAGGCATTAAATCCGCCTTTTTACACCAATATATGTATATAAAGTTTAAATAAATAAATAATAATATTCCTATGTATTGAAAGAATAAGGAAAGTCTACTTTCTGCACTTGATCATATGTGTGTGTATGTATGTATATTTATATATTTATGATTATGTATGTGTGTATCAAATTAATTAATCATATCTATTTTAATAATGTATGTATAGTATGTAATAAAAATATGACGCTTCTATCACTTAGGTTTTAAAAACAATTATATACATAATACTGTGTAATTTATATATATATATAATTTACAAAATAAGTTTCCAGCAAGACTAAACGTTCAGAATTTCAGCTCATTTGTGCAAAAAAGAATAACTAACTTACTCGCAAAAGCACACCACACGCAATCAGATTTTGACATAAGCAACAAAAGAAAGTACGCATTATAAAAAGAAAACAAAGTTCGAAATTTAAAGCTTATTTAAATTTGAACAACTAGATAGGTAACAATTTTTTTTTCACAAAACTTTCGAGGTTACGTAAGTTCAAAGGGAAACAAAATTATTTGACTGCATTTGTATGGGAAAAGTGGTTTTTGATTTGTCTTTTCTAGTACTAAACCCTCAGTTGATCAGAAGATTTTGATTAGCGTACAAAATTGAATCGAATGGCATCAAAAAAGTTTTTGTGCAAGAAGCAAATTTTCTTGCTAACCGTTTTTTTTTTAATCTGTGAATGGGAATGATATTTTTTTGAAAAATTATGGATTGTCTCCTAAGACCAATTTCTTGTAGCTGCAACGATAAAGGTACCTCCCTTGGCTGCCCCATTGAAACTTTCCACCCTGTATATTTATTTATATGATAATATTGATTAATTGTGTACAATATAGTAGTTTATGCAACTGTCATATAATAAAGGGTATTAAAACACGAGTGTGAGTTTATGAAACGAGCGCAGCGAGTTTCATAATAGTAAGGAGTGTTTTAATACCCGTGTTATATGCAGTTGCATACACTACTTTATCTTCACTAATGCAATTAATCAAACAACAAGAGTAAAAGCTGACAATAGTTTATTTATAATAATTGTTCAAATTTTGGATGGTACAATTTTGAAAGTTAGTGTTAATTATTGATTCAGCAGCTGTAGCGGTCGCGGGGCAAGCAGTAGAGCTCGTAGACGGAGTCGGAATATATATAATCACTTCATTCGTCTTGTTTTCTATACTGTTCAAGATCGTATTTGAGACTTGAATTTTATTCATTAAAGACTCATTAATGTAGCTTTCAGCCACAGTAGAAGACTTCCACCCCCCGTGCCGTTTCAGTGCGGTCGAATCACCACCGCTACGAGTATCAATGAGAAATGTCGCCGAGGTGCGCCGGAAGCAATGCCCCGTGTACAACGCTGGGTTAGGCAGATTCAAAAAACTTGCGATAGTTTTTCCCAGAGCACCAAATTTATTAATACCAGTTCTTTGATCGACGCACTTCCCCGATCTATAGCTCAAGAAAAAGGCCAGGGTTTCGACAGGGGGTGGGTCGAAGTTCCATGTATTTTTTACATACGGCATAGCAGTTGCCCGTCACAACGAAAGAACGAACTGTTTTCGTTTTTGTTTTCGAAACTTTCACCACGATTGTACCGTCGTCTATGTTAGAGACTTCATCGAACTGAATGTTGTATAGCTCTTTGGCTATGTACATAGCCAAGGCAAAAACTATGAAATATGAAGTAGTAAAGTGTAGGTACCTACTACCTAAATTATACACAAAGCGCTTAAAAACGGAGTGTCTAGATAACTTGCGTGTGTAGTACGTAAGTACTAGGTAGATTAAATAACAGAACTAAAAATACACTTACCTTTTCAAAAGATACAAAATGGGTGTCAATTAAATGGTTAGCATAGTATTGTTATTTCTGTGAGCAGAAAAATATAATCGGTGAGCAGAAATAGCTAATTGGTCAGCAACTCATGGTCAGCAAACATTTCAAAATCAATCAGCAATTTATGTCATTCTGGATGGCTGTAATTATTTTTGTACAGCATATTAATTATATAAGCTGCAATCAGCTGCTCATGTTTAATAAAATTTTGTAAGCACTCAGAGTGTAAGCAAAAAAATGCATTTTGTGCTGCATATAAGAGTAGCAAAAATACTTTATTTGTCATGCCTAACCTAACCTTTTTTTTTTTTTTTTTTTTTTTTTTTATCGAGGGAAAATGCATTTACGCACTTGTTGGCCGACCCTTGGGTAGGGCCGGAGGTGTGGGACTCAGCGGCAGAAGCCGCAATACCCACTAAAAACCCTCGACGACACCTCGCTGGCCATAATGAGCGGCTACGGGCAGTGCGCAGGGCGCTTCACCCGCGTGAGCCGCTCGGCCTAGCCCGCACTGATGTTAGTGCGGGCGCCCTCTCCGCCAAAGGCATGAGGACAGCTGGCATCGTTCAGCCCCCCCACCGTCGCAAGGATCGGTGCAATGCGGACGACACGGTTCCCAAGGCCGCATCGCCCGCCGACCCCCACTAGGACGACGGTATCAGGGCATTATAGCCCCTCCTTCGCCGCCCTGTCCTTCGGCGTCTCCTCGCACTCGCGAGGGATCGAGCTCGCGCTCTCGCTCGCTCGCCTCCTTCCTCTCCATCACTTCTTCACAGAAGCGGGAGAGGGCATCCCACTCCGCCGGGCCGGTGAGCATCGCTCGAACCGCGCCGGGCAGCGTGAGGTCACTCCCAACGACGGCCGTCAGATCACGGCGCTGCTGTGCCCACGCAGGACAGTGCGCGAGCGTGTGCAGCGCGGTGTCCTCGGCCGCCCCACAGTGATGACATCGGTCATCTTCCTCTCGTCCCGCGACCCTGTGCAGGTATCTGCCGAAGCAGCCGTGCCCCGACAACACCTGCACAAGGCGGAACGTGAGCGTCCCGCTCCTCCTCTCCACCCACTGCCGCAGCACCGGGTGGATCGCCGCATAACCTAACCTAACCTAACCTAACCTAACCAAAATAAAAAAAAGTGCGGACCAAAGAGTCTGCAGGTGTAAACTTTATTATATAAAAAAAAAAAAAAAAAAAAAATACCTAACCTAACATACCAATCAAATATACTGCTTAATGTTTTTCTGCCGCTCAATCATGAAATCTTGCCGCTCAAGTAGTTATTTTGCGGACTGAATGTTTATTATGCAGACTCATGTTATTGTTGGCTGCCTATGTATGATTTAATTTTTGACCATTATCAAAATTAGTTGCGGAACAAGAATTGCTGCCTGTTTTTTTTTTTATTGCAAACAAAATCTTTGTATGCTGATCAAATTATTTAAATGCTGCTTTTGGGTGGCTCGCTAAATTTTATAATTGCTGACCAATGTAATTACTTCTCATACAAAATATCTGGTGAATCTTCCAGGAACATCTTCAGTTGACCTGATGTAAACGACAAGGACTTTTTTCCCTTATGTCCTTCTGAATTGCGTTTCAGGAACGCTATGACTTTTGAATACTTCGTGATATCAATATTGTTGTAGATATTCAGTGTGGACTTGAGCATAGAATATTTAGCCCACATAGAAGATGGCTTGAATTTGTCGGAGAGGTCTTTGAGATACGCAAGAATAACATTTTCAGAAAATGATGTAGTTTTCTTTTCGATCTTCCATGCCAAAAAGTTATTATATTCTTTTTCATATAAATTTCTAGATTTTTCTGGCAAAAGATTATGAGTTACTTCTGTTGCCAATTCTAGAATATCCGGAGGCGTACAGATATCGTCGCTGTCCATTTTTAACTTTTAATTTGTATTTCAAAAACAAAACACACTGCGAAACATTAAATTCACGCGTACGTGTATTGTTACAGTGAACTTGCCGCCATTAAAATCTAACCAATGAGAGCACAGCTGCGCGCGCAGGGCCGATCAGGAGCGAGCGCGCGCTGTTCAGTTTTCACGTATAATCCAACTATTTTCAAAAGCCAGCCTAATATAAAAAAAATTAATACAACTTGTCTGAGGATTTTGACATATGGCTCGCCAGGTTAATTGGTCGCGTTTTATTAATGTTATAATGAGATTTTATCTAATACATATGACAATCAGAAATTTACACGACATTGTCCATTAAGGTTGTTGTATGTAACATTTATATTACGTCGGATCCTTACTTAATTATATATTCCTATTATTACTAATTATATATACTAATCATCTGTTTCTTAACCGTTTGAGTGCGAAGCAATTTTTGTAAAAAATTATTGAAAAACGGTATGCATATTTTGATTACTCTAAAAGAAAAAATAATGGTGTGAAATAAAACACTCTCATTTAGACAAATATTAATCAATTTTAATAAATCTTTTTGGGTTATACAGAAAAAAGTGCGTCGAACTTTTCGATACAAATCGCCGCAGCGCAAAATCGCTGCTTAGCACTCTAACGGTTAAATAGAAATGAAGAATATCGTAATTTCTTTAAAATTTGTTAACATTATGTGAACAAACAAAATATTTTTTATATATATTGCAAGTGAACAGTTAATAATATGAAAATCTTTAAACATTTCTCTAATTTCAGATGTTAAACTTTACTTATTGTTTATTCTCCAAATAAAATAAATGTAGTCCAGTCTATGCAGCCCTATTATATATATAATAATACATTTTATGATGTAATGAAAAACTAGTTTCAAACACAAAGTATCTAGTTCTAGTATGTAATTCGTCTAATTTGAATTAATTAAAATGAATTTAAAATAACCGAGAGATATTTGTACTGTCGAACGCTAAAACCGGTGGGCTAAAGCGCTTGTTGATTGATAGTATGAAGTCAGTATATTGTTTAACCTTTGCTCTCACTTTCAAATAGCGTACAGGCCATGCCGAGATGTGCGCGTGGACCCCGTGAATTATGGCTCTTTTTGCTGGAAGCATTAATTAATAATAGCCATTAAATAGAATCTACTTTTATTTGGTATTAACAATTTGCAAGCAAGCATTCTTATTTTTTTTATATTCTTACTGATGAGAGAAGGCAAAGGGAACCAAGCCCATACAGCCATGTCTTATGTAATAATATAAGTAATATTAATATAAGTTCACTACGGACTTTAGCAGTTCTTCCAGTCTGTTCGGAATTTATATACCTCGGATAACTGGTCCAGGAAGATGGGGAAATTATCCAAGACATCAAGCGAAGGATTAGCACAGGATGGATTAAATGGCGACAGGTGACGGGAACTACTTGTGACACCCGTATTTCCCTAAAACTGAAGGGCAAAATTTATGAATAAATAATTAGACTTGTCGTCATGCATGTTGGTCCGTCAAGCGGATGGATCAACAAAGATTGCATGTTGTTTAAATAATATGTATGTTAAGTTGGATGTGTGGGGTGACAAGACCCGACCTCGACTCGGCCCAGCACACACTGGCGGAGAGCCCCGCGTGGGCCTCCGAGCGCCAAATCTTGGTCGCAGAGATCGGGCGAGATCTGTCTCCGCCGGCATTGATTGCAGCAATGCTGGCGGACAAGGAAGGTTTGAGGGCTGTGACCTCCTTCTGAGGAGCAGTGATGCTCCAGAAGGAGGCCGCTGAAGGAGATCGGGAGATGGCCGATCCCGCTCGAAGTAGGCGGCGCCGGGCTCGATAGCACAGCTGCGGGTCGCCGGCGAGTGCAAGGAAATCGCGCCCGCGGATACGGCGACCCGGCAGGGACGCCCCTTCCGTGGCCGGGGGGTGTCGTCGGGGGCGGAGATCAAGGGAGGTATTGTATCCTTCCCCGAAGAGGATTCCCTGTATCGGCAGTGGAACGGAGGCTGGGGGTTCCCGGAAGTTGCTTTGCGTTCCCGTGGGCTCCCTACATGACTGAGGAAGGCCACCCCTGAGGTTTTTAGTGGGTAGGCCTTCCCCTTCTGGGGAGGAGAGCCTCACATAACCGCCGGCTCGCCACAGCCGGGGTATGCAATTTAATGCATTTTCCTCAGGATTACAAAAAAAAGGGGTGACAAGAAAGGATAGTGAGGAATGAATATATCAGGGAAAGTCTGAAAGGAGCCCCGATTGTTAAAACATTGACAGTAAGAAGACTTTCCTGGTATGGTCACGTATTAAGAAGAGGGAATGATCTTGTTACTAGGAAAGTTATGGACATGAAAGTGGATGGGCGTGTGGGAAGATGAAGACCGAAGAAAAGATGCATAGACTGTGTAAATGTTGATATGTTGAAGAAGGGAGTGAGTGTCGAAATGGTGAGTGATAGAAGAGAGTAGAAGAGGAAGACATGTTGCATGAGAAAGAAAAAGTTCACTATTAACTAAATCTTTACACTATACAATATAACAATTTCCTATTACAAATTATTAAACATTTAGTTTAAAATATAGTTTAAAATTTTAATTTTATAATTTTAATTTAACTTTAATATATTCTTTTAAAACTGTATGACACGGCATTCCTAATATAGACATGTTTTCAAAATAAATTTTTATTAATTATATTATGTAATGGAAAATGACTTCATGAATTATCAATATTGAAGTCATTTTCCAAATTGACGACTCTGTATCTATTTAATACAGGAGAAAAAAACAGCCCTTGCTGAGTTTCTTGCCGGTTCTTCTTAGTACAAGGTCCCCCGCCGTAGATTTGCGAACCGATGGCGTAGCTTTTCGACATTCACAAGTGCTTGTAACAGCCCAGACTGAATAAATGATTTTGAATTTGAATTTGAATTGAAAAGAAATTGATACAAGAAAAAGTTAAGGTTAAGGTAAAGGTACTCGTATGTATCATATCATATTGGACATATGACATAGGACAGGATAAGACGAATTAATCGAAACTGTCTGCCAACTCCGGCTAGCTACAAAGGCACTGACTCTTAATAATATTGTCTATAAGTATTTAAATAATTTTCTTGATTGATCTTAAATATTTCTTGGTTTAAAGTAATTAAAATATTGTTTTTTTTTACTTTATAGTTTTGATGTCAATTTTAGTTTTTCTTTGAAAATAATTTCACATTTCAATTTCAATTAATTTTGTTGATTTTATTATAGTCCTATGAATGAATTTCACGTGACGTGACAACAACAGCGATATAGTGAATTCGTGTGTTTAAAGTAGAAGGCTTACAATCAAAGTAACATTGATTACATTCGCTTTAATTTCATTACAACGCAATATATAGAGATGGTTCTATAATTTGGAATCATTTCCATATATTGTCGAAATCGAAACTATTTCAACTGGTTATCACCGTCGCTTCGACAGTGTTTAGTCGTGTTAGTCAGTTGGTTATTTACGAAGTTCACGGATTTGAATGAAACAGAAAACTTAATGCCCTCTACTTCAATATAAATCTTGGATACCTCACACAATTGTATGCACTCCTGATTCATTTATTTATTATATACGTACATACCACACACACTCTCGGTTAGTTAAACTGTCTTATATATTCACATAATTAACACACACACACACACACATAGATATACAAAACACAAAACATAGAAATGATAGTCAAAATAGAAAAATTGTTAAATAATAAAGTTAACAAAGGTTATCATATTGTCGTCTAACTTAGAAAGTTTTTGGAAGTATTAGTATATATAACCATAGTATTGTAAGCAAAATCAAAATAATCTTTATTCAACATAGACCTTTACAGGCACTTATTGACGTCAACAAACAAAACAAAAAAAAAAGGTTAAAAAAAAAACCTTGTCCGTACGTACGAATAAGGAAAAAAAAATGACTCGACACCTGTTCGGAAATTGGGAGAGATGTATGTTTACATACACATATAAAAATAATACAATATTATAAATAATGTTGTTACCAAACATGGCTCTATGAAAAGTGTCCCTATTTCCAAATAGTGTGATCATTTAGATCAATCTTTACTCATGAGTGTCTTTTTGATATGTATTTTAAATTTATATAAAAGCAAATCAATGACACTTTGCGAAAGTTTGTTAAACATAGATATACATTTCCCCAAGAACGAACAGCTAGTTTTATGGAGTCTGAACATTACAACACAACAACACGCACCTGCGGGACTCAAGATCTTACTCACGAATCTTTTTAAAATATGTTTTGAGCAAGGTTGCTTTCCAAAAGTGTTTAAAAGGTCTATTATTACCCCAGTTTATAAAAGTGGTGCTCGGGATAGTATCGAGAACTATAGGCCGATCTCTGTGCTTCCTGCACATTCTAAGATCTTGGAAAGATTACTGAATAATCGCTTAGTTACATTTTTAAATAAATATGACATCTTATCAAGTATGCAATTTGGTTTTAGATCGGGTGTAGGCACGGAAGACGCCGTCAATGGTTTGGCTGAGTTGGTAACAAATAAGCTAGACCAACAACAAAAGAGTGTTGGGGTGTTCCTCGACTTAGTCAAGGCTTTCGACACTGTCTCGATACCTATTCTTTTGCAAAAGTTGGAATGCATTGGAATAAGAAACTCTGCTCTATCTATTTATTCAGACTTCCTCTATGACAGAGTTCAGAGAGTTAAAATAAAAAATGTTATTAGTTCGGATGCAAATGTTACATATGGAGTACCTCAAGGAAGTATTTTGGGCCCCAGTCTCTTCCTAATTTATATTAATGACCTTTGTTGTATGTCACTAACACATGGCAAATTATTCACTTATGCTGATGATACAGCGTTGATATTTTACTGTGAGACTTGGGCCGAGGTACAGACAGCTGCTGAAAATGGTCTCCATAGTGTGGCACAATGACTAGAAGACAATTTACTAACTCTAAACGTTTTAAAATCGACTTATTTGCAGTTCCGTATCACAAATTCTGTTAGAGTTGATGATATTAAATTGAAAGTACACTCTTGTGATCTAAAAAATATAAATGATTGCTCTTGCTTAACAATGACCAAATCTACAACTGTCAAATATCTTGGCGTAGTATTGGATGACAAACTTAGCTGGCTCCCACATATTAAACTTATTTCATCCCGAACCCGAACTTATATGGGCATTCAAGAAACTAAGGCATATCGCTAATTTTAATTTGTTACGTACTGTATACTTTGCGTTGTCTGAATCTGTTATAAGATATTGTATAAGTGTATGGGGGGGAGCCTGTAAAACTTTTCTAATCATATTAGAAAGAGCACACAGATGTTTGCTGAAAGTTATGTCTTTCAAACCTTACAGATATTCTACAAAGGCGTTGTACAAGGAATGTGGGTTACTGACGGTTAGGCAATTATTTATTCTAAATCTGATCACCTTGAAACATGTTCGCACTACTATCACCCTGAGATCTGTCGTGGCAGACGGAAAATTCCCGATGTTTTGGCTTCGCTCAGTTGCCGCACTGCTTTTGCTAGGCGACTATGCTCATCTCTTTCAGCTGTACTCTACAACAAGCTTAACAAAATTCTAAATTTCTATCCTCTTACTAAACACGAGTGTAAAGTTAAAGTTCGAAATTGGTTATTATCTTTAGATTATGAAAAAACTGAGAGTTTATTTATTTAATATGAATAGGTAGTGTATTTGTATATATTTATTGGAAATCCATATATTTATATAACGTAATGTATTTTATGAATAATACTAATGGTTATACTTGTATATGTAATGTATATGTGTGTGTATGTGTGTATGTATGTGTATATATATATATATATTATATATATATGTATATGTATGTTTCTAATTATTATTATTATTATTTTTGAAAAGGAGTTTAGTTGTAAAAAGTACTAGTTGTCAATTGGGAAATGTATTTTTATTAACTTTACTTTGTTTTATTTTGTAAATTAATTTATAGTTTATATAAACCATGTCTGTGACTATAGTGGGAGAGGCCACTGATTCCTAAGAAACAGTCTTTGACTAGTTTAGGAGTCAGAGACTTCATTAAACTAAATTGTATCCTTATTAGCAATAAAGAGTTATTATTATTATAAAAAAAAAAGATACAGGCTTTTGTCTAGTTTGAGTTCCGCTGGTACCTGATGTAAAAGCCCATTCTTCTGCAATATCGACATAGTTGAAATGTGTTGGGCCGTGTAACTCGGTGTTTATTGATAAACACATTATTAAACATTATTATCATTATTATTAACTTTTTAAAGCTAAAAATAAAAAAAAACATATAAGTTGACTGGATTTTTTATTTTCTTCGCTAATTTGAATTTTGACGCAGTTCCTTTACAAATTTAGAGGTGAAAGAAAATGTCCATCCTTGAAAGGTGGAATGCGCATAGACAGGCACGATAACGGCATATTTTCGGCGTCACAATCAGTTTTCGACATTTTATGTAATAAACGCTATTACAAAGAATATTTTAATAAATTACTATGCTAATAAACTTATTTCACATTTTCACGTTAAAACAATAATCGGTTTCAAATTGTTTACTAATTTACACGCAAATCGATATGCGCAAGACTGTAGTTTCCAATATAAAATTGTGTCAAATATTAACATTAACATTTATTTCGTTCAAGGTAGTTTTTAGTATTCGATGGAGTTTAGTCACCAATATTTTATTATTTGTTAATCAACAGCTATGATAATTAATATATTTCTCTTATTTATTATATTATATTTACTATATTAGAGTACTTAAAGTCGACTTAAAACAATGAGACATTCTATTCCAGTAAAACAATATTAGGACATTGAAATTTTTATAAAAAAATTAAATTTCGATATTAAAAAATCTTATCAGACATACCATCACTCCAACATTCGCTGTATTATTATTATCCTACCTTGCCTAAACAAAAAAACTAAACCTATAAAAATAAGAAAATGTAAAATTATATTTTTTAGCTGTAATCCCAACTAATATTATAAATGCGAAAGTGTGTTTGTTTGTTTGTTTGTTTGTTTGTTACCTCTTCACGCTTAAACTACTGGACCGATTTCAAAAATTCTTTCACCTTTGGAAAGCTACATTCTCCCCGAGTAACATAGGCTACTTTTTATCCCGGAAAAATCGACAGATCCCACGGGATGCGCAATAAAGGCTTCGCTCAAAAACTACTGCACAGATTTTTATGCGGTTTTCATCAATAGATAGAGTGATTCTTGAGGAGTTTTGCGGCATTTTTTATCTCGGAAAAACGGATAGTCCCACGGGAAGCGCGATAAAATCTTCGCACCATAAACCGACTTCCGCGTATATGTAGCCGGGGCAAAAGCTATGACCCTTAACCCTCTATACACCCAATCCCGAAATCCACGCGGGCGAGCCGCGGGCAGAAAGCTAGTGTTTTATAAGTATGAATACGGAATAATGTTGATTTTTCTAATATGTTTACCAAAACACAAGACATGATTATTTTGTTAACTTGTATTTGAATATATAAAAGTTACCAATCACTATAATATAATATATTAATATGATTATCACTCAAAAGTTATAATAGCATCTGTCAATTAATTAAGGTTTATTACTAAATATGACTTTTAAATCTACAACATGGTTAGTGCAGAAGTCAACTGCTATAGCGTTGCGGTTCGCGGGTTCGATTCCCACATGGGACAAATATTTTCTACGATTTCAAAAAATATGGTCTGGTGTGATTTTATATTTGCACCCATGATAAAGGATAAAATTCCACTATGAGGCAACTTATTTAAAAATAGCTATTAATTTATTCTAAATCCTCGAGGATGTTGGTTAGACCCCACTCTATGCCGCGGCGCTTGTTTGCCGACGATTTATGTCTCTTAAGTCACACTCGGGCAAACATGCAGGCCAAACTGGACGACCTTAGAGGAGAAGCCGAAAGGACAGAGCTTTAAATCAACACCGGGAAGACTAAGGAAATGAGGTGCGGGGCAACAAGTGCATTCCCGTTGGTCATCGGCACAGAGGGAGTGAGGGAGGGAGAAGGTGTCCACAAATTCACTTACCTCGGTAGCTGTGTGTCGGAGACTGGTAGTACAGAAGAGGACATCACTTCGCGGATAGCCAAGTCACGAGCAACTTTCGCACGGCTTAGACCCGTATGGAAATCACGGAAATTGAGTCGGAGAGTCAAGCTCAAGATATTCCGGTCTAACGTGAAATCCGTGTTACTGTACGGGTGTGAGACGTGGAAGGTCACAAAGGATATCTCGCACAGACTCCAGGTTTTCGTCAACCGATGTCTTCGCAGCATCCTGGGTATTTACTGGCGAGAAAAAATTTCCAACGAGCAGCTATGGGAACGTTGTGATGAAGTCCGGATCGACCAGCAGATCAAACGCCGTAAATGGAGTTGGAAAGGCCACATTCTCCGAAGGGATCCAAGCCACATACCGAGGCAAGCCCTAGACTGGAATCCCAAGGAAAGCGTAAACGTGGTCGTCCAAAACAGACCTGGCGGTGGACTGTCATTGGCGAAGCGAAAGCCATTGGAAAAACCTGGAGCGAAATCAAATGCGAAGCTCAAGACCGTGCGGGATGGAGACTCACTGTGGACGCCCTCTGCCCCAGCTAGGGGACAAAGGACCTTAATGAATGAATTTATTATTATTAATGTTTCCATTTTTACTATTATTGACAGTGTAAGAATTTACGCGGATTCTAACAGAGTTCGATGTAATATTCCGTGGCTGGCTGCGGATGGTATCTAATGGAGACCCTGAGAGGAGTTTCTACCCCGGAGGAAATAAGGTCTGCAGACTACGTGGTATAATATATATATATATATTTAATATTCATGTCTTTATGACACACAAACTATAACTATAAAAGACTTTGAATTATCCAACACAAGCCAAATTAAACAATCCAATAAATAAATTCAGTGATTAAAATTTAGTACTGGTATTTCGGTAATTAGGGTTTCGGTAATAGGAATAAGATAAATTTTATACAAAATTAAATCATTATGTATATTTATAAGAATGTAATATGCGTATATAAATAAATATTGGAAACATCCTCTAAGAAAGCTGACGACCTCCGTAGTCAAGTAGTTGGTATACTGGTTTCAAGGAGTCGTCATCATGATGTCCCGGTGTTCGAGTCTCGGTGGGGGCAGATGTTTACGTGATGAATGTGAGCATTTATATCTTGGTAGTTCTTATATATTTCTAGCAAATTCACATATATATATATATATATATATATATATATATATATATATATATATATATATAATATATATATATATATATATATATATATATATATAATATAATATATATATCTATGTCTATTTATTACCCTAGATCCCATAACATTGCGCGGGCCGCCTGGCTCCGGGGCACGATGACGTCGATCTGGTCGGACGACCTCCGGGTGACGGAGAGCGAGCTCGCCGGGGCCGTTTCGCGGCTCTCTGCGCGCAATACTGCCCCGGGACCGGATGGGGTCCCGGGAAAGGTGCTAGCGCTGGCGCTCAGGGCGTTAGGGAGCACGGTGAGACAGCTCTTCACGAGCTGTCTCCGCGAGGGCGTGTTTCCCGTTGACTGGAAGTCGGCCAGGTTGGTGCTCCTCAGGAAGGAAGGAAGGACCGGCGACGTTCCATCTTCGTTCCGTCCGATCTGCTTGCTGAACGAGGCGGGGAAACTCTTTGAGAGGGTTATCTCCGCTCGTATCAGCGAGCATCTGTCGCGCGCGGGTCCCGACCTATCGGACTGCCAATTTGGATTCCGGCGGGGGCGATCAACGCTGGACGCCATCCAGCGTGTTCGTTCCCTGTCGGAGTCCGCAGTCCGATCGGGGGGGGTGGCGTTGGCGGTGTCGTTAGACATCGTCAACGCCTTCGGCACCCTCCCCTGGCAGGCCATTAGGGAGGCGCTCGTATACCACGAGCTGCCTACGCGGCGACGTATGCGTCGCGGCGTGTCGGCCGGGAGGGCGATGGGGGGAGCGCCCTGGAACCCGCGCACGAAGTGCCTAAGCGGGAGTGGCACCGACGGATTGTGGCGGCCTGGCGTGCGCAGCTCGAATTACGGATCTGCGCGCGCCAGCGGGCCGTCGGTGCCGTACTCCCGCACCTCGAAGCTTGGCTCCACGGGAAGGAGGAGGTCACCTACCGATTGACTCAGATACTCACCGGGCACGGCTGCTTCGGTGAGTATCTGTGTCGAATAGGACGGGAGGGATCGACACATTGTCACCACTGCGCATCCGACCTCGACTCGGCCCAGCATACGCTGGCGGAGTGCCCCGCGTGGGCCTCCGAGCGCCGAGTCTTGGTCGCAGAGATCGGGCGAGATCTGTCTCCGCCAGCATTGATTGCGGCAATGCTGGCGGACGAGGGAGGTTGGAGGGCTGTGGCCTCCTTCTGTGAGGCAGTGATGCTCCAGAAGGAGGCCGCCGAGCGGGGTCGGGAGATGGCCGATCCCGCTCGAAGAAGGCGGCGCCGGGCTCGTAGCACAGCTGCGGCGCCGCCGCGGGTCGCCGGCGGGCGCGAGTAAGTCGCGACTGCTACGGCGACCCGGGATGGACCACGCCCCTTCCGTGGCCGGGGGCGTCGTCGGTGGAGGAGACCGGGGGAGGTAGTAAGCTCCCCGAGGAGGGCTCCCCTGTGTCGACGGGGGAGCGGAGGCTGGGGTTCCCGGAAGAAGCTTTCTGTTCCCGGGGGCTCCCTACATGCCTGAGGAAGGCCATCCCTGAGGTTTTTAGTGGGTAGGCCTCCCCCTTCTGGGGAGGAGAGCCCCACATAACCCCGGCTCGCCACAGCCGGGGTATGCAATTTAATGCATTTTCCTCAGGGAAACAAAAAAAAAAAAATAACATTACAGAGCTTACTTTGGGCTAGGCTAATTGGTGTAAGCGTAAGAAATATTTATTTATTTTCTAAGAAGGGAAAAGTACATAAATAAGACTCAAATTTGCCGTATTACATATAAACAATATTGTATGTCAATATCAATGTAGTTTAATTTAGTTTTATAGTTAAAGTGTATTTATGAATTATAAATAATAAATCTATTATGTGGCTTGTGCTATAACTGACAAATAGCCATAAACGCCACAAAGACTAAGGCCTATCACATAGCAACATTAAAAATGCAAATAAGTAAATACTTGTTACATAAATGACTTATGCAAATATGTTTCTAATTTGCCAAATATGCACAACTTTATAATAAAAAATTGAAGTCGTAGGTAATTAAATATTCGAAATTGATGTCATGTAATTCTTATGAAAACTATAGAAAGTGTTGATTGCGTGTCTATCAGTCGTCGATTTGCTTACTTTGTCTGTACGTAAGTAATCGCAGTAATTACATAACATGAGCGGCATCCTTATCTGTTATAACTGTCTGCAACTAACTGTGCAACCAACAATATAAGTATATACAAAGTCGCTGTCAGTCTGATATACCTTCAAGACCTGCAAGCAGGCGGCGTTTCAGACGTCGCGTCCATTGCCATCCCTTCTCGGCAGTCTTCTGCTTAGCCACGAGTAGGTTCCCTTCAATATTGGAGGGCTGTAGCCTCCTTCTGTGAAGCAGTGATGCTCCAGAAGGAGGTGGCGCGGGCCCGGTAGCACAGTTGCGGCGCGCCGTGGCGTCGCCGGCGGGCGCGAGAAAATCGCGCCAGCGGATGCGGCGACCCGGGAGGGACCACGCCCCTTCCGTGGCCGGGGGCCGTCGTCGGTAGTGGAGATCGGCGGAAGTATTGTAGCCTCCCCGAGGAGGGCTCCCCTGTATCGGCGGGGAGCGGAGGCTGGGGGTTCCGGAAGAAGCTTTTGTTCCCGGGGGCTCCCTACATGCCTGAGGAAGGCCATCCCTGAGGTTTTTAGTGGGTAGGCCTCCCCTTCTGGGGAGGAGAGCCCCACATAACCCCGGCTCGCCACAGCCGGGGTATGCAATTTAATGCATTTTCCTCAGGGAAACAAAAAAAAAAAATAACATTACAGAGCTTACTTTGGGCTAGGCTAATTGGTGTAAGCGTAAGAAATATTTATTTATTTTCTAAGAAAGGGAAAGTACATAAATAAGACTCAAATTTGCGTATTACATATAAACAATATTGTATGTCAATATCAATGTAGTTTAATTTAGTTTTATAGTTAAAGTGTATTTATGAATTATAAAATTATAAATCTATTATGTGGCTTGTGCTATAACTGACAAATAGCCATAAACGCCACAAAGACTAAGGCCTATCACATAGCAACATTAAAAATGCAAATAAGTAAATACTTGTTACATAAATGACTTATGCAAATATGTTTCTAATTTGCCAATATTATGCACAACTTTATAATAAAAAATGTAGAGTCGTAGGTAATTAATATTTCGAAATTGATGTCATGTAATTCTTATGAAAACTATAGAAAGTGTTGATTGCGTGTCTATCAGTCGTCGATTTGCTTACTTTGTCTGTACGTAAGTAATCGCGTAATTAACATAACATGAGCGGCATCCTTATCTGTTATAACTGTCTGCAACTAACTGTGCAACCAACAAATATAAGTATAATACAAAGTCGCTGTCAGTCTGATATACCTTCAAGACCTGCAAGCAGCGGCGTTTCAGACGTCGCGTCCATTGCCATCCCTTCTCGGCAGTCTTCTGCTTAGCCACGAGTAGGTTCCCTTCAATATTGGAGGGCTGTAGCCTCCTTCTGTGAAGCAGTGATGCTCCAGAAGGAGGTGGCGCCGGGCCCGGTAGCACAGTTGCGGCGCCGCCGTGGGTCGCCGGCGGGCGCGAGAAAATCGCGCCAGCGGATGCGGCGACCCGGGAGGGACCACGCCCCTTCCGTGGCCGGGGGGCGTCGTCGGTAGTGGAGATCGGCGGAAGTATTGTAGCCTCCCCGAGGAGGGCTCCCCTGTATCGGCGGGGGAGCGGAGGCTGGGGGTTCCCGGAAGTAGCTTGGCGTTCCCGGAGGCTCCTTACATGCCTGAGGAAGGCCATCCTTGAGGTTTTTAGTGGGTAGGCCTCCCCCTCTTGGGGAGGAGAGCCCCATATAACCGCCGGCTCGCCACAGCCGGGGTATGCAACTTAATGCATTTTCATCAGGGGAACAAAAAAAAAGGTCTGTCGGGTTGAGTCGCCTCGATTCGTCAGGAGTCTGACATAATCAGCGCGGACTTGGTTGCGGAGAGGAGAGGCTGAGCATCCTCATGGATACCAATCCATGAGGATTCTCAGCCTCTCCTCTACAGAGGGGGAAAAAAATGTCTGATATTGACAGATAAGCAGTTTGTCTATCTAATGGTAATACAATAGCTAATCGCTCGCCAATTGGGTACCCAACGAGCATTATTTTTTTTCTGGTTTCATTTTTCACCATTAGTGTTACGTGTTACAGTGATTTAATTTTCTATTTAATTTCGATTTTATGGAGTTTTATTTTATTTTTAATCTGTATAATTATTTGTGTTTTTTTTAAATACATGTGATTGTTTATTATTGAATAAAAATATAAAGTTTCCTCACCGCACTGTTGAGATATTTAGGTCTATTGTGTATCTGACTTCCGAAGTATGGCGCTTAAAATAATGAATTTTAGTAAGGAGTGCTTGTTTGTTTGAGGAAGCCAGTTATCTTTCATGCATGGTTTTGTTGATTTTGAAATGTTTGACTTCAATATGGTCACCCATCTTAGAGTTAACCATTGTGTCCGTTACTTAACTTTAGCAATGGCATACGCCGAACTCTATCTTAGTACACACGTAACACACGAAAGTGCAGCTACCGGTGTTTTAGTTCACACGCGGCGTAGACAATAATATTTGCTTAGAAATGCGATTTTGTTGTGTACAGAAACTATTAGAAATGCACTCGGTGTGCGAAGGAAGACATACATACTTTCGTCGTAGGCCACAGAATCCTTTGAATGTTATGTCGCAAGTTTAAAGCGTTTACGTTGTTTTTGCATCACCTTATTATTTAATGTTTATTTTTAGTTCAGCAGGTGAGATTAAAATCACGTTTATCTAAAAACATTAAATATTTCAAATTTTAAAGGAGATTGACCATTTTAGTATGGGCAAATGTACTGACTTTATAATTTTTGTGTCTCGATGAAAATGTTTTCATTCAGTTATATAATAATATTAAATGATACTTACCAACTTCTGTCAAGATTTATAATGGGAATTTTGAAATAATCACGATAACAAGTTTGTTTTTAGGTTATTATAGTTTCAAGAAAATGCACACTTTATGTCGTAAGTAATAAGGTTTGCATTAGTTTTTTTGTGCTGTTCTCGTTTAATTTAAAATTTACTGTAAGTACACTAATAGGACAGTATAATAATAGTATGGTAGGATAGAGTAATGTTTTCTATTAGATTATAAAATAATAGCGGCCCGTCGTGGCTTCGCACGGGTAGACATTTAAGTTGTCGAGTTAGTTACTCGATGCGCTGCGTGGCGGTCGCCGCCGGCATATATTTTTATTTTAATTTCATGATATCTTTTGAATGGAATGTCCGATTTCAATAATTCAAAAAGTAACCATCAGGTATCAATACCTATAATACCTATACTAATAACTTAATGTTTAAAACTGTCTCAAGACAGTCTTAAATATTAAATTATTTATTTAGATAAAAATGTATAAATGGCATTTACACACGGTCTGATTTTGATCGGAATTTCTATCAATTTGTTAAATGTAAAAAAGTAGTTATAGTGACGTAACAATAGTTAGACATATGGTCTCGCGAAATTTTTTGTATATTCTATAATATGGTCGAACATTTTTTTGTCCTATCATTAATACTCTTCGCAGCGTATGCGATGAAAGACATTTTATTACTAATATTTTTTCTCAAACATGCTTGGTAATATGTCATTATATTCGATAAAGGAGCACACGAAGTATTGAATTTACGGACGAGGAAAAATTTTGAATTTGGAACGTTTCAGCGCTCCAGCAAAGTTATATGAAAATCCATTGCAGGCGCGATTTTTGAATTTGGAACGAATACAACGCTCCAGCAATGTTGTATGAAACGGCGCGGCGGCGTGTAAGTACTCTTTGGTTGGACCTCTTTTATTATTCTTGGCATACCAAAGGTCTCTTTGCTTAGTACAAATAGCGTTCACGTGGGTTTATGGCCATAAATACGTTTGCCTTTCGACACAGGTGATAAATAGAAAACTGGCGGCAAAGCTAAAAATTTCGTCTTCATTTATTCTTATTAAAAATAAAATTAAATTTATTAATTACCTAAAATGAGTTCCGACGGTTTAGAGAGTGAAATGGAAATTGACTGTACTCCACCAGATTTAAGATCAGAAGCCAAATTGGCAATGGAAAACCTACTTCCAGAGAAGTCTAAAGAAAAATATATGAAAGTTTATGAAAATTTTATGAGTTGGAAAAACGAGAAAAAAGTGAATATTTTCTCCGAAACAGTGTTTTTGGCGTATTTTAATGAGATTGCTAAAACTAAAAAGCCATCTACATTATGGGCAATTTATTCCATGCTAAAATGTACAGTTCATGTTAAAAACGGCATTAACTTGAAAAACTATGGAAATTTAACTACTTTTCTTAAACGACAATCGACCGGATTCAAATGCAAAAAATCGAAGATTTTTACTAGCGAAAATATAAAGCAATTTTTATTTAAAGCCCCAGATGATATATATTTAGCGTCAAAGGTAAAGTATGATTTATTTCCCTGCATTCTTTTGAGAAAAGCACTATATATGCCTCGGCGGAAAAGGGCAATTGCCTGTCTCGTATTGATGAAGTCCTCGCCTACGGCTCGGCCTTCAAACTCATACTCGACCTGCAATTGCCTATTTCCCGGCCTTTACAATAATGTACTATTACACCTTTGGTTGGTTTTAAAAAGAATTTCTAAAGATTTCTATAGTAATCTAGTACTAAATATAGCCTATATTACTCAGTGATAATGTAGCTTTCTAATGAATTTTTTTTTTTATTTTTTTTTGTTCCCCTGAGGAAAATGCATTAAATTGCATACCCCGGCTGTGGCGAGCCGGCGGTTATGTGGGACTCTCCTCCCCAGAAGGGGGAGGCCTACCCACTAAAAACCTCAGGGATGGCCTTCCTCATAGGCATGAAGGGAGCCCCCGGGAACTTACCAAGCTACTTCCGGGAACTCCAGCCTCCGCTCCCCCGTCGATACAGGGGAGCCCTCCTCGGGGGTGGCTACACTACCTCCCCCGGTCTCCTCCACCGACGACGCCCCCCGGCCACGGAAGGGGCGTGGTCCATCCCGGGTCGCCGGCGGGCGCGAGGAAGTCGCGACCGCTACGGCGCGGCGGCGCGGCGCCGCAGCTGTGCTACCGAGCCCGGCGCCGCCTCCTTCGAGCGGGATCGGCCATCTCCCGACCCCGCTCGGCGGCCTCCTTCTGGAGCATTACTGCTTCACAGAAAGAGGCCACAGCCCTCCAACCTCCCTCGTCCGCTAGCATTGCCGCAATCAATGCCGGCGGAGACAGATCTCGCCCGATCTCTGCGACCAAGACTCGGCGCTCGGAGGCCCACGCGGGGCACTCCGCCAGCGTGTGCTGGGCCGAGTCGAGGTCGGATGCACAGTGGTGGCAATGTGTCGATCCCTCCCGTCCTATTCGACACAAATACTCACCGAAGCAGCCGTGCTCGGTGAGTATCTGAGTCAATCGGTAGGTGACCTCCTCCTTCCCGTGGAGCACAGTCTGCCTATCTAATGGTAAGTGGCTTTTGTGATAGTCAAAGCAATTTTGTAACCTTCAAGAAAACAGTGTACGTTGTCAATATACCTATAAGATATAAAATCATAGTACTCAGAAAAACTGCTTATCTGCTATTTTGCGGAAGATACTGGTTAAATGGAGGTATCTAAGAGCACGATCCTGGTATATGTTACAGTCTATTATCGGTGTTATGCAAATTTTAATTCATGTACTATTTAACGACCTCTGTAGTCGAATGGTTAGTACTCCGGTTTTAAGGTGTCGTCATATCTAAGTCCCGGGTTCGGGTGCTGCAATGCGTACATTTGTATCTTAGCCTTAGTTGTTAAAATGTATTTCCATCAAAAATATGTGTATAAGATATGTACGGTTTCCGTAACGCTAGATACAATAACACAAGCCTTACAGAGCTTACTTTAGACTAGGTTAATTGGTGTGAGTGTACGAGTAAGAAGCAAAATATATTAAGTATCCACAATATAGTGGATGAATTAAAAAAGTGTTATCGAGTCAGAAAAATAAGCCTATGACTTGTACCACAGTTAATCGCGAACATCATACGGAAGCGGCATTTTTGCGTCGATGACATAATCATTAAACTATCAAGTGGGAAATATACTATCAGAACAGTTAAACATATACAGTAACCGTCACGGAATTACAAAAAAAAATTAAATTACATTGTAAAATAGGAAAACTTATATAACGTCATCCTGCCATATAAATTATGTCTAGGGAATTTCTAGTGTAGGAAATAATAACTAACTTATTAAAATGACTATTAAAATAGTTGTGATACAAAGGTGAAAATGTAAGGTTATATGTATTTTTTAATGCAACATTATAAAAAAAAATGACCAAAAAATAAATTGTTAGGGACTACCCTTATCACTTAAGGTTATAAAAATATCTTTATAAATTATAGTCTTTGTGTTATTCTGATGTATAAGCTATATTACTGTAAATTTTTATCAAAATTCATTAAGTAGTTTTTAAGTGAAACTTTCAAACTTTCGCGTTGATAATATTAGTAGCAATGTAGATATTGCACAAAACGTTGAAATTGAGGCGTTCAAATTCAACCAATTGGTGTCATTTTAGGTAATCGCGTAGCAATAGTGAGCCAGTGAAGATATAGTTCCTTGCTTCGTATTCTGTCCTGTGCATTCTGTATAATCGGTCTCACTTAATAATTCTTGTGAAATGTTGAATGGTTTAATTAAAAGTATGTACATTCTAATCAAGGTCAATTTTTAAGTCTATAGTAAAAAATCTTTGGTATACACACGAATGTTTGATAACGTAATTAAGATGTCTTCCTACCTGCGGTGAATTGACGATACCAGGAAACCTTTGTTATGACATTGCTAAGCTATTCTAGTAATAAATATGTCCTGACTCACAGACACAGTTTGCTTATTGCCTTTTGGTCCACTGCTGATTTCCTTATGAGGAAACCGCTCAGTATATTTTTCACACAAACGTATCCCCCTGTCTTCGTGGAAAATAGTACTTGAGCAATATTCTTTCTTAAAATCTTCTATCTTCGTATCCTTAAGATAGTATTTTTATCCTTGAAAAAGCTATAAAAATTGCCAGATCTTTCTGTGTTCAGATATCCGGTAAATAATTTTACGTGGTGATTTAAAAAAATACAACTTATTGAAACACCTAGAGATTTTCTTTATTTCTTAAAGTGACACAATAGGGGAACGTTGATTTTTGTGATATTCTGTTTAAATACAGGAATAAATTTTATAAATGTTATGTTTACTTTTATTTTGCCGTTTTCACAACAGCAATTAGCGCAATGTGTGAATACAAGCATTTGTACCTTAGTCGTGGTTATTATAATATATTTCTATCAAATTTATTTATATATGTAGGATAATATATGTATGTCTATCCGTTACCCGAGATCCCATAACACAAGCCTTAAAGAGCTTACTTTGGGCTAGGCTAATTGGTTAAGTGTAAGGAATATTTATTGATTATTATTATTCATATAGTGATATTTTTACTTCCATTTAGGTTTGAGAAAAGATTGAAAAGATGAAGGTGATAAAGCCCAATTAATGTATCATCTTAATATATCAAATATTCCACTTCTATTAATATATTAACAATTGTTATATAATTATATATTTTAACTTACTAGTATCTCAATTATATATTTGTTAAATCTGTTCCCAGTCCTCTTTTTCTGTTATATTTACAAGCCTTTTTGTCTTTTCCCAGAGTCTGGACGTCACCAGCGTGTCAGTAACAGACCAATGACTGTAGAACTCCGAGCAATCTCGAAAATGCTTCCCGCTCGCGTTTTCAAACTTGGGATCCACCGCCAAGTACACGGGCATCGTCGCGACTCTGTGCAGGGGCCTGCCGAATTTTTTCAGAAAACCATTGAGTAAGTTCCTCCAAAACTCGTTTTCCGTGTTCCGGAAAAAGTCAGATTTCCCTAAACCAGGATCCATGCTGTACACGTTTACGTTAGAACCTCTGATCCGCCGATCCATCTCCACTGTAAACAGGATGTCAGCTAACTTCGCGTTGCAGTAGTACCCAAAGTTAGAGTACCTTCCGACGTCGTTAAAATGATCTAAATTGACGTCTCCTAAAATCAACGCTGAAGACGATACGTTAATTATTCTGCTCGGTGCTGACTTCTTCAGCAGTGGAAATAGAAGATAAGTTAGAAGATACATGCCGAAATAATTCACTTGCATCATTAACTGTAGATTGTCTTCTGTCAGCTTGTCAGCAAGTCCTATGGCGCCTATGTTGTTTATAAGGATGTGAAGTTGTGGTTCGGAGGCGGTAGTTTGATTGACGAAATTGCGGATGGAAGTTAAAGACTCGAAGTCCATCTGTCTAGAGACGACCTTATCGTTACCGGAATATGTTTTGATTTCATTCTCCGCTTTCTCCAGTTTGACGAGATTGCGACTTGCTATAATGACCTTTGCGCCGCGATTCGCTAAGTTCTTGGCTACCTCCAGTCCTGTGCCGGCCGTCGCGCCAGTCACTAGCGCAACCTTGCCTTCCAAACGCACGTTCGTTTCACAATTTTGGAAATCGTCGCGTACCATTTCAACGATATGTATGGTATTATGGGCGTGCGAACAACAACTGGCACCGAACAGCCTGTGTTATATTGGAATGGAATTAAACAACATTGTTGGTAGATAACCTTAGATCAGAACCGGTGTTTAGAAGAGTTAATTAAATTACTTGACTCATATTTATTAAGTTAGATGATTACAATTTAATATGAATATTTTTATTATCTAATTATCTGATTTGTATAATTATATTATTATATATTATTCATAAAAGTATGTTAAAATAGAAAATTCTGTGTTATATTTAAATAAATAATAATGTTGAATCTAAAAAAATATACTTGTTATTTAATCATTTGTACCTATATATTTTTATTATACACATTTTAAGATTTCTCACAATAAATACAACATTTATTTTATATATAAAGAATACATAAGTGTCATAGTAATACAGTATATATTAAAATAGATAATTATTATATTTTGGTATGTTTGTTATTGTATATATTTACAAAACGTACAAATAAAGTTACTTGGCAATTATTTTTAGCAAAGTAAGTTGTCACATTTAATTAAACTATTCTTTGAAGCAAAATTAATTTTATTTATTATTCTTAGACAATGCGTTCACGTGTTTGTCCAACGTCAACTTCTATGGTGGATGTATAAGAACAGTACCTATTACAAAAAACAAACCCATTTACCAATTTTCCGGCCTGATCGTTATCTGTACGCAATCAATCTTGAGAATTTCGTGCTTAATGCAATCTCCACTGTGCAGTGATCCCATAGTTCCTCGTGGGAATCTGAGGCTATTCTAAGCTACCTATAAGTACTTTCGGACTCGGAATCAATTACTTTCGGTTAGTTGGTACTATGACAGCCTTCAGAGAATACTGGGGAAACACTTTTATACATGAACACAACTTCCTCTGTGTGTTATTTGTACTTCTTTTTTTTAGATAAGCTAATAAAATGTTGTTAGATTCGCTGGGTCGTCTGAACTATTTGTTATTTGTCCAAAACTCGCTATGTCAGCGAGTTATTTATTTTTAATCTGACACACTCGTCATGGATAACGAAAGAGGCGAACTTCCAATGAGTTCGTTACAGTACCTAGCATTGTTACCGAGTCAATTCTAGAGTTCAGCCCATTTGGATTTAGTCCAAGGATGACGGACGGTCATTAGATTGGTCAACGCTTTCCCTTTTCTCACCGTCCCTTGGCAAGGGCCTCAATCTTTGGCCGATCCCTTCTCCATTCAAGCCGTAGGTCTCTTATGGCCCAGGCTAAGTCGGTAGGTCATGCTGGTCAGATCGCTCTGGCCGGCGTGGAGTCCGACATAATCCCCGTGACCGTTGCGGTGGTATTCTGGGCACTTTTCGTGCTCCTTGTGAGGATTCTCAGCTTCTCTCTCCTGACACTCTAACCTGCACAGTGCGCGTCACTGTAAGAACGTCAAGTAAGAACTTGTCAGCAGAAGATGTAGGTCTGCATGCCACCATTTTAGTATAAAAGAAAGATTACCAAGAGCTTACATATTAAAATATATGAATAGTCGGAATAAATTCGATGATTATATCAGATATATTAATTATTATGAAACGCAATAATGGCGCTTGGCTAATGCGTGGTGGTCTACAATGGATGAGAACTAGGCCGTAAGAACCTCAATTATAGTTGACTTGAATGTTCACCTTTCTGTTATTGTAACAATGGTAACGGATTTGAATTGAATGATACTGCTATCGAATATGTTTCATCATCATCAACATGTTCCCCACGAAGGGGATATCACTCAAAATTTAAAAATGTAATTTTCAAATAACATTTTTATAATCACTTTTGTACGTCAAAAATGCCACAGATGCAGATGTTCAGAAGTTCTTGTTCGGGAAACCTTGTACTGGAAAGAAACAGCAAGTAAACCAACTAGGGCTATTTTTACCCCTCTGTATTTTCACAGAGTCGTCAATTAGAAGCTATAGTCTCAGATAAAGAGTTTAAATTCAACTTCGCTTATAAGTTTAAACAAGTTCACATTATATATATAACAACTATAGTTTCATTATCTTATTTACTATAGTCAACATAAATTGCAACCTGATTATTGAGTTATTAAAATTAATCCAAGCATTGTTTTCATTTCAGTAATTACTATACTTATAATAAATCTGTAGAGAGGTCAATTCTGTACATGAAATATATTTCCAAAATAATTATCAGGGGGTGATTAAGGATCGATACTGATGCGAAAAATGTAATTAGTAAAATTTTTGTCTGGCTGTCTGTATAACCGTTATAGAAACAAAAACTACTCGACGGATTTTAACGAAACTTGGTACAATTGTTTTTCATACCTGAAAGCTGAGCTGGTCATAGTATACTTTTCATTACGCTACAATCAATTGGAGCAGAGCAGTGAAGGGAAATGTTCAGAAAACGGAAGAATTTACTCCATTTTTCAAGCTTCCGTCCCGTGTACAACCTTAATGGTTAAAGCTACACAGAAATCATGTATGACAGAAATGTTTTCCTTAAAATTATATAAAAAATATCCCAGGACAGGATATGTCTATCTTTTATGGTTGACTCACAATAACACGTGTAACTCCCGATAGCTTAGCAGTTCGAACCTTTCTGATTATATTTGTCTACTCTTACGTTTATAACACTCTCAGTGATTAAACATGCTACCTAAAATTATGATTCTACGCGGATGAAGTCGTGGACACAGCTAGTTATTATTCGCGGGTCTTCAAAACGCGAAATACGTAAGGTCTATTTTTATCTGATGTTCCAACGGTAAAGAATATCGTGAGGAATCCTGCAAATATGTGTGATGCTTATCATTCTAATTCAGTTAAAATAGGCACGTGCCCCTCGATGGGGACTGGTATGAGCTGTGATGACTAATAAACAAATATAATAATATACAATACTTTATCTAGAGAATCTAGACCAGTGGCCCAAATTTATGGTGAAAAAAAAAATTTGGGTGTCCATGAAATAAAAATATCTATTTGGTACTATTTTCTAATATAAAGACATACATTAATCATAAAAGTACCTATGAAGTAAAAAAAATATTATATATGCTTATAAAATTTTGTATGCTGTTGAATGTAGGCATTCGATATCGGGTAAGTAGGGGTCTACCCAAAACCGAAAAACATGACTAAGGGTCTACGACACAAGCAAGTTTGGAAACCTCTGATCTAGACTATTATTTATTTAGTAGTTAGAAAATGCGGGTAAATAATATAATTATATAACGATAGTACTATTTAAGTATAGAAAGCAGAGAGTTAAAGTATACAGGTGAATAACGAAAACAGTTTTTGTTGGCACCGCAGGGTGGCAAGCTAACCAGGTTTTCCTTGAGGCCCGCGTCCCGGGAACCGATTAGCTTTAAATAGTTTTTATTCTGTAGGGAATAAAGACAAGTCTCAAGGTCATCATGTGCAGTCTTATTTGTAGCCTAGTGTTCATAAATACTAACAACTCTTACTATCTATACTTAAATTAAGCTCAGTAATATTATTATATATTAAAAAAAGCCGATATTAGGTCTATTATTCTTCTACAATTAGTCATTACATTCGTAAGGTGCAACGTTTTTTATTAATGCACTATTTAATTTATTATTTCGATGTAAATATAAAACATAATTTCAGGCGATTACATTTTACCTTTATTTTCATTTTATTAACATTTACATTTTATTGTTTACTTAATGGGAGATATTTCTCATTAAGTAAACAGAACAATCCCTGCATTAGATTAAAAATATACTCGCTGAAAATAAAAACCATTATTTAAAAAAAAATAAGAATAAGACGCACAATTTTAATATTTTACAATTTTAATATTTGCTTCAATATTTGGCAGCGACAGCAACAATTTGTAAATAACGTATTCCCCTCCAAAGACACGCGGTAAATATTTTAATTACGTCTTAAATGAACTACTTAAACTTCATGAACATAACTTTAACTGTTTTCAAATAGGTATATTTTATGACTAAAAAGCTAAAAATTGGTAGTATAAAGAAAAGTAGCTAAAACTTTGCTAAAATGAGTAATTAATGCACTCGTGTTAATTTGTTATCAACTTAACGCTCATGTATCGATTTCGGAGTTCCGCTCAATGCATTATCTACTATTGTTGCGATCATATATCTGGGTTTCTCTTTTGCTTTTTAACTATATTTTAAACAAAACGTCAAATATTGTTAAATGCAATGGACGATGAAGGTTGCTTAAAAACGTTCTCTACATATTTTTGTAGTGTCTGTGAAAGTAAAGTAAATAATGGTTTTAGTTCTTCATTGTATTTCTATTTCTAACCAATTTTGAGCATTGCCATAAAATATTATTCTAGAATTTTGATCTAGAAATTAGATGGTATAAGTTTGTCTCTCTGCGATCAAGTTGTTAAAGAATTGATTGTATTTCATATATTCAAACAGTAATGCTAGGTAAATAAGAACATAACTAAAATGTAATTTATAGGTAGATAAGGTAATGTAATCAACTTTATATTTGGTATATCTTTACTGTTCTTTTATTGTATTATATTTGATATATTTATTAGCTAATATTTGGCCGACTTAACCACGAGGCCAAGAATAAAAATAATTATTAATAATGGACACATATCGTACGTGTGATTTTGATAAAATTTCAAACAAACATTTTGCCAAGCATCGGAAAAATTGACCCAATGTACCGGTTAGTATAACAATTTTCCTCGTCGACAACGTCGGGTTTACATATATGTATAGCAGAAAAAATAGATGCAATAACATGCTTCTAACGAGCTCTGCATTGTCTTGTTACAAATATGAACGTCATTCTTGCCCTTTCAATGTAAATCTTGTTTGGCATTGAACTGTCTGTCGGGTTCTTTCCGCTTATTGTGAAAAAATTGTCCCAATTAAAGCTATGTTTACCTGTAGTTAGAGAGAGACGGTACTATACGCAATAGCGGCGCGCCGTTTCTGTCCCCATACTGGTTGAACTATATACTAAGTAATCGAGAATTTTAATCAGGCATCTGCCGTTTATAAATGAAGGTCAAGTCAAGTCAAGAGTACCTGTAAACTACGACTGCATGTGAGTATTAACTGACTACACGTTTGGTGCAACGGTCGAGTGATCGGCTGCTACGCAACAGGTCGCGGGTTCGATTCCCGCACGCGACAGATATTTTGTATGACCTACAAAAATCCTGTGTAGTAGGTACACAGGATAAAAACCAAAGTATGGAGAGATGCTTCTTAAAAAAAAGAAATATGGATCCTAACAAGTGGAAAACAATTGTATTTATGCAAATTAAAAAATGAGTTTACTCCTAGAATATTAAAAAAAATATGTTGTTTATTTATCATGAAACAAAAATATTTCAAAGTACACATATAGTACTTAGCCTAATGCCTTCGTCCTAATAACCCTATGGCGTGAAGTAACAGAGACCGCTCCTGGAGAGGGCGCAGGAGAAGGAGGAATATTTAATTTGGGTTTAAGTACAAAAGTATCTCCATATATGGACAGGCTTAATAAACTAGTTTATCTGTAATATGGAAATAACTTCATTACCCGAGTGTAACTGAGTGAAGACCAGCGTCGGGGGGTTTTTGACTCCCTTGACTTATTTATGTACTTGCATTAAAATGTTGATATTAATGTGGACCTTCCCGCAATTTCTAATGGAAAATCCCGTGTGGCCAACAATATTACAAATAAATAATAATAAAAATCTCAGAGATAGACAAATAAAACAAAGATTATTAATATGAAACAAGTGAGCGCATTCGACGAACCGAGGTAAGCGAATGAGCTGTGTGAATGGATAAACGGATTTATTGCTAATGAATAGTTTGAATGAGATAGAAAAAGACAAAATCTAGTTCATTCCGTTAAGCGGGGAATGCTTCACATTTCCGCTATTGTATTCTTTTGTTCTCACAAGCTATGTTGTGCGAACTACAAATGTTTTATTTAAACAATCACGGGATTTTTTTCTGCTCTTTAAAAATAATCTCGGGGTTTGAGGCATATCCATTTTATTCTTTGAAATTCTATAAAATCAGTGTAAGTACATGAATAACTCTACCTAATTCCGACCTCTGTTTATTATGTGCATGTAACACTGTGAATGAAAACTTTTCTTTCTTTCAACGCGTAGAGGCTCGACTAGATCTAACCTCGATTTGCACAATGAGACATGCAACCAAAGACTACCCAGTTAGATATACAGGATCTATAATTGCATGTCAAAATGTATGTTGGGTTATTGCATTTAGATTTTGCTGGTAATGAGGACAGGGCTATGGAAAGGGTCATCTGCCATCTCAACGTCTACTAATTGATTTAAATATGGCAGTTTGTGACTCGCTGCTCACTAAACAGGCCCGTCCAAACGTCAGATCAATATTGGTCTGAAGAGGATAACTTTAGTGTGCACAACTAAGAGTGTAGAGAAGTGTTTGCGTTAGCAATCGAAACGCTGAGTGGGGTTTTGACATGATGTTTCCAGTATCTGCTCTTGCGACTCCATTGTGGCTGGCCGGCTAAGAAAGACAGAGGTGGGCGGTATACACCCCTCTGAAGCATGGGAACTTGCGGTGGTGCTATTTACCGACAGTTCGCCACAAGTGTTATTATCCAATATGAATATTATTGACAACCTCCACAGTCGAATGGTCAGTACAGCGGTTTCAATACTGTAATTAGCCAAGAAGGCTACAAAGTACAAAATATTCTACAAGCATAGCGAAGCGAATCAAAAATATGTCATTACGAGTAATTAGTGATAAACACACACCCACTATAGAATGAAAGGTATTAAGTTTATTTCATAACTATATAGTTGTTCAGCTAAAAATTATTATCATAACTATTTTATTTTTATGAATACCAATTGCAATGAGCTTATTTTTCACGTAACAGATAACTGTGACATGAATATAAATTAGAAATTTTATGACTTTTTCTGGACCGTCATGCAAATAATCTTCCATGATTTAAATTTTGTAATTGTATTATAGGCATTACAAGAATATGATTTTGTAAAATCCATTAAAAGTTATTAATTAATTATGATTATATGTTTTTTCATCGCAGGAGGAAGCAGTGAGTCCCTCAGGAGATGAGGCGAAGCATCGTAGCTCATAGTGGTGAATATGCTTTGTTGATGATCAGGTTCCCAGAGTGGTCCGGTCCGGTGTGTGTTGGGGGAAGACAAGCAAGCAATCTTGGTTGATAGCGAAGGCGTATACGCTGCTACTTCTTTGATTAGCAGGTGGGGGTGGTTGATCGCGGCTTTGAAAAACAGCTCTGAACAAGATTTCCTGCGTTGTTGAGCTATAGGGTAGGCAACGTTTCCGACGAAGTCAGACGTGACGTCTAATATAATGTGGAGCTTCGGTGGCTATGATTGGGAAATTGTTGGACAGGTTGGATTTGAGGAAGGTATTTGACGTTGATTTCAATTTTAAATTTATTTCCGCAATGTAGGTTTACATTTGTAAAAGAATATGTATTCTCGGCAAACATTATGTTTATGGGCGAGATGCGCTCTACTATACATAAATATAATCTACATCTAACTATACATATCTACTAAATAATTGACACAAAATTGTAATTTACACAAACTTAAACTAACCCAACATATCGAGCAAAGCAACTCGTAGCTTTGATTTTAGAATTGTTTTGGTAAAAGGAACTTTTCTTAATAGCTCGAACTAATTATATATTTTCGGCACCAAGTATTTAGGCTGCCTTTGTTGCGAGGGGTTTGTCATAACTATAATAATTTTAAGAAATGATAATTTAATGTATTTACTGACATAGTTACAGTAGGTACCGTTTTATTACTGGCGTGAACTTGTAAATGTGGTAAAACTTATTCATGTTAATGTTGTATATTACACATTAGACGTGATTAACATGATTTCGTCCACGGGCCATGAGGATTATGATGCTACTTAGATGATAATTATCTGCTTAAGTAAATAAATTATATTGCAATCACATACATACCTTACTTGTTTTAGCACATACTATGTTTTGCAAGATCTTGTTTCGGTTTTAGGATAACATCAACAAATATTGTATTATTGTACAACACGCCATACCATCTGATTTTAAAACATTTTATGAATAAAAATTAAGCAATGCTTTTTGTATTTGCATACACTGGAACTTGTGCGATTAAATCCATAAAGAGATTATTAAGAATTTGACATGAAAGCGATTAGATTTATAGTAATTTATTACATGACATTAATAAGTTAACACCGAAGTGGTATACTTGTGTCATTAAGTTTCATATATGATCATAAAGAATTTGACATGAAAACGATTTTATTTATGGCAATTTATTACATGATATAAATAAGTTAACTATCAGAATTATCGTAATAAATACGAATTCTTGTGTCCAAATATCTAAACTACGTGCTGACAATTTAAAACATTATCTTGTTAATTAATATTAATAAGCGCACTTGGGAATTATAACAATGTCTGCAACTTACTATTTTTTCTCATTGATTGCCCTTTCCCAATCTTCCTCGGACGTAATCTTCACTGCTTTTTTAGATTCCTTCCATAACTTTTTCGCCACATCTTGATCACCAGCTAACCAATGGTTCAGAGATTTGCTGCAAAACTTATAGTGTGCTCCGCTCACGTCTTGAAGTTCTGGCTCCGCTGCCAAGTAAGCTATTTGCTGTCCCACTTCCTCCTTAGGCTGCCCTATAAGACTGATGAACTTCTTCGATATATTATTTATCCAACCAGGAAGGTGAGAAAGTATATCAGTGTCTCTGACTATAAACGGATCGAAACTATTAGCAGTAACGCCTGTCCCTTGAAGGCGTCTACTCAGTTCCACAGCCAACAAAGCGTCGGCTAACTTTGAATTCGCAAGAGTTTCCACCCATGAATAGCGCCCAACATCATTCCAATGGTCAAAGTCAATGTCACCAAAATACATCGCTGCTGCAGTACCGATAATTATCCTACTTGGTGAAGATTTTCGTAACAGAGGTAGCAATAGGTACGTGAGAAGGAATGTGCCGAAATAGTTCACTTGCATGGTGAGATTAAGACCGTCTTCTGACATACGATCAGGGAGTCCTATAGCTCCGGCATTGTTGATTAGAATATCAAGATGCGTTTCCCTCATAATGGTATCACTGGCAAAATTCCTCACTGATTTCAAAGAAGCTAAATCTAATATTCCGTATGCTATGTCACTGTTTCCTGTAGCTTCTTGTATTTCTTTTTGTGCGTTGATAAGTTTGGTTTCGTTTTTACTTGCAATTATCACTTTGGCTCCACGACTAGCCAGATTCTTTGCAGCTTCTAGTCCCATTCCTGAACTTCCACCAGTTACAATTACCACTTTACCATCCAACCTAGCTTTAGTGTCACACATTTTGACAAAGTAACACTTTCCAGCACAACCCAACAAGACTGCTCAAGTGACACTGTAGGAAGGAAAATCAGAAATATTGTTCGAGAACCTATTATATTAACATCAGGTCAGAAAGGACGCCACTTATTAAGTACTTTGGAAACTCGTTCATGATTCACGTGTATAAATATACTATTATTGGAAACAGTTTCATTAATAGTAGTGTTTAATGTCAGGTCGTTGACACTTGAATAACAAACAGATTTTATTGCGACAAACAAAAGTTAAGTGGTTTATTAATGATATTGAGAATTTTAATATGCCTTTAACAAATTAAGATGACAATTAAGCGATACAAACTTTTCTGATACAGTAAAATCCTTTTTTACTTCGTCTTCGACTTTCGACTTCGTCCGCGTGGAATTTAACAATACTATTATACAATTAATTAGTTTATATTGTTATATTTTTTTGGTATATATAAAACAATTTTTTTGAAATAAAAGTAGCCTAAGTTTACATCAGCTACCTTTTTTTGTTCCCCTGAGGAAAATGCATTAAATTGCATACCGCGGCTGTGGCGAGCCGGCAGTTATGTAGGGCTCTCCTCCCCAGAAGGGCCACCCACTAAAAACCTCAGGGCTGGCCTTCCTCAGGCATGTAGGGAGCCCCCTGGAACGCTAAGCGACTTCCGGAAACCCCCAGCCTTCGCTCCCCTGCCGATACAAGGGAGCGCTCCTCGGGGGAGGCTACAATAACTTCCCCGATCTCCTCCTACTACACGTAGTAAAGTAAGAAATGCCTTTTTTGTAGTAATCGTGATTTCGTTTACAAATTGTATGCTATTTAATAATTTATTTCCAATTTTATTGAAACTATAGTGTTTACAAAAGTATCGTTTTATAATTAATTGATTATGAATATGTGTAATTTATTATGTAGGTTTATATTGAGATGACCACCTTTGTAGTCGAGTGATTAGTACACCGGTTTCAAGGTGTCGCCATTTCTGAGATTCAGTTTCGGTTCGAGTCCTGGTGGGGGCAGATGTTTGCGTGATGAATTCGAGCATTTGTACCTAAGTAGGTTGTTAATATATATTTCTAACAAAGTAAATTATATATGTATAATATGTGTATGTCCATCCGTTACCCTAGTAACTATAACACAAGCCTTATAGAGCTTACTTTGTGCTAGGCTAATTGGTGTAAATGTAATAAATATTTATTTATTTCACACGATATAGTATTGAAATATCGCCTGCGAACAAGATGCAGGGTTCCTACATGATTTTTGGAAGATCCTTGATATAGATAAATTATAAAACATCTCGCAACACTTCCTTGGGGTATTAAGGCATTTATTTTTATTTTATTTATTATATTGTTACAAATAAATCTTATTGCCACTATTTCTCTATTGCCAGAATCAAAATATTTCATATCATGTCCAACAGATTTCAATACTATGCTGAATTCGTGTGTTTACAGTACAGGTTTCTGAATTAATAATAACTTCATTATTTATAAGAGTTTAAAATACCTGATTCGGATATAAGTTTCGGATTGCCTTTGATAAGTTCAGGTACATGTTAAAAAAGTAAGGGCTATTACAAAGTCAATGATTATTTAAATGATGCCAATGCTTGGTGTTGATTGGAATACATTACGTTCTAAAGTGTAAATATTTGTTTTCCCATATAAATTGTAAACACATATGTACGTTGTATGATATCGACATAATTTATTTTAAACGTTGTTATTACTTTTGATAAAGCTGATAAGTTTATTGCGCCCATTCTTCTTATCAGGAAATAAATTTGAAAGATTCAAAAGAGCTTTCTATAATGTCATATTTGTATAAATGTTAATTTTGATTTTGCTTAATTTCCTTAGTGACAAGTAAAAACAACTAAATCTTAATTAGGTATGTGTTAAATTTTAAAATAATGAGTGTTGTAAACAAGATGTTTAATAACATAAATTTTAATCGTTTTGTAATATTCTTATACATTTGTTAATTAGGTGTAATTTTTGATTAAGACAGCACTGAGTCTTTTGTTTTTTTTTTTGGAGGGAAAATGTGTGAAGTTGATCTGTACCCGGCCGTTAGCTAGGCGGCGAGCGTGTGTGGGGCGTCTCCTACTATACCTACTAGCTTCAAGATCATAATGTTTATAAACTTTGTGTCTGTGTATGTGCGGTAATTAAATAAAAAAATAAACGTTTAATAGCCATGAGTTCACTTTCGAGAACTCATCGTAGTGGTAATGGAATCAGAGCAGGAACTGGCGACTTCGCGTTTTAAGTACTGTGTGTAATAATAAAAAAATCGGCCAAGTGCAAGTCGGATTCGCTCATGAAGGGTTCCGCAACAGCTTGCAAAAATGTAAGATTTATGACGTTTAAAAAACCCACTTACTAGATCTATAACTTTGTATGGTAATGTAATAAGTTTGTATGGTGTTTGTATGATATTTTTAATCATATTTTTTATAGTTCTACTAGCTGTTGCCCGCGACTTCGTCTGCGTAAATTTCGAGTTGAATGTTATTGATACACAAATCATATTAATATACAATTTTACCGATTAAAATATTTTTCCTATTCGATTCTCAGCGCAAAGATCATGAAAAGATACGAAGGAGATTTTCGCCTTATGTCGAAACACATTCCTTTATTAGGCTTTATTTGAAAAAACTACAATAGCGCGTTGTAGAAATTGATTAAATGAAACAGCGCCATCTAGTGATTTATGAAAAAACTAACATGCGTAATGAAACTGATTTACACTTAAATATTTTTTTCTGTTCTATTATATGTATATAGATTAAGCGTGAAGAGGTAATAAACAAACAAACTTTCGCATTTATCATATTATTTTGATAAAAAACTGGTTTCGTTTCATCGTATTTTGGTTCCCTGTTCCATCTCACTGCCCACGAACATGCTAAACGTGGCCTTTGGGGTCTTATAACCTGTGGCTCTGTCTACCCAGGGGATAATGACGTTATCTTATGTATGTATTGTATCATGATGATGAATTGGGTCTTTTAGATTTTAAATTTCCCATGTAACTTATGTAAGAATGGTGTACACTTATAATTCGCATATTATCATGCCTTGAGTTCATTAAAATGACGATAACTTTTTTTTTAATGAACCGATTTTGATGAAACAAAGTTTAAATATTATTCTGAGTTAAAACAAAGCAAATAGTGAAAGTTTCAAGCAAATCGGTTCAGTACTTTCGGAGATAAACGTGAACAAACATACAGACAGACAGACAGACAGACAAAAAATTCCAAAAATTTTTTTTTGCTTTCTAATAATCTATTTAAGTGCCCCTCTATCCATTTCAGTCAAAAATACTAAATGTACAGACAAAATATTTTTACTGTCTTATTATGAATTGTCTTTAGATTTTAAATTTCCCATGTAACTTATGTAAGAATGGTGTACATTATAATTCGCAATATATCATGCCTTGAGTTCATTAAAATGACGATAACTTTTTTTTAATGAACCGATTTTGATGAAACAAAGTTTAAATATTATTCTGAGTTAAAACAAAGCAAATAGTGAAAGTTTCAAGCAAATCGGTTCAGTACTTTCGGAGATAAACGTGAACAAACATACAGACAGACAGACAGACAGACAAAAAATTCCAAAAAATTTTTTTTGCTTTCTAATAATCTATTTAAGTGCCCCTCTATCCATTTCAGTCAAAAATACTATGTATGTACAGACAAAATTTTTACTGTCTTATTATATGTATAGATTATTCTCTTATTTTAGAAGTTACAGACACGCAATTTACTTTAATTTAGAAAAAAAAATATTTTGAATACCTATCGTGTATAGGCCACTTGAATGGGCTCGATGAAAAAATAATATTGAGTTTCAGTTCTAGGTATGGGGGGATAAAATTTATTGTTTTTTTTCTATTTTTGTACGAAAATGTTGTTGTTTACAGAATACATCTATTTACCAAGTTTGTTATCAAGTGGCAGTGACATACGAACGGACAGACATGACGAATGCATAAGGGTTCCGCTTTTTATCATGTAGCTAGGGAACCCTAAAAACAGACCGTGATGTCTTTCGACAGGTAGGAGGAATTTTATTTACTCGCTTAATGATAATTGTTTGCGATAGTTTCTGACATAATTGGTCTTAAATCGATCAATGTGCTAAATGAAATGTCTACATTTATCCGCGGAAGTGCATTATGAATTGCAACATGCGAAGGTGAGAAACGTCTAACAATAATAATCAGAATTTCAATTTATAATCAGAATCTCACGCTATGTCGATTAGTAGATAGCTGTATGAAAAATGCAGTGTTTTTGCTATTAGATGAAGGACTATCTGTTATTATTCAACTAGCTTTCCGCCTGTTGCTTCGCCGTGTTATATCAGTTTTTCCAAAAGGAAAGATATATTTTCCCGCGGTAAAAATTCCCTTACGTTCTTCCTCGGGCCTTTGATCATACCCATAACAAATTGCATCAAACTCAGCCAGCTGTTAGAATTTTACCGTGGTAAAATTCCCCTTATGTTTTCCGAGTCTAAAACTAACCCCATAAAATATCTGATTTTCTGACCGCGCTGAGCGGACACCTGGCCCAGGCCCGTACCCAGGCGGATGCGGCCGACGCGTATCTCCCCGACTTTCACATCCTCCGGAGAGCACACGCCAGCCGCAGCTATGGCAGCCGCCACGTCAGTACGTGTGATGGACTCATCGACATCCATCACACGCACGTCGGCCATTTTACATGGGCGCGAGATCTTTGCGCCCGTGTCCGCCAGTGCTTCCCTCATTCGCTCCGCCAGGAGCGTCGGCTTTGGCGGAGCTCTCTGGGCCGGGCACCTCTAGCAGGAGGGCCCCGGTCACGGCTCTCTTGGTGGGGTCTGCGCCCTGTGCCTGGGCAACGCTGGCACCGCCCTATTTACGGCACTGGTTTGAAGGGTAAGTAGGTGTCGTGTTCATGGTAAACAAATGAAACCGCCGATGTCTAGACAACAACTGATTTACTCACTCTTACATCGCCAGCCGTGGATATTAAAACTCTTACAACTACCCACGACATCTCCCCCTTTAAATAAGTAAATATATAATGTTGCACTTAAATGAAAACAAACAAAATAAAATTATCTTATTGAGTTGCATATACTCATAACGATTATGTATGAACATAATCTCCCCAAACATGAAGAAAACATAACCAAACCTATTTTAATAAAGCATGCAATAAAAGGAGTACACATTCCTATCTTATACTATACTAATACCACTAATACCATTTGATTTACATTAACAATATCTTGCACTTTTTTTTTTTTTTTAGCATAGAGCTTCTCCAATACAAATATTATGATAGTGTTAATGTTGCTTTAAGTATTTACATAATTATCTTAAATATATAAAGATTATGCAATTTACGTTTTATTTATGTTTTTATTTTACTAAGTAGTAGGCTATGTATTTTTATCTAGTACAAACAAGCATTCTGTTAGCGATAAGACTATTATATAGACATACTTAAGATTAATATAGTGGATTCCGTTTTTTTTTATGTGTTATTATGTTCTAACTCCAGTTTTTTCATACTACGCGTAACCATTCTTCTCTCTGTTTTATTTATGGACTGTGGGTTGCATACACTATTACCGTCAGTAGTATTATCACTATCAGAAATGCATTCCTTAAAAGTGAAAGTATCAGTTTCGCATTTTTTAGGCGAGTCGCTGTATGCATTACTAGCGTCGGCAATTGATAAATTTGATGGAACATCGGTGGATTCATATTTGATTAAATGTCGCTTGTTTCGCCTACAACGAACGCCCAAATATTTTGTACAATGTAAAAACGCGGGGTTTCAGCTTTTTTTAACAACAATGCCACGCGTTCTATGCTTTCCATTAATGCAAATGACATGGTCACCTACATTAATGTCTGACCTTATCTTACAATTTTTATCATAACATTTTTTATAGTAATTTTGTTTTTTCTATCAATGTGTTATATTGTTTCGAATCTGCAAGAGTTGGTTTTAACAATTGAGGATGTACTGGAAGTTTACATCTTAATGTTCGACTCATTAACAATTGTGCCGGAGAGTTCAAACCCTCTCGAGGTGTATTTCTAAAATTAAGTAACGCTAGCTGAAAATCTTCTATTTATTTTAATTTATTTTATTAACACTTTATTGTACACGTAGTAAATAATATTGTTATTAAGACCTAAGTAAACAAAAGGTGGACTTATCTCTAAAAGAGATTTCTCCAGTCAGCCCTAAGTAGTGGAAGTAGTAGAATGGTGAGATGACTCAAGTGTATTCAATCTAGTATTAATTTTTAATTAAATATTTATTTTAACAATATGTATATCTAAAAGATAACCCTATACAGAATATATATACTTACATATATATAATAGATATAATACATACATAATTATTAATACATAAATATTCAACACAAATATATAATATTAATAGATATATTACTACACATTACTATAATTAATATAATATATAAATAAGATAATTAAAAAATTCAGATCAGTACAAAACGATGGAGTTGTTGAAAATATAATGACATACGTTACCTATGTGTTGATTTGCGAAGGTAATAATTTTAAGCTGACGTTTGAACGAAAATATGGGATGGACAGTTTTGAATAATTAGTTGGGAGTTTATTCAAAGTTGAGCGGCATGAACGGAGAACGAGTGAAAGAAGAAACGGGAGTTAGTAACGGGAAGCTCAAGCATTCTTGTTATACAAGAACGCTTAGGACGGTTAGGAGGAGGTAGCAATTGGAAGCGGGAGCGGAGATAAGGCAGGAGTTTGGGGATCCTTCAAAATTTTGTAAAGAAAAGAAAGGATGTGCACATTACGCGCGAAGCCGAATAGGAAGCCACTTTAGTTGCGTTCGGAATTGGAGACATGGTCATATTTACGAAGACCAAAGATGAATCGAATGCTAGATTCTGCAGGCGTTCCAATTTGTTTAACGACTCTTCTGTTGCGTCTAATAGCAGACGTCTGCGTAATCGAGAATGGGAAGTAGTAAGGATTGCGCTGCATAATCTTTGTTTTGAACGGGGAGGAAATATTGGAGCCGCTTGAGAGAGTGAAAAGAATGATGCATTCGCCTACTAATTTCATTTATGTGTGCAGCCCAGGTCATGTTACAGTCCATTATGAGACCTAGGTTTTTTACGGTATTGGATATTTGATTACTAACTATTATATATGACACAAGGACCGATTCCATGTTTAATTTAGTCCTCAGTCTGCTGCTACCCATAATCATAGCTTGTGATTTGTTAGGATTAATAATAAGTCCGAAAGATGTTGCCCATTTGTTAATTACATAAAGATCAGCATTGATTGCAGAAATAGCCTCCGAAACGTTTGAAGTTTCGAAGTGCTGTACAGCTGCAGGTCATCAGCGTAAAGGTGGAAAGAGGAAGTGATAATAGAAGAAATATTGTTTATAAATATAGAAAAGAGTAAAGGGGACAAAACACCTCCCTGAGGAACACCAGCTGTTAAATTAGACCAAGAAGATGAGATGTCATTAAGCCTAACGCTTTGTTGACGACCATACAGGTAAGAAGAAAACCAATCAAGTCAAAACCAATCAATCTTCATTACTTTTAATACATTTTATTAACAATTTTTTTACTGTTTGAACGGAACGCTCACTTTTTCCATTAGCCTGGGGATAGTTCGGCGATGAGGTTTAGTGTTGCCCAAATGCAAGAACAAGACGAGACTTAGCCAGTCTTGGTCTTGGTCTTGCGCCAATACAACTGGTCTTGGTCTTGGTCTTGGTCTTGCGCTCCCAGTCTTGGTCTTGGTCTTGGTCTTGCAGCAAGAGTCTTGCAAGTCTTGCAATTACCTATTAGTCTATTACTATTTATTAAAGTTTACTTTAAATCTTAGAGAAACGTATTAGAATTGGAACATTGTGAGATTGAATTAACATAGCCATAGTAAAGATCAAGCAGTTTAATAAATAACTGAAGATTTGATAAGAAATTCGAAAAATCAACTGACCTATATGTCGTTTTCCATGGAAGTAACTGTTTCTTAATAAACATTTATGATTTATAAGCTTACATTTGCTAAAACATGTAAAAAAACAAATTAATTACAATAACTTGACTGTATTTTAAAGAACAATACTTATCTGTCTAGAAAGAGATTGAACCCTCAACTTATAAGAAATTTAATAAAAGAGTTTTACGATTTATCATTTATTTGAATAAAAAATAAATACAACACAAATCAAACGGCGCGTGTATCATAACCATGTACTTCCGAAAAGCGGCAAATTTCTTTGAGAAGTAAGTACAAAACCTTTGATGCCGCATTATCAAAGTGCCGATGGTTAAAACATAACTATGCATGCACTCAGTTTGATTTTAATAGATATTTTTTTATTCGCTATGTTTATGGTATTAGTCGTAATGCGCATAGGTCCAGTTTTTCATATTCTTTGATACAGTTTTTTGCGTCTCATAGAATTCCTAAGCGTACCTACCTATACACCGAACTGTTACACCTAACTACTCAGTGAAATAGCGCTAAGTCCTAGCTGCAAGACGCAAGAGTCTTGCAGGCTATGTCTTGTTCTTGCTCAAGTCTTGCACGGTCAGTCTTGGTCTTGGTCTTGCTAAAGATACGCGGTCTTGTTCTTGGTCTTGGTCTTGCAAAAACGCAAGAACAAGACCAAGACTGCAAGACCAAGACTGAATTTGGGCAACACTAATGAGGTTATATGACTAAATCCCCAATCCTTAGCAAATTGTTTAAACTCTCGACTAGTATATTGTGAGCCATTATCACTTATAAAAGTATCCGGTATGCCATGTCGAGAAAATATTTCTTTGATAGTTTTTATGAGTACATTTGAAGTGATATTTGGTAAATTAGCAACTTCTACATAACCCGAATAGTAGTCTACGACTATTAAATAATATTTTTTTCTATACTCAAATATGTCCGAACCGATTTTATACCACGGCAAAAATGGTATATCCACCGGTAACATGGGCTCCCGAGGGGGTGTGTTTGAACACTCCTGGCACGTAGGACATCGCCTAACAAAGATCTCAATATCACTTGACATGTTCGGCCAGTACATCACCTGTCTCGCGCGCTGTTTACATCTGTCTATGCCTAGGTGGCCTTCATGGACTATTTTTAACATTTCTAATCTTAACGATTCCGGTATCAATACTAATTTGTCTTTAAATATTACATTGTCTATCACAAATAAATCATCTCGTATGTACCAATATTTTTTTATATCTGAGCTTATCTCGTTTTTATTTTGTGGCCAACCCTTATTGATATATTTCATTAAATTTATTAATTCTAAATCTTTTTCGGTTTCCTTTTTAATAAAAGAGAGAGAGAGAATAAAAAACTTACTTTGATGTAAGTTTTTTATTGCTTATATTCAAATTGTTTATTACCATGCATAATTGATATATGATTTTTTGATGAATTTCTTCACTATATAATTCTGGCAACGGCGCACGAGACAAAGCATCAGGTATATACATATATTTTCCGGGCTTATAGGTAACCACTAAATCATAACCTTGAATCCGGAGCATCATACGCTGCAAGCGCGCTGGGACAGACATTAATGGTTTTTTGAATATACTCTCAAGGGGTTTGTGATCTGACTCGACTACTACGTGCATTTTACCAAAAATATATTGATGAAACCGTTCACAAGCAAACACAATCGCTAATAATTCCTTTTCAATTTGTGCGTAACGTCGCTGCGCATCAGTTAAAGTGCGCGAGGCATATTCGACCGGGCGGCCTCCCTGTAACAACACTGCGCCTAATGCATCGCTCGACGCGTCCACCGATAGCACAGCTGGTCGCGTCACATCGTACAGGGCCAACACCGGTGCCGAACTAACACACTCCTTTAAGGTTTCAAAAGCTGCTTGCTCACTTGTTTCCCAGCGCCAGGTACTTTCTTTTTTCAGTAGGGAAGTGAGTGGTAAAGCTTTGTCCGAGAAACGCGGTATAAATTTGGATAGATAATTTACGACCCCTAAAAATCTTTCCAAAATTTTTCTATCAGTTGGTTCTGGCATTTCTTTAATTGCCCTAACTTTATTGCTATCGGGTCTCATTCCATTTTTATCAAAAATGTGACCCAGATAAGTGACTTCCTGAACACCTATCTTACATTTTTCTTGATTGAATTTTAAATTAATTGACCTTGCTCTTTCTAATAATGCCCTTAGTCTAAAATCATGTTCGACCTTGGTTCGCCCCCAGACAATTATGTCATCAACAAAGCTGTCGGTGCCTTCCAGGTCTTCCAGCAGTTGACGCATTTTTGCATGGAATACTTCAGAAGAGCAATTAATACCAAACGGTAAACGCAAAAATTGATAACGACCAAACGGCGTTGCGAATGTACACAAGTTTGCGCTCTCCTCGTCCAGCTGTACGGCCCAAAATCCAGAATTAGCATCCAGAACAGAAAAGAATTGCGCTCCATGCAAACGACTTGCTAGTTCAGTCACTGTTGGTAATTGGAAATGCGCGCGTTGTACAGCTCGATTCAATTCTCGCGGGTCTAAGCAAATTCGAATGCCGTCATTCTTTTTTGCAACTAGTACCAATGGATGAACACATTGGGTAGGATAATTAACCTTTTTAATTATCTGTAAATTTTCCATTTTCTTTAATTCACTAAATAAACGGTCGCGCAGCCCTAATGGAATTTTTCTAGACGAGCAGATAACTGGTCTTACCGAAGGATCAACAACAATATGATATTTACCTGGAAGACATCCAACGCCACAAAATAAATCATTATACTGCGTTAAATTTACGGAGTGAATTCTTTGAACTAATCCTAATTGTTGACATGACTTCCTGCCCAGCACGCTTTGACACCGTATTTTGGCTATAGCAAATTTAAGTGTGTATGTATTATTTTTATACATCCAATTTAAATTACAAACACCTATAATAGGTTTTAACTCCCACTGTAAGATTCCAATTTAATGTTTTTAAATTGTAATAAATTAGTACTAAATCCTAAACGCACGAAATTGTCATATGAAATCACATTTAGGTCAGCGCCCGTGTCTAATTTAAAATTTTCAAAACCTCCCTTACATAATAATATTTCGTACCAATCGTTATCACAATAATCATACTCTTTTACCATAGAAATATGAAACAACTCACATTCGTCCGTTCCCGATTGGTCCGATTCATGTTCAATCTCGTACACACGTCTTATGTTATTTTTATTATTAAAAACGTTTGACTTACAAACGCGTGCGAAATGTTTTTACCACACACAAAGCACGTGACTTCCTGCGCTGGACACTGTCCCAGCAGGCAGCGCCTAGGCCTGCCGCAGTAGGTACACACGGCGGCGGTTGCGCGTGCGCTGGCACCGCTCGAACTCGCCCGGCCGCTGCCGCTCGCCCGCTCAACTTGTGCGGCGGCCGCTCGACTCGATCCGCGCCAAGCGCCGCGGTTCGCTCCACCTCCTCGGCTTCTCCAGTTCACTGCGTCGACCCGTCTCAACGCATCGGTGCCGTCCTTAGAAATTTGACGACCACTTTCCTGTGACATCTCTTCTGATTGACATAGTTTAATAGCCTTTTCTAGGTTGAGATCGTCACACCTCAAAAGACGGTCCCTGACCATTGTACTGCGTATCCCACAAACGATTCGGTCTTTAATAAGTTCTTCTTCCAATTTTCCAAAACCACAATTCTTACTTAATAATCGTAATGACGTCGTATATTGTTGAATAGACTCACCGTCATCTTGGCTGCGGGTGAAAAATTTATATCTCAACAGAGTGATATTCAATTTTGTACCAAAATACTTATCGAATTTTTCTAGTAGCTTTTGAGTATCCTCTTGATCACTCTCCTTATCGAACGTAAACGTTTGATAAATATCAAAACCTTCAGGGCCAATCAAGTTTATAAGTAAACTCGCTTGTACAGCCGATGACTCAGAATGCACGCCCGACGCTTTTGTAAACAAAAGGAATTGCTGTCTCCATTTTCTCCACGCATCAGCCCTGCTGATGGGGCCACCCTCCAAATTCAGTTCCGATGGTGGTCGCGCGTGTTCCATTGTTCTATCTGTTATATGCACCAACTTATAGGAATCTCACTTTCACGTAAGGCTTTACAAGTTAACGATCAAAATTCTAATCAGAATATACGACTTAACATATATTTAATGTTATACTACTTGTTAAAAAGCTTTAAAAAACAATTTATCGTTTCCACACCTGACACCATGTCGTGTTCATGGTAAACAAATGAAACCGCCGATGTCTAGACAACAACTGATTTACTCACTCTTACATCGCCAGCCGTGGATATTAAAACTCTTACAACTACCCACGACAGTAGGTAAATAATATTCAGTGAAATAACTGCGTACTGTTGCTTTACATCTGCAATCTGCAGCATATTATTTACCGGGAGACTCCGGTAATAATGGTTAACCTCCCGACCTCCTGGAGAGCAATGATTACTCCGGTTTTTCTAAAAATTAACTGCATCGAAATAGCAACATCGCCAACCGCTTCACTGCCGACCTAAGCCTGTTTGTTTTAAATAATAACTTAGATTGTGACAAATTGTACGACGAGGTTGGATTTTTGCGTGAGATGCAAACACATCTTGTTAAAGAAAATCGAGTGGATTCACGCTGAGTTGACTTCTATACGAAATCGAAAAACAGAAATCCCTGCACTGAATTGAAAAAAATCGTCATGTTTGTTCTTTCCATTCCTGTCTCTAATGCTTCATACTAGCGCGTATTCTGCATGATGGAGCAAGGAAAGAAACCGAATGAGTATTTCTTTAGTAAAAGCAGAATTACAGATACTAACAAATTTCGATTTTTCATGTAAAAACTTTTACGATTTTGTGGTAAAAAACCGACAAATATTAGATACAGCTCGAAAACAAAATAAATATAAATTTAAAAATTTATTAATGATTTTCTTTCAATTCAGTGCAGGGATTTCTGTTTTATATATATCATTTGATAATATCGATATTTTTTTAAATATCGAAAATTTTTCACAAAATGACCTTTTCTTATCAAAAGCAGACAGTTTGTTGTTGTTTGTATCGTATATCTGAAAGTATAATCAAAGACCACAGTAAGATAGTTATACTAATAGTGTAATAAGGTAACCAGGGTCTGACGATGGAGCTGGAAGAGGGTCAAAGGAACTTTTGAGTTGTCGGTGTGATTCCACACACCCACAGATTATGTACACGGACCATAAGTGTAGCCAACATTAAGAATATTCATATAGGAATACTAGCTGTTGCCCGCGACTTCGTCTGCGTAAATTTCGAGTTGAATGTTATTGATACACAAAAAGCAAAACAAAATCCGAAATCAACACAGAAGAAATTATTAAATTAATTAAAGCAAAATTCACAGAAAATTTCCTATTCGATTCTCAGCGCAAAGATCATGAAAAGATACGAAGGAGATTTTCGCCTTATGTCGAAACACATTCCTTTATTAGGCTTTATTTGAAAAAACTACAATAGCGCGTTGTAGAAATTGATTAAATGAAACAGCGCCATCTAGTGATTTATGAAAAAACTAACATGCGTAATGAAACTGATTTACACTTAAATATTTTTTCTGTTCTATTATATGTATAGATTAAGCGTGAAGAGGTAATAAACAAACAAACTTTCGCATTTATCATATTATTTTGTTATGTATGTATTGTATCATGATGATGAATTGTCTTTAGATTTTAAATTTCCCATGTAACTTATGTAAGAATGGTGTACATTATAATTCGCAATATTATCATGCCTTGAGTTCATTAAAATGACGATAACTTTTTTTTTAATGAACCGATTTTGATGAAACAAAGTTTAAATATTATTCTGAGTTAAAACAAAGCAAATAGTGAAAGTTTCAAGCAAATCGGTTCAGTACTTTCGGAGATAAACGTGAACATACATACAGACAGACAGACAGACAGACAAAAAATTCCAAAAAATTTTTTTTGCTTTCAAATAATCTATTTAAGTGCCCCTCTATCCATTTCAGTCAAAAATACTAAATGTAGAGACAAAATATTTTTACTGTCTTATTATATGTATAGACTAAATCTATGTTAAGAATAGATAAAAAAATGTTCATCGGCTATCTGCTCTATGGAATTCATTATTCATAATCATTAGTAGCTATATGTTCTGTCTCAGGGTCTAAACATTGTCTGTACTAAATTTATCAAAATCGGTTGGTAGGTTTAAGCGGGAAAGCGTAACAGACAGACAGACAGAGTTACATTCGCATTTATGATATTAGTTGGGATTTTTTATATATGTCTTTATACGACATTTCCATTTTTCCCTTTTATTGGTTTAAAACCACCAATTGTGAAAGGTATAGTAAACAGGATTATATTTTCCTTAGTGGCTGTGAAAAGAAAATCTACCGAAATCTCGTACTTTCCATTCCTCAAGGGTATAAACACTTCATGCACTGGGAATCGAAATTTGTTGATTTGCAAGAGACCCTGAAAATAAAAGGTTCCAGCAAGTTAGATATTCTGTAGAGCTCCCACAAACGGAAATAGTTTTGGTGGGAAGTTACAACTGTAAAATGTGTTTGGTGCTCTTTTTATTAGCGCGGTGATGAAAAATATCGACAAACAAAGTTTTTACTCACAACAGACCACGGGCAACGCAAGGCCATCTTGGAGTTTGTGCCCATTTTTATATAGTTCTTTATTTTCGATCTGCTGAATTCGCATAGCTTGCGCTGAACTTTAAACTGCGGCCTTGAAGGTGACGGTAGGCACTTCTGGAACATATTATAGAAATATAAGTAACAACTAGAAAAGCACGGACCACATTGTATTAAGTGGTAACTCTCTTGTGGAGGGTTACTCTCATTTCCAGCTACTACGTCAATAGGACCAAAGCCTATAGTTCCTATAGCCTAAGCTGTTTTTAATACGGAGTTCAACATAATCTCCACGTCAATTGGCCACAGAGGTGTTTTGGATACGTTTTGTACTACTTGTGAGGATTCTCAGCCTCTGCCTCTCGAGGGAAAAAATAGCAGTTGTTCCAAAGCTTTTCAACACCTTAGCAACACTTGTAGATAATACAGCAATAATGGCGACAGGAAAAAAACCATAAACTACAGAAAAAGTGCAAAATGCAATAAATTGAATACATAACTGGATTAAAACATGGAAAATCAAATTGAACGAATCTTATTGAATACATGTCGATTTCTCCAATAAAAAAGTTGATTCCGTCTTGTTTACACAAACACTCAAATTGTCCCATACGTCAATACAGTAAAGTATTTCACTCTTGATACGAAACTCCGCTAGAAGTCTCAAAAAAAAAAGAAAGAAGAGCTGAAACTACGCTATAAAAAAACTTTATAAGACAACAGAGATTATCTCTGGCTCTTTAAAGACAATAGAAAAGCCTCATTATCTACGAATTGTACATCAGAATATCCAAGGCTTTTCTGGCAAAGATTTAGAAATTAATTTGTTTTTAACATGTGAAAAAGTTGATATATTGTGTGTTACCGAACATTGGCTTAAGAACTATGAATTAATCACCTTTGAAAATAATTATAGTATTGTAAGCTCATATATTAGACAATCTGCAATAAGAGGGGGGTCTTTAATCATATTAAACAATGTATTGCATTATAAAGAACGCAAAGATGTTGTATCACTTTCCATTGAAAGAGTTATTGAAATATCGTCTGTGGAGCTTAACAATCTTATTATAGTGTGTATCTATAGGCCCCCATCTGGAAGCTATATAGAATTTGAATCCACCATGGAGGATGTTTTGCAATTAGTGTGCAGGAAAAATAAGAATGTAATTGTATGTGGAGATTTTAACATTAATATTTTAGATATATCACCTCTGTCCAAAAGGTTTATTAATTTATATAAATCATTTGATCTGCATCACGTATTTAACGAGTCGACTAGAATAACACCCACATCAGCTACCTGCTTAGATAATATTTTTTGTAACTGTAAAGTAATTGAATATGCTGTAACAAACTACATTAACTCTGACCATAGTGGACAACTAGCCTGTATTGAGCACCATCATGTTAGCCCTAAAACTGAATTGATTTGTAGACCTATATCCCAGGGAAGGTTATGTAAATATAAAAAAAATTACATCTCAAATTACATCTTTGCCTACTGTTGGTGGAGATGCTAATAATTTATATAATAATTTATTTAATTTAGTAATAATGGAAAGCAACAATATGGAAAGCAACAAGGTTGTAAAATTAAACAACAAAAAGAAATTTAGTGACTGGGCTACTCCGGGCATATATAAAAGCAGGAGAACACTTTTTTAATTATATGCTTTAAAAACAACTTCTATCGACCCTAATAAATAAATAATAAATAAAAATATTCAAAAACATTTAAAAATGTTTGTTTATGTGCTAAATCTTTATACATATCAAATAAAATAAATATGTCAAAGAACAAAGTTAAGACTACATGGACTATAATAAATCAGGAAACGGGAAAAAGTAGAAGCTCTGGGAACTCTTTCTCTTTAGAAATTAATAATAAGACTATCAAGTCGGACGATGCAGTTGCGAATGCATTTGTTGATTATTTTTCTCAAATTCCTGCTATAACTACCAGTAATCTTAACTCATCTCCTAGTTTAGCCGTCACCCTCCTCGAGTCAAGTGTGAATAGGTGCAGTGAATCATTCAAATTTAGCCATATTGATGCTTTTTCAAATAAGAAAACATTCCGTTTACTTAACAAGAAGAAAACTGAAGATCTCTGGGGTATATCAACTCACATAATTCAATCTGTCATCGATGAATTAGCCCCATTGTTAGCACAATTTTTTAATTCTTGTATTGATGAGGGTATCTTTTCTGATCTAATGAAATATAGTAAATTAATACCACTTTTCAAATCGGGTAACAAAAAAGATCACTCAAATTTTAGACCTATATCCATATTACCTACTTTCAGCAAAATCTTCGAGAAAGTTATTTACAATCAACTAATAGGTCACTTGAGAACAAACAGACTCATGCATGAAAGCCAATTCGGCTATACCAAAGGTAGATCCACTACCGATGCCGGAATTGCACTTATGAAACATATTTTTGACGCATGGGAGGGCAAGCGGGATGTAATTGGAGTGTTTTGCGACCTTTCCAAAGCGTTTGACTGTGTGAGTCATGAAACGCTTTTAAGTAAACTTAGACATTATGGTGTCTCGGATGGAGCTGTTAGCCTTTTAAAATTTTATTTATCAGACATATTGCAGAAAGTCGTTATTAATAGATCAGAATCTGCTATCTCGCCTATAACGATGGGGGTTCCCCAGGGATCATTATTGGGTCCTCTACTGTTTCTAATATTTATAAATGACCTTCCTTACTACATTACAGAATCGTGTGCGACAGTATTGTTTGCAGATGATACTTCTTTACTATTTAAAGTTGATAGACAAAAGGAATGTTATGACGATGTAAAAGTTCTGTATTGGTTCACAACTAATAATTTGTCTTTAAATTCTAAGAAAACAAAATGTATCAAATTCTCTTTGCGTAATGTAAGGCAGGTTGATACTCGTTTAAATATGAATGGTGATGTCATTGACTTGGTAAATAATACTAAATTCTTAGGCATTACGTTAGATTCACGACTACAGTGGGATCTACATATAGAAACTTTGGCAATCAAACTTAGTTCAGCGGCGTACGCAGTAAAAAAGATTAGACTTTTAACTAATGTTGAAACGGCAAGAATTGTTTATTTCAGCTACTTTTATAGTGTTATGTCCTATGGACTGCTGCTATGGGGATCAGCGGCTAACATTGAGAGTATTTTCCTTTTACAAAAAGAACGATTTTTGCTGCGATTTACTGTTTACTGTTTACGGGCTAGAGAATCCCTAAAAGAATTGTTTAAAGAAATTAATATTTTAACTTTAGCTAGTCAATCTATATATGATAATTTAGTTTTTGTATATAGAAACTATAATAAATTCAATAAAAACAGTGATCTACATAATGTGAATACTAGAAACAAAAATAAACTTGCCGTTCCAATGTTCAGAATGACAGACAGGTTATTAAAGTAAGTGACTATCTAAATGATCACACTATTTGGGAATAGGGACACTATTCATAGAGCCATGTTTGGTAACAACATTATTTATAATATTGTATTATTTTTATATGTGTATGTAAACATACATACGACTGTAATCGTATTAGGTATGATTGTATCTTATACTATATTGTATTTTTATATTATATTATTATTCATATATTTAATTAATAATCTTAAATTTAAGTTTTTTACAATATAGATATATAAAATAAATATAAATACTATAAAAAACTTAAACCTAGTATGCCGCCGGTAGCGAGGCAAGGCCCAAACAAACCGGTGGTTAGGGCTGCAGACAGAGAAATCTCCGGACAATACGTGCCGTGTCGAGAATCACTGCTTTTTGTATCCGACCCTTGATCCATCCGTCAAGCGAGAGCCTCTTAAGATGTTGATCGAGACTCTTTGCTATCAAGCCATTCGCAGACACAACTATCGGAACAATGATTGTCGAATCAACATCCCACATGGCGGTTACCTCGTATGCCAAGTCAAGGTACTTACTGGCTTTGTCCTTCTCGGCTTTTACGAGGTTCTCGTCATGAGGGATGGTAATATCGACGAGCATTGCACGGCGTTGGGAGCGGTCGACCACCACGATATCAGGTTTATTGCACGCAATAGTCCTGTCCGTGATGATAGAACGATCCCAATAGAGCAACACACGGCCATTTTCAAGAACTGGCGCTGGTGCGTACTTATAGTACGGTGTCTCATGCTCAACAAGGCCGTATTGAAGGGCAAGTTGTTGATGGATGATCCTGGCTACTAGGTTGTGTCTATGCAAATACTCACCGTTTGCAAGATGAGAACAACCAGAGATAATATGCCTAAGTGACTCTCCGGGACGGCGGCATGCCCGACAAATGTCGACGGTACCGTCCTTTAGGATATCTTTTCTATAGTTGTTCGTCATCATTACTTCGTCCGCAATTGCACAGACAAAACCCTCAGTTTCCCCAAAGAGGTCACCGAAGCGCAGCCAGTTCACCGACGCGGGAAGATCTACACCAGGGCCCATTAAGGCCCGATAAAACCTTCCGTGCAACTCTTTGTCCCTCCATACTTCCCTGCGATTTTTGACGCTAAGCACCGATGGTTTACGCCAGTTCTCAACTGCCATAGAGAGAGGGGTAAATCCCTTATCAACTGCCACAACGTCACAATGCATCCCACATTCGTTGTTGAGGAAATAGTTCCTGAGGCTGTACACTTCACGGTTATGGAGGTTTTTGGCATTTAGAAAGCCTCTGCCACCAAAAAGAGGAGATAAAAAATAGACAATTTCCGAACAGGTCAATATTTTTTTTTCCTTATTCGTACATACGGACAAGGTTTTTGTTATTTTTTAAGCTTTTTTTGTTTTGTTTGTTGACGTCAATAAGTGCCTGTAAAGGTCTATGTTGAATAAAGATTATTTTGATTTTATAAAAGTATGCATTGTGTTACAGACTAATATTCTCCACTAGCAGTGCAAAATAAAATCTTATTTACAAACAAGTGCTTATGCACATATAGTATGAACATATAGTATTCAGCTCTGGGGCTACACTAATGAAAGTAACATCCAAGTTATGCAGCGCTTCCAGAACAAAGTTCTCAGTGATATAGTAAATGCTCCTTGGAACGTCAGAAACGAACACCTCTATAGGGACCTGAAAGTACACTTCATTAACAAAGTTATTAATAAGTACGCCGAAGCTCACCATAATAAACTTCACAATTATGTTAACGTCAAGGCTATCCAGCTCCTTGACAACACGGATATAGTGAGTAGACTGAAAAGGACGAAACTTTTTGAGTTAATGTAGTGTTGAACAAAACCTAGTGTTTGGTGTAGTAATGAAACTTTAAGTGTATATGAACAAAGTGCATTTCCCTTAACAGACTAAGATTTTGCTAGTGGACAAATTTATTAGTTCAAGCCAAAATAGTATTACTTATTAGCTAATCAGCTAGATTGATTTAATTAATTAAAGTGTCCGTTTAAAAGGTACTTTTAGGAAAAAAAGTTAGGTGTTAGGTGTAATTTTGCGGTCACTAAAAGCTTAAATTCATATTTTCTTATTCCATTCATCTCCAATTTTCAATCTTAATATTATTGTTCCAAATCCTTATTTCTCACCTTTGCTTGCTTTGATGTCCCAATATCCTCTGCAAGAGAAATAATAGTAGTAATTGATACATTGTTCCCCAAAGGCACGAGCAACACAAAGCTGAAATTAATCATCAGCGACCCCGGGTTGCCCTCCAACTCGTATGTGATCACAGAACAGTTAACCATGAACTTTGGGTTACAGAGACACACCTGGTTCTTGTTGTTTTCATCACTCTGAAAATCAGAATATTTTTAAATTGTTTTATTATTTTTAGCGACTGCTATTCTTAAGTGGCCGCACTCTATGGGTTTCTAACTATCCTTCGACAAGATGCAAGCCAACCTCACCTGTCCATGATGCACCCTTCTAACCAACATACGATGCTCTGGCGTTCGCCACCAATCCACAAAGGGCCGGCGTGGAACGGAGACTGCCCAATACCTTCCCACTTTGAGGAGGCCTATATCCTACAGCGGGCATATAATAGCTGAAGTGATGATGTCTGGTAGGGGTGATTCACTAATTTTCTTAACATAAACATAAACTCCGACTCTGTGTGTGTGTGAACTTTGAAGAATATCCTTACTAATGAATTTATATATAAAAAATCTACTACCGCATTAGTCACATCATTATAATTCTTTCAATTATGAAAGTCAAGACAGTATTAGTTCTAAGCCTTTTTTATAAGGCGGGATATTTCAGATAGCATGAAGACAGTTCACTAATCTGTACTTCTTGAGTATGCCATAGGATTTCGAACACACCAGTGACCCGGCTAAGCCTCCCGGAACCGCTTCGCCCCTGTCGAAGGTCTATTCGGGATCGGGTTAAGATTAGTTGTACGTGTACCAAGAACTCTTAAAGCACAAAAAAAAAATAGTAGTGCAAATGAAATGGCGCTTTGCACTGCAAGAGTTGTATTTCTGTATTAATATTCTTAAAACCTCACTCATAAGCGGTCATGGTGAAGTGAGGTCGTTCCTACGCCTTCACGAGATATTCGTTCCGTTTTGCTGTACCAAATTATTGAACACATATTCACAAAAAGACAAACATTAGCATGTGTACTTACAACGTTTGAATTCGCCAAAATAAACGGAACCAAAGCTATCAAGCAGCTTGACCAGCACCACTGTCTGTCCACCATGATGGATGGGTGATCTATTATTGGATATTCGTTAAAATAACACCAGGGAACTCATTACCTATTGAATGACTAATTGGAAACGTTGATGATGACTTTTTAACAGCTGCCAGTAGCTTCCATCAAAATGCAATCAGAAGTTAAATAGTTTCATAGCCCTACAAAGTAATTTTATTGCGGATGGCAGTAATGTAGGAAAAGTTTAGGCCAGTTGTTGGGCATAATATTAATAATCCTTTTTAGTACAGAGTATTATGTTTTAATTTCTAACCGTAATATTAAAAAAAACTACTTTTTGTAACTTTAATATAAAAGTTAGACATATGCTGTCGTTGACTTTTTTGTAGGCATTTTCAAGCTCCAGATCTTTTCTCTATCTATCTTTTCTCAAAAATAACTCATAGTTAAGGCAGCGTTCGTAAGAAACGCTTTCATTCGACTGTTTTTTCTCCGATTCACTTTACAAAACGGACTACCACGTAAAAGCCTTTTTATTTTTCGTTTTTTTTTATAACCTAAATATATTGAGCTTTCTATTGGTGAAAGAATTTTTAAAATCAGTTTAGTAGATACCCCTTACAATTTAATAAACAACAAACACACAAACTTTACTTTGTAACGTGTTATTTTTTACTTATGCTTTCAGCACAATTTAATCATCAAAATACTTTTAATTTCATTATTAATTTACAAATTTAATTCTTGTTTACATGTCCTATTAGGATTTTGTGACAGATATTTTTTTTTTTTTGACGACGGCGAGGAGGACGCGAAAGATGGGTCTTTCGGCGTTCCTCTCCTGGCGGATGTGCCGATTTAGGCCGCCGTGATGTAAAATTTAGTTTTTCTTTAATTATCTTTTCTTGTAATATATTTTAATAACTGCTTAATACTAATTAGTTTCGTGCAGCAATCCCAGATAATGGGTTCACGGTATACCTCGAAATCATCTCAAATATAGGGCGTTTGGGCCGTTTCATCCCAACGTGACTTCATGCACCCAGCCATGCGGCGATGTAGGTTGTCTTGTGTATCAGCGGAAATCCCTGCCATCACCGATGGAATCCCAACTTATAAGGTGACCTCTTACCATTTTTACCGTTCTGCGGGTGTGAACCACCGTATTTTGGAGAAATTATTTTTCTTTTGTGACATTCACCTTGGGTGACGAATGGAGAATGGCTCAGCTCAACAATGAACTTATATAGCATAAAAGTGTAATGTGTGCAACATACCGTGCCCATTGATTGTTGGACTATTATTTATATATATTTTCTTATTTTTTTTTGTATTTAAATGTTTTAAAATGTAATTATAAACTTACATATATAAAACTCTTTGTTTAATTTTATCACCTAACCATTTGAAGGTCTGTTTGTATTTATGTGGAGGCGCCCATATCATTAATTCTAAATATCTACATATATCACCAGGTCGGTTCGATTCTGATAAGGATTATACCCACACCCTGATCTTAGCCGGCAAATTTCTTTTTTCTTAAACTATCATAAATAGAACGCTACAACTTCTTTATAATATTAGTATAGATTCGGGGCACTGCCAATATCTGAGTTTAGCTCCCTCTTACGCTGCTATAGGGTAATTTTTTTCATCCCGAACAATAATTATTTGATTATAAGCATTCTTGCACATCTAGTTATTATATTTTAATGGAGGTTAAGTCCGATCGTTTTTAACAGTTGTTAAAATTCCATTATCAATCGCATGGAAATGGTAAATGGTCAGTAAATGTTTGCTAAGCCCAACATGACGGGCACACGTCTGCTTGCGCCGTGTTATTTATTCACATTAACTTCTGTTGTTCTTGTATTATTGGACGTTGGAAGTCCGCAGGTAATTTTTTGTTATTATTTCATATTTATTAGTACATTATTGCATAAGCCGCATAATAAGCAGTTGTTTAGTCGAATAAAATATGTATGTTGGAAGAGAGAGCTACTGGCGAAGACTTTCATAATACGAGTGCTTATTATATATTTATGAATTGCTTATTTTATACATCTTTCTTCTAGTAATCCGTCCACACTATTTAACAAGTACAGGAGAATACCCTACGTCTATCTCTATTAATGTTCATAACTCTTATGACAATATGACTGTTATCCTTCCACAGCATATGTCTATGCCGCGCTAGTCTGTTACATTTCATTTTCTGTTACGTTCAGACTCCCTTTTATATAATTGCTCAAGTCATCATTTATCCATTTTAAGCGTCCTATTTCTGTCACGTGTAAGATCTCTATTTATTTTGTAAAACAACTCGTACTGCTCGTTTGAGAGTTTGAAGGGTAATACAGAGATAGATTACTGAGTATACTATTTATTATTCATTACATTAAAATACAACATTTATCATGATCCTTGTAAGGATCTTAAGATCTGTTGCATATCATACAAAAACGGAATCTACTGTCAATGACTTTAGTTAATAATCATCAGGCGGACAGTCAGAAATTGTGTGAACAGCGTTGAATAATAATACTTATATTGATTTTAGGGTCATGGCAAGGAGCACGTGCGGCTATGCAACCCAAAGTATTTGGCTAACTGCTCTGTCGTAACGTACGAGCTGGATAGAAATCCGGGACAACTGCTGAGTAATATTACTTTCCTGGTTCGCGTGACTATAACAAACAATGTTTCAATTGTGAGTTTTCCTTTTTGTTAGTAGACAATTAAACAAAAATTAAGACTTATAGAGTGTACACATCACTAAGTCACAGAAAAAAATCTGCGACATCAGAATCTACTATTGAAACTATATATCTAGGTTTTAAAGAAAAACAAAACATTAAAAAATCTCATAAATGCCTTAAAAAAGGTTTTAACTCAATGATTACTACAACTTTAGGTGTGCATAGCAGCAATTTATTTAGATTTTATTAATTGATAATCTTACTTCAATTTATCTGACTTAAATAATAGGCCTGCAGAGCTTCAGAACCCCAGACTGCTTCCTTTCGACATGATTTCGGCGTCATCTTCCCACTACCCTAGCCACAACACTCCGCCACCATTAGCCAGTTGCTATTTTCAAGTTAAAGGGTCAATAGGACTAATGACTCGGGCTGAGTTCAGTTGGTAGGTAATGCCGGTCGGGCCACTCCGGCCTTCATGAAGTCTAACATTATCCTCGTGGGACTTTACTGTGAGTGACCTGTTGCCCTAGTTATTACAGGATATAGCGCGCGCTATGAAGCGATCGGAAATTATATTTGTTAGGAGCTTATCAATTTCATCTCATGGATATTGTTATAAAGGTTTGTGCATATTTTATGGGTGTTTTAAAAAATCAGGATATCACAGTGCTTTTATCTGACGAGTGACTTTTCATGCAAATAGAACTGACAGTGATGAACATTGAATGAGAAATGAACCAACGGAATGAATAGCTGTCTTAATGAAAACCTGTAATTCAATAACGAAATTATCGCTCCGTGCACTTAAACTATTGTATACTAAATACATAGTGGTTTATTCCGTGTTGGATGATTATGGTTTCAACAAGACCGTGTACGGTCACATTATCATCGCGATGTGAGGGAGTACCCCAGGGAAGAGTTCGGTGACCTGCGGCGATCAGCCGCGACGTGGTGCCTTTAGATTTGGATTTGAAACCTGGAATATCAAGTGCTAAATAGGAGACGATTAAATTAAGTGGAACAATAAATATTTTAATTTCTTTAAAGCGAAAACAGTCACTTCACTTATAAGTACGAATATAAAGCTTATTTGAAATAGTGTTTTCAATGGACAAGGAGGAGAAAAAGGAATAATTTTTTCCTGGTTATAGCAATTTGTTATGTGTTTGGTTTTAAATGAATGCGTTTATGTCGTTTAATTTAATAGTGGAATTGTCTTTAGGAATTTAAAAAATAATATTTCCGAGTTTGTTTTTGACGTATTTATACAACTATAAACAGTGTAATATATTCTACAATTGTTTCTTATTATATTTAATACGTGGGGAGGAGAGCCCCACATAACCCCGGCTCGCCACAGCCGGGGTATGCAATTTAATGCATTTTCCTCAGGGAAACAAAAAAAAAAAAAAAAAAAAAAAAAAAAAAAAAAAAAAAAAAAAAAAAAGGTACTTGTACTTATTATCTTTAATAATATCGTACGAACAATAACCCATTCGTCATTGCGGTACATTCTTATTTGATTGTGTACCCAGCGCATACTGAGTTAAACATAACTCATTTTTAAAAATACAGTTTAAAAAATGATAACTATGGTGACTAGTTAGACTAGTGTTTAGTCTCAATCAGTAGCGTGACGAGTGTGGGGCAGCTTGCACTACATAGTCTAAGTTATTTTTGTATGCAGTAACTTAATTTTTCGTTTAGTTGCTAAATATTCATTTACGGACTTTCATTCAATATTGCACTGCAACTGAAACTACGGGGTGCAAAGAGATAGCGTTCTGTTAGCCAAACATAAGTAACGAGGATCGACTTATTAACTATCTTGCTATACGACTAAATAAAATTACATCTATTGTGTGATATGTACTTCTTGTTTGTACATGTCATCATCACCCATTTTAGTGAAGTTAATGAATCTAAGTGTAGAGTGCAAATAAGTGACTGTATTCTCACAATGAAAGATGAGAGAATGTCCAGGCATTATTGTAATTCTATATCTAAGAGTCTAAACGTTTATGGGTTTTGTATTTTAGTAATGGGAACTGGACTATAGTAAGAGACGCAGGTCAACGTTTTTTAATTGTTTTGAATATAACAGATGGCGACATATTATTATTTCTAAAGTATAGGCTAACCTAAAATATTGTGGAACTTCCAGAGTGCAATATTTACATCGAGTACAGGAATGCGATTCAAAATACAGCGGACATTCTGTGAATACCTAAAAATGATGACGTATTTAGGTTTTAATATGAGCAGTGATACGAAAATCCCTAAGTCTTGTCCCGTAGCTGCGGTGAGTAGAAATTATGTTTATTATTTGTGCACATAATAACAGATACACAAGGGAAATGTTTTCATTTGTAAATAGTCTTGTAAGGGGCCATCCATAAATTACGTCACACGGTTAAGGGGAGGGAGGGGGTTGACGTAGTGTGACATTGTGTGACAATGGGGTGGGAGGGATCTTAAATTTTGTGACGTCACATTTCAAAATCTATCATAAGCTAACTATTAAAACGCAAACTTTAAATTATTACTATTAGAACGAAAAGTGCTGTGAATATTAACTTTTATTGTAAAGTCTTTATACTCTCATAAATAAAGAAAGGAATAGTATCTTCTTCTATCTATTAATAGGGGTACTCCCGAAACGTACTATTTTTCTAATTGATTATAGTAGGTGATTTTGAAAAATACAATAAGAAAATCATGAAATGACCATATACTTATTTAATATAAGTAATCGTTTTTTGTTTTGTTAATTGACTTGATGTTAATTTTATTAAAATGAAAATAAAACTGATTTCGAAACCGCTTTTATCATTCAATAATTTCTATGATTTCAAAATTTGTTACGTCACACTAGGGGGGGGGGGGTGTCTCACAAATGTGACTAGCTGTGACAAGGACGGGGGGAGGGGAAAAAAATCACGAAATTCGTGTGACGTAATTTATGGATGACCCCTAATAAAAACAATGATAAGATTCAAAGCTTGGTTTCACAATGGAATATATTACAACCTAAGATTATTATTGTATCCCAAACTTGGCCCTCAAACCGTTGGATGTAAAAAGTCTAAGCACCATGCTTAATGTGAAATATTCTACAAATTATATTGATCAATTTTTAATTAAATTCATAATTAAAGTGCACCTACTCTAACACGAAAAGAGCAAAACAAGGCACCTAAGAAACCAAATTAAATTTATTGTTAAAGAGTTCTATAATTTTATGCTTTATGGACACCGAATATTCATGCTTCATACTTTCACACTCTAAGAAACATCATTATTTAACGATATGATTGAATCGCTATGATTTAAATATTTGAAAGGGACGAAAAGATGTAAAAATCAAGGTTTGAAATGAGTGAATGAGTTTGTGAATCTGGGATATATATCAGGATAAATATAGGTTTACAAGAGATTATAATATATGAATCTGATATTGTAAGAAAAGTTAAAGACCTCCTCCTCCAGCTCCTCCACCGACGACGGCCCCGGCTACGGGAGGGGCGTGGTCCCTCCCGGGCCACCGTATCCGCGGGCGCGATTTACTCGAGCCCGCCGGCGACACGCGGCGGCGCCGCAGCTGTGCTACCGAGCCCGGCGCTGCCTCCTTCGAGCCAGCCTCCGCTCCCCTTACAGGGGAGCCCTCCTCGGGGCAGGCTACAATACCTCCCCCGATTTCCTCCACCGACGACGCCCCCCGGCCACGGGCGGGGCACGGGAGCCATGAGGGATGTCGCGCCCGCGGATACGGCGAACCGCGCGGCGCCGCAGCTGTGCTATCGAGCTCGGCACCGCCTACTTCGAGCGGGATCGGCCATCTCCCGCTCGGCGGCCTCCTTCTGGAGCATCACTGCTTCACAGAAGGAGGCCACAGCTCTCAAACCTCCCTCGTCCGCCAGCATTGCAGCAATCAATGCCGGCGGAGACAGATCTCGCCCGATCTCTGCGACCAAGATTCGGCACTCGGAGGCCCACGCCGGGCACTCCGTCAGCGTGTGCTGGGCCGAGTCGAGGTCGTATGCGCAGTGGTGGCATCGTGTCGATCCCTCCCGTCCTATTCGACACAGATACTCACCGAAGCAGCGGTGCCCGGTGAGTATCTGAGTCAATCGGTAGGTGACCTCCTCCTTCCCGCGGAGCCAAGCTTCGAGGTGTGAGAGTACTGCACCGACGGCCCACTGGCGCGCGCATCCAAGCTCGAGTTGCGCACGCCAGGCCGCCACAATCCGTCGGTGCCACTCTCGCTTAGGCACTTCGTGCAAGTTCCGAGACGCTTCCCCAGTCGCTCCCCCGGCCGACACGCCGCGACACGTACATCGCCGCGTACATGTCGGCCAGGATGTCGAATGGGGGGGAGCGTCCCAGAACCGTCGCCGCCTCGTACGAGATTGTACGGTAGCCTCGTACGATCCGTATGGCCATTATCCGCTGCAGGCTCCGTAGCAGAGCTCTGCAGCGGGAGGACCTCATGCAGACTCGCGACCACACGGAGGCCCCATACATGACCACGGATCGCACGACGCCCTCGTACAGGCGGCGAACTCCATCCCTCGGTGCTCCGAGATTGGGCAGCAGGCGATACAACGAGCCCAAGAAAAGTACCTTATGGCAGGAAACAAAGTGAATGGGGCTATATTTGGCTTCATTATCAGTCAGATCTTGTCAAAAAAGGTGCGTTGGCTGTATATTTAAATTTGCCTATCCCTACACACTTGTATGGGAGTGAATGCTAGGTGTGGCAAAAGAGGGATAAAATTAACATTAAAGCAGAAGAAATGGGGGATTTGAGGGGAATGGTTGCAGTGGCGCTGAAAGATAAATTACGAAATAATGTGATAAGGGGTGTGCAGTGTGAAAGAGGATGTAATGACAAAAATCGAAAAGGGAATGGTTACCCAGGCAGCAAGGTCACGTCATTATTGACGTGAATTATCGGGCATTTTAGACGTCGCATCACGTGATTTCAGACGTCATGTTTCACGTGACGATGTCACAAATTTATCGTCATTATTGACGTCACCACTTGACGTCATTTTAAGACTTATTTTGACGTGATTTAAGACGTTCGTACTGGCGTCATGTTTCACGTGACGATGTCACAAATTTATCGTCATTATTGACGTCGTTAGTTTACGTCATTAATGGACGTTATGCGACGTGACTAACGACGTCGTTAGGGTGACGCTGGGAGAAAGTCATTAAGGGACGTCACGCGACGTCATTAGTTCACGTCGCATGACGTCTTTGGAATGACGCTGGAATAACGTCATTCATGGACGTCACACGACGTCGTTTGTTCACGTTGGATGACGTCATTGGATTGACGTTGAGATAACGTCAATAATGGACGTCACACGACGTCGCTACTTCACGTTGTATGACGTCATTGCATCTATAAACCACTGACGAAAAACGACATATTACGACGTGATTTGCAACGTCATCATCAGACCTATGACGAATCACAATAATTTATAACGTGACAATGACATCACTTTTAGGCGTATGCCGACATACGGAAATTTCAACGTGATTTATAACGTCATCTATAAACCACTGACGAAAAACGACATATTACGACGTGATTTACAACGTCATCATCAGACCTATGACGCATCACAATAACTTATAATGTGATCAGCGACATCACTTTTAGGCGTATGCCGACATACGGAAACTTTCAACGTGTTTTATAACGTCATCTATAAACCATTGACGAAAAACGACATATTACGACGTGATTTGCAACGTCATCATCAGACCTATGACGAATCACAATAATTTATAACGTGACCAATGACATCACTTTTAGGCGTATGCCGACATACGGAAACTTTCAACGTGTTTTATAACGTCATCTATAAACCACTGACGAAAAACGACATATTACGACGTGATTTACAACGTCATCATCAGACCTATGACGCATCACAATAATTTATAACGTAATCAGCGACATCACTTTTAGGCGTATGCCGACATACGGAAACTTTCAACGTGTTTTATAACGTCATCTATAAACCACTGACGAAAAACGACATATTACGACGTGATTTGCAACGTCATCATCAGACCTATGACGGAACACAATAATTTACAACGTGATCAGCAACGTCACTTTTAGGCGTATGTGACATACGAAAATTGTTGACGTGATTTTTGACGTAATTTTTTTCCATAAGACGTAAAAATTAAAAAAAATCACCAAAAATTCACGTCATAATTCACGTCTTCTGGCAGAAATTGTTGACTGGGAGATGGTTTGGACACGGCCGATAAAAGCCGACGAAAGGCAAAAATGAATGAGTCTGCTGGTATGGGACATCCGAGACGAACATATTTGAACCAAATAGGTGATGTACTGAAGGAAGGTCAGGTCAAGAGTATCCGTAACCGACGAATGTACTTGAAAGTATTTAGGAAAGTCGAGGAAACTAGGGAAGTACGCTTGGATCGTAGAAAGTGGAAACCTGTGATCTCTAACTACCCAGATTTATGTACAAGTTGTGGAAGAATTACCGCAAAGCAAAATATAAGTTATCGTGGTAGTATGTTTCTAAAAGTAAATGTTGACAATACTCTTGGCAGTGTCCCACAATGAGGTTGCGATCACTCCCTTACACGAAGACAACCTTCTAATCTTCATGTATGTTTTGCAGTCATTCAAAGGTTGGATAAACTTACTAGTAATGTAGTAGTAGTAGTAGTAACAGTTACTTTACCAAATATGTTGAGTATAGTAAACAATACAACGAAACTATGGTTTTTTTTATAGATATACTGTAATAGTTATTTATGCAACTGTTGTATAATGAGGGGTATTAAAACACGAATGTGGGCTTAACATCACATGAGTGTTTTAATACTTAATTATAACAGTTTCATACAAGACTCAATCTACAATCATGATGTGAATCCTCTATAAAAGATTCTCATACCATAGGGTGTTGTACAGTGTTGTAAGAACTATGTAAATTCAAGAAAAGTCTAATTGCGAAGCATGTAAAATAAACAAGCCTTAATAAGTAAAAGAATTATTAGTCTACAATTTATTGTTCTTTTTTCAAAATTTTTGCATTTTAGTATTGCATGAGTATATTCTTTTCTTGAAATTCATAATATCACGCGATTGAATGATATAATGATCATAAAATTATTGAGTGTTTTAATGTTGGCAGTAAGCTAATTGTTATAGGTTCTTTTATAAAGGATTAATAGCATCATAGTAGATAAATATATTTAAACTTGTGAAGGAAGTTGGGCTTAAACTATTTATCTAAGACCAGCTTCTAATTCACAAACCAGTTGTTGCTGGTTTTCTTGCTGGTTCTTTCGAGTAGTTGTACAAATCCTATTGGAAGAATAAAATTTTGGTTTTACTGACCCATTTCGAATCAACAAATTGTACACAAATTGTGTCATTTTCAGGGCCTCATTAAAATTTATGAATTACAACTTCCGCCTCGCCGTCTGCCGATGCCTATAAGGTCTGGACTATACCAGATTCTGGTGGAGTTTTACGCGACAGCCACTCGTGAAAAAATGATCACATTTGGCCTACCTTTAACTATAAGTCCGAAGAAGAATAACCTTACATAAGAAAGGGAAATCAAGCAAACATATTTATAAATGATAAGTTAATCAATCACAACGCAAAAACCGTCAAACAAATTTAGATGATGACCTATTTTGTCATTTTTTTATTAGTTATTTTGATTAGTTGTTAAGAATGATTACCTATATGAAATTATAAAGAAAACTAAATATTTATTTTATTATCAGTTTTCGAATGTCGCTGCTTTCCAGAATTGACGGTAAACAAGTACCAAAGTTGACAGTAAGTTATTAATAAATGAAATTCATTGGTTTTGAAATTGATACCCATTAAAGAGTTAGTACGTTAATTGTTTGTTAATTTGAGTTTTATTTACTTTATATTCCATCTTCTAAATGCATTACATACTTTGTTGGAATTGGCAATCGCAGTATTATAGGTACTCATATGTGATATCGACTTGTACCTAACTTCATATGTCGCGGCCATGTTTTAAAAGGTTATGAAACGGTCATTAACACTTTGTGGACGTTTGTTCTAAAAAACTGTACTTTGTTTAATGATCAATTTATGAAAATAAATGGAATGGATGGACACATCGGTAATGCACTAGATGAGCCAAGAATATGCCGCTTGACTTTCTTAACGCTGCCCTGCCTTGCATACGTCGATTCTAATGAAATTTATCAAATTTTTTGGAAGTTGAACCTACCTAGTTAGATAATTTTTACCGGGTAAACATTCCTTTTCAAAATTCATTTTAATACCTTCTTGTTGGGAAAATGTACGGAGATGTACGGAGATGTTCGAGCAGCCATGATTAAGGTGTCATCAGCAAAATGATTCTCTGAAAGGTCTCGTTATTGATTTTGATACCCAGACGCATCTCCCTGTCTCACATCTCGCTGGAACCATATATGTCTTAAGTTCTGGTCCTGAAGACGGACAGATGTGGCGGTGTTTTCTACAGTCACTGTAACACATGGGTGTTTCGATAATCTATATGGCACCTACCTCTGGAGAGATTGAAGTACAGCCCAGGTTTCGACGGAATGAAACGCTTTTTCGTAGTCCAGAAACTTCAAACATAGTAGCAGGAAAATCTCATCGGTCTTTTGTATAACCTGCTGCAGCGTATATATATAGTTTATGGTACTGTAGCCTTTTTGGGATTCAGTTTGTTCATGAGACAAGATGTGAAACAAGTAAAACCGGGTCTTTGAATTAAAGAAGGTTTTGTTTGAAGGTCATATTCAAATGAATATTCATCTACTCAAAATAATGCTGCACAAAAATAAGTTTGAAAATGTTATGCTTATAATTAATTGACCTGTAATGAAATTTTTGATAAGATAGCCATAGGATAGCCATCCATATGTCTATACATATACATATATTTGAAAAATATATGTTTATGTCTATGGCTGAATCGATGCCAGTCCGCAGACTTGAACTGGTCAGTTTTGTTAGAGGATCGAGGATATTTTTTACCACGATGACGTTTGGTCTCATACCGTAGAATTACTGGGTGACCCCATACGTATAGCTCCGACTTCGCACTTTGTCAAATTGGCTTATTTTTCCTTCGCTACTACCGGAGTAAAATTATTTATAGCCCAGTAGGCTATAAAATTATTGAACTACTAATTGCATTTTGATGGAAGCTACTAACTATAGTTTCTGATCGTTACCCTAACAGTTGTTAAAAGTTCATCATCAACGTAATGAGTTCCTTTGTGTTATTTTAACGAATCATCAATCACCCATCCAACATGGTGGGCAGACGATGGTGCTGGTTAAGTTACTTAATAGGTTTGGTTACGTTCATTTTGGCAAATCCAGACATTGTAAGTATGCATTTATTTTTATGAATATGGGGTTAATGATTTGGTACTGCAAATTGGGACGAATATCTGCTGAAGGCTGCTGAAGAAGCCGCTAGATGCGAGCAGCACAGGTTTGACCACATACTACTAGCCACTTCAGAGACCTCACCGCTTAAAGTAAGGTGAATATAATATTGATACAGGAGCAATGCCTTGATGGTAGTGATGAATACACTCTTCCTGAAAAACTTTTGATGATTGTGTCTTAACAGTATGAATACTTAGCATTGGGGATATTAATATCCGTGACAATACTTAATAGATTTTCCTTCGCTCTTGAAAGAATTGTGATGACGTTTCTGATATAATACTTTGTTTTTTATATACAACTTTCACTAGCTTATCCATCAGCGGGGTTATTCTCTAAAGTTCAGTACACGCAGCGTCAGAATTTGATGATTAGTAATATAGTGAATCGTCTTGACAGTTATCATTATTGCAGTCACTATACTCCCACTGTTGCACATATATCGCCCCCAAGTGAGAGGGTATTGGGCCGGCTCCCCTATACGTCGGCCATGTGTGGATTAATTGCGAATGCTGGTTTGTTGGTTACCAGGGTCCACTATGGACCCGGGCGGCTATTAATCGGCTGGCCCTCAGTCAGGGTGCTTCGGGTGCCTCTAGAGGGGGCACGTTATGGTAATTTGCCCTAACTGTCAGGAGGACCGAAGCACTCTGTGCTACCGGTGCAGAGAGCCGGGGCATATTGTCCGTCTCTGCACCGCGAGTGCAGAGACGGACAACCTGCCCGGTCCTGCCCGGTCCTGCCCGGTCTGCAAGGACCTGGGCAGACCAGCAGGACACCGGGTGGGCAGCAGGAGTTGCTGCACAAGGTGCAGGGTGCTTCAGGGCAACCTCAATCACTGCCGCGCGGCACAGGATCTTCTGATCCAAGCGCTCGCGAAAGGTGAGGTTGCCCTGGTGGTAGTCGCAGAGCCCTATTCTGTCCCGAACCATCCAAGGTGGTTCGGAGACGACCAGGGCTTGGTCGCCATTTATTGGGCCGACCGCACTGCGCTCTGCTTACTACGGGGCCGGGTTACGTGGCCGTGAAATGGGGGTCGGATACGCTCTTCCCGAGAATCCAGGACAGTCCCTCCGCCGCCCCGTCCTCCGGGTGACGGAGAGCGAGCTCGCCGGGGCCGTTTCGCGGCTCTCTGCGCGCAGCACTGCCCCGGGATCGGATGGGGTCACTTCTGGGAGCTCTTCACGAGCTACCTCCGCGAGGGCGTGTTCCCCGTCGACTGGAATTCGGCCAGGCTGGTGCTCCTCAGGAAAGAGGGAAGGACCGGCGACGTTCCGTCTTCGTTCCGTCCGATCTGCTTGCTGAACGAGGCGGGGAAACACTTCGAGAGGGTTATCTCCGCCCGTATCTGCGAGCATCAGTCGCGCGCGGGTCCCAATCGTCATCCGGGCGATCCGGCGGCTGGGTTTAGAAAAAGTGCCTTACAAAACCGAGGCGCTGTGGTTCCACGACCTTCCGAGGCGCCGGGAAACACTTAGCTGCCGGATCCGGGTAGGTGACGCGGTGGTCGCGGTGGGGCCGTACATCAAATACCTGGGCTTCTCCCTGGACCGCCACTGGAGCTTCGAGGAGCACTTCGTGCGGTTGGTTCCCAGAGCCAAGAGGGTGGCGGGCGCGTTGCATCGCCTCCTGCCCAATCTCGGAGGACCGAGGGATGGAGTTCGCCGCCTGTACGAGGGCGTTGTGCGATCCGTGGCCATGTATGGGGCCCCCATGTGGTCGCGAGACTGCGCGAGGTCCCCCCGCTGCAGAGCTCTGCTACGGAGCCTGCAGCGGATAATGGCCATACGGATCGTACGAGGCTACCGTGCCATCCCGTACGAGGCGGCGACGGTTCTGGGACGCGTGGCCGGGGGGCGTCGTCGGTGGAGGAGATTGAGGGAGGTAGCGTAGCCTCCCCTATTAAAAATATATTAAAAATATTCTCTTTTTCAGGGCGGTGGAATAAACAAGAACCAGGTGGGCCTTTGTAACCCAAAGTTCCTGGTTAACTGTTCTGTGGTCACATACGAATTGGACGACAGGCCAGGGCTGCTGATGATTAATATTAGCTTTGTGTTGCTCGTGCCTTTGGGGAACAACGTATCATTTGTGAGTATTCTTTCTTTTGCAGAGGATATTGAGAGGTCAGAGCAAGTGATGTAGAGCAATCTACATCCTTATTTCTCACCATATTGGGCATAGAATGTAAATATTATGATAGTATATTGATAGAGATAAATAGAATAAGAAAATATGATGTTGCTACACCCCATTGGAGTAGAATAAGAGCAAGGGGATGAATATGTATTGTAGAAGATATGAAAAAAAAAATGTCTACGGAGGGTATAAAAGCGAGTGCAAACTATTGACCCGGGCATTGCAGTCCGACATTTTTGCGTGTTATCGCTGACGAAAAACAGATGGCACTACGTGTGCTATGTAGCGTTTATTTTATTTTATTTACTTAGTCGACGAGTGAACACATGTTTTTCAAATTACCCTTTATAGCTTTCTATTAAATATTAGTTGAGTTTCTTTTGCATAAATTAATTCAGAGCCTTAAGCATCTAGTGTTTTGTAAATAGTTACGTCATTCTCTTAATTGAAGCGTGGAACTTCTTATAGTATTATATAAGATTTGCCTTTTTATTATTATTATTATTTTTTTGTTTGCTCACAGCCTTGTACCTAACATAAGTAAATTTGTAATTCTATAAATTTGTTTGTCTGGTTTGTATAAAATAATAATGAACACCAAGGGCAGAACTATCCTGGTTCGAAGTCATGAAAAATAAGTCTTGGAAACAACATCTCTTTTTTTCCTTGGGAGGAAGAGCCTGAGAATCTTCAAACAATAAACTTTGGGGCTCAACTTTAGAATACGTACCGTGGATTTTCTATACTTATACGACTAAGCCATTCGAAAGACAATATTTTTTTAGACTTATTCACAAAATATTAAGTCACGGAAACTTCTAGTTTTTATATAATTAGCTTGTGAAAATAATAAATTTTGAGTACTTTATTTTTTTAAATTATTGATTGCGGCAATCTGCGGCATTGGCTACTCCATGGCGTCACTGGCCTATTCCATGGCGTCACTGACGCGTCTTGGGTTCCGTAATTTTAAATTCAAATTAATAAATATTATATTTTATGCCAAATTTTACCTTTTATTTACACACACCATTACCATTTAAAAGGCCGCCCACGTTTTTGAAATGTATGCTCGATTAGGGTTGCTTTTTCATTTGATATGAAGTGAGCACAAAATAAATGTCAGTTGCAAAACCGAAACAGTCAAGTTCAGTCGAAAAGAATCAGCCGACTCCACCTAGTACTAGTCTGCCCTACCCCAGGAGTGTTATTTATAAGCGTGGAGGCGCGGAGGAGGTGCAGCCCCCGCCCTCTGTAACAAAGCATAATGAGTGCCTACGCTTTGTTACGTGTGCCGGTCATGAGAACGTGCACATATTGTGGTTAAACATTCCTTGAGATAATCATCTCAAGGGTGCTGTATAAGCTAGAAATACGCACGTACCATTTAGTATATAAGCCTTAGTTTTAGTCAAATAAATGAGTAATTATAATGGGGACCATAATAGACGATATCAGACTATAACCTGAATCTCATTATATTCATTGCCCAAACAATGGCAAATTACGCAAGGGCGAAGGGGCTGCAATTCCGCAGCGCCGGAGCCGTCACAGAAACCTGTACTCTCATAAAACTAGGTCAGGTAAACAAATCGCAATTTTTCATATATTTTAGGTTAGATTTTGTTAATTTAAACAAATCATATTTCAGCAACCATATATTTCCGAGAGGGGGCAGTAATATGAGGGGTATCTCTTCAAACCTCTAAATTCGATGGTTCATATATTAGTTTTATCGATTTTTCATACATTTTAAGGTTAGGAATTACAAATATAAAAAAAATTATATCTTCTAAACCACGCATTTCCGTGAGGTAGGAAAGGTACCGGAGGGTAGCCCTCCCCCTCCCCTTCTCCCCCTCCCCTTCTCCCCCTCCCCCCATCCAAATCGATGGTATGTATACTAAAGTCCTTCCAACTTTGGTCCTATTGATCTTGTGGCTGGGAAAGAGAGCAAGCACACAACACTAGTGGACGTAGTGCAAGAGAACCATTGATATTAGGGTTCCATCAAATGTCACCAATCAACACCAGGTGGTGCGCGCTTTGCTAATTGTTCTTTATTTTTCTATAAAATCTTCCAGAGCGGTCTACTGTTATCTTCTTCGAAGCCGCAGTTCAAACTTCAATACAAGCTATGCGAATACACCAGATCGAAAATAAACAACTATGTAAAAACGGACACAAACTCTAAGTTGCCTTGCCCCATGCCTGTTGTGAGTAAAAACTTTGTTTGTCGATATTTTTCATCAGGGCTGGTGTTCTCATCATGATAAGATTAATCCAAGTGAGAATCACGTGTATGTCTTAGATACATACATTTTACATTAAAATTTGCACGTAAAATACTGAAATTAATAAATTTTCCCAATTGCGATGAGATAATGTAACGTTAACGTAAGTTTAACGATATTTTTTGATAAAATATAATTAGGCGTTTTTTAGTCTATAAATGAATCTCTGAAAATGTGATTCAGTGTTTGTGCGACGACAAACACCGAATCACATTTTCAGAGATCATCTGAAATGGCAACAAAATAGTACAGGAATATATGTTTTATGATATGTTTTTAGACTTTAATACCAAGCGAGAGAAAAAAATAAATATATTTATTTCTCATTGTCTTAAAATATATTTATTTTAAATGGAATTAAAATACAAAGTGCAAATTAAAGCACAAGAAATAATATAATTATTATTTGAAATTCACAAATTGCATTAAAAGTGTCAGGTTACTCACACTATTAATGCAATACTAGTTTCAGGATAACAAGATACTGCTATTTCGCGACAGTGCCCGGCTTCGTACAAACAAACAGTACGCCAAACATAAAAAAACTATTTATATGTATATATTATAACTATTAATTTATTATTATATTTTACTACTATAGCTTTCTACCAAAAGTACTTCAATTTTTTCGAAGTTCCACTTTAACTTTCAAGAACCTTTTATTTTCAGGGTAACTTTCAACTCAACAAATTTCAATTCCCGTTTCGTCGACTGACTGTACCTTTGAGGCCAGGAAAATACAAGATTTTGGTAGAATTGTTTCTCACAGCCACTAAGGAAGATATAATGACTTTTACTGTCGTTTTCATTCTTGGTGAGCCTAAACAAATAAAAGGGGAAAAAAAGGGGAAATAAGTAGGTTTTTGAAGGGTCAGCAACGTGCGAGTGACACCCCTGGTTGCAACAAGTGTACATAGGCTACGGTAACCGCTTACCATCAGGCGGGCCGTAGGCCTGTTCGCCACCATCGCGGTATAAAAAAAAGGAAAAAAATGAAATGGATAAAAAATAATAATAAAAATAATTGATATTTATAATTTTCTCTCAATATTTAACCTTCATACGTTTAGCTTGTGTTATCATTGTTTTGTTAATAATTGGATTAAAATTTCCAAATGCTGGAAAAAAATATAATTTATATTTTTTGGCAGCATTTACTGCAATTCCTAAATATGAGTATTTTATTCGGTGTATTTTTAACTTGTAATCAACATAGGAATCGAATTCTGATGTCTTACAATTTACCGAGAGAGAGATTTATGTTCGGGACTTAGCTGCTAAAACCAAATCAAATATAAAGAAAGCCACAGAATTAGCACCACTGCCATATCACAAAGAATTGCAAACCTTTGCAAAAGTTTAGCTAACAGGGCTCATTACTTGTAGGAGGAATGACTGTTGGGGCAGAAAAGTACACGAAACAAGCATGTGTGAATACTTAAACGTAGCGCGGCTATTCCTTGTGGGACAAGGTTGGATTACATTCAGACGCTGTATCGGTGTGGAGATTTTTGGGGTGACCTGGTAAATTTTATATTATACTGCTTTTGGATTTGAAAGTTAAATAAACATTTAAATTGTGTTAGGACAACGTCCGCAAATAAACGTTATAATACCGCATAAAAGGTAGCTATTTGACATCTCCTCGACGTAACATTGAACCGGCATTATTCTTGCATGTATATAAATAGTGCATTAAACTGAGTTTTTGTACAATCTACAATTAAATCTACTATGAACAATTGTGTTAGAACAACGCCTGCAAATAAATGTTATATTATAAATGTAATACCACAAAAAAGAAGCAGTTATTTGACTTCTCCTCCCCGTAACATTAAACCGGCAACTAAGTCTGCAATGTTTAATTGTCTGTGTTTGTGAATAAATTAAGAAAATTGTTAAGCCTTAATAAAGTTAATGTGGGTACGACCTACCTGAGATATTTTATCGTTATTGTACACACCTACTTACTCTACTGTATGACGCAGGAGAGGTAATATGTTTACGAGTACGTACGAGTATGTATGTATGTAGTCCTCTAGATCTTGAACGCATATGCTCTTATCTCTACAAATTTGTATTAATCTTGCAATTAACACTGAAGACATTAACGACAATTCAATGTGGGGACTACCAGCCATCATATTGTGAAAAGAACAATTATTAAACATATTAAAACAATCTGTGTGAAGAAGATATTAAAAAATAACTTAAAAGAAACGAATTCATTTTTAAAGCGGAGCATACCTACATATTTTAATAACCGAGTATTATTGAGAGGATTTGAGCTGGGTAATATATTTAATTGGTTCCAACTGTCAAAATTCTTATGTTCCGCGTTAGAAACTAAATTCTACGGAACTATTGGACTTGTTTTGTTTCTTTTCAGTTAGTTTAATGTTATTTTTACACATTATGGTAGTTATTTAATATTTATTAAAAAAGTTCTAATCAACAGTCAAAATGGAAACTATCCATAAGTTAAGCAAGAAAATATAAGATCATGATGTCGCTGACATTAATTGATTTCCCGTGATGAATGAAATAGTGTAGAAGGCATACTTCAAAACTAAGGATGGTGGAAATATTCTTTTTATAATCATGACATGAAATGTAACAAGAAGATTTTATTAAACTATATTTGATTTAGAACTAGAACTTCTTAGACTTTATGGAAATATAACGGGTAATGCTGCAAACTAAACACACAACAAGTTTGCAGTAAGATTCTGAAGCATTTGTAGTAAATATCCGCTTACTGCTGTGAAAGCTTTGCTACCAGTTATGACTCCATAACAAAGCTTTCGAAACTGAGGTTCTGCTATAGAAGTCTGTAGCTCTGCAAATGCTACAGCTGTTTTTATTATATAATGTCTAGGTATGGAGTCGGATAGCAGTGCCTACATAATAATTATCTTGAAGCAATTTAGAATAATCAGAACAGTTTTATTCAGGGATAGCACTGTACTCCTCGCTAGGGGAAAGGCCCTTAAGACATGCTGACAGTGGTAAGCTGTATGGCGTATTTCTGGACATGACATTTAACGCATAAGAACGTGTTAACTTCACTTGTTCAATGTGAAATCGTTATTGTCTGTCGCTGTAATATAGACATGATAGGCTACCAGTGAAACACGTCTCTCTGACGATGGGTACGTACTTGAGTAAGGCGAGGGTCATACCTTCTACTGGAAGGCTGCATCCACTGAGCCTAGACAGTCAAGCGTAGAGTGTGACGCTATTTGTACAAGTTTCGGCGAGCATGTCAGAAGTGCTACATCGACATAGCCTCTGCAACAGCACCCTTAAGCCATTATTTGTATGGCATTGTCGATCGGCTGTCACCCACAGACCGCATGAGTAATATACGACAATATGATTTAAAAAGTAATATTTTCATATCATTAGTATCGAGTAAAATCATACTGAATGCAACATTACATACATCACCATTGAAATCACTTGTGACTACATACTCAAAATATTGAAGGCTATTTACAATTGAGTGATTTTTTCTTTTTATAGTAGAAATAGGCAAGACGGAGGTTACCAAGCAGTAGACCCTTGTAGTCTCTCTCCGGAAAGTAGAGTATTTTTAAAAACACATTTCATGTTAGCGTCGATGGTCGTTATGAGACAAAACTTACATGAAAGGACTCCATTGTTAGAAGTATTTAAATCGAATACTTTAAATAAATAAATATGATGATAAACCCCCAAGATATATATCAAACCATGTTATTGTAAAGGAAGCTAGCCTAAAAGCAGTGATTCGTTGAGTGTTTGACTTATCAGCAGTATGTCAAAGATAAATCCATCAAGTTGTCCGATTGTCCTTATTGAAAGTTAGAGAAGAGGCTATACAGAGAGCTAAAGGATGAAAATATATTTTTGATAGGCTTTGATAATGTATAAACAATATAAACATTATCCTACATCCCATAACACAAGCCTTACAAAGCTTATTTTAGGCTGGGCTATTTGGTGTAAGTGTAAGAAATATTTGTCTGTTTATTTATTTCCGGTACTGGTATAATCGCTTTAGTTATAAGGGGTAAAACAAATCATATCGAATTGTCAGCATCAAACGGATTGGATAGTGGCTGTGTCTTTGGGTCATCGTCTTCAGCAAAAGCTAAACTACAACAGACACCTGCTCCATACACACGTGCCGGTTACATCGTCAAGATAGCGTGTCGTCTTAATTAGTGTTTTTATTTCGTAAGTCACCTTTAGTTGTGTTCAAATAGCTTTATCTTTTTGAACTATGGCGTAGCTTTTCGACATTCACAAGTGCTTGTAACAGCCCAGACTGAATAAATGATTTTGATTTTCAATTTGAATTTGAATTTGAATTTATCATTGTTGTTGCTAAGGAAATCTATCAGTATATAAGCAACACAAAAGAGAAATATATTTGCTTTTATTACGTATATGTATCTATCTAAATTATTACATTCTGGTATTTAAGGAATTCCTCCAGAATTCTACCAAAGACATCTGGATGCCTTTTTTGTATCGATGGCAAACTGTTTAACTTGATCAGGATTCATTCAGGCAAGCATCTAGGTGTCTTAAAGGGTTTTAAAGTTTATATCTCTGTTTGAATGTATTGTAATATGTCTGTGTGTTTAAGTCCAACGAAACTTTTTCCATCTAAATTTTGAAATTTCGGAGGATGCAGGTTACCGAACCATGATGTAATAAGAAGAGGTATGTATTCAGTATACAGGTATTTCCAATATACCTCCAACATACCAACATTTGAGAAATACTTAACTCAAAACTTCTATCAGTTATTTTTTTTTTGTTATCGCCATCTGGTATCATTTAGTTTGCTATTAAATCCACTAATTGCATGTTGATGGAAGCCACATCTCGGATCGTTACGCTAACAGTTGTTAAAAATTCATCAATTTACAGTAACATGTCCCTAGTATCATTTTAAAGACTATCAAACGATTGTTCTTTAACTCAGCATGATGGGCCAATCGTGGCGTGTGTTCGGCTGCTTGTTCGTTTTAGCTTTATTAAGCGTTGTAAGTATGTTAGGCTTTTTAGAAATAGATAAGGTATATTATATATATTATTTGACATAGCAATGTGGGTCGACGATATAGTGATGGTTGTATGAAGCAGCTAGGTGTAGGCAGAGCTACAACTATAGATCAACAACTATAGATTAACTATAGAACAACTATAGATCTAATTTTTACAAATAATAAACATAAAGTTAGTACATCTTATGTAAAAGATTATGGACTCTCTGATCATAAATCAGTAAATTTAGAAATATGTTTAGAAAACCTTCCACACAGTGCAAGCAAACGGCCTTGGATAGTAAAAAAAAGAGTATTTACAAACACTAAAATACAAAATTTCAAAAATGCTTTACAGTCTATAGATTGGAATCTTATTAAGAAACCATCAAACAATATAAATAAAAATTATGAAATCTTCCATTCCATAATACAAAATTTACTTGATAAGCATATACCTATAGGAAAAGTAAAAATATACAATAAAGCAAAAAAAAGTTGGTTAACTTCAAGTTTAAAAAAGTCCTGTCAACACAAAAGAAAATTAAGAGTCTTATTAAATGAGAGTAATAATAATATACTAAGAAAATATTATAAAAAATATAGTAGAATATTAAAATTACGCAAAGACTAAAAAACGTTTGAAAAAAAAGTCACGCTTTTTGAAAATTTGGGTACATATCAAGAAAAATTTCTGATGACAAAAAGAAATGTAACTCAAAAATTTGTCTATAAAATTTAGCAAATTAGTCCAAGAACTCAATGACTATAAAAGCGTGGGGTGTTCAAAATTAAACATTACTCATTTAATGGTCTTAACATTTACACCCCACGCTTTTATAGTCATTGAGTAAAAAATAACATCCTTGATGAACACCAAAATGGCTTTAGGAAAACAAAATCCACAACACTAGCAGTATACCGCTATGTCCAAACAGCTTTAAAACATATTGATGGGAGAAGCTATGGGTTGGGATTACTGTTAGACATGACGAAAGCATACGAAAGCGTCGATTATGGTATCCTTTTAGGAAAGTTATATGGATCGGGTATTCGGGGACCTAGTTACCTTTGGTTCAAGTCATATCTACATAATCGAAAACAAAAAATACAAATAGAAAACTATAATAGAGAAAAAAACTTAATTCAAAACGTAGAATCACAAGAAAAAGTATTAACTCAGTCAATACCACAAGGAAGTGTCCTTGGATGTGTACTGTTCCTTTTGTATATCAACGACTTGCCAAAAATAATACAAAACGAAAACACCTTACCAATACTGTTTGCAGACGATATCTCAATTTTGATAAAATGTAATAATACCCATAGTGGTGAACAATTGCTTAAAAATACAATACTAAATATATCGAACTGGTTAGAGCGTCACAATTTGGCAATAAATTATGCGAAAACGAAAATAATGCAGTTTAGGTCATATAGCACGAATCCCTTAAATATAAACTTTATAACTGAAGACAATATAAAAATTGAATCTGTAGATACATTCAAACTTCTCGGTTTAGTAATAGATACCCATATAGATTGGAAAGGTCACATACAACACATAAAATCCAAAATTTCAAAATTCACCTACGCTCTTTTTGAACTGGTACAGACTACAGATATAGATGCAGCATTGTCTGCCTATTATGCGTATGCATATTCACAATTTAAATATGGAATTATGCTATGGGGTAATAGCACAGACGCCAACGATCTCTTTATTATGCAAAAAAAATGTGTTAGAATAATAGCCCAAATAGATAATACTTATTCATGTAAACCTTATTTTATTAAATATAAATTGATGACGCTTCCATCCTTGTATATTTACGATATAGCAATATTTACCTTCAAAAATATTGATAATATACCAAAAGTAAACGATTTTCATAACCTTAACACTAGAAATAAAAATAACTTATACCTACCCTATTCTAGAACAAAATTGTTAAGTAAAAGTCCGTATAATATGTCTATAAAAATTTTTAATAAATTACCGGAACATATAAAAAACGAAAAAGACTTTAAAACGTTTTCTAAACTATTAAAAACTTACCTCGTTGAAAAATGTTTCTATTCAGTAAATGAATTTTTAGAGTCGTAAAATATACTTGTATTATTTCAAACCTACCTTTCAAGTGTGATGTAGCTAGGTATTCATAAATGTAATAATTATTATAAATACATAAAGATATAATATGAATATTGTAGATAGATATAATATATATATATATATATATATATGTATGTGTGTGTATATGTATGTATGTATATATATATATATATGTATATATGTATATGTGTATATATATATATATATATATGTATATATATATAAATTTGCTGGCTATGAATGCATTGCTGTTGGTATAGTACTGTAATTGCTATTAGATGTTACAAAACGATATGTAAGTTAAATTATGCCTTCCTAAAGGGCCAAGCGACACACAATGGTTACTAAGAATAATTAAAATTAATTTAAAAAGATCTCATATATAAAATTTATAAATTCAGTATATATTATGTGAATATTAATTATAGTAGAGTTTAAATTATAATGTAGATGTTATTATCATATCAGTATGCAGATTTAATTATAATTGCATGACATTAATTCTAGTTCTCCAAGAGAACAATTAGCTATACCTAACGGTAACTAAGTTATAAGTGCAAATAAATTTATAAGATCTCATGTCAACACTTAGTATGCTAATAAATGATTTGATTTTGATTTGATTTGATTTTGAGCTAATAACCTCATGGAGGCTTACATAAAATGTTGCCTCTTTTTAAATGATGCTGAATGTTTGATGATTGTATACTCTCATTTGCATGTTGATTTCCTGCACAAGTGCGGCGCCTATAAACAAAGTAACTTTCGAGATATTTGTGTAATTCAACCAGATATTCATACGTTTAGGAATGTTTCCGTAATATGGAGTCATTATTATATATTTTATATTACATTTATAGATGCTGAATTAATTTCGATAAAGTAACTAATTCGAATGATATTTAATATATAGGCCCAGATATTTTATTTATTTATTTATATTTGGGAAACAAACAGTAAATATTATACTTAAAGGCTATACATAAAATATGTACTATTCACTGGTTTAATGCATCCTGGAAAGTATGTCCACTTATCGGAACAGTTGTATGGTTGAAGAAAATAATTCTCTTTTTCAGAGCGATGGATTGAAGAAAAACCAAGCGCGGCTTTGTAACCCGAAGTACGTGATAAACTGCTCCGTGGTCACATACGAGGTAGAGGGTATCTCGGGTCAGTTGCTGAATAATATCAGCTTCGTATTCCTCGTGCCTTTCGGGAACATTATGACACTTGTTAGTTTTCTTCCCACTGTGCTAGTTAAAATGATAGTTGCGCAAAGGATTAAGTGAGCAGGACCATGTCATATTGGGGGAGGAGTGTTATAGAAAGAAAGAGTTATAGAAACTTTACCTTCTTACCTACCTACCACTTTACATTATCACTCGCTATTACAACACTCACTCCCTTCTTCAACATATCATCATTCTCACAGTCCATCCATCTTTTCTTCGATCTTCCTCTCCCTACACGCCCACTCATTTTCATGTTCATAACTTTCCTAGTAACATGATAATTCTCTCTACTTAATACGTGACCATATCAGGAAACATTAGAAGCTACTTTCAGGCTTCCCCTTATATGTTCATTCCTTACTCTATCCTTTCTTGTCACTCCACGCATCCATTATAAAATATGCATTCTGGATACAATGATATATAAACGGTTCTTCCAAAATATAATAGTTTATAGTATAATTGTGAACAATTTCCGTTAAACTTGGACCGCCGGTTATCTGATGTTATGGCTCAGCGAAGACCGTTGATTATCCGGTTGGCACGAGTTTAGGAGTACTTGCTTTAATATCGGATTAAATCGAATAAAAATAATGCTTATAAATTATTTTCTCACCTGTAGAAGATTTCCGTAGTAGATTCGTTCATTCATTATATATATTTTAATACATTTTTGTACTGTGGTACATTTCTTTACTTGGATCTTGCGGCATCTACAGAAAGAAATGAAGCCATGACACATTACTTAGGAAACCCGTTACGTTCAGCTGCTGTTATTGTAGTTTATAAATCCGGGATGACACTCATTTTAGCCGAAAAATGCTTACTTCTCCACTTAGGCCTAAACGCCTATTACAAGATCATTACGGGTTGTCGTCTCCAAACGCGCTGCTCTGTCCATATTAGATGGAAGCGCTTGAGGCTCGTCTTTGGTTGCAGAGTTTACTACGAGCAGGCGACAATAGTTTGGGTAGCATAAAGCACTAATCTCAGAAACTACTGTTTCGAATTGAAAAATTCTTTTTGTGTTGGATAGTTCATTTATCAATGATATAGGCTATCTAACATTACGCTGAGATTAATAGAATCGGAGCTATAATGGAGAATGTTCAGAACGGGATAAAATATTTCTATTTGAGAGCTTTCGTTGCGTGCGCTGCGTAAATGGTTCAAGTTACATAAAACTATGTATGATGGAGTTGTGCTTTTTTAACAGTTCATAAAAAAATTCCTCGACGTCATATGCATTTTTTTAAGATTGAGTCACTATAACCTATTGTAATGGTAATCAAATTAATTCGAAATCAACGCAATATTCGTTTTACCTCCAAGGGGGTCTAAAGTTTCCACGTGGGCAAAGAAGGTACAGCCAGCAACAGATGAGCAGTCGCAGCAAAATTACCTTTTATCTTACGAAAAGATATTTATTTAATAATTGTTCTTAAAAATACAATTATTATTATTATTATTATAATCTGCCTTTTATTTCTCTCATATACACCGGTGCAATATTGAACTTTTAGTACACATGTTCAAATTGTGTACTTATCAACATTGTTTAATTTACGGAACCACCTGACATTGACTACTGAATAATAATATTAGATTTAGTTAGGCTGTTTATAATAGTCTCGATGATCCTATTTACGTGTATCCCATCAGTGTGGTCGCGACCATGCACAAACTGTTTGTTTGGACAGCTGTTCTTACCTACTATTTTGTTTATATGCATGAGGTAAGCTGGTTATCGTGTTTTTGCAGAAATAGTTTGACGCCATGATTTTGGTGAGTAGTTAAGGATAACGCGATCGAAATGGACAAATAGTAATTATATTGCACTGTTTTATCAATTTTTTTTCATATACATTGTTTTCATATTTATATTTCAGATTGGCTCAGGTTGTTTTACAGTACAAGCGGATAGTTGTACATATAAAAATCGAAAAATACAGAACAATTAAATTCCCTGGAATTCCCTGGCGTTCCATATGAACATATGAATGAATTTAGCCGGAATATTCCATGCAGGGGACTAAATCTCTCTTGTTGCCTATTGTTTCCCCATAAATACACAACACAAATCAATGTAAGGCGTACAAGAACGTACCGCCGATAAAAATAAACTGCTAGTTATGTAACTGTTTTTTAGTTAATAATAATTAACTTAAATAATTATTAATAAGTTATTTGACGCTCCTCGGGTGAAGGAAAACATCGGGACGAGGTGTATCTAGTGAAGTTATCTGCAATAGGTCAGCGTGATTAACTAAGGTCTAATCGCTCTAACGTAATTAGGGTAGGCTCGTGCCCTTTGACTCAGATACTCACCGGGCACGGCTGCTTCGGTGAGTATCTGTGTCAAATAGGACGGGAGGGATCGACACATTGCCACCACTGCGCATCCGACCTCGACGCGGCCCAGCATACGCTGGCGGAGTGCCACGCGTGGGCCTCCGAGCGCCGAGTCTTGGTCGCAGAGATCGGACGAGATCTGTCTCTGCCGGCATTGATTGCGGTAATGCTGGCGGACGAGGGAGGTTGGAGGGCTTAGCCTCCTTCTGTGAAGCAGTGATGCTCCAGAAGGAGGTCGCCGAGCGGGGTCGGGTGATGGTCGATCCCGCTCGAAGAAGTCGGCGTCGGGCTCAGCTGCGGCGCCGCCGCGGGTCGCCGGCGGGTGCGAGGAAGTCGCGCCCGCGGATACGGCGACCCGGGATGGACCACGGAAGGGGTTCCGTGGGCGGGGGACATCGTCGGTGGAGGATATCGGGGGAGGTATTGTAGCCTCCCTCGAGGAGGGCTCCCCTGTATCGGCAGGGGAGCGGAGGCTGGGGGCTCCCGGAAGTCGCTTGGCGTTCCCTAGGGCTCCCTACATGACTGAGGAAGGCCATCCCTGAGGTTTTTAGTGGGTAGGCCTCCCCCTTCTTTCTCTCGGGAGAGAGGCTGAGAATCCTTACAAGGAGCACGAAACGTGCCGAAAATAACACCGCAACGGCAAGTGTCACTAGTGATTATATCGGACTCCACACTGGCCAGAACGGTCTGACCAGCGTGACCTACCGACTAAACTCAGCCTGTGCCTAAGTTCTAAGAACCATGAAGGCAAATCGTGAATCGCGCTAATGCAGCGCAGGCCCATAAAAGGGGTTCCAAGCTCTTGAAGAGGTGCGGGAAACCAGTGGTGCCCGCCTTATCATAAGGGAAATGACCGGGATTTCGTCTGCGCAGGATTAGTATTCGAGTAGCTTATATTGGCGTGGTGTAATATTTATAAATTGTAGCCATGTGTTATTTTGATGTAAAAGCTATGTTATTGTACTCGTAGTTTCAATAAAATCTATTAAGTAGTTTTACATGAAATTGTAACAAACATCTATCCATACGAAATTTCGCGTTTAAATTATGATTTATCTTAATCTTGACCCATTTATTTTAATAGTTTATAGTAGTAGTTTTTTTTATTCTTATATAACCATACACCCTTAAGGGTTAAGCCGGTTTTATAGTAGTAGTTCTTTTTTGAAAAAATTCATGCTATTAACGTTAAGGTCCGTTGTCTAAAATATCCATCGTTAAACCCATCAAAAATAGATAAATACATAAATATATTTATCAAATATTCATATTAAGTAGTTTTTCTTAATATTAGCAGGTAAAGTGATGTGGTAAATTAGTCTAATACAATTATAATTGTTGCGAATTTATATAACGGCGAGGAAATATCAGTAGTGTTTTTAAAACTACCGGTTTGTTTATCCATTGCAAATGGTTTACACAGACAGTTTGATGAATCACATGTTAGTTATTTTTACACGAACACCAATATAAAAGGTTTGTAACTAATCAGGAACTTTGTCCAAAGTATTTTGACAACTTTTAATAACAAATTTATGATCTTAACTCAGCAAAATATCTTCAATCTCAATTAATTATTATTTTACAAAATAATGTCAATTCACGGAAAACAAATGATTATCATAAAACTCATTTTTATTTGATTAGCGAATGCAGCGCCGACATATATTATTTTACGCTAATCCTATGGAATTCGACTTGGAAATTAGAAGCAGGCGCTTTAAATAATTAATATGTTGGAGATAACAAAGTAAAAAGTTAAATAAATGTTTTTCTTTCTTTCTTTCAAATATTTTTATCGCCAACCCAATGAACACATTTTTAATGGATGAGGATTTGAATATTAGATATATAACTTTTTACATTGCGAGGGCCATGTGTGGGCTCTGGCCCGGCCGGCCTACCCACTAACCGGCTACCCCCGGTGTTCTCTGGGCCCATGCGGGGCACATGGCAGGATCTGCACGATTAGCCTTGAGATAAATACATGATGTTCCAGAATGACATCCAGCAGCAAGGCGGGGAGGTGGTCTACTACAATAAGAAGTTCGTCGAACATGCGCAAGCCATCACGCGCAGGCAAGGGAGAGGGGCGCCCTACAAGTCGAGCATTACCTTCACAATTTTACATCCGTGGGGAAATAATGTTAGTGTAAGTATCTATACGCCACTATTGTAAAGTCCAGGATAATAAGCAGTTAGACAGGATGTTCATATTCATGTGCTGGAGCTTATGTGGTGACGCACAGTGCAGTTTCAGAGGTTATTTCTCACGCTCCGATTGTGGAAGGAGCTTGTCGAAGCTTTCTCCGGGAATATAGTATGGGGTTCTTCAAGAAGATAATAAATAGTTTTCAAGGTTTAGCAATCTCTGAGGTTCCGGGTGTGAGTCCCGGTGGGGATAGGTGTGATGATGTATTGGTGCCATAGTCATGGTTGTTAATATATATATATATATATATGTATATATATATATATATATGTATATATATATATATATATATATATATATATATCTATATATATGTATATATATATGTATATATAATATATCTATCCGTTACACACAAGCCTTATAGTGTTTACTTTCATCATTATAGCTCATATACTTCCTCACCTAGGAGCATGAGCGTTTTTAAGGCGCTATAATCTATTTCAGTTACCAAGAAGACAGTTGACTAATCTGTAATTCTTGTGTATGCCGTAGGATTCCGATCATACCAGAAATGGCACTTGGTATGTCGACTACCCGGCTATACCTCCCTTCGGAACCTCTCCGCCTCTGTGGAAGGTCTATTCAGGATCGGATTTCTTCACTAAGGTGTGCTCGGCAGTGTCATCGGGAGCATTACAGTGACGGCACTGTGGTGTTTCCTCCCGATAAGCACGTCGGACAATCATCATCAATAGGGCACGAGTCTTTGGAGGGCTGTGGCCTCCTTCTGTGAAGCAGTGATGCTCCAGAAGGAGACTGCCGAGCGGGGTCGGGAGATGGCCGATCCCGCTTGAAGGAGGCGGCGCCGGGCTCGGTAGCACAGCTGCGGCGCTGCCGCGGGGCGCCGGCGGACGCGAGGAAGTCGCGACCGCTACGGCGACCCGGGATGGACCACGCCCCTTCCGTGGCCGGGGGGCGTCGTCGGTGGAGGAGACCGGGAGAGGTAGTGAGCCTCCCCCGAGGAGGGCTCCCCTGTATCGACGGGGGAGGGGAGGCTGGGGTTCCCGGAAGTAGCTTGATGTTCCCGGGGGCTCCCTACATGCCTGAGGAAGGCCATCCCTGAGGTTTTTAGTGGGTGGGCCTCCCCCTTCTGGGGAGGAGAGCCCCACATAACCGCCGGCTCGCCACAGCCGGGGTATGCAATATAATGCAATTTCTCAGGGAAAAAAAAAAGGGCACGAGCCTACCACAACTATTTTAGGGCGATTAGGCCTTAGTCAACCACGCTGGCCCAGTGGATTGGACTACATAGACCTTTGAATTTCTATGCAGGTTGCCTCACGATGGTTTCCTTCACCGCATAAGGGTGTATAAAATAAAATTTATACATGGCAAATTCGACGCGAGTCCTCTCCAATTATCCGATGATAAGACCAGCTGAAATGGCCTGACCGACATCATCTACCAACTAAAGTCAGCCTTGGTCCTATTAACTTATGGCTAGAAATGAAAGCGACCGATCCTCAGGAGAGAGCGCGGTGCAAAGACAGTTGTATACACAAGTGACATACGTTTTCAGTGTGAGGCTGCGTACTCAAATAAATACATGCCGACACCAATAAAACTGAAACTGAAAATGTGTGAATACACGAAGGTGAAGTGGATGGTGAATTTTGTCAAGACATACTCCAATCTTTCAGTCGCTTGTCCTGTACCTGCGGTGAGTATATACGACCCGAATTTATACCTAAAAGTAAAATCTGATCAACTTTTATTATTTTCTTATAATTTGAGCTAGCGCAGAGAATTAGGCAAAGCGAAAAAGAAATATCGATTTTTAACATCAGTTTTGCCAAAATTAAAAAAAATTGGTTGTCTGTAGAATGTCTATTACATGGTAATTTTTTCTGGGTGCAATGAAATTATTTAAAATAAAGTAATGTATAACATTCATATTTTTATTTAATAGTTTGTTTAAATTTTCTACTTCTGAAGTTATACATAAATTAATTATTATGAGTAATGTGCACTTGCACACTAAATACCGGGCGCTCTAGGGGTGGGGGTAAAGTAGGCGTGGACTCCGTGTGGCGTCAGATTCGGCCGTTACGGTGTTTTCGAGAATGACTCCACGCCGTACCAATTTAATAGACGTTGTCACGTCAAAAACATAATATGAGCTTGTTGGTATAGCCAACAACGATTTTCAAGGCAAACTAATTTATCTATGTTTATCAATTCTATGCAAAATAATTAAACCTTTTGTTAATTCTCGCTTCTAAATTGTAATATTTTGGTTTCAAAATAATATCGCATAATGCTTAAGTGATTTAAAAATAATAAAAGATTTCTCTCGTATGTCTTATTATACCATTTGGTTTGCGTGTATAAATAAACCACTGTTTGGAGTGATGTTTGTCTTAATCATTTCTATTATAACACATAATGGTCCGAACACCTATAACGGACAAAATATTTTTGTTTTCTTAAATGTTTAGAAATATCAAAATTCCTACTATAAAAAGTGATTTTTTTTTCAAATTAACTAATGAGGTTTGAAATATAATTAAAAAAACGTTACTACTTTAACTTCCAGGCAACATACACATTCAGCAACATTGAGCTGCCTCCTAAAGGGTTCCCTCTGCCCATACTGTCCGGGAAGAACCTGGTCAACTACACCTGCTACACCAATGAGAACGATTTGTTGCTTGTATTGGGAATTATAATAAATGTGCACTAAACTCGTGTCGTTTCTTTGCGTGACTTCGAAATGTATAATCTCTACAAATATTTGAAACACGAAAGTATGTACGTATGGATGGATATTTGTTACTCTTTCACGTACTAAAAAACTACTGTATGGATTTTAATGAAACTTTACAATAATATCGATTATATATCAGAATTACACATAGATTATAATTTATAAAGATAATAGCTAGCTATTATTTAGAGAAGCTTATATTAGCGTGGCGTAGAAAAGAACTAATACTACGACATTAAAATAAACGCTAACATAATGTACTCAAAATACTAATCCTACGCAGATGAAGTGAAGGCACCAGCTAGTCCTTACTAATATTATAAATGCGAAAGTAACTATCTGTCTGTCTGTTACGCTCACACACCAAAACTGAACCGAATGAAGTATGATACAGAGTCAAAAGAAAGCGACAGAACATAGGCTACATTTTAATACGAAAAAAGTATACGAAGTAAGTTACTATAGAAAGTACATACTTTCTATAGTAACTTACTTCGTATATTAAAAATAAGTTTGAAATGCCTGGCATTCTTTTTAAAGCCAGGAATTTCAAACTTATTTTTTATATATAATGTAAAATATACAAAAAAGAATATGTACGAGTATAATGGTGGAGTTATATGTAATAGAGATCTCTTCCAGCCAACCAAAACGGACGTCTTGAAAGAAATGTGCGGGAAAGCTTTATGTCTTTTATAATTTAATAATATTTTACTTATAAAATAATAAATAAATAAAAAAAATCAATATTTTGATAAGATATAAATAAGGAGGAGGATATTCAAAGTTTGTGAAAGTCTCACCCTAAAGGGGGTAAAATATAAATCCTATATAGATTTTATGCTAATGACATTATTTAGAATGATCATATGGCAGAAGGCGAATTATGGTTGTACGTACTAAATTATTATTTGTCATTGTGTTTATGAATTAAATTATAATGAAAAATGAAAAAAAAATAAGGGGTGAAAGTTGTTGTATAAATATACTTACTCACTATTAGACCGGTTTTTTTAATTGATAAAAGTATAGTTTGGAGCCCGGAAAGGGACGAAAAAAGGACTATAAAAGATGAACTCGGTAACGGGCATTTGACAAACTTAGTGAACCACAACTATCTGCTAGTGATACGTAATCATGTACAAGATAATGTAACACAAGGATATTAAACTACACGCGGTGATTTGGAATAAAATGGACAGGCTGATCAATAAAATTTTATTTGAACACTAAGTACACACATTACGAGTTAAGAATTAAATCCGCAGCTTTCTCTGCCATCCCGATGATCACAGAATTTGGGAACAGCGACACCGGAGACGGGAATACGCTGGCGTCCATTACTCTTAGCCCACTCACAGACTTCACTCTGGCAACAAGAATCAATCACTAAAATGATTTCCTATTTTTTTTTCAATGATTTCCATTGAACTTTACTTGATTTGGATGTACACTGCCAATAAGCTGAAGGAGCGTTGGTGGCGCTGTGGTCTCGGCACTGATCTGTGCGCCGCATAGAATCGGGAGGCCCGCGATCTAATCCCCACCGCGTATCAATGTGTTTTTCGTTCCGAATTTCATATGTACATTTATCCGATGCTCCTACGGTGAAGGAAAACATCGTGAGGAAACCTGCGTACATCTGCGAAGTGATTCAAAGGTGTACGTGCCTAATCGCCCTAACGTAGTTAGGGTAGGCTCGAGCCCCTCGGTGGGGACGTATATGAGCTGTGATTATGAATAAGCTGAAGAGCCTTCAGTGTTGTTTACAAAAGGTACTGAGCATAGACTTATATCCTCTTGTATTGGAGAGGGCATGCAACTGATTAAGCATTGTCTGGTGTGGAGTCTATTTACTATAGTAACAGTGTACTTTGATGACGCAAGGAATTAATCACGCGAATAAATACAAATGCGATTACCGCATTGGTCATTTGCCAAGTAAATAGTAAAACCAGGTACGATAAATCATACCCTAATCGTTTAAAACACAAATGATTTGATGTTATATATACCTTAGCTCATTGTCCACCACGGCACCGCCTGCACAGGTGCCAGCGGCGTGGTGGCCAGTCACAGCTACTTCCCTAATCACGCACTCCAAGTAAGCATCTGGTGGTGACGGCGTAGGTTTCTTAGGATTCAGCTGTTTTACTTCTGGACTTGATTTGAACCTGTTGATAGACGATCAATAAACAATATTGGATAAAATTAATTAGATGTACTAAGTTGGTAATAATTTATTCCAGCCAAAAAGCATATAGATAAAATAATAAAAATACAAAACTTCATTTGGAGCAGTTGTTTTATGCTTAATAGGGTTTTTGCCACATCTCATTTTTTAAATAGCAAATTTATCTTAAGCAAACTGCGGTTACTCGATTGAAGGAAGTGATTACAGTCGCCATAATATAAGTGTTGCATGAGAAATTCGAATCTGAATCAACCTAATGTAATGTGGACATGTGTCTTACCGACTAAACTTAGCCTAAGCCTTGATCATAAGCCCCCCCTACGGTCAGGTCGATCATAAGGGTATGTGAGTATATTTGGTACTCTGACGCGTACAAGTGGCTTCGATTGAAGAAAATAAAAGGGCAAAGAAATATATAAAAATTGAGAAAAGGAGAATAATAATAGAACACCAGCCTGAGGTACACCAACAATAATCTTACAAGAATCTGATACTTAGAGATCATTCATAGAGATCATCAATAGAGTCATTTTATGATGAGCAAGAGAATATTCAAACCAATAGTAGTAAAAGTGAAAACTGTATGATTGTCAAGCTTGCGAAACGTCCGCAGCTTTAGCTTGAATGACAAAAAGAAAGTTGTAGATACCATAACAATTTGTATGAAAAAACCGTCAACGAGATTTACTTTTAAATAAATTTAATGTTACGTAGCTTCTAACTTTATTGGTTGTAATAAATGCATTTTTATACATAAACATCTCGAGTCAGTTATAAAGATATTTACATATGAAAGAAATAGAAAGACCTTACCTTCTGCGCCTATGATCTGGTCCTCTTTGATCTGCTCTGGAATAGTTCCAGAACGTTAGACATCGTTCTGGGCGAGGCCAATGGATCCTAGCTCCGATTTCTTGGAAGGCTTTTGTTGAGATTAACCGTTCAGCACGTCGTATGGCTGCGGAAGGGAAACAAAGCAATCAGGCAAAATCTTAATTATTTTTTGAGGATAATTCTATCCCTCTGTACTAAGTTTGTTAGTGGATATGTCAGAATGTAGCAGTGAAATTGTGATTTATTGAAATAAAGCCTTATTGGTATCAATGAGCAAGAGTACATACTCTCGCTCACATTCTGTGACATCACAGAGTCGGTAAAACAAAAAGATAAAGTTGCCCGAAAGCGCGAAATTTAAATTATGTACATATTAAATAACATAATTTATTCAACATGATATATATGTATATGTGTGCGTCTATGTATTTACTTTTATCTATCTATTTTATTCATGTTAATGTCTGCTGTGTTAATGTAGTCGTTGTCGCTTTATTTATAATTTTTTTGTAAATTTTTTACACATTTGGACTGCTTCTGTATAATATTTCTGCACGGTTTATCGTGTACACATGTACTATAGGCGACTCTAACCATTTACCATCCGGGAGTCAGTCTGCTTTGTTTTTCAACATATCACATAAAAAACGCGACATCCATAGATAACTATGGTACTGGTTCTTCAGCCCTCATGAGGTTGACATTCTTAGACCAGTGCAGGTGCGTAGGTTATACTACTAGACAGGTGTTAAAACCTTAATTATTATACGCATTTATTGTGATGTAAATATGCAATTCTACTTCTCATACGTGAGGTTATACCATGATGGTACATTGTGGGTTTGACTACTGTCTGCGGGTGTGACGTTATACGATAGATAGCAGCATGGTGAGTCACGTGGCGGATCACAGGTGCACATTTGATTTTAAAGTGTAATGATTAGATGTGACTTGGTCTGCGATAGTATTCAGTCAGTCAGGAAAAGTGCAAGTCATAAAAGTCACGCTAGTATTCTGTTCATGCCAAATCATTCATCAGTTAATATTTTGTAATCACTTTCTTTTGTCATATTCATGTTGTTATACTAGTTATACTAGTATCTATGCTCAATTTATATTAACTATCAGAAATTGACATTATTAGAGCTATTTGGGCACGTAGTCATTTAGATATTGTAAAGAGGGCGCTACCGTCGGTCGGTTTAACCTGTGGAAAGATACTTCGTCATTCTCTTGGCTTCCGTCTATACATATAAAAGTACTCTGTGCTTCCGACCGCCTCACGAATCACTTGTCTCCAAAGGTGTGAGACAAATTCATCATATATATATATATATATATATATATATAATATAATATATATATAATATATATATATATATTATATATTATATAATATATATATAATATATATATTATATATATATATATATTATATATATATATATATATATATATATATATATATGATTATATATATATATAAATCATCATATCAATATGTTTAGTATAATTACTCAAGCGAATAAACATCGTTCGAAACCACCAGTTTAAAGGTTATTTCATCATCAACCCAAATGTGCAAGTAAGAGATGAAAGGCTTTCATTTCGCACATATTCCATTGCTTTAAATAAATAAACCGTTATTTCTAGGTGTTTGATTTTGTTGACAACACAGTGATATCGGTTACTGTATGCAACTAGGAAGACATCAGACTGAGAGTTTGTAGAAAAGAAACAGTTTAAACAGATCCCCGTTGATCAGCCCTTTGCATCCCTTTTGCAAGTAATACTTGTGGTTTATTAGCAGCAATACGGTGATTAGGGTGTCGTGAAGTAAAATCATATGAAACTACCGAAGAACTTGATAGAAATTGTATAACCAATAATTCAAACAGGTCATCTTTTTTTTTTGTTCCCCTGAGGAAAATGCATTATATACCTCCCACTATAAGCCTCAGGGATGGCCTGCCTCAGGCATATAGGGAACCCCCGGGAACGCCAAGCGACATACGGGAATCCGTTCTCTAGCCTCCGCTCCCCCGCCGATACAGGGGAGCCCTCGGGGGAGGCTACAATACCTCCCCCGACCTCCGCCACCGACGACGCCCTCCGACCACGGAAGGAGCGTGGTCCCTCCCGGGTCGCCGTATCCGCGGGCGCGATCCCGGCGGCGGCGCCGCAGCTGTGCTACCGAGCCCGACGCCGCCTCCTTCGAGCGGGAACCCGCTAAACATGTCATCTCTAATCATGACTTTGACGTCCCGTTGCAGATACTTCACTACCACCAGGACTTGGTGACAGTATAGCGCAGGTGGTTAAATGTAACTAACAACGTGTAAAGCTTAAACAGTTCTAACCTCTGATCATGCATTCGACGTCTTCGTACCGGTGCAGGTAATTGGGGTCTACTACCGGGGGCACGGTGGTACTGGCATCGCGCAGGGTCACGGAACCCCTGCTCAGTGGCTGAATGCAGCTGGCGAGGAACATGAAACCCTCCCTGCTCGTGTCGTTGTGGAAGACGAACGTGTCTCTGAAGACCTGAGAGGAGTTTGTGATATTTCTTTATGTTTCGTCATTCTGCACACCCTAGCTAGGGAAGCTTTTGTCACTGTAACCTTCACGTCACTGGATGGTAAGTAAACATAAGGTTATAAATGGAAGAGGAGAAAATTACTTTCACATTCGATTATTTGTTCTGTCAAAAATTGAATTATTTTAAGGTTAAATTCTTCTATAGAATGATAAGATTTCAGGAAATAATTCCTATGTGTTAGTTTAATACAGATAACCTCAGCATGCTTGTTTGTCATAGACTATTTTAAATGTACCACTTTCGAACTCCAAATTCTACTCCAGCATTTGCATTTTTCCACTGTTACTAAATCATCTTCTCAATTTCTTGATTGCTCTTCTAGAGAATTATTATAGTTAATGTAATGATGATGTAAATCATTACATACATTGATAGTACCAGGACTTCAGCTGCACCAACGTACCCATCAGGGTATGGTGATGATGACAGGTATGGTGTACTTACCTTTGGTTTATAGTTGGAGAGGTCCCTTAGCAGCCTCTCGCTGGCGGTCCCCATTGAGAACAACAATAGTGACGAAGTGTTGGTATGCTCGATGCCAGCAACAGGTGGAAATGAAAGCAGTCCTACACAAGAATAGCAAAATATAAAACTTTGAATAAAATACGTTACAGGTAATTTTCGCACAATTATGTTTACTACAGTGTAGAGCCACGTTTGCTAACTTCAGGATAATTTCTCTGTGGGAGTTAAACTGATGATATTCTGCGTGGATAATGAATCATCTGACAATAGATGATAAAAATAGTCCAATCTGAATGGAGTTAAGTTGCTATGACAACCTGCAAGGGATCTACGTCAGCAACAAAAGTTTGGGGGTCCATGAAATGAAAACGGGGGTCCACGATAATGGATCTCAACGTACACTGATAGTACCTATTTACTTAAATTACACCATCTTCTATCAAAAGACACATACATTATTTATAAAAGTAACAATGAAGTAAAAAATGATTATATATAATCATTTTCTACTTCATTGTTACTTTTATTGTTTTTAAATTTATGTAAGTAGTAGGGTAGGATGTAGGCTTTCAATATCAGGTAAGTAGGGGGTCTACACAAAACAGAAAAACATGGCAAAGGGTCTTCGACACAAAAAAATTTGGGAAACTCTGGTCTAGATCGTGTCCTACCAACTGAACCATTTATATTTGCCTTACGAATTCCCAATTATAAATATTAAAATCAAATTTGGGTCATACACAAAACACTCAAAAAAGAAAACGCACAAAATAAAAGTCACGCAATCGATTCAAAATGTTATAATTTTATATTATCGCACGCCGTGACTTTGCCTACGTCAACTTACCTCGCGGGAAAATTATATATAAAGCAAAACAAAGCTAGTTTTGAATAAAGTTGATAGTTATTGTCGGTAATACTCTAAATCATCAAAATTAATTCAGTAGCATTCAAGTGAAAAGGTTATAAACAATAAACTATGTACATTTATACTTGAAATTAATAAGTCAAGACATATAATAAAGCTTATTTAAATACCAACTTATCAAAAGAATGAACACAAAAGGCTAAATTTCACTTCTGTAGAATTTATTTTTCTGTAGACATGATATCTGCAGAAGAGATTTCTACAGGAGAGACAAACGAAACAAAAAAAAAATAATGCAATCAAATTTTAAGGTTAGAATCTTAACAATGGCACAGTTATAAACTAGTTCTTAAATCACATAATGCCAAAGTAGTTTAACATAAGAATAGTCATAATTACTTTGCAATAAATCACTAAGAAAAGATGCACTGATGTTTGACAAAAACTTGTGTATTTAATTATGATAATATTTTATCAAAGCGTATAGGACTTTCTTCTCAGCATTCAACCGGCGACTGATGCGTGACTCAGTGTTACCAACACAAAAAATAAAAGTTGAATATGCGATCTGTTACGAAAAAATAATCGTTTATTTTTTAGTCTACAGGAAAGATGTCAAAATTTAGAACAACATTTATTTTATTTTAAATGAATAATTAACACACTTATTTCTGAAAATCTTCATTAAGTGTGTACCTACATACATACATGTCATTATAATAAAAATACCTGTTATTTTAAGACCACAAAAGTATTTTTTATTGCCCTCCAAAGATCTGTACTCAGTATCTGAACAGTCTACAGGAGGAGAATTTTATAATGATAAAGTTAAATTTAAATAACTAATTGAATATTTTTATTTTCCTTTTATATAATTAAATGGACATAAATGTGATTTTCATAAATTAGAAAACTAAGCAGTTAAGTAAATACTAAGTTAGCGTTAAAGTAAGTGAACGCTTTTTTTTTAATTTTTGTGTATGACCCATTTGTGTCTACTTTCTTTTGTAAACTCATATTGTAGACGCATTTCAATTTAATTATAATACTGACCGCGGCCATTCCAATAATACTGAGAAACAGTGCTAAAAGTGAAGACTTTGGCTAGAGTGACACTGATGGGCTTCCTGATGCTTACGTAGACGGGCAAGTTCATGTTGTCGTGGAAATTTCTACCCACATGCTCGTTTACAGCGACCGGCTTTATCTTTAACCTGTTAAAAACATCATCAATACTTTTGATAATTTTGTTGATAATAGAGCATTGGTCTACGAATCGGCCTGGGGTCGATTATGCCGTATACCAGTGTGATTTTCGTTTGTGAATTACATTTGTACATTTATCTGATGCTCCTGTGGTGAAGGAAAACATCGTGAGGCAACTTGCATACCATGCTAAGAAATTCAAAGATATATGTAGTCAACCAATCCGCACTGGACCAGCGTGGTTGACTAAGGCTTAATCGTCCTAACTTATTTTAATCCTAACTTATTTTAGTGCTATAGTTGAGCAAGTCATTTTATACAGGCTGAAAATTATAACAATAATAGTTTTCCCCTATCACAAATAGCTCTGAACGTCAGCTGCTTCGATAGCGGTGGAGCTAAAGGAGACAGAATTAAAAAGTCATTGGAAAAAAATCTGCTCAGATGATATTTAAACCGTGCAAATATTTATAATATGTTTATATACATATATGGTGCGAATTCAATAAGTATAATATTAATTTAATATAAAAACACCAACACTTTATTTTCTGACTATTAAACAATTGGGTAGACGACAATTTTTTAAATTCTATACATAATAAGAGTACTATTTTAGGTGAGAAATATTGTAGAAGTAATGACGTATCTGCGATTATTACTTTTGAAGATACAGCGCCATGTTGACGGCGCTGTCGCGGATCGCTCAAAAACGCTCCGTACAAAATACACTGCAATCGTGACGTCATAATTTCCTAAGTTCCCCTAATTTGTATGCGCGTATAAACAAATTTTAAAATAACTTTGTTATTTGTACGTTTGTAGGTATACTTTCTATAAAAAAAAATGTTACATTTAATGTAAGAATGCTAGAAATGTGTTCGTTTCATTAGAATTACGTAAAAAATTATTGCTCGTTTTTTAGAAATTTAAAAACAATTTAAATTAAGAATTAAACTGAAATTTCTATGTTGACATCCTTTCATTAGATATAAATTGCTCAAATCAGATGATTATAGTATGAAAACGGTCATAATCAGTTGTGGTCGTCTACCCTATTGTTTAAAATAAAATTTATTCGGTATAAAATTCCACGAAAATAATTTGTACTGTATTACACTTAGATTAAATTAATTTGTTACACAATACACTTTTGTATTAGGTTTATATTGTCCATATTTTGTAATTCAAAATTAAAATAAAATTTATATTTAATTTTATATAACGCTCTATCATTATGTCCTAATGATTCTCTTGTTATCGCTCTACCTACTATAAATCGCATGTTAAATGTTATAACTCTGTGTTCGGATCTATAGATGATTTTAATAAATCAAAACACTAATTTAAAATTGAATTGATAAAATATTATATGATGAATACAATAAAATCTAATGAGGTCATGTTAAGTGCACTAATTAATGTGTGATTTGCAGTACATATTCTCATGCTTAGAATAAGTAACCTTATAACTGTGTATAATTTACGAGCGCTATTTATAATTTACGAGCAAGGGATTCTCTTAGAGATTTATTTAAAGAGATTAATATAATGACTTTAGCGGGCCAGTATATTTATGAAATATATGTGTATAAAAATTGTTACACATTTTATACTAATATTCAAATACATAATTTAAACACAAGAAATAAAAATAAACTTGCCGTTCCAACGTACACACTACAATAAACTCGTTCGTTTATGGGCAAATGTATAATTTTTTGTAACAAGATTCTACATAGTATACAGTCTGTAATATACAGCTGTGACAGCTGTCATCAAAACCAACGACATGATTTTGAACACGCGTCATCTTCGATCATATATTTCTCGAAGCGCGTCATGTTAATTATTTAATTTTACAATATCATTAGTTCGGTTCTCCACTAGCAAATTTTGTCACTTACTATGGTACAACACATTAAACATGGCATGGCATGGCTTCACATGAAAACAATTCACAGTCAGACAACTGTCACAAGTATCAAGCTATATTTTACAGACTATAGCTGAATTGCCTTTTTATAAGTTCAAGATACATGTTAAAAAGACTCTTATAAGTAAGAGCTATTACAAAGTCAATGATTATTTAAATGATGCCAATGCTTGATGTTGATTTGAAGACATTACATCTAAAATGGAAATATTTGTTTTCCCGTATAAATTGTATATTGTATGTATATAAATTGTATGGTAACGACATAATTTATTGTAAATGTTGTTATTACGTTTGATAAAGCTAATAAGATTCTTGCGCCCATTCTTCTTACCAGCTAAAAAATACGTCCTGAATGGGTGGTGGGAAAAAAAAATTTGGTCAATTCAAAAAAGAGATTTCTATAAAGTCATATTTGAATAAAGTTTATTTTGATTTTGATTGATTGACTTTGAATATTGTAACTGTTTGTTATTCCTTTATAAAATAAATAAATAAGTCTCTACTATGAGGCTCTACTATGAGGTTCATGGATACTAGCCTAATGGCGTGCTTGCACCCAGAGCACGCAAGTGTTAAGGGTCGTACTTTTCTAATACTGCTTTGGGTCCAATCCCCGACAGCATCAGCAGCTGCGGAGATTTGATTGTACCAGCTGCCAATATAATCTCCTTGTTTACGAAGATATTATCCAGTTCTATGTGTTTACGAAGAATGTATAAGGAGGACACCCTCTTGCCCTCAAAACGAATCTAAAAAAATACATAAATATAATGAATTAGGATTCAAGTCACTTTTGACTGGCAAAGAAGCAAGAAGCAGAATGAGTGAAAATTGTAAGAAATCATTATAGGTCAAACTACGACTCCAAATTACTCTTCGAATTCTCAGCCTATCTATCAGGAGTAGTGTCTACCAACGATAGGAAGATCCATGCCATCGAAATCCTTATAGGACTTTCTGAGTGATTGAATCAGAAATTATGAATTTCCCAGAGGAACCAGTGACATAGTCTTAGGAATTGGAAATCTTTACTAGTATTGAGCGGAGCACATTACTCGAAGAACTAATGGCCGTTGGAGCGGCAAGGTCCTCGAGTAGTAGGTACTCGTATACGCCTGTGAACGCAGCAATGGCAGGCCAAGGTGGTGGACTGCTTTTTCATTTTCCATTTCCCCCGGTAAACATTACCTTATGTTATTGCCCCGGTCTCAGACATCCCCAAATGGCATCAAAACCCGGCTAGCTATTTTACCTATATTCCCATACCATTTTATCGCTTACAGCCTCTTTTTTGCATTAAAATTTCAATAAAATTGTTTCAGAAGATTTAGCGTGAATGTGCGACAGACAGTCAGGTTTTATATTTAAATAAATTGCTAAGTCACAACATATATTATAATTAAGTAAGAAGTTTTATTTAACGCAAAAACCTTACCGAAACCGCTTGTGTATTAAGTAACACATGCAAATTCCGTCTTCTAAGCACAGACTTAAGGTAACTGTCCCAGGAGACGTGCCTCTCCCCATTTCTGATCGTGGCCACTGGCCTGCGGAAGCTTGTCCTATTGCCAGATAAGGAAGCAGAGGCAAGCCTGAAAGTCTTCATCAGCTCGTTCTCTTCGTCTATAATTTTTAGTTTTATAGGAGCCTGAAAGTGAGGAAGTGGAACATTTCTTAATTCAAGTCAATAAGATGTACATTCTCAATATTGAGGTTATTGAGGTTGTGAGACTTATTCAAAGGTAAGTTTCCGTTTCCATCCCAACTAATATTATAAATGCGAAAGTGTGTTTGTTTGTTTGTTTGTTTATTTGTTTGTTTGTTTGTTACCTCTTCACGCTTAAACTACTGGACCGATTTCAAAAATTCTTTCACCTTTGGAAAGCTACATTCTCCCCGAGTAACATAGGCTACTTTTTATCCCGGAAAAATCGACAGATCCCACGGGATGCGCAATAAAGGCTTCGCTCAAAAACTACTGCACAGATTTTTATGCGGTTTTCATCAATAGATAGAGTGATTCTTGAGGAGTTTTGCGGCATTTTTTATCTCGGAAAAACGGATAGTCCCACGGGAAGCGCGATAAAATCTTCGCACCATAAACCGACTTCCGCGTATATGTAGCCGTGGGCAAAAGCTATGACCCTTAACCCTCTATACACCCAATCCCGAAATCCACGCGGGCGAAGCCGCGGGCAGAAAGCTAGTAAATAATAAAACTTAAAATCATAGGATCGCAGTAATTAAACTGATCACTGGAGGGGAGACTATATCAGGGCCTTCTGCTTGGATAGGTTTGTTGCTGTTTAACGATTTCCTATTTCTGCAGAATAATACCAGTTTCCGGTGTAAAGAATAAATATGCAGTGAAATTGCGTTGAGAGTGAAAGTGGACATTATATATCATGTTGGTAATACATTTGGGTTTTTGTGAGAGGTTGCAGATTTGCTGTGAATCTCACAGGTACCAGATGTATTAAAGGTGACTGACCGTGTGTGTACCGCCTGATAGTAACCACTTACTATCAGATTGTGAGCCTACTTGTTTGTTAATAAAGCAATAAAAAATAAATATAAATCTCTAAAATTGAGATTGGGAAAGTTATTTAAAGGTGATGAAATCTCTTTCCATAAATAAAGTAAGTTCTAGAATAAATTTTACTAAATCTCAATCAGGGAATATGTTTATTAAAATATTTACTATTACTATGTGTTTCAGAGTTGGTAATATAATACAAATTGGCGAGTATCAGAAGATTCTGTAGAAAAAAAATAGCGTAATTTAAAACACATAATCCTTAAAAACTATAAATTATTTTTTCACACATGGAAAATATTTGCTTTATATTCGAGTAAATAACGCCCGATGTATCGTATTACGCACACAAATAAGCAGAATTCGTTGTCGTCGCGATTTTTTCATTTCTAACAAAAAAACTCTATTAAATTTATATTTAAATTGATTCCCAAAGTGATATATATATATAGGAGCGTCAGAGGAGGCCTCGCAGCGATATTGGTTATCACTGTTCATCGCGGACGTTACAACGAGAGGAATACAAAAATATAAACACAGTCGTATTGTACAACACCTTTTTAATCAATTACTTTTAATATTAATTACAAAATATAAAACCAAAAACAAGATTACAGTGGATTGAGCCAATAGGTTAGCACGTGTGCGCATCAAGCGGCGACCGTCAAACAACTGCCCGCAGCCATCGCTCGCAGCGTCACCTACTACCCTATTCGGGGTTACCCGCTCAAAATTTTATAATTTTTAATATTATTGATTACAAAAATCGAATGAAACTAACATGTTATTAATAAATCGAGTTCTGGTTATACAATCATAATAATCGTAATAATCAGTAATTATTGTATGATTTTCCACTAAAACTAATCAGCCTTCAGCGCGCCGTCACGGCCGTCCTGCATTATCACACGTCCTCGGGTGTATCTGTCTCATCTGTAAGCAATCGACATAATGTTTTACATTATACTCCGTTCGGTCTCCCTGACCTCATAATAGCCCCATTATGTTATAGAACAATTCACAGCGATTACTAACTTTTAAGTCCAAATATTACAAAATATTTCGTTACATATTATAAAGCCCTAGAAAAATCACGTATACCGGTTAACGCCACACAGGCCGCTTGCCGCTACATAGGCCAGTCCTAGTCGCTTAAGCGAGTCATTACCACGCAGGCTGGTTATGGCCACACAGGCTAGTCATTGCCACACAGGCTTGTCGTAGCCACACAGGTTAGTCATTGCCACACAGGCTAGTCATTGCCACACAGGCATGGCGTAGCCACACAGGCTAGTTATTGCCACACAGGCTTGTCGTAGCCACACAGGCTAGTCATTGCCACACAGACTTGTCGTAGCCACACAGGCTAGTCATTGCCACACAGGCTTGTCGTAGCCACACAGGCTAGTCAATGTCTCTTAAATAAAAAGTTTAAATTGAACGAAACTGCAATTACTTACCATCGCCGTCATCGGCACATTCTGTCTCAATTTGATTGTTTCGAATTTCTAGTCCGCCACTTAACTCTAATGGGACGTAGCATTCGGGCATAGCACGCACACGTTCGTGCGCGTACTTATAAGTCCTTTTCGAATTAAGGGCCTGCAGTAAATACCTGTCACCGTCTAATAGCTCTACTACTTTATAAGGACCTTTAAATTTTGGGTCCAGCTTTGTTTGGTTACGCTCGTGGTTTTCAAGTAGCACATAGTCACCTACTTGAAATTTTTTTAATCTTGCTTTATTTTTATCAAACCTAGCCTTGTCCAGAGAAGCATTAGTTTCTATTGCTCTTGTCGATTGCTCTCTAATGAAATTCAAATCAACTTCTATATCATCAGTTTCGAATGACATTAAGTTCAGGGGCCTAGCAACTTTTCCTATTAACAATTCTAAAGGGCTTGCCTTTGTTACTCTACTCATAGTACAGTTAATAGCTAGCTGAATGTCAGGCAGGGCATCTTGCCATGATTTATTACTATCTGCTTCGACAGCAGTTAACATATTCTTTAATGTGGACATAGCCCCCTCTACCTGCCCATTTGCGCGGCTTGTGCTAGTAGCTATAAGATGTAGTTTAATGTTGTGTTCACCGCAAAAGTCCCTAAACTCTTTTCCAGCAAAGCATCGACCCTGGTCAGCTATAACACGTGTAGGGGCACCAAACAATGACACATTGTATTTTAATGCCTTAATTGCACTATTTGTGTCTATGTTGCATGTATGATGTAATATCACGTATTTAGTAAAAGCATCTATTGATACAAAAACGTACTCTTTCTTGTCTTTCTTCCCACTAAGCTTACCTGTTGCATCCATATGAATGGTATGCCATGGGATTGGTGTTTTGGGAATTGGATGTAGTTCAGCTTGGACTTTCCCCGAGTTAGATTTTGCCATTCTGCAAGTAATGCAATTTTCTACGAACCTTCGTACGTATTTGTTCATATTTGGGAACCAATAGTGGGAATAGGCCTTTTCTAAAGTTTTCTCCCAACCTAAGTGCATGATATTTTCGTGCACATGATTGATTATAGCCCATTGAAAATTTCTGGGTACGATTGGCAACCAATAGCTTTTATTGTTCCTATCAATTTTTTGATAAAGAAGACCGCGCCTAATTTCGTACGTTTTAGCGACGTCACTATTAAGCTCATTTGCCTGAAGTTTTGTAATAATGGAATTAATTTCGTTGTCTTTATGTTGTTCAGCTTGTAACCAATGGTCTGAAATGGCAGTCAAATGAACACGTTTTTGTTCTGTTCTAATTATTGAACCTGTTGTGATTGGTAATAGGTTTCGAGAGAAAAAGTCTACGTGGTTCATATGTTTACCCTGTCTATATTCGACATCGAAGTCAAACGCTTGCAGAAAACACCACCTCCTGTGCACCCGAGGTGTAAGGTCAACTTTCGACTTAGAAGCCTTGACAGCATTACAGTCAGTTATGACTGTAAACCTTCTACCTTGCAAATAGTGGCGAAAATGCTTGACAGCATTGACCACTGCAAGCGTCTCCAGCTCATAAGAATGGTATTTTGATTCAGCACTGGAGGTTCGGCGACTGTAATACTCAACTACGTGTAGTTTACTTTCAATTCGTTGCATAAGTATAGCACCGTAACCTTCTGCGCTGGCATCTGTATGTAGCTCCGTTGGGAGTTTAGGATCAAATATCATTAACACAGGCTTTTTAGTCAAAATTTCTATTATATGCTTTCGGACTTTCTCGAGTTCGGGAGTCCAATTGATTTTTCCTTTCCCCGATGTAAGCCCATAAAGAGAGGCTGCCTTTTGAGAAAACCCAGGTACAAATTGCCTAAAATAGGAAGCCAAACCAATAAATTGGCGAAGCTGAGTGACGGTTTGAGGTGGAGGGAGTTCGGTAAGGGCTCGAATTTTGCGAGGATTTGGTCTTATTTCACCAGCTGACACCTCAAAGCCTAAAAATTCCACTGTAGTTTTAAGAAACCTACATTTCTTGATATTTAATGAAAATCCCGAATCAGTCAATGCCTTAAGAACTAACTCTAGTCGTTCAATACCTTCACCTACTGTTCGCGATGGGACTATGACGTCATCGATATAAACTACAGCGAATGATTCGGTTAAAGTCCAAGAGCCTTATTAATAGCACGTTGATAAACTGACGGTGCATTACGAAGGCCAAAGGGCATAGACAAATATTCGAACTGACCATCAGGTGTAACAAACGCAGTACGCTCTATGGAACCTTCTTCGACTGGGATCTGATGGTAACCGCTAGCCATATCTAAAGAAGTAAAGTAATTTGCTCCCACTAAACGCTGTATTTGATCCATAATAAGTGGCAGAGGGTATCTATCAGGCACCGTATTGCTATTCAATTCCCTATAATCAACGCAGAGCCTGTCGTTCCCGTCCTTCTTCTTAACAAGAAGGATTGGGCTTGCGAAAGGAGAAGAGCTTTCGCGTATAATGCCGGCGGACAGAAGTTCTTTGATTTGACGGCGTACTTCTTGTCTTTCATCTGAACTTAATCTATAGGGTCTACGCTGAACTGTGAGGTTAGGATCTAATAATTTAATTACTAGCTGACCCGTGCTAACCCTACCAGTGGGTATACCCTCTATGAAGTTGCTAGAATGATTCTTCAATAACCCAACTAATCGACTTTTTTCTGGATCAGACACGTCGCACTCTATATTGTCTAAGTTGTTTGTCTTTGTATAAATGTTACAAGTAGAAACTACCCTATTCTTTTTAAGAACAATATTCTCTTCAAAAATTTCTATAGAAAATCCTAATGCAAGTAGATCTCTTCCAATCAGTATATCGTTTGAAATAGAAGAATCGGGCACTACATGAAATAGTAACTGCACTGTATAACCCTGAATTGAAACTGTAGAAAGAATTTGGATATTACAATTAAGGCGCATGTTACCAATACCCAATAACGTTACTGAATTATACTGACGTTTGCCTATAAATCTATTAGACAGAGCCTGTTTTATTAGAGAGCATTCGGCACCTGAGTCGAAACAAAATGAAAACTTCTCACCGATATCATTTAAGAGCTGATCCTTTGCTAGTTGGATGGAACAGACATTCACTCGTCGTTCAGTTCGTGCATCGCTACTGTCAGTATGCACACTTTGACAGCGCGGTGCGATATGGCCTCGTTCACCACACTTAAAGCAGGTTGGGGTAATAGTTTTCGGCTGTGTGCCAGCTTCCTTCGATAGTTGGCTGGTGGCAGTACCTGTAAACTCAGATCGTGTATTAGGTTTGTTGTCACGACTACTGTTGCCTCGGCATTCGCTAGACAAGTGACCCGGTTTGCCACAACTATAGCATCGCCGCGTATTCTCCATACGTGACCTCTTCACCTCCATAGCCGGAGTAGTCTTGTCAGCAGTCGGGGGGCATCTTTTTCTAAAGCTAAAAGCCATGAGTTCTTGTTGTAATTTAGTACGAGTATCAACTTCTGTAGTAAATGTTAATCTTTGCAACCGCGGGTCAATTTTAGAAGCATGTGCTAGAGTAAGCGCAATCGCAATTTGTTCTTTTGATATAGACTTCCACCGCGCTAATAAGGTGCTCATAAATCGCCCGGCATATGCAGACAAACACTCGCCTTCCCTTGGACTACTATTGAGTAATCGCCATAAATTAGCAGCTGGAGTTTCAACAGTATCAAATCTGGCTAAGAATAAGTCTTTTAATTGCGGCCACGTTATTCCGGGAAAGCTAGTTTGGGCAAGCCATGAGGACGCAGAACCCTTGAGTGCCTTGCTCATTGTAATTATCAAATCGCTGCCGGAGATAGGTTTTTCCTTCAGACATATGTCGGCCGTTTCACACCAAGCACGAGCATCATGCTCTGCAACATCAGGATTAAACTCGGGCAACGTTATTTTCATGCTCGATACATTTGGTTCTCGTATAGCACGAATTAACTCCAGCATACTTTGTTGCTGCATTTCAAAAAGATATTTCCAACGTTCACACTCACTATCTTGTAAAATATTCACATTCTGACCTTTATTTTGTTCCTGATCCGTCGCTGGTAATCCCACTTCTGATATAGGAGCGTCAGAGGAGGCCTCGCAGCGATATTGGTTATCACTGTTCATCGCGGACGTTACAACGAGAGGAATACAAAAATATAAACACAGTCGTATTGTACAACACCTTTTTAATCAATTACTTTTAATATTAATTACAAAATATAAAACCAAAAACAAGATTACAGTGGATTGAGCCAATAGGTTAGCACGTGTGCGCATCAAGCGGCGACCGTCAAACAACTGCCCGCAGCCATCGCTCGCAGCGTCACCTACTACCCTATTCGGGGTTACCCGCTCAAAATTTTATAATTTTTAATATTATTGATTACAAAAATCGAATGAAACTAACATGTTATTAATAAATCGAGTTCTGGTTATACAATCATAATAATCGTAATAATCAGTAATTATTGTATGATTTTCCACTAAAACTAATCAGCCTTCAGCGCGCCGTCATATATAAATGTAGCTGGCAAAACAATAACATTCTCATTGAATAATAGCCATAACATGACTGAAGTAACTTTTAATGTGAATTAATTTTTAATTCCTTTTATTTTTTAAGAAAAGCACTACATATGCCTTGGCGGAAATGGCAAATGCTTCTTTCGTATAATTTAAATTCCCACTTGCCGCACTTTTAAATTAATAATCGATTTACAATAATGATTAACACCACCACAACAATTTTTATCAACTTAAAATATCGACAACCCTACGTCAAAGTACGTGGAATTTTACAACGTAATCTATTGAGCGTCATTGTGACTGGAGACAAATTTTTGAAACAATAGAAAACCAATTCGCATTCGAAATCGTGAGATTCGTATACGTATACAACGCTGAAGTGACGTTGACAGTGATAAATTTACTCTGGTTAATGTAAAGCTTGTAAATAGGTACATAATAATAAGTAAACATTGTTTTGTGATTTTTAATATTTCTACGTGAAACGGAATCTAATTAAGAATTTGTTGCTTAATGACAACACTGAATTCGAGTGATTCAAAAATCTATAAAATTGTAAGTAGTAGAAAATAATTTCGCGCACGATTTGTATTCGTATTCGAATTCAAAATTCAAGTCTAATGATTCAAAAATACGTCTCCTGTAGCTAAGCTAGTATTCGTTTTGTGTTACTGTTAACAGCTGACCAAGGTTGTCATTTGAAAGTTTTTGTTTTTATTTTGGAGTCGGTCAATCGATAGTGTTTTCAAGGCTTAGACAAGTATCTAGGGTCCGCTTAATATCTTAAATATTATTGTGCTAACTTTGAAACCGCCTATTACAGTAAATTAATTGCATTAGATTTTTTCATTTAGAAAACATAATCCTGAGGTTCAGATATAAATGTTCTTCTTGTATGAAATTTTCCTGTTTGTAACTTATTTGTGTCGGTCCTTTGTTTTGTACTTGGAATAACGAGTTCTTTGTATGTTGTGATTTCTGTGTGGAGCTGTCGCATTACATTAGTGCTCCAGATAACTCGTGTTCTTATTTATTCGCCTTTCCTTCTGTTAGTCAGATATATATTTTCCATAGATATAGAAAGTTATTAATAGGTAATACATTGGGCCCGATTCTGGCGTGCCAACTTATCTCTAAACCTAACTAAAATTAGACATAGAACTGTCAAATTCAATTTGGTATTCTGCAGTGACAGTCTATTTCTAAATTTAAAATTGACGTCGCTAAGTTACTCAATTTAGATTTAGGCGCTGATTTGGTATTCTGAAACGCATTCTAAATGTCAAATTTTCTCTAAAATTGGAAATGTCACGCTAAATTTAGGAAGGATCTACGGAGGTCATCGCTAATTTAAGTGGGTACTTTGGTGAGCGTATCTGATAAAACTTTTCGATATTTTGATTTTTTTTTGCAAAAATGGATGACGAAATTGTTGTACTAGCTCTTTTGGAATCTTTAGAAAGGTAAATTTAAGGTACATTCGTACGTACAATTTATAGAAATAAATAAAATCGACGTTTTTGTAATGTTAAAATAATATGTTATAATAACTTTAATGCTACGAATAAGTTATATGTATATCGGGTAGCAATAACAAAGGCCCAAAAAATTTAAAATGCTTGTCTCCGAAAACCGATTTCCTAAGTAGATAGCTAAATAAATAAGCTTCCATAATTATTAATAATCTCAAATCAATAAAAACTATAGTGAAGTGAAAATTAAAGAATTAAAAACTAATTATAACTAATAATAGTTTAACCTGGTTTAACCTTAGGAATTAAATTAAAAATAGAGAGCCAAGGTTAGGTAAACAAAAAGACATTGATGTTGATGCCACAGATTAGAGTGGTTTTTGTTGATGCTCTTCATTCGTCGTTGTAAAGACAGGCAAAGGTTACTACTATTCTATCCACGGAACATAAAAAACAGAATTCTATCTGTCATCCCATTTGGACCTCTTTCACCGCTTAACATTAGGCGGGAAGAGGTCATCTGCCGATCTTCGCATAAAAAAAAGATCTCGATAATACGGACAGACAGTCATAAGGAAATAGGAACGTACCTGTGTTAAATATGTAATTGGGCTAGACCCGTTTATTTAACAAGATAAATAAATAAATAAGGGTACAGGCTCGGACTCATCAACCTAAAACTGTCAAATTTCCACAACAAAATTTCCACCCTATGTCCAAAGTCTCCGAGTTCAATATCAATTGTAATATTTTGACAGATTTGTATAGGTTGATGAGTCCGAGACTGTACAACCTACCTTTGGTGAGTTAAGCGGTGAAAGAGACCCAAACGGGATGATAGAATATTATAATATATAATATACTAGCTTTCCGACCGCGGCTTCGCCCGCGTTTTATTCGATTTTCCCACAGGAAAGAGATGTCTCCCTCAGTAAAACATCACAATTTCGTTTCCTGTGTCTTAAAACCTCCCCATACCAAATTACACCATAAATGATTCGGCTGTTGCTATCGCGTTTTCCCACGGGAAAGAGGTATTTTACCGCGTTAAAACGTATTCTTTGTCCATTTCCGGGGTCCAAACTATATGCGTACCAAATTTTATCAAAATCGGTTAAGTAGTTTCCAAATTACACCAGAAATGGTTTGGCTGTTGCTATCGCGTTTTCCCACGGGAAAGAGATATTTCACCGCGGTAAAAAGTATCTTGTGTCCGTTCCCGGGGTTCAAACTATATTCGTTCCAAATTTCATCAAAATCGGTTCAGTAGTTTTGGCGTGAAAGACGGACAGACAGACAGACAGCCATCAGACAGACAGAGAGACAGAGTTACTTTCGCATTTATAATATTAGTATGGATAAAAAAAAATATTTTAAAATCCCCTTCTAAAGTGGAAACACCAAGGAGCTATTAATTATAACAAGGAGCTATACATTTCCAAATAAAAATTATAATAACTTTATACTGTTTTAAGTAATTAATTATATAATAAAACATTAATAAATAATGAATAAAGGCACTAAAGTAAGTCAAAATGGTCAAAACCACCCTAAAAACATATTTATGACAGTTTTATAGAAACCGGTAAATTCCGGTAAAATAATTGTATATAATCTGTGAATTCAATTTAGATGCCTGTTTATAGCTGTCAACTGTGTTTTAAATTTAGTTAGCACGTAATTTCAGAATACCAAATTCTCTAAAACTAAATTAAAATTCGTTCTCTAATTTTAAGTTTAGGTTTAGAGAGTGTACCGTCAGAATCGCTCCCATTATTACCTTAAGTTATTTATTAACTAAAGTATTATCTAAAGTTTAAACCTAAAGTATTTTTATATGGATTTTTAGGACTCTTCCTTGTTTATGTGTTAACCATGAAAGCAAACCTTTTGGATGTTTACTTACCTTCTCGCCAGGGCACACGCCATCTAAAGAGCAGTGCTCCGAATCGAACTCATCCTGAACAGTGCCGAAACCTTTCACAAAGTAAGGCCTCAGATCCTCTAGCTTCCAACCACGAAACCCGAGGCGGGTCCAGCGCTCAAACTCCCTGGTAAGACCGAACCCATGAAGGAGGAAGTTGATTTGCCCAGAACCACCTAGTCCTTTGCCTCGCGGAAGGATTTGTGACTAGAATAAGATTTAATAATCCCTTAATGACATAAAGTCTTTTATATGACTCGTATCTCAGAGTAAGTTCACAGTTAGTCCGGCGCTGTGCGCAGTTAAAGATAAGGTTAATGTTGAAATGGAAACAATGATTTATTTCAGCTCCTTTTATAGTGTTATGTCCTATGGACTGTTGATATGGGAATGAATGGCTAATATTGAAAGATTTTTTCTCTTACAGAAAAGAGCGATTCATGTCATTTACAGTTTATGAATTAATTTTAACTGGTCTATATATTTATGACAATTTAGTTTTAGTATATAAAAACTATCACATATTTAACAAAAACAGTGATATATAATTTAACTACAAGAAATAAAAACAAACTTGTCAATATAAATGCTCCATAAAACTAGCTACTCGTTTTTGGGGAATATATATATTCATATTTAGTAATCTTCCTGTAGTAAGTGATTATATAAATTATCACAATATACAGAATTAATTATGTCACGTTTCGTAAACGCATAATTTATTTGTTATATAGTATTCTTTTTTATATGTAGGCATATAATGTATCCGGGCTCGGTAGCACAGCTGCGGCGCCGCCGCGGGTCGCCGGCGGGCGCGAGGAAGTCGCGACCGCTACGGCGACCCGGGATGGACCACGCCCCTTCCGTGGCCGGGGGGCGTCGTCGGTGGAGGGGACCGGGGGAGATGGTAGCTTCCCCCGACGAGGCGGAGGCTGGGGGTTCCCGGAAGTGGCCTTTGTGTTCCCGGGGGCTCCCTACATGCCTGAGGAAGGCCATCCCTGAGGTTTTTACTGGGTAGGCCTCCCCCTTCTGGGGAGGAGAGCCCCACATAACCACCGGCTCGCCACAGCCGGGGTATGCAATTTAATGCATTTTCCTCAGGGAAACAAAAAAAAAAGGCATATAATGTATATGTATATGTATGCATACATACGACTGTAATTGTACTACTATATATAATTGTCCAAATTTATACAAATATAAATAAAAAAAAATTTGAGGAGATAGAATAGACCTTCACAGTTTCTTGCCTCTTCTCCTAATTTCTCAACAGGTTGACATACATTGACTATACAATGTTTTTCCTATGTTTATGTACGTACAATTATTTTGTTCTCTATTCATGACTTCGTTTCACGACATGATTTGTTTCGACGACAAAATAGAGTAAAAGTCGTCAAAAACATTTTTATCAGGTTATTGACTTAATTGTGATTGGACGTTAAGACACCTATCTAATATCCTATCCTATCTTCTCCTTTTCCAGTTACTGGTTGTTTGAACAACCTCCAGTCGCTCATGAGTCGCTCTTTGAGCCTCAAGCGCTCCTTTTAAGGGCAGTGCTGATCCTTTCTCTCTTGAGGGGGAGGTCGCCTTCCGATTATCTAGAGAGGTAATAGAGCTAAAAGCCTATAGGCCCAGCAAAATGTACGAGTATACTAACCGGTGGTATAACAGTATTAAATAGGAGATTTCAAATGATTATTTTTTTGCCGCGATTTCCATTCCCACTTTGGCATTGTCGTTTGCTATGCTGATTGTGTGAAAATTACCAATTTGGGAAAATTGTCAGAGAAGTTTTGTATCAATACTATATTACTGGTTGCAGATATGAATACCTGCTTAAAGTGCATTCTTTGGAGAATAATTCATAAAGCAATACTTATTAGGTACTCACCTGTCCCCAGAGCCCGAATGAAGAATATTTCTGCGCCGTCGTTCTGATAGACCAGTCGTTGGGTCCCTGCTGGGCAGCCGTCGGCGTCAGCGGGATTTTGGTAAAGTATCCCATATGGTCGCCAGCTTCTACCAGCAATACTTTGATTGAGGGGTTTTCTGAGAGACGGGAGGCTAGCACACATCCTGCAGACCCGGCACCTACTGAAAACAAGATATATTGACCTCTGTATACTTAATATCGACGACACAATAACTTAATATCGACTTTCAAAGTCGATATTAAGTTATTGTGCCATATAGAAGGTCAAATATGCGCTCGATTGTCCCTAACTCCTTTAAAGAGTTATTTTTATATAAGATGCCGTGGAATTAAAACTCATTCAGCTTTAATTTGTTAATGTATACACCTAACTACTAATAATGTGAATATATTATTTGATGTGAACAATTCTAATATATATTAACAAACATGACTAAGGCACAAATTCGATATATTGTTATCGTTGTCGTGCCACGTCTTGTTCTATCTTATGCACATACACCGAAGTTTGAGAGAGACGTTTGGCAAAACGACGACGATATATGCTTAGTATGTTCGATGTTAAGAATACCGGGCAATCTGAAAATCTAACCACATAATTGGTCTGCTTCTTTTTACCCAAACCGGAACAAATTTTTGTAAATGCTTGATGTTGATTTGAAGATTACATATTGTAAATATTTGTTTTCCCGTATAAATTATAAACAAATATGTACATTGTATGATAACGACATAATTTATTGTAAATGTTGTTATTACTTTTGATAAAGCTGATAAGTTTCTTGCGCCTATTCTGGTCATGGTAGGGGAAAAAATTGGACGATTCAAAAGAGCTTTTTATAAAGTCATATTTGAATAAAGTTAATGTTGATTTCATTTTAAAGGTCATACAAAATATCTGTCGCGAGCGGGAATTGAACCCGCGACCCGTTGCGTAGAAGTCGATTAAGAGGCTTTGACCGGCAGGTGACCGGAGTCTCTTCCATAGCCCGATTTTCATTATCACTAAAATCGAAATGCGTTTGTCCAGTAATGACAATATTTTCTGTTCACCTAACTGGATATAGTCTTTAACTGCATTTTTTATGGCGCATATAGAGATTAGACCCAGTTGGTACACTCCACGCATTAAATCTGTATCCCCGCGCACGCCTTATAAAGGACCGTGTCTTTAAAAGACGCATGATATAAGAGACAGTAAATTATTTTTTTGGATGCATAACTGTGCTTTAATCTCAAATTCACATAAACGATTTCACTGGCCGAATCAGGCACACTGACCTTTCTGGTACTTTTTCGAAACCTTTTTCAATTACAAAGGTCACTTCAAATGCCCGCATTAGATCAAGATGAGCAAAATGATTACGAACTATTCGCATGTTGTTCTTTAACTCGGGGACGGCGTCGAGAGATGATTATCTAACGTAATACCCCGAGGGCGTAATTTTGGTGTTAATCATAGTTCATCAGTAGGTGACGTTACACTTTGTAAGACGTAATTTGATATGAACCCTACACTTTATTACACCTTAACAATAACACTTTGGATACTTCTCTAATATTCGTTAAATAATATAAAATCCATGATATCTTAAGTATGTAATAATATGGAAAATCAAAAGTAGTGTGTATTTTCACATCAATTAGCTTAGCCCAAACATGCATTGTAAAACTTGCCTGTAAACTAGGGTGACGTATACAAGTTTAATTAACGGTATATTAACAGACTAGAGCAGAAATGCTCATTTATCACACGAGCATCTGACTCCACCGGAACCTCAATGCCACCTTGAAACCGGCGAACTACTCACTCAGCCACAGAATTCGTCGATTAAAGTTACGAGGCGCCTGATATAAAATTGTGTCTATTTTACAACTTTTACTCGTTCGATGAATAGCAATATTGCATGTATAATTTTAGCAGGCGCTGCACCAATCTTTAATAAAACAACAGGTACTCACCGACAATATAATCATATCTTTTATTTGGCTTCAGTATTATACTACTGTATTCATGAGAGTATCTCTGGTACATAAGATACGATATAAACGCCACAACGCAGCTCAACAGCACAAAATATACACCCATTCCAATTTCATCTCACAATAAACACACTTAAACACAATATTCTCAATATACAGTGAATTGCAGGAGAAAACATACTCTTTACATGGCTAGTAATAAACTGATTTTTGTAATGGTGCTCAATACCAAAGGCTTCTAATTGAATTAGACAGGGGCGGGCAACCTTTTTAAGTGTTACTCTTTTATATAATTGACAGACTGCATATTGATCATAGTATAGCTTTTCTAGATATATGAATTATAGCCTTTCTGATATACAGTGAGATTAACGTGTTTTACAACAAAACAAATTGTTCAATTTTATATTATTAGTAAATTGGATATGAAAATATGTGTAAGTTTATTAAAAAGTATTCATTTAACTATTCTCAGACATTGAGTCTACAGTGGGTATTATTCAATTGCGTCTTACCCGATTTCACCAATCAATAATTAATTGCAAAGTACAAATGACAATGTATACAGAAATTTTGTAAAAAATTATCATCAAAATATCGAAAAAGGTTTACACTGTTGTGAGTCCCTAAGACGATTAAACGACTTAAGTGAAATCGATACGCTGCGACACGCTATCGGTGAAGTAATGATTTTAATGACATTTCTATAATGACATTAAACTTAAATTGTAATTGAACCTAAGTATTTTGATTAAGTCGTATTTTAAATCACTTCAAGTCCTATCTTACCAGTGGATTGCCATTAAGTCGCTATTGTTTTCGATGGGTATTTGAAGTATTTTAATACATTAATCTAATCATTACATCATACATAAATCGGTATTAATAGCAAACGAACATCCCTTCTAATATTATAAACAAGAAAGTTTGTAAGTATGATGGATGTGTAACACACGCCATACTTACAAACTTTACATCATTTTTCACGTAAAAACTACTGAATAGATTTTAATGAAACTTTACAATAATATAGCATCAGAATAGGCTATTATAAAGATATTGTGTGAATTGTCCAAAATATGACGAAAATGTCTTGGACAGACAAAGCCGTAAGCGTCAGCTAGTAAACTATATGGTAGCTACATTTTTGAGATAATTACGGTAATTTGATAACACTTGCAAATACATATGTAGTTCTTTTCATAAGTAATTACTTACCTAACTCATAATAATAAAAAACATTAAAACGCACCCTTTCTTAACAGATGTGTAAGTATGTACTTGCTGTTGTTTTCTTCCGGATATATAACTTGATAAACTTTTTTAAAACTTAGAAACTATTTATTTTGAATTTCATTTTAACCCAAATTTTTTGATACTCTGTGCGTATCAGACTCGCACAGCGAGGGATCCGCAAATAAATTTATAAAAGCATTTTTTTTGTGACGCAATTACATATTACTACAGCTTTCAGATTTTTCTTTTTTTCTACTATATGACAATATTTGATGCCAAATTTTTTGACATCTAATAAGTGAGTGGGAACTATTCTATATAGGGTTTGATTTCATAGCGAGTGTTTATAGGCGGGGAGCCTGTAACACTAAAAGTCCCGTCATAGCGAATCAAAAAATATTTATTTAAATTATTATGTAGTACATAAGTATAGGAATAAATTATGCTGGGTATACGTGAATACCTATTGCCGAAACAATGTTAAAAAAAATATTTAAAAAATGAAACAATGTTTTACAGTCATCGCGGATATATATTTTTTTAATGTATCGATAGTACATTTTATTGGCTTTTAGAAAAAAATCACGCAGACCACTTTTTTCTGCCGGAAGGGTCTGGCATACCTATTTGAAGTGTTTCCGCTATGACGGGACTTTCAGTGTTACCTGCTCCTGGACCATTATGCAGCACAAAAGATTGTGTCGACTTTTGGATCTTTTTTTAAGGATAATATATTTTTTTTTAGTTTTTCATATTAATTTAAGCTTGATATCTCAAGTGTTTCTGCATAACAAGGTTTTGAAAACTGATCATGTAAGGGTTCCATTTTTCCCTAAGTAGGTACATACATGTCATTCTCTGGTCAATATATTTTCTTCAACACATAATGACTGGTTCTTTCTTCTGTATCTACAATGATGGAATAGAAGCAACAACAGTGTTTTCAACAAAATCCTTTTGTCTGCTAACATTTGTATGATGATGGTGGCAAGCAATATTTACGTGTCTACTGGGTACTGTCCACAGACATATTGACAGCCAGTGATGACAGGTTAGAACTACTGGTACTCATTTCAAACATGTGTCACATATGTGTTAGTAAACCACTGTTTAGAATACATGAAATCTTTGCAGGTTGCTTCGATATTCTTTTAGTATAGGAACATCCGAATAATTTACCTTAAATATCTAAGAACTAATAGGTATGTGGTGAGATCGATTCCTACACCTACCAATTAGAATTCCAGTGCTATAACCACTGTGTCACTTACTCTCAAGGTTATCACGAAAATATTGGCCTATCAACAATATAATCATAATATTACTAAGCTATATTAATAAAATTAATAAAAAAGGATTTTTTAAAGTATTTTAATAACTTAACATTAATAACTATGATCGAAAATACAGATTGTAAAGATTAGAGGTCAATGTCACCACCATCTTCAATCATCTCGCCGGTGGCCGGCACCATGACAGGTGCCTCGATGACTTGTTTGCGGCCTTTAGCATCAACCACTTCAATGGTTTCAGGCTCCACTTCCATTTCAGTTTCTTCTTCAGCTTGTCTTTGCTTAAGTCCAGCTGCTGGGGATCTGGTTAAATTGAAAAATGTTTAAACACATTTATCTATAAGATCTTAAAAGAACTTTTACCATATGGAAATAGGAGCACTGCTGTAGAAGTATAAATGACAGAGATACCTAAGCACCCCAAATTAAATATATTTTATAAACCATCATCCCCAACAATATCACAGTTAATAATATATTTTCACCAAAGGACACAAGGTTATGCTATGTTAAGATGGTTAGGCCTTAGTCAACAATTCCGGCCTGGTACAGCATATGAATCAATTTCACATATGCCATTGATTAAATAAGAGCATAGGATATGAAAAAGACATTGGTATATTACAGGATCGACCCCATATTGCAGGTTAGTACTGAGATCACATCACCACAAATGCTTCCTCAATAATGCAATGCATATGCAGACATTTAATGTAATATAAAATTAAACTTTTAGATTCATAGAGGATTTTCAGCTCTAAACTGCTAAACTTAACATGATTGCTTCTCTACTATTGTAGTAAATTGTATAATAAGTAATCTTTAAAAACTATCAGTCAAATCGAGACTGCTGTATTTTAATAATGTGGATTAAAACCTTTCACTTGTTAAGAGTATCTATACAAATTATACAGAAAACAAATAGGGACACAAACATTAGTGTCATATTTACAATATGCACTATTTTTTTCAGATAGCAAAAATAATGAAATTATATTAACATAAAATAATATTATGCAATCTCCCTCTTATTATATAAAAATGCCTCAATGTCTCGTATAAAAACTATTTTTATAGTAACATAATACGTTGTTAACCATAAGATTGGAAGAACATACCTAATAAGTGAAATATCCCTTTGAACTTCTCTGACATCCCTTTGCCATTCTATCTCACGACCTTTCCTTAATCTCTGCATAATATAGTTGTTCGATCTTCTCTGTCTGATTTCTTCTACTCTCTTCATAGCTTCAATAGTCTTAGCCCATAATTCTCTGTTGTACTTAACTGGTGTATGGCGACGTTTTTCAAATTCAAATGAGGGGTCAATCGCCAGTTCTTTCCCAGCAGTCTTGCGGTAGGCTTTAGTCCATTTGGTCTTACGTGGATTTTTCTTCTTTTTGAAAGCAGCATGGCATTTTGAGCGACAAAATCTGAAAATCTTTATACAAAATATGGTTAGTTTCTATCAATTTGGAAGGCTAACGTTAACTTGTTACAGTGGTGTAATTTTTGTATGACTATACCTTGCAGTCATTTCTTACAAACTGAATGCCATGTCCAGGGTAAATCCTGGATGAACAGAAATAACAAGTTTCTATACGCATTTTCTACACGTGCGTGTTTTGTTGATTCACAGCACATCAAAGAGAGATAAATAATGGCCGCCAATTTGACATTGACAGTTTCACAGATAGTTAATATTGCCCAAGAGTCAATAACATATATTTTGATGTACCAATAAATTATTACGTGTATGTTTATAGCCTATACGAGCTAAGATATGTTAAAAATCCACAAAAGATATGGCCTGAAAGACTAGAATCCAGGCCAGTAAAGCATCTCAAAAAAAAAACTTACTGTTACTAAATTTTTTCGGTATTTACGCCATCTTGCGGCACGAAGAAACATTATTTTTAAATCTAAACCAAAGTCCAGCTGTTGTAGTTTGCTACTGAACAGTAGATGTCGCTATTATTGACATTAACCAATCCCAACCAATTCATGTTTACAACAGTTTATCAATTTTGCAATTGAAATCTACTATTAATACTACCTATTAATTTTAATACATAATAATTGGTGATATTTACTCATTGTAGTTTGTTAATAACTAAATTGCAGTATACATATATATGCATGCTCCCGATGTAAGCGGGTTATGTTATGTGATACATACATATTATTAAGTAACATCACATTATTGTACCATATTCTGGCAAATATATTATTTCTATTTCTAAATAACAGTTTAAAATTAAATAAGAAATCGTATAAATTTTCTTGACCGTTGTTTTATTGGCGGAAATACTGTAAAGCCTTTGTTTTTAAATCGAATATCAGCAAATTTGGCGAAAATAATTTCTGCTCATTCGTTCTCCTGAATAGATTTTGAATAAATTGGTTACAACTTAATTTTGGATTAGTACTGCATAACATAATAAAGATAATATACTGCGTTAGAGTTATATAACTTACTAGTGAAAATATAGGTCGACTTCATTAAGCAGGTACCGACCGAAAATTCTCAACGGCCAAGGTGCAAAATTCGTCACCTCATTCAAAATCAAAATGCAAGTAAAGTAACCCACATGTCACCTCGTATGTCACAAGTGACAGGTCGACGTGATTTTTTTAAATGCATTGCGGGTGAAAAAAATCGCGCGCTAATACATTTGCATAAGGTGCTGTGGGAATGTTTAATGTGGCTGCATTGATCGATAAGGTGTATATATATTACCACTTAAACCGGGACATAATATAAAAATATATTAATCTCAAAACAAGTCGAAATAATTTTTACAGTTTATTTTTAAATAAATAGATTTCCAAGCTTTATAAATTACGCAATGATTTCTGATTTTTTAATAAAATATAAAAATTTTCAATATATAGGATATATACATATAAATAACCGAATAACAACAACAGCAACAGCGTATAAAGATTCCAAAGGGGTACTCGGTGGCGGATTTTGCCATTTGAACGGTGTTTATACTTTTAGCTTTTAGAGAATGGCTAAATACTTGTCTATTGTGCAATTCAAATATGTATAATTAAAATTACGACAGCCATTACAACATTCATCACTGATATCATCATCATTATCATGATATTATAGTTTATATGCGACACCCAGTATTTTCAATATTTTTTTTTCTTATACTTCTATATGAATTCAATTTGCATTTTATTTATGGGCTTGTGTTTAAATTTATATGTATATATATTCATATACATATACATACATATTTATATAGATAAATTATGTTTTATATTATGTAAAATTTTCACAAATTTTGGCAAACATAAATTATGGTTTTTGTGGCGGTTGCAAATTTGCTGCGAATCTCACAGGAACCATATGACCTATAGGGGAACACTTACCCCTTTAAATTTTTCAATCTAATTCGAACTGCACACCACTGTTAATATATTTTTTGTCGATATATATGTAATAAAAATAAATTGTATTTTCATTTTATTATTATTTGGGTTTCTATAATTATTATTAATTATATACGTAAGATTATGAGCTGTCTTGAAGGAAGGTGCTCTATCAAAAGTTCTACAATGGTTTACATTAAATAATCTTTCATTAAATTCGAGAAAAACCAAATTTGTTAAGTTTTCTATACCAAATGTAAGGCAGGTTAATACACCCTTAAATATTAATGGTGAAGTGGTATCTCTTGTTGAGAGTACTAAGTTTTTAGGCATACACTTAGATTCCAGATTACAATGGTATACCCATATTGATGCTCTGTCAAGCAGACTTAGCTCAGCTGCGTATGCTGTTAAAAAAATAAGGCTTCTAGCTGATGTTCAAACAGCAAGGTTAGTTTACTTTAGTTATTTTCATAGTGTAATGTCTTATGGCATTTTGTTATGGGGATCAGCTGCCACCATTGAAAGTATTTTTATACTACAGAAAAGAGCAATTAGAGCTATATATAATTTAAGACCAAGGGTTTCCCTTAGGGATAAGTTTAAAGAAATTAACATTTTAACATTGGCGGGGAAGTACATCTATGAAAATATAATCTATGTACACAAATATTACAAAAATTTCATTAAGAATAGCGATATTCATAAATTAAATACAAGAAATAAAAATAAGCTTGCTGTTCCAAATTTTAGATTACATAAAACACAAAACTCATTCTTGGGGAAATGTATAACTTTTTATAACAAGTTACCACACAATATTGTTAATCTACCTTTTAATAAACCAAAACCTCGAGTAAAAAAAACTTTGATGACCAAAGGATATTATCGAGTCCAGGATTACTTGGATGATCGAAGTGTCTGGGACTAAAAAACCCTCGCTCGTTGAAATAAACAAATTGTTAATAAATTCTTAGGTAACTGTGTAACATAATAATATGTATATTTAACTGTACCTATTATAATAAAATTTTGTTACTTGTATCATAATAAATGATTACTAGTTTTTAAATGATTGTATGCGCGTGTCCTGCGGTTGTTTTTTTTTTTTTAATTGTGATAATTTACACGGGTACCTGCTTTTGGTAATTTGTATCCTTTTGTGGCTTAAGGGTAGTCATACTGTCATTAAAATCTCTTCGGCAGTGTCGTGTGAGGCGGGTCGTTACGTTCCCTAAAACATGGTTGAGCGAAGCGATGGCTGGTTCATGGGTCATACTCGTGAATGGCTGCTACCAGCGGAGATGAGTCTGCTATTTGCTATACTGGGTACTATTTATTATAATTTTAATTTAACTTTAATATATTCTTTTAAAACTGTATGACACGGCACTCCTAATATAGACATGTTTTCAAAATAAATTTTTATTAATTATATTATGTATTGGAAAGTGACTTCATGAATTATCAATATTGAAGTAATTTTCCAAATTGACGACTCTGTATCTATTTAATACAGGTAAAAAAAAAACAGCCCTTGCTGAGTTTCTTGCCGGTTCTTCTCAGTACAAGGTCTCCTGCCGTAGATTTGTGAACCGATGGCGTAGCTTTTCGATATTCACAAGTGCTTGTAACAGCCCAGACTGAATACATGATTTTGAATTTGAATTTGGACGTATTTGAGGTTTAAGACTGGAGAGGACTTTGAATCAATATAAGATATAGATAACGCAACTTCGTTTTGCTGAAGATATCGTAACCATGGTTAAAATCATGGAAGACTTGAACACAATGCTCTTGATGTTTGTAGAATTTCCCAATAAGTGGGTTTTAACATGAACATGGATATGGCGTAAATCATGTTAAAACTCTTATGAAGGACCTGAGACAAAAGTTCAACTAGGTAGGTTCAACTTCCAGAAAGAGATCAATCGAAGGATCCAACTCAGCTGGGCATCATTCGGGAAATTACGCAACATATTCTTAGTTCATCTACCGCAATGCCTCAAGATTAAAGTCTTTAATTTTTGCGTGTTGCCTCACTGAGGCTCAAAGTCACCCAAGAGGCAATGAAAACGGCTATCCTCGGATTCAGTCTGCGCGATCGTATCATAAATTACGAAATCCGCAGAATGAGGATAAAAATGTCCTGAAAAATTTTCACGCATGGTCAGCATATATGCAATGCATTCCTTGTATATTTGTTGGACTTGTGAAAATGTTTGCATTAACTTTGAGTCCATTCATCGCACGTGGACAGGGTACTAAGCCCTTAGCAGGTAACTTTGCACCGTGTGGTTTTAGTGAAGCGAGACCACGGTTCATTCATACTGGGGTAGAAATATAAAAATAATTGATATTGGTGCCTCAACTGGTCATGGTCTTGGGGTTCGAACTAACCAACTAATCTGTGAATTTTAGACGTATGTTTGTCCGAAGTATTTACGCCAAGGAACTTATGACTGGGAAACGCAGCGGTAGTAAGTATTCCACTAGTTGGGAGGCTGGTGATGTGGATAGTCTGAGATTCGAAGTAAATCTGCAAAATTAAACATGAAATATTATGAAACCATATAAAGGTAATTGGGGATGATGTTAAATTACCGTACATCGAAATAGTACATTTGATTATAGTAGTAATGTTCATAAATATTTTATAATATTATATGCCTTTTTACATCTTCAATTATTATATATTAAATATTATTATTATATATAATTAATTTTTTTTAATTCTTTGAATGAAAATTGAAAGTGAATTTGTTGGTTAAGACTGCAGAGAGAGGAATCACTGCTATATTTTTCTATCTACTTTGAGCATCCGTCAAGCGAGAGCTTCATAAGATGTTGATTGAGACTTCGATATTAGGCTATAGGCTATCGGAACAATGATCGCTGACTGAACATTCCACATGACTGTTACCTCATGGAGTGGTCAAGCAAGCTGACTTGCTGATTTTGTCATGTTTAGGTTTTATGAGATTCTTCTTATAAATAATAGCCATGTCAACGAGCTCTGCTCGGTGTTGGGACCAGTCGGAAATAACGACATCAGAGTTATTGCAAACTATTATTATTATTTAAAAAACCAAAGTAAGTTGCGAAATTGTGACATAAGATATAAAGTTACAATAGACTGTAAATATTTATTGCCAGAGATAATAGGGTCTATATTTCACTGTGGAATTTAACTGCAGCAGCTACGGAGGGTTATTTATTAATCATATGATTTGTTGTATTTATGTATATCTGAAAAGTTTGCATAGGATCTTTTGATCACGACGTGATATAGAATTGTCATAAAAGTGTATTTTTTTTACCTCCATAGTCGAGTGGTTAGTAAGCCGGTTTCAAGGTGTCACCATCTCTGGGGTCCCGGGTTCGAACCCGGTGGGAGTAGATGTTTACGTTACCTTAGTCATGGTTGTTATTATATATTTCTATCGATAATATAAATATAAGTATGTAAAATATATGTATATCTATCAGTTATCCTAGATCCCATAACACAAGCCTTATATAGCTTACTTTGGGCTAGGCTGATTGGTGTAAGTGTAAGAAATATTCATTTATTTATTTTCCAAAATATCAGTATTCCAATAACAGTTAAGATACTTGCCCATATTGTCCAATCCCAAAATTCCATCCAGCTCAAATCGCTGAAACGCTCTGTTGAAGCGGCAGCCAGAAGTATCTTAATGATATTATGATTTCCCTGTAATCACTTACCATTAGCTGACGAAACACATGCTTATAATAAATTAGACTTCATTTTCCAAAGTCCATAATAACAATGAAAGCTGATCTAGTGGTAACTAGCCCAAGGCGTATGAGGAAGTGAACATTATGGATTCAACTGTGACTGGCCCGCTAACTACAGCCGGCCTGGTAGGCAGTGCGTGTCGAATCACTCATGGCCCTTATGAGTGGCGGGTAAAGCGTTGGATGGCGCGTTCATTAGTAGTTACGAAGGTATTTATTAGTAGTTAGGTCTAGCTGCTCATGTAGTGTCATTAGTAGTTAGCCATAGCGGAACTGAGAGCAAGTTAAGTCCTGCTCAGTGTCAGAGAAGAGATTAAGGTATCACGACGTTCAGCTTACTCAAATTTAGATTAACACTGCTAATAACATTTAGGGAAATCTAGGACAAAGGAAAATTAACTACAGAAATGTTTTTTTCTAGAAAGATAGATCTTTATTTGCGAGGGTTCTGGTTAACGTGCAATAATTTTTTAAGTGATTAATGATTTAATATACCATTATGATGCGCTAAATAATCGAAAAAGTAACGGTTTGACGCTTAACAAAGTTTATTTATCAATTGACTTTGTCAATTATTTGATTAACAATGCCCAGATAAATAGGCCTAAGGGCATGGCGTTATACGCAAGAGCGGTGTTTCTGTTACAATATTGTTTATAACTTTAAACGATTACGATAAAGCTTGTGGTATATAAGTAGTTATATATAAAACACAAACTCTCTACTTACATAAAATGTTTATAATATTGAACTGCACTCTTAACGACAATACGAGTACTTAACCAATGTACAAGTGCTCCGGCGATATGTTTTCATAACTTTCATTTAAATTCCAAAATAATACTCATGGTATAGTGATTCAGTCTCTTTTCATTATATAACGTGTTATTAAGCACGTTATAAAATGTGTATGAGTCTCCCGGGCAAGCGATAGAAACTTCTCTATCATGTCAGTTACCCGGATGTTCTTAGGTTTGTATTACAGGATAAGACTTAAACGTAAATCCCTGTTTGAGCACAGTTAGAAAGGGACGGTGTTATGTGAGTTCAATAGCACCATCCTTTTCTAATTGTACTAAAGCAGAGATTTGAGTTTTACTTATCTATACTAATATTATAAAGAAGTAAAGTTTGTGTGTTTGTATATTTGTTAAATTGTAAGGGGTAATCTCGGGAGCTACTGAACCGATTTTAAAAATTATTTCACCAATAGAAAGACACATTATTGCTGAGTGTCATAGGTTAAATAAAAAACCGAAAAATAAAAAGGCTTTTACGTGGTAGTCCGTTTTGCAAAGTAAATCGGAGAAAAAACGGGCAGCGGACGGCGCGCGTTGGCTTCGGGTGCTCGCTTCGGGGATTATTAATATTATGCCCAACGAAGTGGGCACGGGTCAGCTAGTTGATTATAAGAAGCGAACTTCAGATTCTTTTCATAGTACTAGTCGCGTTTAGAAAGTATGCTATTTTTCCTCTGCGTAGGAGAGGCAGAGTATCTTCGTGGATTATGTCGGACTCCAAAATGATCGAGGAGGCTCAACTGTAAAGACCTACCGACTAAACTCAGCCTGACCCTTGGCCATAAGGACTGCGGCTTGGATGGAAGGGTCCTACCTTCAACAAGCAAAAATAACAAAAATATTTTAAATTGAATATTTATGAGTTGTTCGTACACACAGCATTTTTTAGTACATGTAATAAACGTGAATATAAAAATAGAGAAAAATATAAAAGAAACAAAATCTTAAATTTAATTAGCTACCTAGAACATTGTCCAACAAAAGTGAAGTCGCGAAAAAAGAAGTCGCGGGCACCGGCTAGTGTATAATAATAATTAAATGATATAGTTTCGTTATTGTTGTAAAGTTACCAGTTAAGAGTTACACTCGTAGTTTCTATTAGAATGATTCAATCGAGATATTTTTGATTTTCTTTGGCCTTGCTTTGAATTTATCGAAGAAATCTATACGAAACACGTAAACGGACCGTTTAAAGTAACCTAGTATTGAGTTTGAATAAAGAACCACACTTTTTACCCAAACTTGTTACAGAATTCGGTTCTTATTCTGAGTCTGTGGGCCTTCGAATTAGTGTTCAAAATAGTATAGACAACTGACGCGTACTGGCCGCTCAATTCAAAGCAATATCGTATTACTTGACTCGACCCGGAATTCTCGGTGTTTGAATGAACGCATATCGAATGAATGGTACAGCGATTACTATCTCGGTGGTGGTATCGCTCAGTTAATGATTGTTTACGTCACCTAACCAAACATAAAGAAAGAAAGAATTTTTGAAATCGGTCCAGTAGTTTAAGCGTGAAGAGGTAACAAACAAACAAACAAACAAACAAATAAACAAACAAACAAACAAACACACTTTCGCATTTATAATATTAGTTGGGATTAATAAAAACAAAACATTTAAACCGCAAATATCATATATACTCGTAAGTAATCAACCGATTTTCTTTCTTTCGAGAGGATATGCGTGAACTTTTACCGTACTGTTATATTGTATTTAGCATTGATAGCTATATAAAATAAAATCGCTGAGTTTCCCATCGCATTTACGTCAATTCAAGAGGAAACCGTTGCTCAACGCTTGTGGAACAGTCACAATCGCAGTTTTTTTTTAAAAACAAACTCGCGACCCACTGCATAACAGTACCCTTTCATTGGCTAAGCGGGGGGCTTGTGTGGGGTTGTGTGGGCCTGGTAGCAAGAATGCCGTCTACCCACTAAAACCCCCCAATGTTCTTGCCTCTTTTAATGCATACTGTAGAGTCCACATTGCGATGCCATTAAGTAATCAAACTAATAAGAAATTATTATTTTTTCTACCTTTTATGTTTCTTTAGATAACGAGCGAAGAGTACAAATGACATCGTCACTACACACATATCCATTTCTGTCCGTGGATATCGAAAGAAACGACTACAGTAATCTACTATAATTATACCTCTGCTAAGTCCCCAGACAGTGGCAATAGACCCACCCCTATTACCCCTATTTACATAAAATATGGCGACCCTATGACGCTTAGTTTTTATTATACCTCCCCTTCATGAGACAACAGGTACGTTATTTTTAAAACTTGAGGTTTCAAACTTCATTTTTAGACTTTTAAATAGATATAAATAAATATGACATTGGAAGTTTCTAAAAAAAATCCATAAAGGGGTAATAATAGGGTCTTAAAGTTTTTCTCAGAAACTATATGATGATTGATATATGAAACTTGTTACAGGGACAATTTGAGACCCTGAAGAACATAGCACGGGGAATATATTTTTCCTACGGGAAGATTTGATGATCACCGGGTTATGATGCAATTAGGTTTGAAGATCGTTAGAGTCATAGAATTTAAGATAATTTTTACTGCAGGAAAATATATAATTCCCTTTGAAAACGCCGATATAACGTGAGCGAAAAATTAGTACATAAATAAATTTCCACGAACTTAAACACTTCCATGACCTGTGCATATCTCTCTCTACCTGTCACAGCTCCATTTCGCCTATTAAAGTTCTGTATGAGAAAGAGGTAAATACCTGCATTTTGTGTAATTGTCTTAACTCACAAACTCAATTAAGTCCCCTGCTCAAACAAAACATTCAGCACAAAGAAGTTTCGTTGGTAATTTTTGCATATAAATCATTATTTTTGCGTGATCTCCAACGCATTGTTTTCGACAATGATACTTTTTGTGTCCGTAACTATAGAGTCGATTTTCGTATATTTTTTGCTTTTCTGTAACTTAGTGTACGGAATCAACTGTCCGTCTCTGCCATGTAGCCGCCGGGTGACGCGTGACTTTTGACTCTTTTGTGTGTTGGTGTTGTGGTCTGTTTCATAAGAGTTTAGCGTTTAGAATATGTGTTTTTGTGTCACTCCTTTATTGCACTAAAAAGTAGTATGTCCTTTCATAGGCTCTAGACCAGTTCTCCAAAGCGGTCTATATCGATCCCTAGGGGTTCATGATAACCTACAAGGGGTCTACGTCAGCGGAAAAAAAATTGCGGGTCCATGAATTGAAAATGGGGGTTCACGATATTAAACCTAAAAAAACACTGATAGTACCTATTTATTAGCGTTATACTATCGTCTAATATAAAGGATTACATTATTTATAAAAATACATACGAAGTAAAAAAGTTATAATATATGTTTATACAATTTTGTAACCTATAGGATGTATGTATTCAATATCAGGTTAGTAGGGGGTCTACCCAAAACCGGAAAACATGACAAAGGGTCTAGAACACAAAAAAGTTTGGGAACCACTGCTCAAGGCTATCTGTGTTTCAAGTAAATCTGTTTAGTAGTTTCGGTGTAAAAGCGCAACGGAGAGACAGACAAGAGTTACTTTCGTATTTATAATAATAAGTAAAGATTAATATTTTACAGACATAATCGTTAACAACATTGGTGGGTAACCCATCAATGAATTGCTGAAGACAACTCAAATTCTCTGATAATTTACTGTGAAGTTATGAATTATATAACACTGTTCCGGAACTCTTGCGATAAATCTATCGTAAGCTATAATTCATTAATAAACAATTTTTTATTATATCAAAACATCTGTTTTCCCATTCTCTCTTACCTTAACCCAACCTCGGTAATTTATAGCCCTGAAACATTATAACCGCTAGCAAGACAAGTAAATTTAAAAAATAATTTTACACATCAAGCCCTTCATATTTCCTAAAATCATATTGAGTTAATACTGTTAATACTATTTTCGCTTATGAATTGAATTGACTACACATGATAAGATTGGTAAGTATACTTTCTTTATCTGTGTAAACAAAATGGCAGAAAGCATATAATATAACTTAGCATCACAGAGCATTTAGATATGTATTAATTTTATTTATTGCTAATGAAGCCTTCAGACAGTATAGCGCTAAAACTACTCAATAATCTCATAATATGGATGTAGTATTTATAAGAAGATGGGCGTTTGGATAAATGGGGCGCCCAGCACGGTGGGCAATCTAAACAACGTCGTAAACTGCTCACAGACTCACCAGCAGAAACAGCATTTCTCTGGAACGTTACTGTGTTCGTTAGGATAGCCGTGTGGTAAGTAAATCTCTACAACCTGGGTGTGTAGTGTTTAGACACTATACGATACAGTTATTACTTTACCGGTTTTAGATACTTTAGCAGTACAACAATCCAAGTGTATTTTATGGATTGACAAAAATTCTTGCGTTTAAATTGACTTAAATAAATATTTGTTACATTTACATTGATTACGCTTATTAAGCGTTTTACATATACTGATTTGGTACACTATTTTAGTAGAATAATAACAAAATCACAATGTGTTATTTGATTAATGTCTACTTCTTTATTATTATCTTTACATAGTATAAAACAAAGTCGCTTCCCGGTGTCTGTATGTATGTATGTAGCTATGTATGCTTAAATCTTTAAAACTACGCAACGGATTTTAATGCGGTTTTCTTTAATAAATATGTATATTCAAGAGGAAGGTTTATATGTATAAAACATGCACAATGTAGTAGTGGAACACTGTCAATTTTTGAGATTTCTAATGTGATGTCGTAAATCAACTCACTTTTTTGCGCTTATATTGCAATCGCTGGCCAAACCCCCACGAGATTGGTCAAAATGATGTACTACAGTTTTGTACAACTTACAAAAGTCCACAAAAAAGTCCGCTATCTCTCAAGAATAACCCACAATAACCGCTTTTTATCTTTTACTTTTTACTAGAAATAATGGTTTATTTACGAAGCTATTTTAAATATGTATAACATTAATTCTTTTCCAAATAAACATGTTAGTAAGCTTGGACATTAAACCTAGATTTAATTTGTCTTTTACATCATGTAATTTTGATCAGTACTTTAGAAGATATCAAATGTACAAACTTACGCTAAATCGAAAAATTATCATTGCGGCGATGGTAGGTACGGGGCGACCCGTAGCCTGCGCCTATAAATATTAGCATGCCACCCGTGCAAAGCCGGGGCGGGTCGCTAGTATATTATAAAACGCGAATGTTTGTATGGATGAATGTTTGTTACTCTTTCACGTAAAAACTACTGAATTGTTTTTAATGAAACTTTACAATAATATAGTTTATACATCGGAACAACACATAGGCTACAATTTATAAAGATACTACTGCCTGTGGCTTCATCTGTATAAATACTTGATTTTTTCCAACATACTTGACAGTTATCATCATAGTTTGGACAATTCACATAATATCACAAAAGTCTGTCTCTGAGTAGCTGTTTTGTTTTTTCGGGAGCAGTATGTAACGTAACTATATACCATTATCATGCATAGGGCTGCGCTGGAATGTACATATTTTTATTTTCGAAATAATTCCTGGTTATTGGTTAGGACTGGTTAAAACCTCGGAAACATTTACGATATCGAATACCGACGTACAAATTTGTGGAATAAATATGAAAATAATACGGCGTCTACTTACCACAGCGCAGCCATACTTATGAGACTCCACAGAGTTCTAATGTCTCCCTGTTTCTCGCATACTAATTATTCAATAAATAATGCTATTAGTTTTAGCTTATTAAATGGAAACTTTTACCGTGCGACGGTATACTGTAATAGCGAGAAACTAATAAGATAGCACAGATATATTGGATGTTGTTGATATGTAAGAAGCACAGGAGAATATTTTGTATTAGTTGCCCCGCCATTTGTTTTTCCGGGTTAGAGACACCCAGACAACTTACTGGTATAAAATATACTATAAAACTTATTCTCGTAGATACTAAAAATAAATAAAAAAATATTAACAAAGGAAAACAGATCTCAAAAAAATCGACTATTTTAACTACTAAATTATAAATATAATTACAATAGTGTAATGTAGTTAGAATTATTGACGAGTGGATAGTACACCGGTTTCAAGGTGTCGTCATCTTTGAGGTCCGGGGTTCGAATCCCGGCGGGGGCAAATGTTCGTGTGATGAATGCGAGCATTGGTACCTTAGTCATGGTGGTTATAATATAAATTTCTATCAATAATATTTATATATGTATAATATATGTGTGTCTGTCCGTTACCCTAGATCCCATTACACAAGCCTTACAGAGCTTACTTTGGGCTAGGCTAATTGGTGTTAGTGTAAGAAATAGTTTTTTTTTATTATTGTTATTTATGGAGTAATGTAGTGTTTCCTTGGCTGATACAGGAAAATAATATATGTAACTTTTTAATCAGGTATTTTACGTAAAAGCTTTTGTTCATTTTTTTGTATTTTACCAAATACGAAGTAAACTTACTCAGTGTTATATTGTAATATTATATTACATTAATATTTATTATATTAATTCATAATTATACGTCCATTTGTCGCGTATATACCTACTTAATGCACATTTAAGACAGGGTTTTATCATGGATGTCAAAACTGAACTAAATTCGAACGGAATCATACAATACGAGAATTTTAATAAAAAAAGTATCATCAAAATCGTTTCACCCAATCTAAACTTCTAAGGTAACAAACACAATAAATGCAGCAGAATAGAGAAACTACTTCACCCTCAAGATTTTTTTAAATTCATAAATATACCACATATATATACCGATATGTTTTACTTTTTGTGAAATTAGTATTTACATTTATCTGACGTTTCTGCGGTAAAGGAAAAACATTATAACGCAGTTAGCTTCTACAATTTCAAGATCTTTGTCAAGTCGATTATTTGTACTGAACCAGCGTGGTCGATAAAGAACTAATCGTCTTAATGACGACCACAAATTTTCAGTTTTCATTACGTGCGTTACATTGCCTTGATTCGTACAAAATTTTATGATTCTAAGTTAACGGAAAGATCTCTATAAGGTTTTGATTGCTTTGTGAGTGTAATAAGCGGAACATAAAGGTCTCTTTTGATTGAATAAGCTTAGATTTTTTTCCGGCAACGTATATGAGTAACGTATATCGTATTTGATTAATACGTATTTAGTATTAATTTCAATGCAACTCCACGCGTTCCTTAGAAAAATGGTTCTGACATAAGGGCAAAGTCCTAATGGGTGCTGTATTTTTAAGAAAGTCAATTTGGGTTTAATAACAATTTCTAAGTTCTGATATTTTAGCAATAACGTGAAATTTGGAAGATTACAGATCAAAGGGACATGTAAATATCCTATAGATAGTATGTAATTTGCGTGAAATCTAGAATCCAGAGGACACTAGAACCTGTAGTGAATAAGCTTGAATTAGTTAGTAGAATTGACTACTCGCATATGGCCAGTATGATCGAATAATTCTTGGTGGATAACAGTTGCTTATATTATATACGGATATACGAGTATATACATATATAGCTTCTGTGGAACATTAGGACTTATACATCAGTGAATAGTTGACTGGAAGAGAATTCTGATAGAGATAAGTTCTTCTTAAGCACATCTGTTGCAATTGTACTCTTTATTTAAAAAATAATTTAATAATAATTTTTAATAAACCATGAAAATCAGCGTTTGTTTTTGGAGGTGTATAAAATTACTCTCAAATGCACAGACGCTTCTTTTTTAATTTTAAGGCGTTTTGTTTGTATATCGATTCTAATATCAGAAAAGTGAATTGGAATTGGTAGCGATTTCCTCTAAAATGTCTTAATATTTTTCTCCAGGCTTCAATTGCATTTGATTAAAGGCTTCCGCATTCGTGGCATCAAAATCTTGCAATAAAAAACATAATTCAGTTTCCGTTGCACCTATTAAGTGATGCAATAATAAGAAATAAACACGTCAATCCACGTTAAACACAGCCCGTCTCGATAATAGTTTCTAAATACGTACGCGCCTCATTTAGACAGGAACAAAAAGAGAGCGTCAATTGAATCACAATTTAGGATTATCCCGTCAAGCAGACACCGGGGAATGAGCCGCGGCGGTGGTCGAAACGCAATCAAAGAAAACCGCGCTGCCCGTGCATTTTTCGTTTAGTTTCAAAATAAATAAGAGAGAAAAAAAACGTAAAAGACAAGAGATTACGGTACTGACGTAGCTCAGTTTGAGTACCGAACGCCTGACGTGCGCCCGCTCCCAGTCAGCGGCCATTCAGTTTTCAAATTTCGAAACATTTCATTTGACAGTTTTCTTCTTTTTCTATTACTCGCTAGTATTTGTGAAGTGTGTGTGCAGTTTTGTGTCCGTGCAGTGTTTGTGACGATCGCAGAATTTGAAGGGCGTGCAACGCAGGCTTCGCTCAAGGCATGCTTGCTGTATAAGGTAAATTTCCGTTATAATCACGTTTCTTTGGCAAATTATATGTAACTGTACTCTTAACTTATTATGAGTACGCTGTAGTAAGTATTGTTGATTCGGTTTATGTCTTTCTATCCCGCTCATTAAATGAAGATATACCGGCGATCAATAAGCACCCATACTCTTATAAAAACCTCCACAAATATTCAACAAAAGATCTTTAAAACTTTGTAGTATTTCATTACAAGAAAAATATGTGTCTTAGTAATCAAATTTCAATTCGCGACTGTAAAATCATTTTAATCGCTGTGAAACACATTCGTAGATTAAATAGCTTTAAAAAATATTTTTATGACATTTACTGAATCTCAAGCTCTAGTGACCTCTATACAGCTATTTCAAAATATGTGTTTAGCAATGTCATTAACAAAATATAAAATAAAAGTTGTTAAAAGAATATACTTATTTGTTACGTACTCGTCGAAATCTACTAAATATATGAAGTTTTTACATACAAGTGTTGTATATTGTCGAATTATTAAATATCGACATATTGAGTAGCATCTCAAGACTGGTACGATTTCCCAATTATGGCGTTTATTTACACTGACGCTGCAAGACCCAGATCTCTTCAGCGCCATGTGGACCCTGTTCAAATGGGATTCCACTTTCCATCTATCGCTTTGCTCTTAATAGAAAAACTTTTGTTTGCGTTGACCTTTCACCGAATCTCGGCTTTGCCGCTATTGAGGTGATGGGTGCCGCAAATAAAATCACATCTTGACCTCCTCGCTGCGACACCAGACACTGCATAAAAGTCAAATTAGACGTGCATGGAATAGTGCATTAATTTGGTATGATAATAGTTAGTGCCAGCTGATTTAGACTTCGTAAACTATTGGGTTACAATGTCGATTGATGAAGATATTCTGAAGTAATCGAATTAAGCACTGCTTGATTGTAAAAGTTGAAGTATGTTATATCCAAAACCAAAGTAATTATTCAAAGCATTTCTATGTTATCACAGATTTTTTTAAGCTAAGAGTCAATCGGTTTTTAATTAGTGGGCCTGATTCTCGATAAGCCTCACTTGCGCTTAAACCCTTGTGACATTTGAAATTTTCTCTGTGGTACCTTACCACAAGGAATCCTATATATATTCCTGTAGCCCAAAGGATTGCTAGTAGAATAAATCCATACTCCTTTTCAGTTGTATACATGATATACAGTGTACGTTAACAGATTGGTATGAATTCTTCTTCCACGCTTATTACTGCTGGTTCTTACCAATTCAAGGTTGCCCGCCATAAACCTTAAACTGATGAAAGATTAATAAGCAATTCTATTAATTAAACGGACGATTTCGACTATGACTGCAGCTAGACTTTAAACTAATTCTAATGATGCTATAACACAGCTGGTATACGAATGTTAGTGCTATTGCAGCTTTATTGCAGCCAATAAAAATAGTAAAATCTTAACAACATTACTATATTAAAGCTGACATTTAGAGCGTCTTAGTTACCTTAGTATATATTACTATAAGCGTAAAAGTGAGAAAGTTATACTAAAGCTATAAATGTAATGAAAATGTTAAAGTAATGTTAATATTCACACTATTAAATTAAAATAGCTACTTATATGTGTTTTGTTATTATCAGATTAGTTTAGCGGTGAAAGAATAGTAGGTACATTTTGGCAGACTTTCTTTCGATTTTTTGGGGGTTGATGCTTTTGGTGAGCTATGTGGAGTTAATGCTATTGGAGTGAAATAAATAAATAAGTTTTATAATTTTTTTAAGGTTTATTAGTGTGGTTATATTGGTTTTTTACGGATTTATAGTGCAATAAACATATGTGTATCTGTTTTTACAATTAATGATTATTTATGTTGAAAATAAGTTGCAATCAAAAATAAAAATATAAATTAAAACAGATGAACAGGATATATTGAATTAGTTGTAAACTTAATTTTACGAGGAATGGATAAAGGTTTGAATAAAGAGGTTGCAATAAGGCATATATAACCCTGGCCGTGGAGTCAAATAGCACTGAAAATTCATTCCTATTAGGCTGGTTTAGTTAAGTAATATCATTGTTAGTCAATAATCATAACGACAGTCGTGTAACTGCATTCGTGACCTAGACTTGGTCTGAGCTAAATCTATTAAATATAATTAGTCCAGGGATCTGTTGGGGGAGATCTTGTTCTTCTTCTATCCTCATTATTACACACTACATCACATTATTAGTAAGTTACTGCATTATTAGTGTGGGGGGTATATAATAGTATGGTGGTGGGGCTCGAGGGTTCTCCCCATGTGTTAATGTAATTTTCGTTTTCCATATGTAAATTAATCTGATGCTAGGGAATGAAAACATAAGGAAACCTGCATACACCTGTGAAGAAATACAAAGGTGTATGTAGTCAACCAATTCACACCGAAATAGTGTGGTTGACTAACGCCTAATCACCTCAATATAGTTAGGGTAGCTGCAAGACGGAGAAGTAAATGAGATATGATGATGACCTCTCCACCCCACGATCTTCATCAAATCGTTGTTCCACCTTGTGGAACCATCCGAACAACGTCACCTAGTATATCTAGCCTACATTACGTTTTTTTTATGAATCCGACATAATCACCGCATCTCTACTTGCCGTTGCGGTGGTATCCATGATGGATTCTCAGCCTCCTCTCCTGAGGAAAAAAATGTCCTAATCGCTTTCGCTTCTGCGGTAGATGTCTGCTCACTATAATAATTATGTGGGCTATGTCGATAAAGGATTAAATTTTAACATAAAGCTTTCAAAAAAAGCTCCGAAAAAAAATTATATGTAATAAAAATGCGACCCCAAATATAACAATAATAATTACATTGTATTATCGTAATTTTCTTTAGATATTTTTGAAATGGTTTTTTGTTATTTTTTTTTATTCCTAAAAAAACAATAATTTTAACAAAAGTTTTACATTTGCAGAAAGTATGTAAGTACTTTGTGCAAATGTAAAACTAATATGGTTATTTCATGGATGCCATTGTCGGAACTGGACTAAATTGAAATGGAAGGCGAGAAACAGCAGTTGACAAATAAAAAAAGAATCTTCAAAATCGAAGAATCTTCACTCAATCAAATGTTCTGAGGAAATAAAATTTCGAATTGAGAACTTCCTTGTTTGAAGTAGGTTCAAAATCATATAAGTATACAATGTATGCCTTTAAAGTGATTATGCATCACAAGATAATCCAGATTGTTGCATAACATTTTAATTATGACTGCGAAGTAAATACGTGCATTCCGCAATTAAAGTCAGAGCTGATTTGATTAGATTCAGATTCTAATAAACTCGAAGTTACCTCACTCAGTATCCATTTTAACTTCCACAAATTTATTATATTAATTAAAACGCAACGTAGCTACGATTGGAAGTATGAAGTTAAATTTAAAATGGGTCAGTCTAATTCTTGCCTAATATTTTAATTGGTGGCAGAACCTTTGAATCTACTTGACTACCACCACCTTACCTAAATTTGCCATAACATTTTGCGACTTTAAGGATTCTGAATGTTATAATTCAGGTATGGAGGTAATTCAGTTTTTCTGTGGTTGATGCATTCTTGTTTATCTTTAGCATCACTTACCATTAAGGGACATTTTGTTGTTATTTAAATTTTCAAATAAAATCCGTCAACAGTGTAAAGAGCTCTCGTAATATTACAAAATAACACCCACTAACGTTGCTAAACTTAACAACAATCATCCAGAATGTTCCCATCTATCCGCATAAGGAAGCTGTTGGACGACAAGATCCACATTTAATCCGCAGGGATTACAGCGTGGGGGTCCTAGCTCACCAATCTATTTGCGTTTAAGAAATACTTTGTAATAAAGCGGTAAAGTGTATATTTCCATGTACAGATGTAGCGTAAGTTTGTCAAAAATATTTTTTAAGATGACATTGTACTTACAAAATTTACTTGTATCCAAGCGCTTGTAAGTAATAAACGGTTTATTTATTACCTAATATGCGCCCTGGAGATGATTTGATGGTGTCTACTAATTAGAAATATTTGTGAACAAGTTTAAAGTGATTGCTTTAGGGCATCATGTTTTTATTATACGTGTTTTTATTATACATGTTTTGTTTACACCATGAAACACCCCCTGTAGCGTTGGTATAGAAATTGGTATTTTTGATGTAAAATTGTTTTGACTTAACCTTCATTATATTGTTCCTTTATGGAATTTTTTCAAAGTTTAATCTATTAACATTATACATGACCACGTTGTTTATGAAGAATTTATTGTCGATCATCAGAGATAGCACAGCCGTGTTGATAATGCATTTCACAATATCAATAGAGGAATGGTAATTGATCCGTTGATCATTCGTTTCAAAACCACGGACCGTTGAAGAAAAGAGTTATCCTACCAACCACTCAACCTATAAATCCTAAAAATATAAGTGAATAATTGGCGCTTCGCATACTTTTTAGAGTTTGTAGGATTGTATCAAAATTTGTTTGTTATTTATTTATATTCTATTTTAATTTAATTTTTTTCAAGGTATGTGTGTAAAGACTATTTATGTATAACAAATATTATATATCCAATCTAGCATTTAACTTATTCTACTTTATAAAAGTAATTGAAAGATATTTTAAATTATGTCTTCCATAAATTGTTTCATGGCAAAAAAAATTACTCTTTTTTTTCTCACGGGGAATGATAGTGAATCCTCACACAGGGGTCGCTAGTTTTGTATCCGTCTCTAATACCCTCGTGTGCTCGGCCGACCTTACACCGGATACCACCCATGCCAGCTCTAAGGCTGTAGATTAAACTCTAGCAGAAGATTAGCCTACAAATTAAACACTACCTATTAGCCTTTGTCGGGCAGAAGTCTTGGAACCTTATTGGCTTTGAACTTAAGTGAAATCACTCGATACATCTTGAGGAATAAGATTTAATAACATACAAGTAGTAGATGTTATAAATAACACACAGAATTATAATATACATTACAGAAAGAGATTATAGATAAGACGTTGGTAACAAAACAAGAGACCGATAATTTGATGTGTAAATTATTTGACTTGTATAATGTTACCAAACATATTATTGTAGATAAATATCTTATTATAATCAATAAAAATAATGATGTAATTAGTTTTGCTAGTTTGGAGATATGAAACAATATTGTAAAGGTGTCCTGATGTTAAATGACCTACCAGCAGACTGTCTCGGAGCTCCGGCTGATTGGCAGTATTCCACGCGTGTCTCTCAGTCTCGGCCAAATGACTACACAATTTATATTGACAACAGACTGTTTTTTAACACACGACCAATGAGTCAATGAATATGCTTCTTTTTATAGTCTGTCGCTGGCAGACCAAGTGACGATCTACTGGTTATTTTCATCATCACATTAGTTTTTTAAATTTATATGAAGCTATTATTTTATGTTTCATTATATTTCAATATTAGTACCAAATTTATGGGTGCATTGCATCAATTTGGTTAAAAACTCAGAGACTTATTTAATAAATTGCAACAGTTTTATATTAGTTTTAGAACTCATCCAATACAAGCTATCACATTTCATATTTGTGAATACAATAAGGAAGGCATTTTGCATGAAATAATATTATTCGTCTGGACATAAAAAAACTATCTAGGTTGAAGACGTTTCTCACAATATTGTTATGGTCGATAGCAAAAGTGGTACATCCGGATTTGTAGATCATAAAATTCTCAAACCAGATCGCAGTAGGCTTATAAACAAGTGCATTTGAAAATAATTTATAGTACTTACCGCTTTACTATATTTGCAAACATGGTTCGAAAACATTTAATTGGTACGCGGACTGAGCTATTCGATAGCTACTGAATTTTCAAATGGTAGCATATTTTCGTTTACATTTATTGAAATACAATTAAGTTGCTTTGTGAGGTTTACTGCTTCTTTATTATTTCTACCTCCAATTTCCTTCACAGTTTTTGATCTGACAGTCGCCTATAGTAAATGTTCCTGTGAGATATTCAGCAAATCAGTAACTCCTATAAACATCATAGTGCACCCAGTAATTACATATGATAATATGTAATTCACATCGAAACACTGCTATTTGCCGCAAAAATGAGTAAGAAGATTATGGCAAAGACTACCCTGAATTATGGTGTAAGTTTCCCAATTAGATACAAGTTAATATCACAGTTTTTTCTCTTGCCATGATCGAAACACAGTTCCTTAGGTCCTACTTCGACTTTCAATAATATTTTCATGCACGCCCGTCGACAACGGGTACTCTTGACCTGACCTTTCAATATATCACCTATTTGGTCCAAGTTCACCTAGGTCCCTACTAACTAATCCACTAACACACACGGTAAAGAAAGCCAAAACAGAGAGCTGAAAGAGTTTTTGTGGGAAACAAGAGAGGAGTCAATGTGAGATGGAATCTACAGGGTGATAGGGAGAACAATGGACAGAGACAGCAGATACCACAAATAAAGACGGTAAAATTCTGGAGGGGTTCGAATCGGCGAAACTGCTAGTGGAAACCTTCTTCCCCGGGGATGATGTACAGTGCAACAACGAAGCACAAAGCAAAGTAAGAGGAAGGCAAAGACAGTGAACGGAGGGAAAGATGATGAGGCATGAAAGAGCACACTTGAATGAGGATGTGAAAACAACAAAAAAGGGCCCTGAAGTTAACAACAGAGGAGAGCGGCAAAGAAAAGAAAAAAAAACTAGTCCACTAATATTTACCCATAAACTATTTCATCAGTAGTATTTAGTGCATCCTTTCCACGTGTCCCAACCCTCTAAGCATTTCCTCTCGATTTTTGTCACTACATCTTCTTCCAAACTAGTTATTCCTCTCAATGCTCTCACTGATTAATCCATTATTTGAAATTATATTAACTGTTTGTTTATTCTGTTATTTACTCCAATAGTTTACACAATAATTCGTATAAGAATGAACAAATTTTTACTATTCTTGTCTTCTGTTTTTGGGCATAATTCTTTGTCGTTTCCTCTTGGACACAGTTTTCCCCCTGAAGATATCGACAGCTATTGACAGCGCGTTTCTGCAATTGGCACCAAATCGTCGATCCTCAGCAGACCCGCCTACGGATTTCCAACTACTCGAGAAGGTTTCCCTCCCTACGGCTGTCAGTCCTGTGAACAGCCAGAGGGAGGCTTTATACCAGGCTCAATCTTACCTTTTTGAAGAGCAAGATAAGTAACAAAATTACTGGATACTGTGACTGTACACCTTATGTCATATGTTGACAATGTGGTTTTTGAAACACATGTACTATAACTACTTACTATCAGGTGGTCAGTATGTTTGCTTGTACATATCACACATAAAAAAGTGTAATGTGATCTACAGGTTCTTTGGGCTATGTCGGTTTTGCATGTTTCGGTGATTTGGTTTTAGGAGACCAACCCTATATTTTAATTGTATGAAAGAATAATAATTTACTTTTAGCTTTTTTTAAATTTTAAGTCTCCTTGCCACCTGTTTATCTATTCCCAGAGAATCGACGCGTGCAATCGTTAATGGCACACGTCGCAGCAAATCTGAAACCTCCACAAGAACCGCAATGTATATTGCCAATTTGTGACATAAGTTGACTGCAGACAGTAATTTTGCTGAAATGTTCTTGAATAATTAATGTTTGAATAATTAAGCCGGAGTAAAACAAAACAAGGAAGTGAACGTTATTACTTTGCAGAAGACGTAGACAATAATGTTTATAGAAACTTAATTGCTCTCTTAGGGAAATTGTTACTCATAAAAGTAAAGGTAATGATAATAACATACAAAGTAAGAGTTTTGCACGAGGAAAAAATTCATTGGTATTGGGTAAAAGTAAAACAAAACATTTCCATCGCCCAGCATCGGAGACAACCTGTTAGATTGCACACCTGTTAATTAATGCGCTAAGACTCAAGCAGTTAACTGAATTCACTCGACGCAACACAATTACGGTCGTAACTTCCCGTTTATTGACGCGTCATTGGTAGCTATGCAATTTAGAAGTTCCTAGTTTAAAGATTATTATGATAATTTAAAATGCAGTAATGTACAATGAATCTAAATTGGAATAATAGCAGATATAAACTTGATCATATTTTGTTCAAACAAGATTCTCTTTTACTACAGTAAAACATTTGTGTAAAACTGAAATCTAAACTTGACAAAAAAAGTCACACCACCTGTTCGACAATTTGCAAAGGTAACCTTCTTTTTAATTTACATTTGACACATAAATACAATAATACACACAGAAATATAAAACTATATAGTGAGACTAGATACTGAGTCCATACATTCCATGTCTGATGTTACTAAACTTTGTATTTAAAATTGTAATAAAATAATGTATTTTAAAGACTGTATATTTCATGGGTAGATAATAATAAGGTGACGAGTTTATAAAGAATAAACATTGTTTTTCTCATGATAATTAATTAAATACCTATTAACACTCTCAATGCATAACTGGACGTATGTGTTGAATATTTATTTGTAATTTGTTTTACTTTTAATAAACATTTAATTTTGTAACAGAATGAAACTGACTGTAAACTGAATTCTGAGTTATAATTGAGATAAAATGAAAGAAAAAGAAATTACAAAATATGACCATTTTCTACTCTTATATCTATAGTTAGTTATAAGTATACTATACTTTTGTATGTCTTTTAAATGGTCATGAGAATTATATAAATATATATTATGTGTTCATAACAGTCTACATTCTATTCATTTATCACAGTTAGCTACAGGACTACAGATTACTAATCGAAAATGGTTTCACGATCAGCAATAACTGCACAACAATAATGTAAAACTATCAATTTAACAAGCAGCCATACGTTCTATAATTTAGATACAAGAGTCACCGAGATAATATATTTACTGTCAATATATATATTTTAGTATTGTGACTGGCAAGGAAACGTGAAATTACAAATAAAGTTTACCATAGACAATCTGTCAAACATGTGCCAAGATGTAAAACATTTCATATTCGAATTCTCCTTACGTCATTTTTCTCACTCGATTTTTTATGCATATATATTTGTGATAAGTTTAACAACGGTTACATAAAGTACTAGTATGCTCTATGCTTCATTGCATCGACGTAGTTAACACAGAGCTAGACATATTATGTTGACAAACAATTCATCTATTTTTACTGGGTGATCAGCAAAACTCGTTAAACTAGCTTTATCATATTAATTTCTTTTATTAGCTAGCATCAACTTTATGTCTTACGTTATAAGGTAGTAATTATTTTTAATTTACATCGCGCTGTAAGGAATATTTTTTTTTCAACGTAGTGGATTAATGTACGATTCAGGCACTCAATAACACGTATCCATTTCTATATCTGTTTTCTATATCGGCGGTACCCGCAGATAACTGATTAACATCGTATTCTCTGATCTTGTTCAAAAAATTATTAAAACCGACTAAAAGTGCTTAAATGTAACATATTTTAGTAAAATTTAGCAACTTTATCAATCGTGAGTGTTTTTGCAGTGATTTACAATAGATTATTTACCAAACAAACCAAATAATTTCGCGTGTGCCTGAAGTTGTAGAGGTGTGTGAACGATCACATAGGATTTCCGCCCCTGTATTCATTTGCATAGTGTCAAGAATTAAATGAACGAAATGAAGTGCGCCGGTTGTCTCAAAAATTTAAATAAAGATACTGCGCAAATAAAGTGTATGTCAAGTGGGTGTGGGAAGATATTTTGTTCCCCTTGTATTAACATCACAGGGCTAAACACTACAGAGGCAGACTTAGCCAGACACTATAAATCTAATTGCAACCTGGTAAATTCCTTTATGCTTTTAGAGACAGATGAAAAAGAAGTAAAAAAAATCATAGGTTCGTTAAAAACAGTTCTTCTACTGGCTTGGACGGTATATCCTCTAGTTTTATAAAAAGATTTGTCAATATTTTATGTAAGCCCATTACTCATATTTGCAATCTGAGTATAACGTCTGGCTTGTTTCCTAATTTGTTGAAGGAATCTATGATTATACCACTTTTTAAGCAGGGTGACAGATGTGATATTTCTAACTACCGTCCCATATCACTCCTTCCAACTCTTGCTAAAATTCTTGAAAAAGTAATCAATGCTAGACTTGTCAAATATTTAGAGGCTAATAATCTGCTGTCAGATAACCAATATGGATTTCGTCAAAATAGGTCGACGATCGATGCTATTGATAAATTGGTTTCTCATGTGGTTCAAAGCCTTGACAGTGAACTGAAATGTGTAGGTATTTTCCTGGATCTGGCTAGGGCATTCGATACCGTTTCGATTCCCCTGTTGTTCTGTAAGCTCGAAGAATGCGGTATCCGAGGTCTTCCGCTGGATCTATTAAAGTCTTATCTGTCAGGCAGGTCGCAGTCACTCAAGGTTGGAGATATGTCTAGTGCAAAGGCATCTATAAATTATGGTGTGCCACAAGGATCGGTGCTTGGCCCGACTCTTTTCTTAATATATATAAACAATTTATGTAACGCAAACCTCAAAAATTGTAAAATAATATCATATGCAGATGATACAGTCATGCTCTTTACTGGGAGCTCTTGGGATGAGGTAAAATCTGACACCGAGGCAGGCATGAAAAAGGTAATGACAATGCTAAATAATAATCTCTTGACACAAAATTTAAGTAAAACTAAATATATAAAATTTTCTATTAGGTCGCATAATTTACAACAAACACATCATTTTTCCTTGCGGGCGCATATATGTAACGCAGAAGATAATTGTGATTGATAGCAATCACAATTATCTATAATATAAGAGTATAGACTCTTACTATGTCTAATAGCGTTAAATATTTAGGGATAGTAATTGACAAGCACTTAAACTGACAGGAACATATTGATAATTTAAAAAACCGAACACGTAAATTAATACCTATTTTTAAGAAAGTTCGACATTTGGGATGTAATCGTACTAATGAAATTGTATATCACAGCTTGTGCCAATCTTTGCTCTCATACGGCATCATTGCTTGGGGTGGTGCCCCTAAGTCTACACTTCTTAAGCTTGAAAGAGCACAAAGATTAATTCTAAAAGTGATTCTGTTTAAACGCCTCAGATATCCCACATCTGTAAACAATATCTTCGAATGTGCGATTATGATGAGACTGAAAACCTATTTAAAATTATAAAGTAAATTCAAATATATTATTATTTCTTTATTTAAAAGTATTTCTTAAATCAAAGTTTTTTTTACATCATTATTATTATATTTTATGTATGTGTATGTGTATGATTATCTATGTATATGTATGTGTATATTCAATATGTAGGTGTATGTGTATATGTGTATTTTATGTATAGGTAATATATTATCTTATTACTTGACATATCGAGTGTGTAATGATGTTTACGATGTTGTTTTGTATTAATTTCGTCGTATCTTGTCTGTTAATAGTATAAGTGAAGTTTTATTTTTATCGGTCAAAAATGTATACCACTGATAGGACTATCGTCATTCATTACCTTGCCGTAACACAGTTAATAACTAGTACGGAGGGTAAGTAAGCATTGTGTGTAGATGAAAATGTATATATTTTTAATGAATAAAGTATTATTATTATTATTATTATATCTTCAATGTCATTTATTTAATTTGCTTTGACAATAATTTTCATAACGTTGCTATAACAGAATACATTATAACCGGAATACTTTTAAATATGAAATATACTTAAAACATTAAACACGACTCAATAGATACGTATATTTGGACAAAGTCTCACAAAATACAAAAAGAGCGCGATGAACATATTATTTAATAGGTGACTAATATATTGTACGTTTATGTTCTCTCATTATTAAATTTAAGTTTTATATTGCCATATGTGTACTGCTCTAGTTATGTGTCGTTCATGTTGTACACACATACCTAGGAATATTATCTGGTCTGCTATATTATATAAGAAAAATGTATCTATAATCATTTGTATTCTGTTTTGTGTGTCTGATAAATAAATCTCTTAAAAGTTATATCTATAAAAGAGCTATTTCCATTTTAACCGATTTTTTCTAATCGGTAATTATGCCTTGTCACAATCTTTTATACACCAGCTTGCCCCATGCAGCTTAAAAAGTTAAAAGTAAATTTAGTATATAGAAAAAAAAGAAATAATATATTTTCTCCTATACTCAAAAATCATTAAAAATTTAAAAATTTCATTAAAATCGAATCATATTTTATCTGTAGTAATACCGAAAGTTGTACTTTTTGGTACTATCATAGATATTGTAGTTAATAAATAATTAATAAATAAATAAATATTTCTTACACTTACATATACCAATTAGCCTAGCCCAAAGTAAGCTATTTAAGGCTTGTGTTATGGGATCTAGGGTAACGGATAGACATACATATATTATACATATAAATTAAATTGGTGGAAATATGTTATAACAACCATGACTAAGGAACAAATGCTCGCATTCATCACGCAACATCTGCCCCCACCGGGACTCGAACCCGGGACCTCAGAAATGGCGTCACCTTGAAACCGGCATACCAACCAATCATTATGTTTATTATATATGCATTCAGAAATGCATATTCACAATGCATAAAATACAATATTAAAATCATGCTATAATACATCCAATACATTCACCCACAATGAACTTATCATAACAACTAAACCTGTAAATGGATAATTAACACTTTGTTAGCTTAATTGAAGTTTCCTTCGATATTACTGGTTCCAGGAAAACAATTTATAAATTCAACATGATCACGCGTCAAGTGTCGATAGATTACAATCATGGACGCTATCATTTGCAGCGCTTATAAAACCAACAGTATGGGAGATGGAAGCATTTTTAACAAGGCATGCCGTCATGAAATATTCATCATAACGATGAGGAGGATGTGTGTAATCACGTTTCTGCATAAACTGGTAACATTAGCAGGGTTGCCGGAGAATGCAGACATATGATTGATGGCCGATTACAGAAACGTGTAAAGTGAGTTGACACTATCACAGAAGGAGAAACAGAAACAAACTGGATGAAATAAGTTCAAGGCTTGAACCTAAAACAACATGTGAACCTAAATTACAGGTTTAATTTTAAACTAACAGGTTTGATTTAGTTGCTAATACAGATAATATTGAAAAGAAATATTAAGTTAGGTAATGTACGAGTATTTATTTATTTTCTTGTTAGGGACAGAAACAGTTACAATAAAAAAACTAAACAAACGTACGTACATAACATAAACAAATAAAATGTCCACACATATATCTTTCATAAAATTCTGAGCAATTTCAACTTAATTGCAATGTATTATACATTTTAATTAGATTTTTAACTTAATTTTTTGGCATATTTGGTGTTAGTGATGGGTACAGAAAAAAACATCCCTACAATGAGCGCTAAATCGAGACATCTTAGATTTATATAATTTAATAAAAAGGTCGATTTTAGCATTTTACGAATCAACTTAAACAAAAATATTTGGTCTCATACTACTCGTGGTCTTTTAAGGGCGAACAACATGTAGAAACATCTTATCAACAAAGTAATGTGATCGATAAATATCCAGTCATCAAGATAACTTAAGTAACGGCCAGGATTGACTTTAAGGCACCTTAAAGCAGTGAGAATAACCGACCCCAAATGATGAGAACAAGGTTAAAGAAGATGATATAAAGGGTTTTTCAACAAAAACTATGTTTTAAATCAAAATAAATCAGTGAATTTACATGACAATGATTAAAAATTTATTGTTTTTAAAATGTTATATTTAGCGATTATTATTGATATTAAATGTTCATTCTTTCATGAAAGTTTTTAGTAACTTTTTGGGAGAATTATGAATCTTTTTCCATAATTAGTTCAATTATTTTGATTTATAAAGCTGCAATCGATTTGATTTACTCTGTATAGTATCTGTTTTAACATAACCTCTAGAAAAGTAATGGAGTGATTTTAAATCACTGTGTATAAATATGAATGAAATGAAAGGTCGTTTTGAAAATTCGGCTGCAAATGTGCTTTCGGTCTGTAATAAAACTAAATTTCATTGTTCTACTTTTACTTACAGAACAAAGTTATTGCTGAAAAACCTAATTAATTAAACCAATTTACGAGATGAAGTGTTTTGCTACCTCTGCCAATAACTGCAAAGTTGATAATAAGACTCAAGAAACATCCTCAGCAGGCTTATTTGAAATTAACTTGAACATTTGACAATTTATCTAGTAAAAATGTAATGAGAATTTTCTGCGATGGACATGAAAAAGAATGGAAAGGAAATAATCATTTTCGAAGGCCAAAGTAGCTTATATCGAAACTAAGACACAGTTTAGACTTCCATAGAAGTATACTTGATCCGTATTCCATTGATATTGAAATCACTAATACACCGTGTTTAATGCAGCCACAAATTTATCCTCGCCTTCCTATTTTCGCAACGTGAATGGATGTCGCGGACATTTATCCAAATATGTTTAGCTACCAGTGTCCAGATAAGATACGGTCTACAGACATGAATCGAAAGAGACCACATAACTACTGTACATAATTAAAGTTCAGAGTTGTACCAAAGTATTTTTTTTTTTAAATATAACTTTGCATCGATATATAATTTCCACTGATGGATACGTGTCACTTAGACGAGAATGAACTGACCAGACAGTTAAGTGAATAACTTGATTTGAAGTTATCAACGGCTTTAAACACCATAACAAGTTACATAATCTACGAAGTAAAGTAGCGGCATATTATAAATTTATCACTATGAACATAACAAGTATGAGCAAAAATGACAAAATCAAAATCACTTTCACTTCTATGTTAATGTGCAATGAAGTCTGCTTTCTGTAGGTTTAGAAGCTATTGCAACGTTTATAAGTGGTGTTTGGGCATTTTGTTGCTGTATTGTGAGACAACTTGCAATTCCTTTGGAGGTGAGAGCTTCTGACAAACCTATTATTTATTCTGATACATATAAAGTTTGCATAGAGAAAGGATTAGTTTTATCTAGTAAAAATCATGTCTGTGGTTTGGTCAATATTAACAAAGTAAACTGCATTGCTCCCACTGTCTGTGTTGCAGAATCAGTTTCATTTTCAACTGCATCTAGCAACAATAGAAGCTGTACAGTTTTGATTATCAAATCTCGTAAAGTAGCGTGAAGCCTAGCAAAATTAGTACAACGATTTTAAACTTTATCTACCGGGATTAAAGTTCATTAAATAATCATGATTTATTTGCCTTTCACAATATGTTGGCGCACAATGTATCGTTTATGCAAGACAGAAACATATATTAATGAAAATTCATAATAATTGATGACGAATTAGGTAGAAATGATTATTTTGGCGGGGTATTGGTAAAAGTATCTTTATCTTCATGGATTCTTGTTAAGGAGTTCTGTGGAATTTTACATATGAAAACTTAAATCCCTTCTTTCTAAAGAACTAGTCTCTAGTATTGAACAGTGTTTACTTTTAAGGCCCGATCTAACTCCATAAATATTTACACATTTTTAAAATCACCTGTAGTCGATTAGGATATTGCTGAAGGTAAAGTAGAATACTTGTCCAGGGTTGGCTTATGACTAGGAAGTTACTCTAGTGAGAGTCGTGATTTTTAGTCTTTGACCTAAGCCGTTCAACATAACTTCCGGCTTGTCCTGACTTCCAATACGGCGAGCCGCTGATAGTAGCCTGGCCCACAATGCAAGAAAGAAGGCTAACCTCTTGATTTAACTCTATTCCTCTAACTCGACTACTAACGCTAGAGCAGCCACGCACCACACATCCACCTTTGAATGTATAAGTCAAGTGGGCTAGATAGGATCTCTTCAGTGGTGCTGAAGATAGAAACCCTGAGTTGATTCCCGTATTAACGTGCCCTTACCGCTTTTCTTATGGGGAGAATAAGGTACCAATTTCGTGGGAGATTGTTCACGTCTACCCAATTTCCAAAAAGAGTGACTAATCCGAGCCACCAGGTTACCGGCCAGTTGCTACAACGACATTGCTTTTCAAATTATGAAGAAGGTTGCCAACGACAATAAGGTTTACGTCATGGTTGTTAAGTTTGTGAACTTTTGACCTGATACAGCACTGGGAAGAAACGTGAGTTTGAATGGCAAATGTGAGTCTCTCGCTATTATACTTTATGTCGCCAAGACGTTTGATACGGTCTGGCAGAGAGGTCTTCCATCTTATGGAATGTCTATGAAGCTCTGTAAATAGACAGCCAGTTTCTTGGATACTACAAACATTGAAGTCGCTGACAGCTGCTGACTACTAACTATGCCTACAAATGCTGGCGTTTAACAAGGTTCGTTTTTCTCCCCAGTAGGTTTTATTTTGCAATTAAATGAATTGTGGTCCATCGGGAATATATACTATTATAATAAATGCCGCTGATAGCACGCGCAATGTGTGATATGCCGACCCATACCAAAACATCGTTCTGATTTCTTAGTCCCTCGGATTTATAGGCGGCTGCAACTTGTGTATGAAGTCGAGGACTCTAGGGTGAGTCTTGAAACAGGGTGTAAAGTACTGAATCGAATTCTACCCAATAAAGACATATATGCTGTATAAAACTTTAAAAGCTCGCAGTTGCGATGTCTCCTGAACTCTATGATATGCCTTCTTCAAGATAAAGTTTTAAAAGAGAATGTCTTTAAAGGTTTCTAAGCTGTACCCCTGAAATTACAGATAAGCGATGCTTACTATTTATCATCAGCTTGCTTGTCTGCCTTCTACGGTAATAAAAAACGAGATTTACATAGAAGTTTTTTTCCGTCGCTTCAAAGTATAATGTCTCGTGTTTCGCTTATGTTGATATTATAAAATAAAATATTAATGTAACCAAATTCTTAGATTTTTTAACTGACAGTGGTAACCCTGGCTCACTAAACGCGTCTCCGGCATCAGTATAATTATGTATCGTAACGCACCGAATCAACGGCCAGTTTGTTTTACCTGCGGCCGGCTCCTCAAAGGCGAGATATTTTCACATTAATACAACGTCCATCTTACGATCTTAATAGGTTTACTTTACGAGCCACTGGGGATGGAGGTGATTTTGTAATACGAAAGTAATTATTTATTTTATTATAGTTACCAATAGTTATCAATTTATAAAGAAAAATTTTCAGACTATTTAAAATTTAATTTCTAACACCAAGTTGAAGTTCTTAAGAATTTTTTAAAACTACTTTCTCTTTTTACTTTCCTGAGTGAAATCCAACATAACTTAGTTTTATGTATATTTTAGTCTCACTTGCGGAGTCTTAACTGCTGTCAGGAAAATTGAATCAGACTGACCATGGATTCGAGTAGCTGAAGTTACACTGATCTAACAAAAAGATCTGATATTGGACCCAACTGTTCATTCTTTTAATAGCTTTAGTCAGCATCCAGCATAGTTTTATAAACCGTATACCGTGGGAGAGCCATGCTTCGGCATGAATTGTCCCGGCTCGACCGGAGTGATACCACGGCCTCACAGAAAACCAGCGTAAAATAGCGCTTGCGCTGTGTTTCGCCGAGTGAGTAAGGGTACCGTAGGCCCAACCCCCCCTTCCCCCCTTATATCCCCTTAAGGCCGGCAACGCATCTGTGACTCCTCTGGTATTGCTCTACCTAGGTGATCCTTTTGCTCGTTTGCTGCCCTATCCTATAAAAAAAACTACTCATATCACTGATAGAAGAGAGCGAAGTTTAAATAATGATAAGAATCTGAGTTCAGGACTTACTGTTATTGGAAGACCTAAGTAAAAATTAAATTTAATAAAGGTATTAGGTTTAAAATAACATAAAATTTTAAAAAGCAACAGCAGAGAAATTTCTTACCAAATTTGGTGTTGACAATGCTATATTTATTGTTTTCGAATTGACAAATATCACGTAGAGCTATCCCAAGGAAATTCACGTCTTAATTGTTTTTAGACTTAGTGTCGATATCACAATAGGCTAATCGGGATTTGATTAAGACTCCTTAAATCAATGAGACCTAAACCTCATATTGACAGTGGTTGAGCGTAAGTAAATCCAAACACAATGAAATTTGTCAATTAATTGCTCTACAAAAATTGGTTTGGCCCGTGTCCAACATAAGGAGCGATAGAGTTCAAGAAATATAAAATGTAAAATCTTCAAATAAACTCAATCATGCCATCAATGTGTGCGATTCGGGGAAATACTCACTATCTGATACAGAAATAGCTAATAATGGTTGGCGTGCTATTATTGTGTGACAGAAATTCTGTCATTATAGTGTCTCGACTGGTAGAACAGATTTTGTTCATGTGTGTTGATATATATTAATATTATTTATATATTTATATTATTGATAAGTATTATTCTTGTTGTTGATATATTCGCTTTGTGAATCGTCCCTTCTAGATACAGATCGATGATGTTCTCTCTTTCGTTCTTTCAATGTATCTATTGGACTAAATTTGATTAAACACATAGAGAGTGTTTTAACGTTTTAAGCAATCCGTTGGAGTAGGGAAAGACTAGGATTTTGATTTTGACACCACTTGCAAATAATCACCTTTTTCGTAAGTCAATCTAAACCTTGATGTGGTGTCCGTTGTATCCATGTAAATTTTGTATGACGAAAAGTTTATTTTAATGTGACAGGCTAAAACTTCAGATCTACCAATTAGAAAGCCAATGGAGAAGCCACAACATCGCAGAAGCTCGGTTAATTCTGTATAAGTTCATTATAGTATTCTGTGCAACCGTTTAATAGTAAAAAAACCGAGTGATGGCAACACTGTTACAACGATTACAACGTAAGCCAAAGGAGAATGTTGTAATAAAAAGAATTCCGAATCCCGGGTTCGAATACCGGTGGATGCAGATGTTTGTATGATGAATGCGAGAATTTGTGCCTTAGTCATGGTTGTTAATATATATATATTTTAAATATTTATATACGTATTGTCTATCCGTTATCATAGATCCCATAACACAAGCCCGACACAGAGCTTACTTTGGGCTAGGCTAATTGGTGTGAGTGTAAAAAATATTTATTTATAAAGTTTGTGCTTTACAAGAATTTTGTTGAATGTTCTTTAAAAACGTATTGTATTGAAGTAATTAATGCTATCAAAGAGTAGAATATAACTGCATGGTACAGTGGCCAAAATAAAAATATGTACATACATACATTGAAACCGTACAAACGGCGACCTTATCATTAAAAGCGATCTCTTACAAGTATCCTTAGAATGGATGATGGTTATTTTAATTAGAGTTTTAAATGTGTGGTTATATATATGTATTATCTATGCTTACAAAATGATTTTTAATAAATAAATTAATTATAAATTAACATAAAATAACTCTTTATTTTACACCAAAAAGAATTGCACAAATTTTAACTATAGAAATATATTTTGTTTACTAAAACATTGTACATGTAAACTTAAACTTAACTAATTCCTATTTGAGTGCTAAATAAATTTGAAATTAATGAAAATTTGTAAAATAATAATTAATTAATTAATTAATTTTAAACTAATAATTTACTTAACACTATCAACATTTATCAATAGTATGACATAACCTATAAACTCAGTTTCTCAACTTTTGTGTCAATCTAACAATTAATCAATCAATCATAGTTTACGATAATGAAATATCAGTGTACAATTATTTACCTTTATTGTTGTAGTTGTTGTAAATGACGAATCTAAGCACTCCACATTTTCACTACAGACACAGCTGACGATACTTTAACCACACGTGTGAACTTGTATTATGACGCTTTCTTGTTTTTCCAACGCCAAGAACGTTCGAGAAAGACAAAGACAGAGACACAAGCATGCGCCGATTCAATGCGCCTAATTCTCTAGTGCTGCGCGCGCGGCAGACCGATCATAGTTGAGTGGGAGAGAGACGCAAGGCATTCGGCGGGCCTCTCTCTCGTTCGGTGACTCATCGTAACGTTACCGAGCGTTACACTTTTTCATAAGTGACTCCCAGCCGCAACCTAATTTAAGACGTTGTCACGTCAAAACAAGAATATAGACAAAAAAAAACAACAAATAGCAAATGTACAAGAGGCGGTCTTATTGCTAAATAGCAATCTTTTCCAGGCAACCTTGGACCAGGGAAGTACTATAAGCGGACATAAAAAGAGGATGGGTGCAGTAATTGGGCAGGACATTAGGCTATAACTCTTTTAAGTTAAGTAATCTATGACAGGAAGTGAACACGGACTCGATTCTTAAAGACTCCAGCTTTCGCGCTCTTCTAATACTCTCAGAACGGATATAATCCGACGGCATAAGCCGAAAAATAGTATAAAAAGAAGGCGGTACATCGGTGCGGTATATCAAGAGTCAGATTCAAATTAGAACGTAAAGCACGACATGACGAATGGGATCGAAAAGAGAACAAAGATTTAAGGTTAGATGGAGATGTTGAAAGATACAAAACATTGTAAAGTAGGGATAAAACGTCTAAGTCTCTGTGCTGGCGGATAGATAACCATTTTAGTTAAGAGCGATAGTTAGAAAGATGTGATGTGACTTACACAGATTGAAAATGAACCTGATGGCTACATTTTGCAGTCAGCCGTACGATCTTAGGTTGTAATAGGTTATATCGAGTCTGAGCTGTGTTCCGAACGTCAGTTATGTAAATATAGCGTTGTGTGAGTGTGTGTTGAGCGTGATGTGAAATACTATCTTGTCTGTGATTTTATGTAAACGCTTTTTTCCCTTGTTTTCGTATCATGATGTCTCCACGTTCTGCAGAATACCAGTGTAACTTGCAGGGTAAAATGCAATTAACTATTAATTAAGTTGCACTTGTAATTTTTATTGTGTGCTGTCGTGTAATGTTAAAATAATGAGTTTTCTTTCAAAAGTAAAACTACTAAAGTCCATGTCCGCTTACGGATATTATTCCTGTATTCCCTATGGGCGTTAAGCTTCACACGGAACGAAGTAAAAGCAAATAGTTTAATGCGTTTATCACCACAGATGTAACGTTACTTGCCTCGAGTTCGTCTAATTTTAGTAAGCTGTGCGTATATCTAAATATCTTTTAAACAGCTCTATGCTGTTTTGCATTGCTACAGTCACTCACACGTTTCTTACCTTTGTGTACCAAAATAGGTAGGCGATGAAAATAACAGTTCGCCTTTTTAATTATAAAGCACTAATGTAGAGATTTTTGGCTTTCAGCGTTCAAGTTGCTGGAGACAATAGACATATGACAGAATTAGCATCAGTATATCTCTACATATAGGTTTATATGTAGAGATGTACTAAAGAAGCTAGTTTCGTCAAGAAGTTCAGAATACAATGCTAGTGTTGTCTTTTTATGGCGACGTCACGTCACACACCCACATTCATAGAAATGCTAAGAATTGTATTTTAGTAGCAGGTACATGCCGGACACTGCAGCGTTGTCAAGACTCCCACAAGCTGAAGTTGTAGCTGAGTTGAAGACCAGGGGGTGGGGGGGAGTTGAGTTGAGATCAGTATTGCGATCTTCCGCCGCCGTCCAAAATGACTTTTTTTACATTTTTTGATTACATCATTAGAGTTTCGGATCAATATAACGATCATTATCGGCATTCCTCCGTCGTGTTATTATAATGAATCATTCGGAATTTCTCAGATCAGTTGCGGGTAGCGCGTGTAATTGGTTGCGTCAATCTGGATTTAGGATCGCTATTTGTTCGAGGAATTACTGGATATAATAAAATTTGCATGTTTTCAATAAAATTTCATATCGAAAATTTTGTTCCTCTCTTTAGTTAAGATTTGTTTGAAACGAATTACGTAATTAAAATATTTATATAGTTTTTTTTTGTTCGCATGTAAGAAATAAAAGCAAGTAAGTAAGTAGTAAATGTTTAAAGAACTTTGTTTGCGTTTTAAGAGTTTTAAAATCTTATAACTTCCACTTAGATTGGTCGGAGGAAATCTCTTTCAGGGATAAATTTTACTTGGTGCATGTATTTATTTGTATTTTTATGTATATTATTTACGTGCGATAGTGAGTTTATGATATTCATGTTATCGAAGCGAGTATGTCAAAAATAAACGATTAACGTACGAACGGACGGGTCAATTTTGTGAAGTATGTAGGTACTGAAGTACGAAAAAAACTGATCGAAATGTAAAATAAACAAAAAATTAAACAAATAGTACTTATATGCACATCACGACTTTTATCGACAATTGACAAAAAATATTATCTCTTAAATAATAAATAAAAAATTTAATAATGTTTCTGTTATGGGATCTAAGGGTAACTAATAGACATAAATATAATATAGAAATACATATAAATATGTTTAATATATATACACAAATATTCGCATTCATCAATAACACAGATATCTGCCCCCACCGGGAATGAAACCCGAGACCTCAGTGATGGCGACACCTTGAAACCTATGAATTGACCACTCGAATATGGAGGATATATCTATTTAACATTTATAAACATTACATTCTTATAAAAATACCTATGAAATAAATAAGTTATTATATACTTATGTTTATAAAGTTTTGTAAGTTGTTGAATGTAGGCATTCAATATCAGGTAAGTAGGGGGTTTTCTCTGCGCAGCGCGCCGAGTTGGTCACCGTGATAGGCGACGATCTCTCCCTCCAAAACGTGATGCGCGCCATGCCGGAGGGGGAGAGGACGTGGGCGCTAGTGAACTCCTTCTGCGCCGTCGTCATAACGCAGAAGGAGGCGAAGGAGCGGGCCAGGGAGGCGGATCCCGAGGCCCCGGCATGCCGCCGCAGGCGCGTAGGGCGGAGGAGGCGCAAGTTCACTCGCCCCCTTCCTCCTGTCGGTGACCAGCGGGGACCAGGCCCGGGAAGGCTGATTCCTGCTACTCAAAGATCGCCGTCAGTCGACGATCCTCTGGATGCCCCGGGGGATCTTTGGCCCCCCAGCACAACGGGGGGGTGAGAGGGGCTCGCCGCGGACGAGCCAATGACGCCGGCGAGGTCGTGGAAATGTACGTAAGTGTTCCCATGACCTTGTCAGGCAGTGATGCTGCTCTCCTCGGCGTGTCTTCCTCCTCGTCTGATGAGGGGGAGGATGCGTCGACGATTGATGCGCTCCTGCCAAGGCGTCCCTGAGGGGCATTGTCTGGTTTTAAGTCGGTAGGCCGCACGCTTGGCTGGCACTCGGCTCCCAAGCGCGCGGAGAGTCCGACATAACCCCGCGGTGTTCCCGAGCCGCGGGGTATGCGTAACGTATTTTCCAGACATTAATAAAAAAAAGGTAAGTAGGGGTCTACCCAAACCGAAAAACATGACAAAGGGTCTACGACACAAAAAAGTTCGGAAAACTCTGTTCTAATATATCTACGTTTTCTGTTTGCCTTCTTATTATTATAAATTCGTACAAATTGAGTGCAATCTCCCCCCCTAACCCCTAGTTTGTTGTATACAATCACGTCTAATACCAACAATGTGGGGTACAAAGTCCGGATAAACTTATTTTATACCCGTTCAATCATGGTATTCTATCTTTATTTTTATGTAGAGACCAAATTTAAATATAAGAAAAAAATATCATTTTTTTATTAGAATACTAAATACAAATTTAAGACTTACATTGTTCTTGCCATATTCATACCAGATTTCATGAGAAGAACCAACTTCGAAAGTTCCGAGGATCCGAGGTAACAATTATAAAAAAAAAATCGAACTGAAAACCTTTTTTGATGTCGTTTATATAAATAATAATATGCCACTATGCTTTTAATAGATAAATAAAAAAAAAAACTAAAAATCCACAACATGTTTCCATTCAATGTATTGTGACAATATGTGACGAAATAATGATCATAATTTTTTTTATGCAAGCTGGCAACACCACCGCTAAAATATTATCGAATATACGGCATAATAGATTTACAATCAAGACAATTCGATTGTTACTAACTCGTACCAACGTCGATGGTTTCTAGGAATTCGATTTATCAGAATTAAAAGACAACAAAGTTGCAAAACGGTGTCACTATAGCTTGTACTAATTTGACTTACCATGTCCGTTTCACAAGCTAGACTCTGAGTCTCTGACAGGGCGACATTAATAAATGGAATGGATATATCAGAATTGGCACAGCCAGAATAATACATAGAAGTGGTTTGATTTAATCTGTAATGCGCTGTCACATCGAATCGGTTCGGTTTTCCGATTGCTCTATTTGCGTTGTAATGTGGACTTAAGCTTTTGAATACTTTACAAGCTTTGAATTTAATGTGATTGGTATCTGAATATAATAATAAAATTTGAATTATTAATAATAATAATATTTAAATCAATTAGGAGGCTTTGAGAATGCAGGTGACCGGAGTCTCTTCCATACTCCGGTTCTCATTACCATCAAAATCGAAATGTAATAGTCCACAAACTTTTTGACCAGTAATGACAATAGGGTGTGTATCTAACTGGAACTAGTCTTTAGCTGCATTCTCATGGTGCAGATAGAGATTAGACCCAGTTGGTACACTCCACGCACACTTTATTAAATTTCGCTTCAATGGCCTCTACGCGTTGGATCTGTATCCCCGCGCACGCCTTATAAAGGACCATGTTTTATAAAACCATGTAATATAAGCGACAATATCTGAATTCTATTTCTAATATTTACTATGTCTAAACTAAACATAGAAGCAAGGCACATAAGCAAGTCCAAATACTTCTTCTCCATAAAAATTTGCCATAAGTGAAACAAGATAAACTTAGATGTTCTTAGGTAGATAACCACCGTCTCTCCGCAGCCGGGGTATGCAATTCAATGCATTTTCCTCAGCGGAACAAAAAAAAGGTAGTTATTCAGTACTAAATTAAATTACCAAACCTTATTATAAAATTACAAGTAAACAATTTAAGAATCATATTCAAAATACCGTTTTTTGAAAAATAGGTACACTACCGTATTAAAGAAATATTTAAATGAAAAATCAGTCTGTATGTAACTCCTACCTGCTGTTGTATATTAATATTGTAAAACTTGTTTTAAAAGACGGATGTAGGTACAATTTATTTATACAAATCAAAGAATTGGATAATATTTGTGTAATTTTTATTTTAAAGTAATTGTGTTAATATTACCAGTTCTTCTGACGCCATTAAATACAGGTAAAGGTTTGAATTGAATAAATAATTTTGTCTTAACTTTGAATATTGACTGCCGCCCATAGAATGAAAATAAGTATTCATGAAAACATAATTTGTAATGATTCGAAAGTTTCTTTCAATGTTAAAAAAGTTTAATGCAATTGCTCATTAGAACTGACATAAGACTGTTCTAAAATGAAGACTGTCTTGACAAATGAAGATCAAGGTGATCCTCCCGATATATTTGAGCAAAAGCATAAGTAAACTGAAGAATTGGTTGGAAGTAAAACCGACACTGCCGCTGCTGAGAAAGATTTAACCCCCACCGCATCGTAAAGCATTTAAATAGATTCGCACCTCCATTTCCACTATCTTTTGCTGTTTTGAGCTCTATGTAGAAGTTGTGTTAGTCTTCACTTAGGTTACTCAGAAATACTGAACCCAATCATTTCGTATGTGTATATGTATCAAAATGGCTCAAACCGAAATTCAAATCGATAAACAATTGTTGCTCTTAATTATAGGAGCTTGTAAATAAGAATGCGGGTATAGAAATTGTACGCCATTTAATGAAACTAAGATAAATTTGAATTTTAACGAGAATAAAATTGCTGTATAGATAAACATAAATACCTTGTTAGTGGAGCAATTTCCGGTGGATAATTTATACACCTAGAATCACTGCGGGTGTGATTATGTAAATGCACCTCACACGTACGTTTTAATTATCGAAGATTTTTCATTGATCGTTAATATTATTACGAAATGATTTAAATGTTTGTGAGGTGTGGCGGAAATTCAAGTAAACAGTCATTTGATTACTAAAAATATTCAAACAAATGTGACATACAACAAATAGGTTTCGAATATGTAATGGAAAATATAATTGAAACACAGCAATGTGAGTACTGTTGATTCGCATTAGAAACTAGGTATAGGTAGCCAAACAAACGACCCTGATATAGAGGAAGCCGTTGAACATAGAAATGACTTTTCAGTATGTGTCAAAGAATTTAATTTTATAGCGTTATTTTGCGCATTGATGGTAGTAGGGATTGCCCTATACTAATATTATAAATGCGAAAGTTCGTTAGATTGGATGTATGTTTGTAACTACATATTTTATGTAAAAACTACTATATGAATTTTAAAAAACTTTACAATAATATAGCTTATACATCAGAATATACATAGGCTACAATTTATAAAGATACTACCAATCCACCTCGGCTTCGCACGCATGCAATGCTGATATGAAATATACTATAGAAAAACTGTGAACGTTGTATATAATAAATTATAGTTTAAAGAACCAAAAAACACGCTCTTAAAATCTATTGAAATGTAATTATTTACGACATCACATCAGAAACATCAAAGATAACAGAATTTCCATTATTTGATGGATATTATTATACATATAAACCTTCCTCTTCAATCACTCTATCTACTCGTAATAAAAAACCCGCATCAAAATCCGTCGCATAGTTTTATAGGGTAGATTTTATAGGGACAGAGATTGCGACTTTGTTTTATACTTTGTAGTATACGCTACGCTAATTTACTGGAAATACTAATCCTGCGCCGACGAATCGCTGGTTCGTAATATTTTTTTTTAATTATCAAAGGCACTTTATTTTTATGTAATTATGCGAAGGAGTGATTTTTAGAAACTTTTTTTTGGACTATTGCTTTTCGACAACTTTTATCTTATTTCTTAAATCAGCAGTATTGTTGTCTTTTTTGCATTGTGCAATTTTCTTTGTTTTCTGATACCTCTCGGCGCATAATTCTTACATACCCTTTCTTGATGTTGTTGTCTTCTGTCCGCCTGTCCCTCAAATTACGTTGTACATTCATTATGACTTTTTAATAATATGAATTATCGGATATAGTTAGGTAGAGAGGGAAGAACGTGCGGTGATGGTAAGTGCTGACGTGTCGTAAAGGTTCCGAAAGCTATACTTTGATCACATGTTCAAATAGAGGTGGTAGTCTCCCTTTTAATATATTGTGACTAATAATTGCGAAAGTGTGGATCTGTATTACACTTCTGTCTAACATTTTGGAAAGAACAAGTTTATATGGATGTATTACGGATGAATTACTATTTATTACGTTATAAAAATTCTTGATTTGTTTCTGAAGCAATGATTTTACATTAATTTGACATTGACAATCATCAGTGACTTTAGCACTGTGGCCTCGGCACTGGTTTGCGGGACTCGGGGTTGATCCTGCAATGTACCAACGTGATTTACAATTCTGGTTCAATGGTGTCACCATCGCTGTGCCATCTCGGGTTCTATTCTCGGTAGGGGCAGATATATATATCGTTACTCTAGATCTACAAACCTTACAGAGCGTGTAAATGTAAGAAATATTTATTATTATTATTGTCACTTATATCACGTGTCTTTAAAAGACACGGTCCTTTATAATGCGTGCGCGGGGATATAGATCCAACCCGTAGAAGCCATTTAAGCGAAATTTAATTAAACTATACGTGGAGTGTACCAACTTGGTCCAGTCTCTATCTGCACAATGGGAAATGCAGTTAAAGACTACACTCGGTTAGTTGCATAGAGATTATTGTCATTACTGGTCAAAACGTTTGTGCATGTTAAATATGGCAGGTGGTGACTCGCCGCTCACTAAATGGACTCCCCAATATAGCAGACCAATATTATTGCGGAAGGAAGCAACATAGTGTGAACGATTAACGGCCGTTTTCAATAACCTATCTAAGATCAAAGATAAATTGCTATCTCCGATTAGCAGTAAGCTGTTATCTATCTGTAGTCTGCGTTTCACAATCAAAGATACGAGCTATCTATCTTTGTCTAACTAAGGATAGCTTTATGCCCTCTCGTCTATCCAAGCCCTGTAGAACGTTTTGTTCGTTGCTAACCATAAAGCTTTGTACGTTTAAAACATATGTACAATTTATTGATGTATTTTATATTTAAATATTATGTTGTAAAAAGTGCATACAATGTTACTATAATTGAAAAAAAAAAATCTTAGATCGTCATTTTCACTTTATTTGCTGGTGTTCTTTATAAAAATCATAGAACGAAACGTTTATAAATGACAAGTGATGTCATTCGAACATTACTGACAGATAATTTGTTGCCGCCAATTTGTGTGTATTACATGTTTTTGTTATAAAATATAAGCAAAAGTGGAAAAAATGAGTTCTGTAAGTATCTGGATTTACAATACTTTTGTAATTCGTTCAAGGTTTTAATAGACTGCTTTTCTTTCAGTCAACGAAAGCAGCACCTATGACTAAAGATGAGACAATGCATCTAGTACAACTCATTGCAGCGATTCGAAATCGGTATCACTATCACTGTCTTCATCACACTCTATTATCATATTCATTAATTCCATATCACTATCATCACTACTGTAGTTCTCCATTATGTAATTTAAGTTATAATGTTATTATAGTTAATTTTTTCGAAGCCTATCTGTGTTTTAATCCACCGATATTGACAGATAGCCAAATGTCGTCACTAGAGATGTCCGCCTATCGGAGAGTAAGTTGAAACTTTTTTGAAATGCAGTTACGTCAGATTTGTATGAGCGTCCCTATCTCTAGTAAGCTATCCGTCCTCCCGACGATGGATAGGTAACTTCGGTAGGCGATGCTATCCATCAGTAGGTTATTGAAACGCAAGTTAGGGCATAAGGATAGATTTTACTATCTTTAGTAGCAAAAACAAAGGATAGATAGGTTTATTGAAAACGGCCGTAAGGGGGTAGAGACGTGTGTTTGCGACAGCGATCGAGACGCCGTCGACATTACGATATTATTACACTTCCACCCTTAAAGCATCCGCTCTTGCGACTCTGTCCGGCCGGCTAAGGCAAGATAGGGGCGGGTGGCATACGCTCCCCAGAAGCACATAGGTACCCTCGGTGACGCAACTCACCAACAGCTCGCCACAAGCTGCTCTGAGGGAGACTGACTACACTGATGGTGCATTAATGGCAGTTAAGGAGCGGGTGATTAGGTCGTCACTTCGCTACGCACTTATTATTATTTTTTTTTATTTGGCGTTCCTATGGTGAATTTGTTCACATCGTAAAGCAGCCTGCAGACACCAGTATAGCTTCAAAGATGTATGTATGTGCCCAAACAATCCGCACTGGGCCAACGTGGTTGTCTAAGGCCTAATCGCTGGGGTAGTATTGTACATAACATTTTTGATGCAATCATCAGACATGGAATTGCATTGTTTTGGATAGAATTGCCAGGTATGGAAACTGAAACGTATAGTTTTTAGTTGAAAACAGTAGCTTAATTAATATAAGTATCTTTATTTTTAGTTTCTTTCTGCTGTGCTTCTTTTTCTTGTTGCATCTTTTTTTTAAGTTTTCTAGTTTTATTTATATTTTGTGGCTTTTCTATGGGCACTGAGTTTGAAATAAAGGTTTTTATTATTGTATAAGTAATTACAAGGTTTTTTATGTCATCTTTGCGAAAATGCTATTTTATATTACACGCAATTTTTATGTAATTTCTTGTACGCATACAAATCGTGAGCTGATATTGCTTCAATATCGATCATTATCGCTTATTGCATTACTTGCTTATTAAATATCAGCCTTATTTACATGAATTTCCTATAAAATTGTTATCTTTATCGCCTGGGCTCATGCTCAGGTGTAGTGTAATGCCAATTACATTTGACCTAAGTTAGTTAAATGTATTGGTTATTAGTGTCAAGTCACAGTTTGGTGTTATAATGACTTACAGTCGTTGATGTAGGTTCAACTAGATTTGGAATCAATTTTCTTACTTTTTTTTAATAGTTTCCATAGAGATAGTTCAATTGTCTATGTTTTACATTTTATTTCTTCAGCCTTTTTTTTGTATGGCCTTGCTCAGGCATGTAGGGAGCCCCCGGGAACGCGAACTGACTTCCGGGAACTCCCAGCCTCCGCTCCCCTGCGATAATCCAGGGGAGCCCACCTCGGGGGAGACAATTATCTTCCCCCGATCTCCTCCACCAACGACGCACCGCGGCCACGGGAGGAGCGTGGTCCCTCCCGGGTCGCTGGCGGGCGCGAGGAAGTCACGACCGCGGATGCGGCGACCCGCGCGGGGCCGCAGCTGTGCTACCGAGCCCGGCGCCGCCTCCTTCGAGCGGGATCGGCCATCTCTCGACCCCGCTCGGCGGCCTCCTGCTGGAGCACCACTGCTTCACAGAAGGAGGTCACAGCCCTCCAACCTCCCACGTCCGCCAGCACTGCCGCAATCAATGCCGGCGGAGACAGATCTCGCACGATCTCTGCAATCTGCGAAGACTCGGCGCTTGGAGGCCCACGCGGGGCACTCCGCCAGCGTGTGCTGGGCCGAGTCGAGGTCGGATTACTAGTAGTGGTGGCATCGTGTCGATCCCTTCCGGTCCTATTCGACACAGATACTCACCGAAGCAGCCGTGCCCGGTGAGTATCTGATCAATCGGTAGGTGACCTCCTTCGCATCCCAAGCTTCGAGGTGCTGGAGTACGGTACCGACTGCCCGCTGGCGCGAGCAGATCCGTAGTTCGAGCTACGAACGCCAGGCCGCCACAATCCGTCGGTGCCACTCCCACCTAGACATTTCGTGCACGGGTTCCGGGGCGTACCCCCATCGCTCCCCCGGTCGACACGCCGCGACGTATACGTCGCCGCGTCGGCTAATAGGATGTCGAATGGGGGGGAGCGTCCCAGAACCGTCACCGCTTCGTACGAGATGGTACGGTAGCCTCGTACGATTCGTATGTCCATTATCCGCTGCAGAGCTCTGTTACGAAGCCTGGACTCTGCTACGGGGACACTTCGCGCAGTCTCGCGACCACACTGGGGCCCCATAAATGGCCACGGATCGCACGACGCCCTCGTACAGGCGGCGAACTCCATCCCTCGGTCCCCTGTGATTGGGCAGCAGGCGATGCAACGCGCCCGCAACCCTTTTGGCTCGGGGGACCAACCGCACGAAGTGCTCCTCAAAGCTCCAGCGGCGGTTTATTTTTTCAGCTTATTAGCTATTAGATAAATGATAGGCTGAGATTAATTGACTGACTTAGGTTCGTATTCTCAAATCAAACGCTGTCAGTTAGGAGTGGTGCTATTGTGCCTACATAACGCCATCTCTTTCTTACTGAACTCAAGCAATTTAAATCTTTAAATATGAGTTCGAATTTAGAATACACTCCTTGGAACATTTATTATATTATAGTTACTGCTTATTTTCTCACTTACTACATTAACACAGTATCAACCATGATTTGTCTCTATCGATATATATAGGATGCTGCAGGAGTATGTATGGTCTTATATAGTAATATCCAAGGCTAAGGTTGTGATGATCTTGCTGCTGATTAGAATAATGATGGCGATGAATAGAAAAACGTGCACAGTAGCAATGATAACTCAAAACTAGTTGCTGAAATATGTTTTAATACAAGTAAAGATGATACATGATAGAAACTAGACCTGCGAATAAAGAAAAAATATTTTTTTTTGCATCTCAAGAAAATATTCTTCTGAATGCCTTCATCCTTGTTAACTTAATTAATTAAATTTTAATTTATATCTCTTATTTCCATACCGTTTATTTTATTCAACGTGTATTCTTTATTAATGATCTTGTAAGTACCGCTAATTTACTCAAGTCATACCTTATCCAACAGTATGGTAAATGTTTAGCAATATGAACTTTATCTTCTTTGTCATAAGACTTATCTAGACAACAAAATTTCATTTGTTAATTAAATGTCGCGAGCGTGCTTTTAGATTATTCTCTTCAATATAACTATTTATTTGATTGAAATTCATTATGTTATTAAGGTCAAAACATCCTGTTTTAAATATAACTGCTTAAGTCTAACCCATACATTGTATGTGCTAGAATTAATTAATTGTATATAAGGCCATGTAAATCGCTCATTACAATCTTATAAATTCAGGCTGAACCGTCACAAAATTTTTCGTAGTAGTCCAATTTAATAACTTACAAAAAAAAAGTTTGATAAAAAAAACAATACCAATCTTTATTCCGAGCTTTACGTCTCCTTTTGCAGGTTGTCTGGAAAAGGTGTCTTATATAAGTATTTACTTTACGTATTATATAAATTAACTAGCTGGTGCCCGCGACTGCGTCTACGCCGGTTTAGTATTTCAAGTAGCTTATATTAGCGTGGCGTATATCTTTATATATTGTAACCTATATGTTATTCTATTGTATAAGCTATATTATTGTAAAGTTTCAATAACATCCATTCAGTAGTTTTAAGGTGAAAGAGTAACAAACATGTAACAAGTGTTACCGTTCTCTCTTTCCGTTGATGTCGTAAGATGCGACTAATTTAACGCAACTATATTTTTGCGAAGTAAACAGTGGCGATTATATTCGTCTCGTATTAGATTGAGACTTAATAAAAATTGGCGAAATGTGGGTGACAAAGTACAAATCTGCCACATGCAAGCAAAACAGACTTGAATATTGAAATGATTAGTAGCGATGGTACCACCAGGCCTATGGCAAATGGTGTACTCGGTAGAGTAGGTGGATTCTCCGTCAGGGTACTGTGCTTCCAGAGGAAGTTTTACTATTTCGGTGAAGAGCAGATTTAAGTGGTGAGTTTGACGCATTGGTGTTAAGAGTTGTGTGCACGTACGCAGCGCTCCGAATCAAGTAAACAAATATATTTTTCTTTAAATTTACCTTCAACTTAATGAATAAATAAATTTTATCACTTTGTTAACGTTATTGTTAAGTTAAAAAAACGTATTTTTTATAAGAAAATATAATAATAATAATAGATAAGGCGCACTATGGAAAATGGTAGAACAACGGCCTATCAAAAATCGTTTTTTATAATGTTGTACTAACTGATGCACAATTTTTTTTCTTGAGAAGTATAAGAGTGGAACTTTAATATAATTTAGTAATTTGGTTTGAATAACATTTAGAATATGTTTTTTTAATACGATAATATGTTAATTCTAAAAAAAATATATTTCAGATCTGCTTGCTTCAATATTTTAAAATTGATTTCTTGCAAAAATTTTCAGGAATAGATATAAGGTATTATACATTTATAAAAAGCTCAGATTTTAAATTTCTATACTAATATATAAAGCTGAAGAGTTTGTTTGTTTGTTTGTTTGAACGCGCTAATCTCCGAAACTACTGGTGCGATTTGAATAATTCTTTTTTTGTTGGATAGTCCATTTATCGAGGAAGGCTATAGGCTAAATAACATTACGCTATGACCAATAGGAGCAAAGACAGAGCGGTAAATGTGTAAAAAACGGGGAAAATTATTCATTTTTGAAGGCTTTCTTTGCGTGCGCTGCGAAAACGGTTCAAGATACACAAAAAATATGTATGAAAGAATTATTCCTCTATACATGATCTAAAAAAAAGTCCGCGACGGCATATGTCTATCTTTTAAGGTTTAGTCACAATGACCGTTTTTATGGTACCAAATTTGGTCGAAATAATTTGTTTAAGTTGTATCAACATAATAATATTAATCTTTATTCAAATATAAATATAAATATGTTGTTGGTTAACCAAAAATCTGCCGGAAGTCACTATTCCACGCGGACGAAGTCGCGGGCAAAAGCTAGTCAATTATAATGTTGTAGGATTTATTATTATATTTCTATAAAAAAAAAACTTAACATTAAGTGAGGGAAAAAATATAGTTTTCTAACTTCATCGAGACTTATAATAGTTACCGATGTCTCCCGATGCTTTACATTTGATGTCGTTTTATGGCCTGAATATTCTTACATAACATTTTCGCTGAATTACTGCAACAAATATTTTTCAAATGTGGGAAAAGTCTTAGCTAACGAAACCTTGGAAAGGCTGTCAACTTCACAAGAGACTCTTGCAGCTACAATTAAAATAGAAACACGACAGATGAACTCGTTCTTTTTGACCCCAACAGACGAAAATGAAGTAAACAAACTGATTTGTGATCAAAAACCAGAGAGCTCTCCTGGAATAGACAAATGCACGCCAATATTGCTGAAACAAATAAAGGATCCGATACTGAAGCCTCTGACCCACATATTTAACTTGAGTTTATCCACGGGAGTCTTTCCCGACATTTGGAAGACGGCTATAGTTATCCCCATATACAAAAGCGAACACAAAGGAAAACCTAGCAACTATCGGCCTATTTCACTTCTTACTTTATTTTCCAAGCTTTTAGAAAAGCTCGTAAATCGACGTCTTGTTACTTTTTTAGAGAAATATTCACTGATTCCAGACAGACAATATGGTTTTAGGCGAGGGAAGTCGACAGAGGATGCGGTACTGTTGCTTTCAGACATAGTTTCTTCTTCCTTGGATAAAAGCAAATGCTGTATAGGGCTTTTCGTGGATCTTGCGAAAGCTTTCGATACGGTATCCGTGCCAATACTGTTAAAAAAGTTAAACTGTTTCGGCATCAGAGGCATAGCACTAGATTGGCTCCACAGCTATCTGATGAATCGGAAGCAATGTGTCCGGGTGGGCTCTATGCTCAGTGATAGTTTGTCTATAGAGTTTGGAGTTCCACAGGGCAGTATACTTGGTCCAACACTCTTTCTCATTTATATGAGCGACCTACTAACATCCAAAATTACCAATGCTGATACTATTTGTTATGCCGATGACACGGTACTGGTTTTCCAAGGCACTACTTGGGAAGAGACATACAAATTAGCTGAAACAGGGCTGAATCAGATGTCCAACTGGCTGAGTAAAAACTTGCTCACGTTGAATATTAGCAAGACCAAGTATTTGGCATTCCACAAGACGCAATCTTCCCGACCACCTTCATCGGCTAATTTGAGGTTGCACATCTGTGAGGCCAGGAGAGAAAGTTCTTTTGCTTGCGACTGCCGGCCGGTGGACCGTGCACGAAATACCTCGGAGTTGTCATTGACGAAAACCTGAATTACAAAAGTCACATAACTTGTCTCTCTAGCAGAATCCGAAAGACGGCTTATATATTAAAATGCTTAAGACACTCAGCGCCCATAAGTACGCTCACTTTAGTATACAAGGCGATTTGTCAGTCCCTTCTTAATATATTGTATAAGAGTCTGGGGTGGTGCTGCCAAAACAACCATGATCCAACTAGAAAGAGCCCAAAGGTCGGCGCTAAAGATCATGCTGAGCAAACCATTTAGATACTCTACCGACCAACTTTACAGAGACAGCAAAGTTTTGCGCGTTAGACAGCTTTTCATAGCGAGAGGAGTGACCTTTATGCATAGCCTTGCTCGTTCTTCCTCGGATTATGACATGCGAATTGCACAACGCCTTTATAAAATCCCAGTGCTACCTGCGCCGGACCACCTTTGCAAAGCGTCACCCTTTATATCTTTTACCGAGACTCTATAACAGTGTATGTAGCAAAATACATATTAAGGGGCTGGAGAACCACCAGGTAAGGAAGTTACTAGAGCCTTGGCTTATGGGATTAGATTATAAGGAAACTGAAAAGTTATTGGCAATATGACTTATGCTGTGAATCTGTGAAGCAGAAAAAAAAAATTTTTTTTTTACACATATGACACAGGTAATCAGAAATTCATTTACATACACTCTATAACACACATACACATAACACACACACAAACAACACACATACACAATTCATTCTTAACTTTGGGATTAATATCACTTCGTATACCTGGGCACCTAATCGTTTTAGTTTGTATTCCTTTTCTTAATTTTAAATTAATTGACTATTTGTATTTATTTGCCAAAATTAAATGTACATACATTATTTATTTAGTTTAGGTCGCTCGAGCTGTGTATTGTATATTCTTGGGTATCGTGGTCTGGATTCTACGATACAAGCTAAGCTTAGTGTAGAGTTCGATAGTTATAAGTTTTATTTTGTAATAATTATTATAGGAAAAAAATAAATAAATAAATAAATAAATTTTTAAAAATAAGCTGCGGATACGTGCGGTTTCCGAGTTATCGTGAAGAGTATGACACGAGTCAGGGAACAGGAACCTCTATCTTCAATTTGCACTCATTTCGCAATACAATTTCAATAAAAAAAAATGTACACTACTAGCTATATATAACAAGTGAATTCACTTAATATCACTATTACAAATTCGTAATAAAACTAAACAGACGTTTGATTATTACATATTATTTCGCTGAATTTCAAAATGACTACAGTTTTCATGTGTTCTAATCGTAAATTATTACTTCCATACCTCGAAGGAGGAAAGAAACTTGAAGCTTTAACAACAGTTTTAAAAGAAAACTACTCGTATCACGTTTCTGAAGACAATATTTGTTTGGTTATCAGTGAGATCAAAGGAATCTTATTATATTACTAATTCAAAGGAATCTTATTCAAAATCAAAATCAACATTTTTCAAATATGACTATAGAAAGCTCTTTTGAATCGTCCAATTTTTTTTTATTTCCTACCACATATTCCATTCAGGACGTATTTTTTAGCTGATAAGAAGAATGGACGCAAGAAACTTATCAGCTTTATCAAAAGTAATAACATCATTTACAATAAATTATGTCGTTATCATACAATGTACATACATATGTGTTTACAATTATAAGGGAAAACAAATATTTACAAGTTAGAATGTATCCTCAAATCAACACCAAGCATTGGCATCATTTAAATAATCATTGATTTTGTAATAGCCCTTACTCATTAGCGTCTTTTTATCATGTAGCTTGAACTTATGAAAAGGCAATTCAGCTACACTATGTGGAATCTTGTTATAAAAATTTATACATTTGCCCATAAACGTGCCTCTAGTTTTTTGTAACCTGTACGTTGGAACGGCAAGTTTATTTTTATTTCTTGTGTTTAAATTATGCATTATAAATTAGTATGAAATGTGTTACAATTTTTGTACACATAAATCAAACTTTCATAAATATACTGACCCGCTAAAGTCATTATATTAATCTCTTTAAATAAATCTCAAAACTAAGACTGCTCTTTTATGAAGAACAAAAATACTTTCTATACTAGCAGCCGACCCCCATAACAGTAAACCATAGGACATAACACTGTGAAAATAATTGAAGTAAATTAATCTTGCCGTTTCAACATCTGTAAGTTGTCTTATTTTTTTACAGCATATGCTGCAGATCTTAGACTATTTGATAGGGTCTCAATATGTGGAACCCATTGCAAAGTCGGATCCAAAGTAATACCCTAGAATTTAGTGAATTCCACAAATTTTACCACCTCATTACTCATTTTAACGATAGTGTTTACTTTTCTTACATTTGGCAATGAAAATTTTATAATTTTAGTTTCATTGGGATTTAAAGATAAATTATTAATCGTGAACCAGTACAATACTTTAGAAAGATTACTATTTACCACGTCAATATTGCCGTTTCCTCTGTCAACCTTAAATATTAAAGATAGTAAAGTATCTGGAAATAGTACAGTATTGCACAAAGTATTAGTGAAGTGTGGGAAATCGATTCGTTGTATGGAAATGATATTACATATTTCATACAACCTCTCTTTTCAAATATGGTCAGCTACAAGTGAAGAAAAGAAACGGCAAAAGCTAGAAAAGAAAAGAAAGGTAACTAGTAATACCAATGACGGTAACACAGCTAGCAGATTTTTTTACAATGCAGAATGTTCTGCTGAAATTTCTTGTTTCCAGTGTGCGAATTGGAGGCAAGTTATTCCAACAATTAGAGGCGAAATATTTGAAAGACCCTTGAAATGCAGCAGTTCTATGTCTAGGTGTAAGAATAATATATGAGGCGGCTCTTGTATGTATGGTATGGATTATTATCCTTTGCCCAGTTAATTTTATTGTACAGATACTTTGGTGACCCCGACTGAATAATGTCAAACATCAAAGTGGCAAAATGAACATCAAAGTGGCAACTTTCTACGGGCCCTCATCTTCAAAATGTTTGAATCATTCAAAAAAGGAGTGACGTGTGATCTGGGTGGAATAAAATAACAGAAACGTGCACATGCGTTTTGTACACGCTGCACCTGTTTATCCGTTCTTGACAGTAGAGAAGGGCCAAAAACAGTATCTGCATAATTTAGTTTAGAGAGTACCATGGATTCACACAATCGTGCTCTAAGATCCTCAGACAAGAAAAGGCGAAACCCATACAGAACTTTGAGCGGATAGAAGCAATTTTTTATAATTTGAAGCATGTTCTTTTCAAAGCGTAAATTTGACTCAAAAATTACTCCCATGCTTCTGGCTTCCTCTATCCTTTCTACAGGCTGGCAATCAATGTGGATCATAGGACTGCGCTCAAGCATAGAGGAAATCTGTTTATCAGACCCAAGAATCATATATTTGGTCTTGTTAGGATTTAACACTAGGTACTGTTCCTATCTGACCATATGCTATACGGTGTAAATCATCATTCACTCTCCTCACCGCACTAGTTGTATCTTTAGGCATAAAACTGAGATACAATTGGACATCATCAGCATAAAGATGGTACTGACAATCATTTATGCTTTCAGTAATATCTGCAGTAAAGAGAATGAAGAGAATCGGTCCCAATGGCAAAGGCTCTGCAGTATGAGTAGGTGACCGTGCCTTCATTCTTCCTTATCTCCACTATTTATGACCGGCTGAGTAAAACTGTAGGAACATCAAAACTATAATAAGTTAGTTTTGACAGGAGTAGTGGCACACCCAAACAATCAAATGCACGCGAGTACTCAAGGAGAATGAGAAGAGTACCCATTCCCACATCCTGTGCTGATAATATGTCAGCAATTACATGAAGGAGAGCAGTAGATGTGCTATGTTTCTTACGGAACCCTGATTGTAATTGATGTAGCAAAGAATTAGCTTCCAAATACCCAATAATTTGCTGACCAACCACCCTCTCAACAATCTTAGAAACACAAGGGTGAATGCTTATTGGGCGCAAATCACTGACACTGACAGGGTTACCCTTCTGGGGAGGAGTACCACCGGCTCTCCGCAGCCGGGCCATTTTTCTTAACTTTTTTGGATTTTATTTATATGATATTTTTATTTATATGTTGTTCAAAATAACTTTTCTTTTCATGGTAAATAGCTAAGGATACTATAGATTTTAATTCTTTGTAATATGTTTTATATTAATCATTTTTAGTTTTTTTTTCCATCTTTTATGTGCATTATCTCTAATCATCATCATCTGTCTGATAGTCATATAAGTGTTAATATATAGACTTGATCGTGCAATTATTTTTGTTTCATGTATAATAAAAGATATGACATGTCGGCATATACAAAAACGTTGTCTGCTTTATGGTGATCAATTATGTGAATGCTAATTTAATTCCGAGAAGATTCTTTGTCCATAGCAGACAAATAACATTAGTCGGCAATACCGACAAAAATTTTTCAGATCTGTTCGGAAGATATCGGAAATATTGCTATTGACGTTAATGGTTCTAAGAAATATGGAACCAACTCTGTAACGGTGTCATAATTTTAATATAGCTATGTGGTCAATGTAAAGTAGGCAGGCTTGAATGCGGTAGGTTGGGTTGATTAACTTTAGTCAAAGCTTAGTCGAACTTTTAAAATCATTTTGTTGCCATATATGTTGTATAGAGCCATTAGTTCCTTTTTCAAAAAATAGCTAGTTTAACGCATAATCAGCATAGGTTTTAGTGTGAGCGAAAATCTACGCGAGCAGCCAGTGTTGCCAATTGACAATTATTCAATTAGAAAAAAAACAGTTTGGAATACCAATTGATTTGATTAACATAGAAATTGATGGGGTCAAATCATATGTGTCTAATAAAAACTGACAAATAAATGTTATCTATTAAAGTTTTGTCAGTCAGTGACTAAACAAATTCCATGGCAAATATAATCTGTCATTAGTAAACATAGTCGGGTGATTTGTTAGAGTCTGACATGGTTAGGTGTCAAATGTCGTCTAATTTGGTAGTTAAGTGTGTTTCGTCTTTAATAACGTTATCTTAAGTTCATTTTAATTCGCCATTAATAAACAGCGACACGTGTTTTGTTGGACATGACAGTCTAAGGCGTCAGGTATCATGTTACTACATACAATATTCCTAGACAATTTATACGTTTCAACAGATAATTAACGATTTAATTTATGATTATTGTTACCTTTAATTTCAAGTTACTTTAGACAGCTTTTGCTTTAATTATAATACAGTCTCGCAAAATAATTTGTTAACAAGTTTGGTCTATATATAAATTATTAAAATAAAAGTATTAAATATAACTAAATGCTTATATGTTATGTATTTACTTATATGATATAAAAGTTGTTAATGTGATGTTTTCTCCATAAAAAGAATATAGTATTAAAAATTAGACGTTCGTTCGTGGGGAAGAGAAATGTATAGCTTTGTACAAGAATATTCCAAAAAGTGGTACGGATTTATCTTTATAAAGTGAAAAGGCGAGTTAGTCTATAGTCAAATTATATAATAAGAAGAACCCTTTACAGACTTTTCTAAAACTTGAATTGTTTCTAAAATATTATAAATAACATTTTATGAAAGACGTGTCTGTATAGGTATAGTTCTTTCGTGTTCTCTAACTTATAGGAAGAATAAAAAACTACGGTGTCGCTGTCATTTTCTACCGCACTTTAATGAAAATACGACTAAAGTCTAATAACTACATTCCTACATAGCGTTGTGGAAAGTTGTGTATTTTTCGTAGATTGATCAGAGCACTCGTGAAGTGAGGTGATTTAAATAATAACAAAAATAAAATCCAAATATTTTAGGAGGTGACAATATTTTGGCTAAGATAAGCTGATAAAAAATTCTATCTCTTTCGCTTTATCAACGTGTAACACAGTTTTGAAGTTACCAAAAGTTTTCACCAGATGTTTCTAGATGTTGTATCAAACAACTGTTGCAAACACTTTTATTAAGGGAACTTTGCTGAAGCCTCAGCCAATATTCAGCTTTACCATGAGTGAATTACATGAGCCATTTAGTGGAGGATGTGAACCGACCCGGTCATGTATGTTCGACGAGGCGTGTGTGACACGGATCATCGCGCTCGCTGACGAGCGCGGTATGAGGGTCTGATACGCAGATGACTTATGTGAGGGGCAACGCGGTTGTTAGCCGGCAGTAGGGATTCCTTGACGCGGGTGATGGGGTCGGGGGGGTGTTGCAAATACTACAAAATAAATCCCCTATAAACCGATAAGCTCAACTGTTGCCAACTCTATAAGGAGCATCAATTGTCTCTAGAATAGACAATAAAAATAAACGGCGACCTAATGTCAGTAGAAACATCGATTTCGAATTGTGTGTGTAAGGCTTGATGTTTTGTTGACTGTACGATATTATTTATTACTAGTGACATTTTTACCACAGCATAATATTTTTTTTTTTCGAAAAATCTGTTAAAAATAACTGGCTCGGTTTTGACGCAATTTGGTATGAGGATGTTTGGAGATCTTTCCATTTCGATAATCATAATTTTTTTGAAGGGTTCATTTTTTTGATTACAAGTTTAACGGCTCTGGTGTTACTCGTTTGGCCAAGCAACAACATTATTAAAAATAATATTTACCTTAAAATCCAATATATCAGTTATTGAATACAATAAATTACAAAGAAACTACTGCGTCGAGAAAGGAAAATCTGTTCATTAATTATCGTGTCAATCGAGAAACATCGATACCTTCGCTCGATTAAGATGTCTCGATTGAAATACAGGTGTAGAGTTACAATAGCTTGTTGTACAAGCGATATGGAAATCCGACGATAAATTTGGTGAGCGACGCATAATATAGCAACCACCGATCATTCTTTCGCATGTTCGAAGTAGCTTTATTTTGGAAATATTCTAATTTTATTGTCTTTGAGTCGATGGTGTTTTATTTCAATTGATTTTTAGCGTTTGAGAGTGACCGTTGCTTGTCCTTTTGCATAACAGGAATTGCTAATGCTGTTGAAGTACTGTTTTTTGTTACGACACCCTACTAAGCAATAAACTTAAAATTCAAAATCCTTTGAAAAACAGCAAACATATCTTGCGTAAAAACAATTAGGGTTTTAATGGAGATTCGCTATTCTAAATGCGCAAACTAACTTCGCTGGTATGCCTGCAATACATAGCGTGTGTCTATCGCCGATATCGGTATTTCTGCTAGGATCCATTTTAATAGATGTGTCTTTCACTTTACTATTCCACGACGATGACAACACCTTTGAAACATAACATGTTATCTTTATAAAACATAAAGTAAAACAATTAGCACAATTCATTTTAATTATATTGTAGATATTTCGCAGTAAAAGCAATTGGTAGAGGATTATGCCCATTTCATGATGTAATTACGTAAGGCAGGCGCCGCGTGGAACTCAGTAATGGCGACACGGCCACACTCTTAACGGCAGGTTATTGATTAGCTCTATAATTTCACTGTATTTGTCCGTATTAAAAGTCCGTAAAAAAATTAATTACAGAGTAATCTGCATACCAAAGGATATTCAATACTATCTTACCTAATCCTGTCGCAAAACAGCAGTTCGCATTGTTGTTCCAGTTCGATGGGTAGAGAAAGGTAGAGAAATTATTGGTTACCTTATATGTATAGATTTAGTGCAGGCTTGCTGAGAATCTTGCAGGAACTACGAACTGTGACTGTAACCAGTTACCATAATATGGGGTAGTCTGCTTTTCTCAGTCTCAGCTTTGCGTAGATAGGCTTTGGCGATGTCTAAGCATCGATGTCGTTCCTAAGTAAGTTCTGGAAGGAGATTTAGTAAGGTAGTCAGGACACCTAGGATTAGGCCTGGTGTAATGGAGTCCAATGGCCTTATAGGCGTGTCGTCAACACCCTTATAGGTATCGTAAATATGACTATACGGCCTTAAAAACACCACCGACTATCTCATAGTTCTCAGTAGTCAGTTAAAAGATTCTAGTCGAGTTTAACTCGCGTAGTTTGATCTTATTTAGTTAATTAAATCAGTTGATTGAATAAATATTTCTGTTGATTATAATATTAGCGTGTTCTAGTAGAAGCCCTTTTGTAGCAATGAACCAGTAAATTGATTAACATAATAGTGTAGTACCAGCCCTCTACATTCCACAACATATAGGTTATATTAACAACTCCATTTCGAATTAACCGTGAAATACAAGCTGATTAACTTGTGAAAAAATGTATGTTTGGAACGCACCCCTTGCGTTCTGATCCTGTAATATCTTTCCGGCGCATGTTCGACAGTTTTGAAGAATAACATGTATTAAGAATTTTATGGTGTTATTCTGATATGAATAGTATGCTGTTTAAAAGTTTTTGAATGTTATAAAAAATCCACATCAGTATGAGTTGGTATACAACACATAAAAAATATCCATTAATACACATCGAAACAGAATCCTGTCTTCATTTTCAACTGAATGTAGATGATGACAACATATAAGATGAAAAATGATCAGCTACGATTATATAAACGAAGAGCAAATGGTAACTTAAATAAAATGCGGTTCTGTTGCCGCTTTTGGTAGGGTGAAAATTTTGAATGTGTTTAAAAGACTAATCAATGGAGAGAGAGTCCAACGTTGGTATACATTTTGTCATTTAAAATTTGGGTGGTTGTTTTGTAACACGTCGATTGATCACTAGTGATCCTTATTCAAATAAGAAAATCTGAATTATGTACTTGGGATATATATCAATTATATCCGAAGCATATAATAATACAGATATAATCTACTAAATAATTTATGTTCGTAATAAACTAAATAATATTTATTATGGTCTACTCGTAGTCTTAGAAGATTTATCTCCTGATGTTAAAAGAAAAAAAAAATATTTAACATAGATATAACATATGTTAAACGTATATTTGTGTAATATTTTAATTTCAATAATAACTTATTTCCTCCCTTTAAGTACATTATATTTTATATCTATTGTTTAATAAAAGCGTGTTAAAAAGAAAACAATAATAATTTTAATTTTGACTTGTTTTTCTCTTTTTGTATTCTTCGTTTCAAGCTTACTCATTTAATACCCATTAAAGGGGTTGTAATGAAAAGGATGAGTCGCTATTTTGTACCATCCGCCATTTTGGATACAAATTGGCGGCATTTATAAAATCTTGTATAGTCATCAAAATTAAAGGCGTATACAAAATTTCAGCTCAATAGCATTAGTGGAAGTGGGTGAAATATTGATTGCAAGAATCCAGGACATACATATATACACATGAAGTTAAATAAAAGCTTATACCCATGACTAAGGTACAAATGCTCGCATTTATCACACGAACATCTGCCCCCAACCGGGACTCATTACCTCGGAGATGGTGACAACTTGGAACCGGTGTACTAACCGCTACGGAACTACTACGGAATTACGGAAGTCATGTTTCAGAGTTGAGCCAAATGTGTAAAAAATGTGTTTGAATCTAAAAAAATCCTTTTGATTTAGTTATAAATTAACCCACACAACATAATGTAATTGTGAGTTTTATTCCCTAGTACTGAAAGAGTTCTTAAATTAAAACTTTTCTAGTTCACATAAACCTAACCATAAGTGTAGTCATTTTGTTCTACTTATGCTTGTATAAGGTATTTTGACTTGAGATGATAGAGCTAAAGAGCTCTTTGCGTCCTTTTGAGTTTTATTTATAAAACACGACCCGAGTATAAAGGTAGGTAGGTATTATCCTACCCATTACCCAGACAGAAGAGCTTGATACCCGACACGAATCGGACGCTTGATGGCGACAGTCACGGTATGCAGCGAATAGACAAGGTGGGAGACGTGCAGACTATGCTCGTAATGACGTCGTGAGGTTCCCATAAAGTGTCTATAGCGGCGAGGATCACATCGGATTAAGCCAAGCCGGGCGCACTACAAAATTGATATATTGATGTTACGGTATGTGTACAAGACTTTATTGTCATATGTGTTTAATAATTTAAAATAATATTAATCGAGCAACTTTTTTTTTTATTGTAAATATTTAAAGGGTTTTTGTAAGTGAAAGGTTGTATTCTATTAGTTATTATAAAAAAAAAACTCATTAAAATGTCAAATATATATTACAGAATGTCTATGTATGTGATTGGAGAAATGCTTCCAAAATACGTATGGAAAAATTTTGCTTGATAAAAAAAGTCTTGAAGTTACATTGAAAATTTCGAATAAATATGTGTATTAAAGTAAACAACGAATATGTTACAATATTAATTCCTAAAAGATCACAAATACGCCGGTATTTACCTTTTCGTTATCATGTCTGTTTTGGGTTATAAAAAATCTAAATATTTTTTTTAAATTTCTGCTAATAATTTGAAGGGACGTACGTTTATGACGTTAAATTTTGAGCTCGTTGATACCACAGTATCCGCGGCGCCCGCAAAGCATTTAAGCCCCTTAATGACACGTCGTGTACGCATCTCGGGAGTATATTGAAACCATTGGCATCGCGTCCTATGTGCATTATTTTGTTTGTGAACGACTACTAACGTATTATAGTGACCATTACACGAATATTGGCGTTTTTATTTTGTAATTTACGCCAACATGCTCGAGGGCGAGTACTCCCCATTGGAGGGCCTGAATGATGCGATTTAAATGCTGTTTTAGTGATTTTTATTTGTGTCATTATATTTTAGTACATTTTCCTTTGCACTGATTAATTTTCTAGTTAGAAAATTGCTCCTACTACAACTTTGTACTAAATCCAGGTCATTGTGAATATTCCCTTACAATATTGACGCAAAATCAAATTCACGTCTTCCTTCTACACTACATGCAACGTCCGTTGCAAAATAAACTATAATCGTGGCGCAGTAAAGTCCAATAAAGAAAACTAATGTGCTGCTGAAATTGTGAAAAATAACGTCTGTTAACGATAAATTTGTCACCACATTATTCCGGTGGAAATCGGGTTTTTCACCGACACGACGCCTCTGCTGTCTGAGCTTGCGCATATATTGCTGTCTAGAGGACTTCTCAATGATAAATTGGTTTTTTATTTGAGACCCATTCGGCCGAAGAACAGTGATTTAAATATTGATCAACGTAAAGTTTTGAGAACTGTTATATTGTTAAATTTTGATAACGAAAATATATTTTGATACTACTGTGTATTATGAGGAGTGACCCGCCGACTTTCAGTTAAACAAAAGCCACTCTCTTTTCTTACACACGTATTAAGCTTGCTTTTAATTATAGGGTAATAAAATATATTATATATGTACATTATAGGATAATTAAAAATAATTTTGTATACTCTCTCGGGTCTCAAACTATATCTATATATTCATGAAAGTCAAAACGTTTAATGTATATTTTGCTGAAGCACTATATATGTAGATTACTTAGATATATTGTAGGTTCCTTTATCAACACAGTCAGAACTTGGTAAAGTCACCTAATTACCATGAACTTGTAAACAAAATTACTGTTAAATTTGTTATTTGTCTGTTTATATGTATACTTCCTATATTGAGAAACATTTAAAAAGGGGAAGCCTATTTCTGTCGCAAAATAGCAGTGCAAAGGCAGTAAAATTACTGAGCGCTATGACTACATCTATTATATTTTGACAACATACATTGTGGTATTTTTGGGAGAGTTGCAGATTTGCAGCGAATCTCACAGGAACTAAAGTCTGATTATTAATTCACTGGAGTAAACTGACAGATGCTAATGTCACATTGTAAAATTATGCTGCCATATTTATCGTACTAGTGAGGTGACCTGCAAATATAATTGAATAAATCGATAAGCACTTCACCCTTCGTTGTTATTTAGATCACTCAAACAAAGTCAGTAACGACGTTTATTAAAAAAAAGTACTCAATTAATTATAATATAGTACATGAATTCTATCAGATACAAAAAATGAAATTCACTCACTTGCTAGCGTTCCCGAACTATGCGTTCAGTTAATCAGTAAATCAATTTTTTGAGCTGTAATTATTCGAACATCTGGAAGTACTTTAATTATTGCAATCTTTTTAAAAGAAAAATACAGATTTAACCACTGTGTAATAGTAGTTATTGTATTTCATTTTAGACAAAACATAATTCCTATCGAGCTGATTTGGGCGCAGGCAAAGGGATACGTAGCGAGAAACAACAAAACCTTTAAAATGACTGAAGTTAAAATTTTTTTCGAAATAGGACTTAAAACCGTGACTGCCGAAAGATGGAGAAGCTGTGTGGATCATGTAATAAACTTAGAAAATAAAATGTTTAATCTCGACCATATGATGGACAATATTACGGACCGTTTTATAATAAGTGTCACTGACAGCGACGACGATAGTGATAAAATTATGTCTGACGATGACGAATAAAAATCTATCCATTGAATATTTTTGTTTCATTTCATATATATAACTCGAGTAATTACGCCATTTCAAAGTTATCACCTATTTGCCCTAAAGGTACCATGCTAATATTATTACATCGATTAAACAAAATTGGAATAAGATTTCTTAATAAAGTAAATAAAATGAGTAATGTGATTTGAGGACCGACTGAAATTGAATGAATGAGTTTGATTTCAATATTCTAGTCACAACACTATTTTCTGTTCATCATAAAGTGGTAACACCGTAAACGTCAGTTTATTCCAGTGAATTAATGATTAGACTTTATATAGGTACCTATACTATAGGCGGTTGTAACGACTTATTCGATAGGCAGTCTGTTTGTAACATATCAACATAAAAATGGCTTAAAATGAATTTCATTAAATAATTAATCGACATTTTTATATAAATATTTATGAGTTTAAAGTTACTTAAATTAGGCAATTATATAAGAATAATGTGTATATTTAATTATAGGGTTATTGATTGAAATCAAATATTTATTTTATCGTATCTGATTTAGTTGATATGAAATGTTAGTCGAAATGGCCAACATTGAGTTCTAGATAATCTCCGCTAGACTTGACTGCTCAGCTCCTTGTCTCGTGAGGCGAAAACACACCACACTAACTTACAACTACTATACGAGTACAACAAAACACCATTTCATTTCTGTCTGTAATTTCAATTGGTCGCGAGAAAATTAAGACGTTATTGCTCAATTCAATTCTATATTTGACTATTGCAACGCTATCTCTTTCCGTCTCCAATTTTTTATAAATACAGTCTCATTTTTGACAATTTTAAGAAACATTAAAGGATAAGTACTTATATATACAAAGCGAGGTCAGTTTTTACACGTCGCAAAGTACGGATCTGTCATGTATAGTAAGATACAATGGGGGGTGCACCAGAAAACTGACAATAAATCTCAATAAACAGTCCAGCCAAAGCGCTCAGATTAATTGGTGTAAGTTGCACCCGAAAAATATATTTCTGGTAATCGTAAATTAACGGGACGCGGCCGAGATCTCCGATGAAATATTGCGCCTCTTAAAAACTGCCATTTTGAATTATCGCCCGCGTGATTAAAAACTGTGACTGCTAAGTGGTTTATAAATGTCTCACGAGGGATTTGTATGTTTTTATATTACGGAATAGCTTTCCGTGTGCGGCTTCGCCCGAATTATATGTATTTTTCCTGCAGATAAAAAAAATGCCTTAAGTTCTTCTCCGTATCTCAAACTAACCCTATATCACTTTTCAAACAAAAATGTTCGTCCCTTAACATATCGCAGCCCTTTTTTGTATTAAATAGTACCTTATGTTCTCTCTCAGACTCTACACTAACTATGTACTAAATTTAATTCAAATTTGGTTAGTAATTTTGGCGTGAAAGCTTGACAAACAGACATAACAATAAGGAGGCTCATGTCACCCAAAGAGCAATGGAGAGGGCTCTTGGAGTTTCTCTTCGTAATCCAATCAAAAACGATGAAGTCCACAGAAGCCTCAAGTTGAGTGGTAGTAGGCTTAGCATTATGTACACAAGAGTAACAGCTGTTGGTGCTGAACAGTACTCGAGAACAGACTTATGCTGAACAATGTCAATGGGCCTCTCACAAGGTGACCTACTATTTAGTGAAAATCGCAGGAAGATGCTGCATCACAGGGCGGATCGGAGCGGGGATCCTCGGCAAAGGTCTTTATCCAGCAATGGACATATCTCGTAATAAGGAGTCCGTATTCTTATCCTGGTGAGATCCAGATAGCTCGTGAAGCAATCTTTCATTCAGACTACTGTAGCCAGTTAAATAGGTGCATGATAATACTGATAGAACTATTCTTATCAGATTATACTTGTGTACTTCTAGAATGGTTGATGATAAAATCTTCACAATTTTAGATCATAGTTCATTTGTCATATCTATAACATTTTGCAAAATAAACTGAAAAATTTTATAGACAGATAAGCGCGAAATCTGCATACAGCACTCTGCCGCGGACATTTCTTGACTCCCTACAGATTATTTACGTTTGTCTCAATTGACACTGCGTCCCGCTCTTTATTCTGGGGCGGACAAACACACGAACGCCTTCGGTTCACCCCGCGGTCATCGTGTGTCCACCGTTGATGAACTGCTGACTTCGTCTTCCTTCAAGTCCTTCGCGCGGCTGCCCTCTTCTCATTTCTTTCTTCCCCTGTATTATGGATGACACCTCTCAAAATCAACAAAATTTTTTAGTCAGAGAGGTTGTCTAATTGTAACCTGTCCGGTTGCTCTATAGACAGCTCGGGTACGTGACCCCGACTTCTCGAGCCTTCGATGCCATTTGCCCCTAACCTCCGTGGCATCGATGTCCTCTCCTTCCTCCTCCTCTCCTATTACAGTTGTGGTAAGGCTCGGTTCTAATAAGGATAACCTTATAATTTCCGGGTCTGTGCGGGTTGGTACCACCATTCTGCCCATTTCGGTCGTGAAGCAATCACGCGTTTCGATTGAAAGGTAGAAACAGCCGCTCCTTCATGCGCCCCTCCTATACCTCTTGTGGTGAGGAATCGCGGCGGTATTCGAGGCCGGCGGAGTGTTTGGTCTCAGTGAGTTTGTTGGGCGTGACGGGTTGACGCGCGGTACAGGAAGACCTGGTGGAAATGGTTACCGTCGGCCACCTGCCGGTCAGTAGGGGACCCGAACCAGGAATATCCTACCTGGGAGGCTGTCCCACACAACCGGCGAAAATCCCGTCATGCGGTCGTCGTGCCGGAGTAGGAGACCGGAGTGGATCCCGTCGACTGCATTCGGGGGGCACCGGGGGCCCTTCCGTGCCGCGTGTCAGCTCCTCACACAACCCACTCTCTCACTGTGTACTGTAATCTGCCCTTTCTTTGTCTACCGCCCGGACCCTCCCCACATTTGACCCTTTCCCAAAAACTTATAAATATGAAGGCCAATAAGAAGAAGCAAGTTTTTACGGCGGACACCCAATCCACAATTAAAATGGATTTCTGCAACATCAGGGGCCTACACAGTAAATCGATGCCGTCCACCACCATCTCGAGACGGCTCGGCCTGCCTTGCTCTTCTTAACGGAGACGCAAATATGTGCGCCGGACGATGTTTCGTACTTAAAATACCCGGGCTACGAACTGGAACACACTTTCCTACGTAAAGCCGGAGTGTGCGTATACGTCCGGGGCGATATTTGCTGTCGCCGCCTTCGGGGCCTCGAGCATCGGGATCTGTCGTTACTGTGGCTACGCATGGACCATGGGGGTCTTACCCGAATCTACGCGTGCCTTTACAGATCCCATGCCAGTGAAATAGGGTCAGTTCAGCTTATTGAGCACGTCCAAGAGGGGATTGACCGAGCCTTGGAGCAGTATCCATCTGCGGAGGTGGTGGTTCTTGGTGACTTTAATGCTCATCATAAAGAGTGGTTGAAGTCCAGAACCACTGACCTCCCGGTAGAACTGTCTTCAACATGGCTTCGGCCTATGGTCTCTCTCAACTGGTTGTACAGCCCACCCGTATTCCAGACATAGAGAGCCATCAAGCTTCCCTGCTGGATCTACTGCTGACTACACGACCTAGCGGATACAAGGTTGTGGTCGAGGCTCCTCTCGGATCATCCGATCACTGCCTTGTTCGTAGCTCCGCCAGACTTGCGCAACCCCATCGCGTATCTACGACTAACAGTCGTACAGTCTGGCGGTATAAGTCAGCAGACTGGGATGGACTCCGGGAATTCTTCGGATGCTATCCCTGGAAGCAGCTTTGCTTTTCATCCGCAGATCCCGACATTTGCGCAGATTGCGTCACGGAGACAGTGTTGATGGGAATGAAAGAATTCATTCCCAGCGCCACTGTTTCTGTTGGGGGCTGCAGTCGTCCCTGGTATAATAATGCCTGCAGGAGGACTGCATACCGCAAGCAATCTGCTTTCAATGCCTGGGACAACGCCAGAAAAAGTCGGGATCCGGACTTGCCGGAGAAAAAGCGAAAGTACAATGCCGCATCCAGATCCAACAGGAAAGCTATTGCTGAAGCCAAGGCGGAACACGTGGCCAGGATTGGCGAGCGGTTAGGAAGCTATCCCAGTGGGAGCCGTGCTTTCTGGTCGCTCGCCAAAGCTGCGCAACAGAACTTCTGCCAGTCCAGTCTCCCACCACTGCGAGCAGCCGATAATAGTCTTGCCCACAGCGCAAGAGAGAAGGCCAAGCTCTTGGTCGAACTCTTTGCCTCCAACTCGACTATGGACGATGAAGGAGCCACACCACCTACCATCCCTCGGTGTGAAAGTTCATTACCGGAAATCCGCATTACACAGCGCGCGGTCAGGCGGGAACTCAAGCTCCTGAACGTACATAAGTCAAGTGGGCCAGATGGCATCCCTGCAGTGGTGCTAAAGACGTGTGCCCCTGAATTGACCCCCGTATTAACGCGACTTTACCGTCTTTCTTATCAGCAGAAAAGGGTTCCATCTTCGTGGAAGATCGCCCACGTCCACCCAATCCCCAAAAAAGGTGACCGATCCGACCCGTCAAATTACAGGCCAATCGCGATAACGTCCTTACTCTCCAAAATTATGGAGAAGGTCATTAACACCTGCCTTCTACGGTACCTAGAAGAGCACCAGCTAATTAGCGACCGGCAATACGGCTTTCGTCACGGGCGCTCGGCTGGTGATCTTTTAGTTTACCTAACGCACCATTGGGCAGAAACTTTGGAGGGCAAAGGCGAGGCTCTCGTCGTTGGACTGGATATCGCGAAGGCGTTTGATAGGGTCTGGCATAGAAGTCTTCTGGCGAAGCTACCATCATATGGAATCCCTGAGGGACTCTGCAAATGGATAGCCAACTTTCTGGATGGAAGGAGCATTAAAGTCGCCGTTGATGGCTGCTGCTCGAAAACCATGCCCATAAACGCTGGCGTTCCACAAGATTCGGTGCTCTCCCCGATACTGTTCATTCTGCACATCAACGATATGTTTTCCATTGAGAACATACATTGTTATGCAGATGACAGCACGGGTGATGTGCGGTATACCAACCACCAGAACGTCCCTCGGATGTCGCTACATGAAAGACGGTTGCAACTTGTGTCTGAAGTCGAGGACTCTCTAGGGCGAGTCTCGGAATGGGGTGCAAAGAACTTAGTCAAGTTCAACCCCACGAAGACACAAGTGTGCGCGTTCACTGCGAAGAAAGACCCATTTATCGTAGTGCCTCAGTTTCAGGGAGTCGCTCTTCGTATGTCCGAATCTATTGGGATTCTAGGTGTGGAAATTTCAGCCACAGTGTAGTTCGGGAGTCATTTGGAGGACAAAGCCAAAATGGCAAGCAAAAAATTGGGTGTTCTCAACAGAGCGAAGCGGTACTTCACGCCCAGTCAGCGTCTGATGCTTTATAAAGCTCAAATACGGCCGCATATGGAGTACTGTTCACACCTCTGGGCTGGAGCCCCCAAATATCAACTCGACCCTTTTGACTCCCTGCAAAGGCGTGCTTTCCGTATCATCGGTGATCCCAATATTACGGCCTCAACAGAGACCTTGGAGCAGCGGAGAGACTTTGGCTCTCTGTGTGTTCTTTATAGGCTCTTTAACGGAGAGTGCTCTGAAGAATTATTTGCAATGATGCCTTCGTCACCTTTTTACCATCGCACCACCCGCCACCGCAGTAGAGTTCATCCATATCACCTGGAACCGATCTTGTCTAGTACAGTTCGGTTTCAGCGTTCATTCCTTCCGCGTACATGCAAACTCTGGAATGAGCTCCCTGCTGCGTTGTTTCCTCAGCGCTACGATATGTCTAACTTCAAACGAGGCTTAAAAAGAGTATTTCTCTCCAGGTAGGCAGCGGCTCAGCTATGCCCCTGGCACTGCAGATGTCCATGAGCGATGGTTACCACTTACCATCAGGTGGGCCATTTGCTCGTCTGCCACCTTATGGAATAAAAAAAAAAAAAACAACTTCTTAGATTGCGAACTTTAATAGCGCTTCAGAGTTTGCCTGGTTAGCCTCAACTGTCTTACCCTATGTTAATAATGAATAAAAATTTCATTCTGTTGTCATTGTTGTGATCTGTCAACTGGTTGTAAAATAGCCAGGTCCTCAATTTAAATTTGATAAGAATAGTCTTCAGGTGTGGGATCCAGGTGAAGTTTTCTTGCACCTTCATCTATTGTCATTTAACTCAGGTAGGATGTTTCTTTCTCTTTGTATAAAAACTGTTTCTCTCTGTCTTTCCTCGATCATTCTTTTCTGATGAAACTGTAAAGTATAACAGACCTTCAATAATAACGAACTGGTGGCCTTTTCTAATGACAAATTTAAACCGGAACGAGACTGAATGGGTGTGATTGACCAGTAAGAGCATGTGGATTGATAAATGGCGTGGTATTTTGACGTCCTGATTGATTCAAAGCGACAGTTCAGTTTAGTTTCGGAAAAGTTATTAGAAGAATTAGTCCGTTGTAGCAACAATAGCAGAATAGGAAAAAATATATAATTTTGAATGATTTTTTTTACTGAGCATTCATATTAATAGAAATTAAGTCAATGAGGTATCGAATTAATATTTTTCTACTCTCATATCCGATACTTATCGGACTTACTTACTTTTAATTTTATCATTTAAGTGCTTACTTAAATGATAAAATTAAAAGTAAGTTTCTATGGAACTTTTGTGAAAATTCTAACTTATTCAATATATCATTGATCAGTTATAGAATATCTTTAAAATTTGAAGTTTTTCTTTGTTATATGTTTAATATTACAAATTCAGTGTCATTTGTAGTTAAATATGATATACTGGAACAAGTAGAAACTTATAGAGTTTAAAATAAAAGCCCCATTCTATGTTGTTTTTTATGTTTAATTTTTAATGACATTAAAATATTTGTTATTTGTTTTTTTTATAATGTCGAAACAAGACATTTTTATTAAAATAAATTTCCAGTAGCTATTTTTATAATAATAAACTTTGTACCTCTTGACAGAGTAGCATATGAAAGGCATTACATACTATTTTATAAGTATAAGTTAAAAAGATACAAGATTAAGACAAATGTAGTGGACGAGTATAAACTCACTTTTATGTCCAACCGGACATAGACATCTAGTTCTATGTAGCAGTAGAAAATTGACATTTAATATAGGTAAGAGTATATATATTAACTAATTTTATATTGGACTTTACGGGTAAGAGATATTTCCCGTGAAATTTATTTCTTTGCTAAATCGTCGCCCCACGCTCGGGTTTATATCTTGTATCGTGCGTGCAGTTATAATCAGAATCTCACATGCATATACACCCAGATCAGAACAAATTTTTGTAGGTTATACAAAATATCTGTGTCGTGCGGGAATCGAACCCGTGCTCCTCTCCTCCGCTTCAAATCGAACCGATGTGCCGATTCTATATCCTTGAGTTCTATAGCTCCTTTTTCTATAAAGAAATTAGAGAGTTTTTTTTTATAAAACGCAGAAGAACTAATGGATCATCTGATATTAAGTGATTACCCATAGTCATCCGCAACACCATAGGAGTCACAGATGCATTGCCAGCCTTTTAATGGGGATTCGTTCTACATTTATAGCTTCAAATATCGCATCAGCAATACCACAGGCAGTTTATTTTACAGTTATTTTTATTTATTCCATTTCATCATTCCGGATATATGTATACTTACAAATTAACTTTTTCATAGTATAGTATAGAATACATGTATAGTAAAAATACATAATATAGTATAGAATACATAATACACTTAGGCAATTAGATAAATCAATAGCTGTAAGTGGGGTTATAGTTTTCGATTCGGCATTAATTCGTTATACGGCTTGCCATACAAATTAATGAGACCGCGGTAATAATGTCCGTTGTGCCTTACCTAGAATTCCATTGCTACCATTATTATAATTTTCTCGTTTTCTTCGCTGTTATAATTGTAATGTTTGTCGATATAAATCAACCGTCTGCATGCATTGCATTCCATTGAATCGAAAGAGACTTTAGACTCGACATCAAAAAGTTTCTCTTTATAGTGCAAAAGTCTGCAGACTCACATACTGTTTTGTATTCGGCATTAATGAGCGAAATCTCGGAGCTAATTTAAGTCCACGTTTTCTTATAACATATAAGTATATATATATATATATATTCTAAGGGAAAAATTTATATATAAATATATATTTTTATATATAAATTTTTCCCTTATTTTAATACACACATTATCTATATATTAATACAATATGTACTGTAACTAAACATAGATAATCTCTATTAACTGTATTATTTTTGTATTTTGTAACAGAGGTTCCCAAGTTTTTTTGTATCGTAGACCGTTTGCCATGTTTTTCGGTTTTGGGTAGACCCCATACTTATCTGACATTGATTGCCTATATCCTACAACTTACAAATTTTTATAAATATTTATAATAATATTTTTCTGTCTGTAGTCTCTGTTCTGTTTGTGACGTTATCTAATAGATGGAAGCACGGTGAGCTACATGGCGGAACACAGTTGCAAATTTGATTTTAAAATATAATGATTAGAAGTGACTTGGTCGGCGACAGTACAGTCAGTCAGTCGGGAAGAGTGTAAGTCACAAAAGTCACGCTAGTATTCCATTGCATACATACATACATACATATATGTCACGCCTTGTTGCCAATGGGGTAGGCAGAGACCACCTCTCTCCACTTGCTTTAAATAAATAAATTTGTCGTTATGTCTAGAAGGTGTTTGATATTGTTGACAACAATATGTACGTCTATCCGTTACCCTAGATCTCATAACATGAGCCTTACTGAGCTTACTTTGGACTAGTCTAATTTGTGTAAGTGTACGAATTATTTATATTATTATTATTTATTATACAGCGGACGAATGTGTCCTATATAATTTTTGTATCATAATACCTAACGCTTATTTAAGCACATGACCACGAAGAACCATGTAGTTTCTCGACACGATTGTATAAACGTCACGTCTCTAACAGCCAATATTTAGTACCTCACAGCAATATCGCTAGCAAAACTATGTCGGACTCAATACCTTATTTCGCATATAAATAGACGTATTATACCTCCTAACTATGAGCTTATTTGCATAATAGTTTATGTCCAATCGAAATTTCTGTGAAGTGAAAGTGTATTGGAACTGAATCACTCACATCCATTGGCACCACCATAAATTCTGGCTAACAAAACATGACACCAGGCGCATATTGATCTGGCCGTGCCTTGCAATGAAATATCCCTTCTGATGCTGTGACGTGGTTCTTTGTTGTCTATGAATTACAGCTAAAGATGCTAGAAATAACATTATCATATCGAGTAAGTTTTACAATCTTTTAAATCGATATCCTAGGCACCAAAATAATGTAAATGTACTATTAATGAAAGCTATGCATAGTGTATGTAGAAATAAGTTACATAGCTGATAATAGATATAATGTCAATTTGCTTAATTTTATAAAGTTGGATCAGACTATTTATTCTGAGGCCGGCTTCTAATTGACGACTCTGTAAAAAAACAGGAAGAAAAGAAATTGCCCTTTCTGGTTTTCTTGCTGGTAAGGTCCAATGCCGCAGACTTGTGAACCAATGGCGTAGCATCTTTAACGGGCAAAAATAATTGTAAAAATCCCATTTAATGAATAAATTTTTTGATCGTGATTTTGAATAATATGAATTAGTTGGTAATGTGTGAGTGTGGGTGGAAAATTGTATTTTATTAGCTGAAACTTTTCGAAAACATTGCTTTGTCACGTTTGCTTCAATTAATTTAATGTTTTTTCGAAAGTTTTGATTAATGTCATTTCTTGATTATTTTAGCAAACATTTATTTATTAATCATCAACACAATACATATTAATAAACCAATATTTCACTATTTATATATTTTGTAGCTAAATATTTATATAATTAAAGGCGATGCTACATTCATTTAGAACCAACTCAAATCCTGAAAATATAAATAAAGCAAGGAACAAACATGGAGGCACAAATAAGCAACTTAATTAACAATATCTTAATTACTAAAAATATAAATAATTCAAGGAATAAATTCGACGAAAAAAACATAGGTAAAAACTTAAAGAGTAATTTACGTTTTGTTCTATTTTAGATTACTTGTCTTTGCCAGAATGAATAACAGTGAGAGCCATAAAATTAAAAAAGACTTAAAATAAAGATCACGAAATAAGAATATAACAGATTTGAAATTAAATATAAAGAAAAGATATCTGCTAAACAAATATCATTTCTTTTTATATCTTATAAAAATATATTTTCATTTAAATGTAAGCCAAAACAAATTCAAGCAAGATTCTGAGGTTCGTAACATCTAACCTAAAAACAACTTGGCAATTATTTGAGTAGCATCCAGGAAAGATAACCTTAAAGCCAAAGACATGTAGATCAAATTCCATCATTGCCGCTAGATCAACAAGCAACACCCAAATAAGACCAGAGATTTACTCTATCCAAAATAGATGCCAGTTTAAATACAGATGTAAATAAATGATTGTCAGTGATTCGGAACTGATTGAAATATGGGAGGAAGCAGATTCTCGGTATTTCATCGCTAGCAGATGAGTGCATTACATCATGCGATTAATTTATTTAGTTGACAAAACAGGAAGCGTTTAAGTGTTGAGACATGAAGCAGTTCTTGTTGGAGAGTTAACCAAAAATTAATCATATGTCCACGAGTATAGATCCATGTAATATTGAGTTTATACACGACATTTTATTTCAGCTGTTTTCATTTTCATCCATGATTTTTACGATAATAAGAAACTTTAAGTCTCTTTGCAGACTCACACTGAATAGCAATGAATTGTGTTTTTACAACTAATGAAATATTAGATAAAAATTGGAATATTGATTAAAAAATGTAAGATCAGTAACAACAAGACTTAGGTATCTTTGCAGTAGTTAATAATTAATCAATGTTTGTACTGTCGAGCTTTATGCAATGCATTATTTTATTCTATGTTAATTCTATGTTAAAACTTACAATATAAGAGCACATACAAACACACACACAAATGTCCAAATTAATATTTAGTTATAATTATTTTTAATTTATAAAGTTTATTAGTATGTCACATTTTATTTAATGTAAATATATTTAAAATAGTCGTTTAGCGTAAGTAGAAAGAGCGTAGTAAAAAATCTTACTTGGTAATAATCTCTAATATAAATATATAATAAACAAAATCTCAGCAATATAAACTTTATTAAGGCACAAATCATCTGATGTACTCGTATTATTTTTGTGCTATGTGTCTCGATTTTTCAGAAATTTTGTTATAGATTTCACATTACTATTATACGAATGGGTAATATGTGTAAAATCTAATTAATTTAATGTAATTGTGGTGTTCGTCATAATTTCAATACATCAGTAAATGATGTAGTGTTTGGAATATATGGACTAACTTTAATTAGCTTGACGTTTACAACTTTTGTTTTCAAAAATGCATGCAAATATAATTTTTTAAATATTTATTACGTAAATAAATAAAGTGCAAAAAAAACTATACTTATACTCCCAAATTATCATGTAATTTAGAACACATTTACATTTTTGCATTTATAATGTGAGAACCCTTATTAAGAATGACATAGGGATGATCTCAAGATATGTATAGTATGACGTGTTGGCTATAAAAAGAAAATTTCGACAGATCAGATACTTTAGCTGGGCTTTTATCTACACTTAATCTCACCAGCCACTCTGCGTCTAGTTCTGGTTGACTTTTCTCTTTCTTCAACCATTGAAGGTTTTCCCATAACGCCAGTTATCTTTTGGAACTTCTGAATGTTTCCGGCAGAGATACTGGGGAGTGGAGAAGTTTTGCATTCCATGAGAACCTGTTTTGGTGTTTCTTCTGCCTCCATAAATAGAAGATTATCCATCATACGTATGGTAAACAGCACAGATCATATACGAGCATGTGTAACTAGCTGCTTGAATAAATCGGTGGTAGCATCCAATGCGTTAGCATACTTTTATGATACTGCTGTACTGTTTGAATATTCAAGCTGAGAATGGAAACCTTCAAAACATGTTTACTGAAACGTCACAAGTTCGTCAGATCAAACGCGGTTTGACGATAAAAAATGTAAGTTGTTTATGCGTTCAGTGTTTCAGTTTTGCAAGAACTTCACTGTTTCATACTGTACATTATCGATGTAAGATAAACTCGTGGAAGGTTAACTGAATGGAAACTATTGCAACACAAGGAAGTATCAATTTATCACTCACTGTTCTAGTTTTATTGTTAAGTAATCAGAGTAATGAATGTAATTTCCAAGAAAATGTTGTATATTTTCTTTGTCAAAGATTTTGTTATCAATATGATAAAATTTGTTGTAAATATAATATATTCTGTCACATGATTATTCTCAAAGGTGAAAACGAGTTGCATATCAAGGTAATATATCCCTACTAATGGGTATATAAACGCAAAGTTTCTAGTTATGGAAGGATGTTTGTTACTCTTTTACGTAAAAACGACAAAATAAATTTTAATAAAATTTTACAATGATATAGCTTATACATCAAATAAAGTATAAAGAATAAGATATAAACTATAATTTATAAAGATATTGTGCGAATTCTATAAAATATAATAAGTGTCAAGTAAGTCGGAAGAAATCAACCATTAGTCAGTACCATTAGCCATCACTAGAAAACCGCTAGAATTACACATATGCCATGTATGATGGAAATGTTTATTTTAGATAGTCCTACAAAAATATCTCTACAGTATATATCTATATCTTAAATGTATGCCACTGTACCCAAAATAGTTAACCATTACTAGAATAAAAATGATAATTTACTTCAAATGCACATTTGGTAGTAATAAATTGATTCCTAAATTAAAATAGATACTTTTATAGCTTCTAGTATGTAAATCCTGCGTAGACGAAATCGCGGCCACCAGCTAGTTTTTAATAAAGCTGATATAATCAATATCACAGACAACGTAGATTGAAATAACACTGGGAATTCTGTATCTTCTAATAAATAATTTCCATTTGTTGCTATCATTTAAATATCAAGTATTTGTAAATATCATGATATATTTCCGCATACTTACAGCATACTTGCCAATTAATAATACATCACAACGTTTATTTGAACTTACTGTTTTTAAAATACCTATAAGCATCGAAAGAAAGTGCTAATTTTTCTTTTAAGGCCCTGAGAACCAGAGGAAATGAGCTTTGCAGAAGCTACACAAACACTTCTAATGAGCAGTTCAAACAATATAACATCGAGACATGACACAGCGGAGTTCAACTTGATTAAGACTTTATAGCCGCCATGTTTGCTCGGCGATTAAACGAGACAGAAAATGCAAACATTTGAGGAAACAGAATCTAATGTAAACGAAACCAAACTGTAAAACGCTCTGGAAGACAATAATTTAAATGAATTTTATTCATTTATGATGATGAATCTAAAGAAAATACAGTTGTAAAGCGATTATTCAAATTTGATCAAAATACTAAAATTGCTGGAATATGAAACTAAAATTCAAACAAATTCACAATATGTATAAAATGCAATAGATTATTATCAGCAGCGGATGTGTAGAATTAAGCCATTTTTCTATTGCCATCGAAACGTCAATGGGATTTATCTGAATACATTATTCGATCAAGAATGAAACCACTGACTGTGTGAGTTTTAGTGACCCACATACTTAGTAACAGTAACGCGAATGTTATTTTGAATATATTAGGTACTAGCGGCCCGTCCCGGCTTCGCACAGGTCGACATAAATAGGTACAGATATTTAAGTTATAAGCATGCTAATTAAAACGACATAAAAATGTGTTAAAAAACTCGAAATATTCAATGTCGCTTGCGTCCATTGCGTAAGGAGCCGACTGCGCGAATGAGTTTTTTTTCTCTCAGAAAAAAGAGGCTGGGAATCCTCATGAGGAGCACGAAACGTACCCAGGATACCTCCGCAACGGCACTTAACTTTATTCAAATATGACTTTATAGAAAGCTCTTTTGAATTGTCTATTTTTTTTTTCCTACCACCCATTCAGGGCTTATTTTTAGCTGATAAGAAGAATGGGCGCAAGAAACTTATCAGATTTATCTAGATATACTAAGCCGGCAAAGCTGGGATGTGCTGCACCCGATAAATTTGAACATCGAAGTGTAGGAAGTAAACACACGCACGATATTGATGTATGCTCGGACACTGAACAAATAACTGCATGCCCAGGGTCGGTAAGCTCTCCTAATTCGATAACAGAATATGGTATGAACTTGCAAAACATAGGTAATTCGTTCTGCAAATGTAAATGCAGCTGGTTCCTTTTATGGAGTATCTAATGGTATTAGAAAAGTGACAGACGTAATTTGTTATCGGGATCAAAGAGTTGGTTGTGGAGGAATTTGTGTCTGCAACATTGGTACATGTTTTCATTGTATTGTTATTAATGAGAATTATTTATTTATTCACTGTAATTTGCTCGATATGTCTTGCAAATTTACCTTTTTGACAATAATAAATACAATATATAATATTGGTCTGCTTTTTAGGGGGGCGCATTTAGTGAGCGGCGAATCACCACCTGCCATATTTAAATCATTTAGGAGGCTTTGAGAAGGCAGGTCTCTTCCATAGTCCAGTTCTCAGTGTCACCAAAATTGAAATGCAATAGTTTCATAAACGTTTTGACCGTAATGACAATAGTTTCTGTGCATCTTACTTGTCTTTAGCTGCATTTCTCATTGTGCAGATGGAGATTAAGTGCAGTTGGTACACTCCACGCACACTTTTTAAAATTTGCTTCTATGCGTTGAATCTACGAGTATATCCCCGGGCATATGTTATAAAAACCGTGTCTTATAAAGACCCGTGACATAAAGCAACATAATGATACAATATTTTACAATACAAAAATTATATCTAATTTTAATTGATTGAATAATATATATTAACCTAAATTTTATCCAATTCAATTATATCACTTGTAAATTAAATTCTCAGTGGCGTACACTCGAAGAGGCCTATGTCCAGCAGTGGACGAAGAGGGGCTGATGATGATGATGATGATGATGAAATTAAATTCTACTCTAATTAATTAAATGATGTTATTTTGAATATGATATTCAATCAAACTATAGTAAATTAGTTCATGTTAATTTTGATTAAATTATAATACATAAGTTAGATTCTGTTAAAACGTATTGTAAAAAATACCCTTAATATTATTTTCAAAATATTTAATTTTACTTTGACCTTTAAAGATTATGGCAAATGATAATAATATATTTTTTTAAGTATTATCATAATTTTTTTTATTTTAAACTTTAATAGTTTTTATTATGAAAGTAACAACGTAAAAGATTCTAAAAAGAGGGAGTTGTTTGGGCGTTTTTTATATAATTTGATATATTATTATATATGTCTATTAATCAATAGATTAAAAACAACATTGAGCGTGTTGAAGTGAAGTGAAGTCTTAATGCAATCATAAATTTTCTTTTGATTCTTATTTTTAACCCCCGACGCAAAAAGAGGGGTGTTATAAGTTTGACGTGCTGTCTGTCTGTCTGTGGCATCAAAACTCCCGAACGAATGAACCGATTTCAATTTAGTTTAATTTGTATTACAGGTGTTTTACGGGCGTGTGTTCTTAGACATGTTTGATGAAAATCGATTAAGCCGTTTAAAAGTTATAGGGGGTTAAAATGGGGAAGAAAAACCGAATATCTGCAAATATGCTCAAGTGGGGTATCAAATGAAAGGTTATGATTTGTACATCACAAAACAACAACTTTTATAAGTTTGACGTGTCTGTCTATCTGTGTGTGTGTCTGTGTAGATTGACCTTAAATGTAACATGTACTTATATGTTTGAAATCGACAAGAACCTATGTATTTACAACTTAACCAGATATATTATAAGTATGTTTACCTTTAAAAAGTAAAAAATAATAAAAGAAAATTAATCCTAAAGTACCTATATGTATAAGTATGTATATTAAAAACTTCCCGTTGGGGGACCGCTCGTAATCCACTGATCCTCCTTAACAAAACTAAGATAATATAGCTAAGAATTTTCCTGAATAAGTATTTAGAGGTGCTTTTGTTATATTAAATTTTTAGTAAAACTATAACATAAAATGTTGATTGCTATTTTATACCATGTTAAAACATTGCCTACTTGTGACATAAGATTTTAAGTCATAGCACCCAGTAATTTCATTTAGTTTTTACAAAAAATATATATAGAAATACATTTCATGGATGCCGAGGAAGCAGTGGCTACGATTTAAATCGCCGTCATAAAGACCCTCAATAAGAAGTGGAGTGTATTCTTTGTAGTTCCATTGGATATAGCAATATATTGATTATATTTTGGAAAAATATAAGTAAAACTATGCTAACGTTCTTATTTTGTCAGTCTGTGATTGATGTCAGAATGTCAGTCATTAAATCTTCCCTTTGTGTGGCAATAGATAGTCATATCGGTCATGTACCTTTCATGCAGTGTTTCATGCACTTTGTATGACCAGTGAAGATTTCGTATCCGATTACATTAAGTACACAATTTTCATTTATTTCAGGCTGGAACCTAAATTATATATAAATAATTATAATGAATATAATAATGCTTAAAGTTTTGATTGTATTTTTATTAAATACTTGAGTTAAATTGCTCGATGTGATATATACAGGGTGGAAATTTGTAATGCCACCTAGAGGGGAATTACTCTTAATACTGTAGATAGAAAGTTTTACTTAAAGGAAACATTCCTTTATTTTTGAAAAGAAATAAAACTGCATTCAAAGATTTTTGAAAATTCACTTGCCCCACCCGGTAATCGAACGGACTAAAATCTGCAAAAGTTTCACCCTGTATTTTTATTGCACCGATCGGTAGGGTCAATTATAAGGATCAAATCTCTCTAACAAACTTCATAATTTAAATGAAAGGAAAACATTAATTAAGTATGTACAAAAAATGATACACTAACTAATTAATTGTTCGAAATGTGCCCCATTTTCTTGAATACACAAATTTATTCTTCGTACGATTTCATTGCTGGTAGCCTTTAAAAGTGTGTTGTGGTGAATATTATTGATAGTATTTTGTACTTCCACTCTCAATTCGTTGACATTAGCATACGATTTAATGTAAATTTGATCTTTTACATAGCCCCACAAAAAAAATCTAAAGGGGGGAGATTCATGTATTAAAATGGTTATTAATCCAGGCAGTAGTGATTCTGCTGTTATGGGCTGGAGCACCATCTTGCTGCAGAATTATTTGGTTTCGCTCTTCATCGGGGAAATCATTTAACTCATTTCTTAATAAATCCAATATTTCTAAATACTTTACAGTGTTTAGGTGACCTTCGTACACATGGACTAACACAACCATATTTCTCATAATTCCGCACCAAACGTTGAAAGAAAATCTTACTTGACTGTTAGTTTCGTGAACACGAAGAGGATTCACTTGAGACCAATAGTGGTTATTGCGGCGATTGTACATGCCGTTATTACTGAAGTTGGTTTCGTCGGACCATACAATGTTACTCAAAAAATTAGGGTCACCGTCAATTTCTCTCAGCATTTTTTGACAAAATTGTAGTCGTCTCTCACAATCCCCAGGATGCAATTTTTGTACCAACCGACCATCACGATAACATTTATACTTATACTTTTTCATCACTTGAAGTACGCGAGTGTGGGATGTTCCAATTACTTCGGCAGCATCTCTGCTTGAAGCCTTCGGAAATGCTTCGAAGTATGTTAAAACATTTAGATCAAAATCGAAGTTGTTCTGCTGAAAAGTTTGGCGTCGCTTTTTGTAACTCCCGTATTCTTTAAATTTTCTACCATTCTTTTCAGTACTAAACCGAGTTGGTGCCTGTCGGTCTGGATATCTCTCTCCATACCACCGCAGAGCACGATTCACATCTTTGTTATTTAAAAAATAAGCTTCCAATAAATCAAATTGTTCTTGATAAGCCATTTTTACCGGGAAACAAATGTTAAATGATTTGTAAAAACAATCTTATTATTATGTGAATAATAAATGAAAATCTATTTTCAAATGTAACATAACATTCCATATTTAAACTACGTCACACACGCAGTTATATCGCATAAGAAAGGAGTCTGCATTACAAGATCGCATAAGAAAGGAGTCTGCATTACAAGAACGTACAAATTACTATGAAACAATGAAATCAATGAAATCTTAAATTATTGATTCTTTGAATTAAGTTTTCATTGGTTTCCTTTCATTTAATTTATGAAGTTTGTTAGAGAGATTTGATCCTTATAATTGACCCTACCGATCGGTGCAATAAAAATACAGGGTGAAACTTTTGCAGATTTTAGTCGGTTCGATTACCGGGTGGGGCAAGTGAATTTTCAAAAATCTTTGAAGGCAGTTTTATTTCTTTTCAAAAATAAAGGAATGTTTCCTTTAAGTAAAACTTTCTATCTACAGTATTAAGAGTACTTCCCCTCCAGGTGGCATTACAAATTTCCACCCGGTATATTTGTTTCACAACTTGAAACATACACAAGATTATTACTAATTATGACTACAAAACAAATAAAGACACGCACGACGTATTGTAGTTTCTATATATATATATATATATATATATATATATTCACTATACCAATAAATTATTAATTTAAAATAAAACCAATATTTAAGTAGAGTTCCCATATAAATATACTAATAGTAAGTCTTACTTGGAACTGTGTCGTGGATACAATATTTTGACTCTAGAAGAACGTCGAAAACAAATGGATATGGCATTGCTATATGATGGCGTCTGTAGTGGGTTTGATTGTCCTGAGCTTGTTCAACAAATCTTTTTAAGAACACCCAGACGTCGCACAACTCATACCTCGTTGTTCCATGTACCACATCATCCCACTAACTCGGTATTTACACGAATCGTTGCAACATATAATAAATTATTCCAAAAAATTGACCCCTTCACAAGATCCAAACATTTATTTATTTCTAATATTAGAAATTCCTTTCTGGGCCTTGATTAATTGTAATTAAGTTTTCGTTCAAATAATTTGCATAATCTTTATGTAAAAGTAATGGAATTATAGCTAATTTAATTCAAGGTAAGATTGTTTATAATAGGTAGGTAAATGATTTATGAAAATAATAAAAAGTAAATTAATAAAAATTATTATAATTTGTTAATATATGTAAGTATAAGTATTGATGTATGCGTATTATTGTATTTTATGTATTATATGAATATATCTATCTGTAGTATGTGTAGTTGCTAATTAGGTAGGGTTAACAAATTACAATGTAGTAGTTTGTAGCTATAATAATAATAAAATAGCTTGGTATAAATATTTTAACCGTGAATAACTATAATTGGTTTATAGAATGTATTTACTAAGTTGTAATATAATAATGTAAATTGCTGTTGTTATCCCAAATAAATAAAAATAAAATAAAATAAAATAACAGATATGATTTTTCTTGACGTTTTATTTATTTATTTTTTCCTTATTACTGTATAAAGAACTAGTACACCTAGACAACACGATTAAATATATACCAAAAAATATCAAATGTCGGAAACCGCGTCAAAACAAACTCGTCTTGATAACATCAAACTATATATTTAAGCTGATTTTCTTTAAATATATTTTCCTGCGTGTATAATTAAAATATATATTTTTAGATATGTCATTATTATTTGATTGAAGATCTTAAATATTTGACAGGTTCTAATAATTAGCATCCTGTTGAGTTTATTAAAATCAATAGAGCCACCATAAACGTTACTAATAAAGACAATTTATATACAAGAGGTAATAATTAAATGCTTTTATTAATAGAACGTTAAGTTAGCTAATAACAATTTATAAAGCATATGTTTCCAATCCAGATGACCGGTAAATCTCACGATTAGTGTTCCAAAAAGGTAAATATGCGTAATCTGCGAGGCTAATGTAATATGATGTCTATAAATAAAGATTAACCTCCGCCGCTTGGAAACCGTGGGTGAACAAATAAAATTGTCAATTTATTTGATACTTCTAAGACAGTTGCATTCTGTATATCTGACATTATTACTTTTGCTAACATATAGCTTGATATGTTACAAGTATGATAATTATATATGTAAAGCAGCTAATATAACATCATAATTAAGAAGGGGTTCGATTTTGGTTTCATGATGTGCATAACCACTATTAATAATATTATTATTTTTCTCTAACAATTTTATTGCTAATGTAAGTAGCAGTTTCTGTCAGGCTGAACAGACGGGAACCACTTATAAGGGCCTAGCTCAAAATTGCATTATTTCGAGTTAATAAATCTAGAACACAACCACCTCATAGACCTTAAAGACCGCCCGGCCCGCCAAGTTAGACCCGGCTATCCCACGTCCCCCCCTCTCGAGGGTTCCTCTGTCAGACTATTAGCCGTCAAAATGTGTTGCCCAGGGTGCACCACAATCTATTTTTTATTTTAAAGTATATATTAAAAATACTCTTATAAAAAAAGGCTATTAGAAAATCTATAATTACTTAAATAATAACACTAAAATTTTATGACACAAGTTGTTAGTTATGTAAATAATTATTTATTTCAAGGCCTCGAAAATTTATATATTAAGATTTTTGATATCATATTCATATACATACATAACAGTATATGTTGGATTAAATTATGTGTTGTACATAACGATTGAAAGGAGGAGATAAAATATGTAGTATAATTTTCTAGAGAATGCTCTACAATTTTCAAATAGGTCTCTACATCTGGTAGAGACCTATTTTTCCATATACGTATGTATGTACCAGGTTATGTCACTCTTACAGTTCTTTTGTTTTAGTTATGTCTTAACACCAATAAATGCTTGTAAAACTTGTGCTGAATAAGGATTATTTTGATTTATAATTTAATTATTTAAATCAAATGGTACAAATGACGAATCTAAGATATTTCCAATTAGTTAACTAAGAAAGTAGAGCATAAAGTTATGGAATGGATGCAAAAAATACAATGTAGAGAAATAGTTTTTCATTAGATTTTGTTTGGGAGAATTGTGTGTGAAAGAGTGTCTTACAGCCGTAACAGAGAATCACGTATTACATGCTTAGTTATCTTTTGAAAATCGACGTTAAATGCTTAGACTGATCATTATTCAATTTTGATATCTAATATCTGTTGTGATACGCGTACTAATATCAGTCTATCATCAAAATCAGTCGCCACATCACGTCGGTTGGCAATTTGCAAACGCGCTTAATGTGTTCATCCCGTTCCAAAGCATCAACTGAATGAAGAATGAGAAAAGGAAAGACATCTTAATAAGCCATTTGTATGAGCCGTGTCACTCATCGAATGGGCCAATACTTGAGACGGAACAAGCAGTCGCATCGTGAATGCCGCAGTCAAGAAATATTTTGCAGCTATTAATCCTGAAATCATAGAAATAAGAGCTGTAATTCCTGGAGAATAAGAATCAATAGTTGATAATATGATTAATGGAGCAGCCACCAAAGCTGGTAATATTATAAAGGTGGCGCCACACTATTGCAGGGCGCTGAATGAGTGATGAACAGAATGCGGGTATTCGACATGATTCGAAACAGTTACGAATACTTCGACAGTGAAGTTGCGGATATGGCCAATGTGATGGTATGTTAGGCTTATGGTTTCCTTATTGTCTTTTAATGAGGACTTGGCGCCGATGTTTGTTAATAGATAGAGTTGTGTACTTGTATATTTTTGCGTCTATCTCTCTATATTGCTAAATGACGTCAGCGGTCATATCCTTTTATTACACAGCTTGCCATCATCAGGGTGTCCTTTCTCACATGCTGGAGCCTAAGTGGTCAAGCCAAGGTTTCTGAGTGATTGGGGAATAAAAAAGTATTTTTTACACTTACACCTATTAGCCTAGCCCAAAGTAAGCTCTATAAGGCTTGCGTTATGGGGTCTAGAGTAACGAATATATCTACTCGTTACCCTAGATCCCATAACAGACATATTATTATACTAATATATAAATATTTTTTATACAAATATATAATTTAACAAACAAGAGTAAGGTGCAAACGCTCGTATTTATCACACAAACATCTGCCCCCACCGGGATTCGAATCCGGGACCTCAGAGATACCTTGAAACCGATGTACTATCCACTTGACTATGGAGGTCATCAATTTAAAATTGTCGTCAAATTGAACTGAAAATGAATGAACTCTCCGGGAAGTACAGTATGAGGTTCTTCAACAAGGTGGTAAATAGGTTTTTAAAGGATCGGCAATTCGCTTGCAATTCCTTGGTGTTGCAGCGTCCATATGTATTTTAGCCATAGGTGAAAAAAAACTGAAAATACCTCTATCAATTGTCAAATGACAATTGACAAACTTCAATTGACAAAAATGCCACCATATTTGAATAACATTTCACGCACACACGCGCTAGGAAACAAGAAATTTGGGAAACTACCTACTTAGGAAGTATTGTTAGTTAATATTTCAAACTCAAAATCTGGTTATTAACATTTATCATTTAATCTGTTCTAGAGGACTGGTCTCAAAACATGTAATAACTGTGCAGAATATTATATTTATATGTAACTTTTTTTGAAATAAATAACAATATATTTACGTCTATTATTAGTCAATTCAGTGGTTTAATAGTTTGTCTTAATTAACAAATTATAAATAATTGTGTTAAGTGTGTCTTAACATTACAGTTTTATATTTGGTGCGATAAAAAAGGGAGTGGAACGAAGACACTTAAAGCACTACTCTTGTGGTGGTGTGTGTGGTGCTGCTAAATGAGACCGTGTAACACGTGAATATTGATTGACACAGTGAGGAGTTTAACTTGTCTGATCATTTTCAAATCTGAAAAATCCTATTTTTTTTTAAAATAGCGCCATTTGTGGCTCTGGTTAGATTTGCATCCAGATCCCGCAGTGTAGTAGTAGAATCTCTTTTTGGAGAATACAAATCTCCTAGAAAAGAAAGTCCCCATGCTGTTAATGCAGATTGACTAAGTGTGATTTTAAGCGAAAAGAGAATTCATGGAATGCCGATTGCCTTAAAGCGTCAGCCATTGATCAGCCAGCATGATTTCAGGGTCATCATATTAGATGTCCATTGTTGGACATATGCCTCCCATAAGGATCTCCATACTGGTTGGTCCTGCGCTGCTAGCGTCCAGTGATTTTCTGCGGTTCGCACCAAACCATCTACCTATCTAGTGGGAGGCCTACCAACATTCATACCAGGGTCAGAAAAAAATTGTCGAAACGTCGAGACTAAATATTCCATAGTCTAGTTCCACACATCAGCTCAATAATGCTATCAGCATAGGCTGAATGCGAAGGCGTTCCCGGGGGCTCCCTACATGCCTGAGGCTATCCCTGAGGTTTTTAGTGGGTAGGCCTCCACCTTCTGGGGAGGAGAGCCCCACATAACCGCCGGCCCGCCACAGCCGGGGTATGCAATTTAATGCATTTTCCTTAGGGGAACAAAAAAAAGGCTGACTACGAAGTAAGTTTTTCACCAAGAAATTACTAGTATTTCCAAAACATTAATTTTTTGTTGGTATCTTAATAAATATTTCTCTGTGTCTTTTATTATTTTAACTAGGAATGGCGATTCTTAAAAAGCACAGAACAATGGATTTCCATGAAATAATGCGCGCTTTCGAACGGTGTTTAGCAACGCAAGCAGAGCGTGCGCGCCGAGGTGGTCCAATATTTGCAGCAGCCGCCGCACGTACGCACGGGCGCAGTTCAAACTTACTCGCTTTTACTCGTACGAGACGTGCCGCGAGTTTAAATGCTTTCATTTCATTTACATATTTTGCTTATGATACCATAACTTACATGCTGACCTTGAGACAGCTTTTATGTCGCTGTATTGTCATGTTTATCGACAACAATCATGTTCATCCTCATTTTTTATTCTCATCGTCAATCATCATTTTAGCCAATAGACAACCATTGCTCGATCAGTTCCGCGCTGCTGGGTCCAGCAATTTCCAGCGATTCTCATTAAGCAATAGTGATAATAAGATTTATCACCAATATATATATATATATATATATATATATTGGTGATAACACACGAATAATAAGCTTCCCTTTCATTTTCTTCCTCGCGGGAGGAGGCAGTGAATCCTCATAAGGGGCGCGCCACCACGGTGGCCGTCTTAACAACCCCTTGGTGCTTGGACGACCTCACACCGGATACCACCCGCGCCCGGTCTATGGCAGGTGGTTATGTTGGACTCTAACAGAAGGCCAGCCTACCAACTAAACACTGCCTAATGCTTTTGGCTGGGCAAAAAGCCTGGGGCCCTATCGGCTTTATCTGAGCTCTCGCCCTCTCAGAGGAGGGGACGAGTCAGCGAGCCCTTAGTGGTGCATACGCTTTATAGAGCGATCCGGGTGGGCCAGTCGAACCATAACATGAGCTGTGTACGGAAGGTACTTACTGACCCGTGCTGGGTGGCGGCGCAGATGCTGCCTCCAGCAGGGTTAAGAGCTTACTGGTGATGAGATCGGGAGGGTCCGCGAGCGCGTTTTTAGGACGACGGTACGAAGGGAAGGGAGAGGGCGAATAGTTTGCCGCTTCTCGAACTAACGAGTTGGGATGTTCAGACGCAGCTTTGAAGAAGCGCTCTGAGTATGTTTTTAGTAGTTGCTGTATCGTGGGTAGGTCCACGTCTCTATGGAGGTCGTGTCGTCTGACGTAAAAAGGAGCGCCGGTGGCTCTGGCTAGAAATTTATTTGAATTATTTGGAATTTATGGAGGACAGTTCGATTTGCGTGGGCAAAGACTGGTGACGCGTACACCAACTTCCCTTCCATCCATAAGGATCGTTATGATCAAGGCTTAGGCTGAGTATAATCGGTGTGTCATTCCGGTCTCGCTACCTCGATCGGATTGGAATCCGATATAATTAAAGTATCTAGGTTATGGTAGATTCCATGAGGTTTTTCAGCCTCTTCCCTCCAAAGAGGAAAACAAAAGAAAAAAAAATAATAATAAAGGTTGTTATAATGTAACATATAATTATATTACATTAATTATAGGTGACATAATTATTTTTATACATCAGCATAGGTTAGCTACGCTTACTGTGCTTGTTAAAGTAAAAAGTGTGCGCTAAAGGTATTCTGAGCCGAGATATATCTGTTTCTACATTAGGCTTTGAGAGTCAATTACATCCATATTTCAAAGGTTTCTCAGCCGAAGCTTTGATATCATCACGATTTTCGCCTTTCAATAAAAGAGATATCGGATAATTAAGCAACTAAAGCTATCATATTGTTTTTTTTTTACTAATATTATAAAGAGGAAATGTTATAAGTATAAGACGAATAAACTCAAAAACTTCTTTTAAAACCCTTTAAAAACCTATTTACTTGCCTCTTATCGAACCGATGTCAAAAAATTTTATAACTTTATGAACCTAATGAACCGATTTCAAAAATTCTTTTACAGTTAGGATGTTACATTATTTTTTATTTATTTAGGACAACCAACAAGACACTAACACAATGTTCATGGACACTATAATACTTAAAACTATACTAAGTGCTATCTTAATTAAAGGTTACCACGGCTTGCATTAACTACGAGCAAATGTAATTAAAAATAAATTAAAAACGAAACGGAACACAAAACAAAAAATTATATAAATTTATAGGACTACACAGGCGGATTAAAGGTGCGCGAAAGATTCAACTACGTTTTTTTTTGTAACTGTACAGACAAAAGATGTCAATCGCTACAAGTCGCTACTCTGAAACAAGGCATTATACTGATATTGCAATCTATTTATGGGTGAAAAATGCTGAGCGTTAGTCCTAGATAGGTGTGGTTGTAAAGGCTTATACCTAGATGACCGTGGTATATTGTAGAGTACAATAAAATTTATTTCTTGTAATATCTGAGGGCTATAACTATTATCTCTAATAGTTATAGACTATATTATAATTTTTATGGAGGAGAAATATTTCATTACTATGGGAAAATTCTATAACTATGAAATAACTTTTTAAACTTAAAAAACAAGAACTAGTTTATAGAAAAATGATTTTAAAGGAGATAAAAGGAGATATAAGAGATTTTAGATTAGTCATAATATTTATTTTTAACTAGATGTGCCCACGACTTCATCCGCGTTGAATCGTAATTTTAAGTATTTTTAATGACTGAGAGTGTTATAAACGTAAGAGTACATAATATGTAGACAAATATAATCAGAAAGCTTCGAACTGCTAAGCTATCGGGAGTTACACGTGTTATTGTGAGTCACCCATAAAAGGTAGACATATGCTGTCACGGATTTTTTTTTATATAATTTTAAGAAGAACATTTCCGTCTTTCGTGATTTCTTTGTAGCTTTAACTTTAATAATTATTTTAATTAAGGTTACACACGCGACGGAAGCTTTGAAAATGGATTAACTTCTCCCGTTTTCTCAACATTTCCCTTCACTGCTCTGCTCTTATTGATTGTAGCATGATGAAAAGTATACTGTATAGTATAGTAACCAGTTCAGAATTATGAAAAATAATTGTACCAAGTTTCGTTGAAATCCGTCGACTAGTTCTTGTTTCTCTAACGGTTATTAAGACAGACATACAAAAGTTTTACTGATTGCACTTTTGCAATTAGTATCGATGCCTCTGATATCACCCCCTAATAGTTATTTTGGAAATATATTTCATGTACAGAATTGACTTCTCTACAGATTTATTTTCACTATACGTCTGAAAAGGCAGGACAAGAAATTCTCACATTTCAGCAGCTATTAGGTATTTCCACTCTATTCTCTCCCTTATATATCTCTCCCTTTGATACAGTAGTAAATATTTACCTATCAATTATGTTACCCAAGATAGTACAATTACTAGCAGTAATAACACGGGATAATTTTCCCATATTACTAATGGCGATAAGATGTACTTACATTAAAATCTAATCGTGATTTTTATCGTTTCAGGACACACCAGGTTTGCCATGAAGAAAGGAACCTTAGGTAAAATATTATTTGTTTTAAATTTGATTGGTTAATTTCTCAATATGTCTCGCCGAATATTTTTTTTAGATAAAAGGAAATTGTTGTGCTCGTCATGGCCAGAAATGGACATTGTCCTTTATCGGGGCATAAATGTTTGTTTTAAGTGACATGAAAAAATTTTGGAAGAACTGGATGTATCAGCAATATATTAGGTCAAAGTTCATTCAGGTTATCAAAACATAATAATATTTTTTTTTACATTATGCAAAAAGAAGACACCGTTAACGAAAATGGTATATTATAGACAAAAAAATCAATATTAGCTAAATCCATTAATTATCCATTCTGAAAACAGTTTGGACTGTCGACATCACTAAAGAACTAGTCAGGTGTGATCCCGTCAGACTGATGGTTCACCGGATATCGAGAACTGAACACTCCAATCAACGACTTCAGTCAGCCAGAGTCATTTTACATAAAGCTGCAAATGGTCAGATCAAAGAGTACCCGAGTAGTAATAAAGAGTAAAGTATAAATGAAAGATAGAGGAAGCTAGGGAAGTTAAGATCGTAGCAAGTGGAAAACTCTGCATACCCCTAATGGCAAAGTTAATTTAGTGCTCATGTTAATTAATAATCACAGTAATGTGTTTAAGGGTTCTCACTGTAATTAGCATTTTCTAGACACTAACAAAATGGCTGGGAAAGATCTATACGATATATATATATATATATATATATATATATATATATATATATATATATATATATATATTTAATACTAGACCAGTTAGGAAAGATCGTATCACAAGAATAATGTCCACGATATAGGATCTCAACATACACTAATAGTACCTATTTTCTTACATAAGACAATAGCCTACGCCACGACTACCAAAATATACGCTCATTAATCTAAACATTACTTCTCCGGAAATAGATTTACCTATAGCGACTATCCCGACACTTCGTGACCGCTGGTTGAGTTTCCGTCACTTTGGTGGTTTAACGATAATCCCTGGCTGAACTTGTCAAACGAGCAGCCCGTGACTAATGACGTATTAACATACCGTTTTTCACTCCACTAGGTCAGACATGTTTATGTTGTTTGAGACCAATTATCCCAAAGTAAGCTTCAAAGGCTTGTGATATGAGATCTAGGGTAACGGATACACATACATATATAAATATATTTGATAGAAATATATATTAACAACCATGATTAAGGTGCAACTACTCGCATTCATCACACAAATATCTGCCCCCACCGGGATTCGAACCCGGGAGCTCAGAGATGGCGACACCTTGAAACCACTCAACTACGGATGTCGTCAAACATTAGTTTACCTTATTTTTGGAGGTAGTAATAAGGTGCTGTATTGGCACAGTTCTGTACATAACCGCCTTATTTGACTGCATGTTATTTGTCAACTAAGAAACTTGGTAAAAACCTTCGTGTTACAATTTACATTTTGATTTATATTTTTTACACTCTTTATACCTACAAATTTGCAAGTTTTTTTTTTAAATTGCCATAAGTGTTGTTAGTGGGATAAGGATTATATATATAAAAATGTTATTAGAAATAAATTCCATTAATTACAATATAAACTCTCTCTTCATCGTCTCATTTAAACGCTAAAACCAGTTATCAATAGAAGCACGCACTTTTTCTATGGGAAAATTCTTCACTGCTAATCTTATGGATTGGTTTAGGAACTCCAAAGTATCGCAGTGCTTAAAGCATGTTATACTCTCTTAAATTGCAGCGGATTTTGATCTAACTTACATAACATACCACTAATTTTTGCCTGAAGTATTAGCGTACCTAACAATAAAGCAAGTCTGGAGAATCAGGCTAGATTCTAATTTCTGGATCGCTCCAACTAAGGACGACATGTACAACGAAATGTTTTTCTTTTTTATATTTATTAGTATATATATATATATATATATATATTATATATATATATAGATAATGAGATGCACAGCACTTTACTTATAAAAATACATTATGAGCGGAATTGAGGGTATAATTAGTCTATGAAATCGCCGTTTCGTACGGACATTGCTTTTTTTTATAAATAGTCTACGTCATAGTTACTCAGTCAAACGCCCATAATTAAAATAATAAAATTACAATAAATAAGTTCCTTCATTCGACAATAGCGATTAAAACTTCGCTTTGTAAATTTATCTAGATGTTTATATCTACCTTTATATCGTTAAAAAAAGATATGTTTAATTTTTGTTTAACGAACGATATGAAAGTTATCTCTCGCCACGATGTATTCATATTATTAGTTTGTAGTGACTTTAAGACTGTGTCAAATAAATAGTCCCGGCAAAATTTGTCCACTTTACCAAAAATCTATATTTTTATTGCAGTTTTATAGCGATGATAAGTTATAAGCGTTGTTAAAGAACTATATTTTAAATAGATAAGATCGTAAAAGTCTACATTAAAAAAACATAAAACTGCAGACGGTCAACATAGAAATTACTATAAAACAGTTAGGTACTCAGATATAAATTATTAAGAGTACCAATAAAACTGGACGGTTCGAAAAACATACAACGTAACACTTTTTTGTAATTGAAAAGTTATTTATACTTTTCAGAGAACACGAAACAATAAGTGATAGGGAATGTATTATTAATATGTATATTTAAAATGCAAGCGTTACTAACGTCAATTCGATACCCAAGTCCTGAAGATGACAAGGGCTGAGAATCCTCACAAGGAGCACGAATTGTGCAGATAGTAACTTATATTGGCGTGGCGTATATCTTAATAAATTGTAGCCTATGAGTTATTCTAATGTATGTATAAGCTATATTATTGTATATATATATATATATATATATATATATATAATATATATATATATATATATATATTTTAACTGTGTCCATCTTAGGTATAATGTAATGTAATCTTGTGTCCCATATTTTTTATGGTTTTGCATGTTCAGAGTAATATAAATATTGTATCAGTCCTATTATTTAAGGCACAGATCAAATTAATGAATGTAAAACACAAACCAATTTATTCATTTTATGCGATGTAAACACACTTTTTCTCTATGACACAGATCTAAATGTCAATCACAGAATCAATTGATTTTTCTTCTTTATTTCATGCCGTAGCTACTTGTCTTTTGAGTCATCTCATTACACAGATTATACAGTATATCTGGCATAGACCGCGTATTTATAATTGTTTGTATGTACCTACCTATTTATTAAGAATTGTTTTCACGTGCCTGATGTCACAACTGTGGCAAGCAGAATACCAGTGCAGCAGGCCATGCTTGCTGCTTACACTGAGCTTGCCACAATTTTGGTATTACGCATCGGTATTTCCTTAAGTACCTATTGATTGTTTTTGTCATTGTTGTAACCTATTCCGTTGTGTGGTCCAAAATAAATGTATTTCTTTTTCTTTCTTCTATTGTATAGTTTCATTAAAATCATTCAGTAGTTTTTATTTGAAATAGTAACAAACATCCATCCATTCTAACGAACTTTCGCATTTATAATGTTAGTATAGGGCAATCCTTACTACCATCATTATACAAGATAACGCTATAAAATTAAATTCTTTGAAGTCACTTCGATGTTCAACCCTCTGTAGAATATCAGGGTCGTTTGTATGGCTACCTACATCTCGTTCTAATGCGAATCACAGTACAGTACCCACATTGCTGGCGGAATCGTGCATGCTTGGTTTAATCTGCACCATACTCGTAAGTTTTTTTTTTGTTTTTTCGGACCGTATTTATATAATAAAGTTAACTGTTTCTTGAATGTCTATGATCTGTCGAAATTTGAAGTCAAGCGTGTTGTTATTGAATGGCTTAGAAACCTTAGTTATAATGAATCTGAATCCTTCTTGGAGCAAGCTAATTTAAATTACAATCAGTAGTGTATTTCATTCATATATACCATTATATCACGTTATATGTGTTCTACAGTGTTCGCTGTATTTATATACAGTAAATTTTATGTATTCATTAACCATACAATTTTACATTTGTTATTTTGTATTAATTTTTTTTAATTAATTAACTTTTGTTGACTGCTTTTTTGATAGGAATCAGTTCCGTGCTATGGTCGCCGACACCCGCGAAGGATATGGCACATGAAGAAGAAGCTGTTAAGCAATCAATAACTATGAATTACAGTTATGTATTTCGTTTAATCTTATTAATAAAATACATAAATGTCTAGATGTGAGGAGCCTGGAGATCTGTACAGTAGGTTTATCCTTTTTCAGACTCCAGACTCTCACATTAAGGTTAAGTTGTTAAAATTATTATTATATACTTAGTCTCCTTGTTTTAATATCCCATAGCTTATGTGTGAGTAAAATGAAGATTGTTCCTATTGTATTTCATTTTGAATTATATGTCGACGTACAATGGTTCCTGTTGGAGTTGAAGACTTAATGTGAACCTCATGTGAGCTACGTAACGTATCAACGCGAAAGTTACTAAGTATGGATGTTACTCTTTTATACAAAAACTACTGAATATATACATTAGAATAACACAGTTTACAATTTATAAAGATATATGCCACGCTAATATAAGTTACTCGAAATACTAAATCTGCTCAGACGAAGTTATGATCACCAGTTAGTAAGATATGAAAATATATCCTAATTTCTTTCTTAATAATCTTACAATTTTCAAACTTTTACCGAACAGAAAAGTATTATTTTTTAAGCCAATGTTTACAACGTACAACTTTTGAGTCCCTAAAAGCGCATAGTTTAAATTTCATCCGTTAGAAGTATAGTGCTGCAGTAGATTACACGCATTATTTTCCCCTATAAATCTTTCGCTTGTAAAAATAGAATGTCCAATAGTGTGGATTACGTTATGTATGGGCTGTTGACAGAAGTTTGTGTGGTGTTTCAGGAATTGTGTCAAATGTCAGTCAATCGTTTGTCGCCGTCTAATTTTGTCTTTCATAGCCGCTGATGGGTTTTGAAGTGTCTCCTTGTAAAGCTCGACGATAAACGCGGAATACATTTAAATTGTTTTGGGTGAGGCTTTAATTGAATCAGATTTGTTCATAAGTCGAGGAGTGGAATTCAAAATAGATTTTAAGCAGGGTTTAAATAGATACGTTAAATAAAGAGACGAAAGACATTATGTAGATCTATCGACTAAGTATTTACTATCGATGTGCCATATTTAATCGACATAGGACTACCAAAGAAACGGTTGAAAGAAGAGTAGCTTTCCATGTAGTAGAAAAGCGAATGTTGTGATGGATAAGTGTAGAGTTCCGAATGAACCTAATTAGAAATCAATACAGAGGAAGCTTGTGTTAAGAACCAGTGACAGAGAACGAGTTATATGAAACACATGATAGAGCGATTGAGCCTTAGTCAACTACGCTGGATTTCTTCGCAGGTGTATGCAAGTTGCCTCACGATGTTTCCCTTCGCCGTGAGAGCATCAAATAAATATACATAAGCCTATATGTCATTCTGATATATTATTGTAACCTATATTATTAAATTACTTTTACTTCTACTTTTTTGTATTACTTACAGTTTTCAAGTCACAGTGCAATACAGCGCTGCGTATACAACGCAGTGCCACTAACGGTAATTTTTTCTCCGTTGTCGTCGGCACAGGTCTGCCAAAAGCAAAATGCATTATTGGATTTTTCATACCATAACAAAAAAATTGTTTATACAAAAGCTGTTGATAATAATGTAAGGAACAACTTTTCCATTTAAAGTTTTCCATTAAAATAATATTTTCAGGGTGAAAAAACTCTTTTTTTTAACATTAGCGCCACCGCATGCGCATTTTTTATTGTACGACATTGCAACAATGACATAAATTGTAGTATTCAACGCCGTCTACAATTATGGTCAAAAAAAAGTTTCTAAAATGTATTTCAAATTTTTTTAAAGGTTTTATTGAGTTTTTCAGAAAACTGCTACAAGTAGAACATGCCCATCGCCAATGTAGCTTAGTGACGTTATTTTACAACAGAAAAAACAAGACCACCCTTGGGGTAATTTTTTCACTGAAACAATTTATTTCATGACAGATTGACTGTACTAATATTATATTTATCAGAAAGATATCTGGAAAGGTCTGGTTTAACTGAATGTCCACATTTCACCAATTTTAACATCATCAATTTTTATCACTCTCAGTGTAATAGTAAGCGAGCGTGTAGCGCTAAATGCCTACTTAGTCTTGGGATATCCACGCAAAGAGGGAATAGTGTCATAAGTGTTATCTACTAAATGTGTGATCACGACAGTTCTCAATTTACCTGCAAAGTATTGTAATTGTCATTATACTTGCTTAAACACGCTATAATCTAAATTTAATATACTTCAATTCGATCATGAGACAAATGGCAGCGAGGATGATAAGAAAGAAAATGAAGATGAATAAAGTGAACAATTTAAAAACGAAATCTGAGCAACTCATAATTGTAAATTAAAGCACATAAAATAGTAAGAAGATGGTAGTCATCGAAATACGATCTCATTTTATGAGGTGGCTGATCGACTGTTAGATTTGGATGCACCATCACGTTGGCGAGGTGTCGAATGGACATTAAACTTTTTTTATATATTTGAATGATATGCCAGAAAGTGTAAGGAATTTTGTTAACATTTTACGAGGTTCTATTAATATTCCCACACACTAAAAACTAATAGTTCCATAATTGTTTTAAGCAGCGCCATAAAATTTATTTACGACGACGACAACGTCGGATTTGATGATGAAATGAATAAATTTTAAATTAAAGGAGGTTTGAAAGTTGACTTTTTATCGAAAGATGTTCATGAAATGGCGGAAAACGACAAAGAATTTTGCACGGAATTAAAGTTAGCGGTGGTGTTTTAAAATTGAATTGTATTTTCTCCAAGTTTCTTCGATTTAATTAAATTTGAAATATAACGATGATGATAAAGCTAAATACAGTTAGAGGTGACAAAAATATAACCTTGATGATAAAGTTATATAAATCTGATAAAACAAATTATAAAAATTAAATGGATAGATAATGGTCGTTACAGAATTTTTACAACAATTTGAAATCCGGAGCATTGCTTTCGATATTTCAAAACATTATCTACACTGTTATAGTCTTTGTTTTCTTTTGACTATATTCCCTGTCTGTTTGTTCCGACTAATCTCAGAAATGGCTGCACCGGTTTAGACATTTTTACTGGCAGGTAACTGATGTAATAAAGAGTTACATTTATTAAAAAAAAATCTATACTGTTGTCAACAATATCAACACCTTCTAGAAATAACGGCTTAATTATTTAAAGCAATGGAATACTAGCGTGACTTTTATGACTTGAACTCTTCCCGACTGACTGAATACTGATCCCAACCAAGCCATATCTAATTATTACACTTTTTAAAATTAAATGTGCAACAGTGTTCCGCCACGTGGCTCGCTGTGCTGCTATCTATTTTCAACCAAGTCATATCTAATTATTACACCTTTTAAAATCAAATGTGAAACTGTGTTCCGCCACTTGGCTCACCGTGCTGCCATCTATTGGATAATATCAAACAAAAAATAGACCATAGTCAAATCCGCAATCTATCATCATGGTATAACCTCAAGCATGAGAAGTAGATTTGCATATTTACATTACAATGACTGCGTATAATAATTAAGATTTTAACAATACATATACATACTAATGAAACTACACTAATATAGCTTATACATCAAAATAATATATAGGCTACAATTTATAAACATATTGTGTGAATTATTTAAAATATGACGATAAGTGTCCTGCGCGGACGAAGTTGCGGGCACCAGCTAGTTTATAAAATATTGTAATCTACAAGTGAAGTAGCCTTCATTAAATATTATGAATAAAATACTCTTATTTTTATGTTGAAAATTATGTAATCCTCCATCTAATGGTGGTAGGCATCTTTGATTTAGAATAGTACTGAAGATAGCATTTATTTGTTTCGTCATCAGAACTAAAGGTCTCTGTAAATTATACAATAAACGAACGGCAAGAAGAGAGTATAACATAAAATAACTTACGCAAAGTAACATTAACACCTTACACAGATAATACAAGATGGAAACCATCCCAGCTCCTGTAGTAACATTGTACAAATGTATGACATAAATTACTTATTCACATAGATCAAAAACTGATAATAAAGCTGTAATGTAACGCCAGGATAACTAAAATTTCGCAAGATTCTACCGTTCAACTTCTAATAAGCAATAAATTGTCCTAACTGTGATTTACAATAATTTAGTCTCTGATTTGTGAGATCGTTAATGTTTAAAATTATTGATAATGTCTTCGCTGATAATCTTCTCATAATTTTGATTCATTTAATATAACCATCATTTACGATCAGGCTGTTGTTGTGTGTTGTGTTCACAAGGACGAAGTGCATATAAAAATATATAATAACAGAAACTTATCAATGAAAACGATTGATTCGATTAAATGTTTTTTCGACTCGATTATAATCTATAATTACGTATTAAAATAAGTCACAACATATTTATATATTTGTATTTTTCTTACAGTTACAGCAATTAACCTAGCCCAAAGTAAGCTCTGTAACGTTTGTACTATGAAGTCTAAGATATTCATCACACAAACATCTGCCCTACTGGATTTCGAACCCGGGCCTCGCAGATGGTGACACTTTGAAACCGGTGTACTAACTACTAAAAAAGTCATCGATAATGATAATAATAATTTTAACACTTAAAATAAACAGCATAGAATTAATTATTTAACACATATTTTATACGTGAAATTGAACTTTGAAAAGGAACTACAGTATTTAGTATAGCAACTTGGGGTAAATGAAATAACAAATGCATACCTCCTTCCAATCATTAAGTAAGTAATTATGTAAATAAGTACAAATAAGTTAAGATACATAACACAACGTTTGTATAGAATAAGGATGGTTCAATCATTATGATAGCGGATAATAAAACTATTACAATGCAAGGCACCATTGACGCCACGCCCCTGATAAATAATGGCGCCAGCCATCCATGCTCTGAATGGACCAATTAAGTGAAAACAAATGGAAATATTATGTAAATAATTACAAAACAGGATAATCACGCACCGACAGCGTTCTTCCGATAATATTTCTAATTTATTGGCTTAGTTTCACTGCATTAGTGAGGGCATCATAAAAGGCAGTGCAAGCCGCCCACGTGAAATTTTAATTAATATTTATGTTTAACATGTCTTTTTATTGGGTGGTCTGTCGTAACAGGATTAATAGTTACGTCACCGTTTGGCTGTCTGCTTTTTATCGCGTGAACAATCTTTGCTTTGCCAGCCAGTGTTAGGTCCCTACATATTTAAAACTGTAAGATATTTATAAAATTATTGTATTCAGCTGTATAACTTACTGCGAATTTGTATCAAAAAAGCATTACATAAATTATTCGATTGTTTTTAATAATAGATATAACTATTTCATTACGTTTTTTTTCGCTAATCGTACCTAATTATAAAAGCTAGATAAATCACTTGAACATCTATTTAGTATAGTTTTCTAAGTCGCACGTCCGGTTGGTGGACCCAGTGCGCGGGTTTTTATGTCGGTAAAGCATGCAAAAATTACGAACTTAATTTTATCAAGATATTTTTTTTAATATCTTTATAATACGTTATAAATTACATTAAAGGCAAACATATATTTATTACAGTTACAAATTATTATTTAAAAATAGCTAACTTAAGATTTATTAGGTTCCCTGTTTGAAAACCTACAATGCGGCTATCATGCGGTTTTCCGCATGAGTGAGTTTTCCAAAATATAAATAGTGGATGTTTCTGTGCGTTGACTTCTCCTTCGGGCATTCTGTGAAAAACCTCTGAGTTGTGCGCTTGAGTAAAGTAAACGTCTTGCTGTTGTTTCGAAGTTAGATTCCAATACATACATATTTTTTACCAAAACAAAATTATATTGTTCTCAAAACTATTTCTTTAGTCTGACCAACATATCTTTTGCTTGTTATGAGACGATAAATTTCCAAAGTAATTGTTACCGATTGAGATATCAGTGTTTTGGATAATAACTTCCTTTGTTACATTAAGAAATTCGACTTTATTTTTAGCGTCTTTAAATACATACGTTTCAATACTTCCATATGCAAATTGGCAGAATTCGAAACCCTTTATCGGTTACCGCATCTCGCCCCATTCAACTTTGTACCCTGTTCTGTCCAATTAAGATCGTCTGTTATGGAAACTTCTTTTACTAAGTTTATTTTGAAGTTTAACGAAAATTGAACCGTGCACCTTGATGTTTCAATTCGTTTTTCGTTTAGCAACTTTGGAGCTACCTTCCGCCGTGTCCATGAGGCGGTCTCACACGTCGTGATCTAAGGACTTGGTAATCATAAATTGAGATGCCCTAATAGTCAGTTCGCGCATAGCCTAAAGGTTTAGCGAGTGAATGACCTTAAAAGACATGTTCCGCAGCATTTTTGTTCTTTTGACCATTCATCTTGAAATTTGCACTTACTTTCTTTTGAGTGTCTGCCAAATGTCGAGTTATTACTACCAATTTCTGTGTATATGGAACAATAAAATACACATCTGATGCTATATAAATATATTAAAAACACGAGCATATGTTCGGGGGCTTGGAAATTCTTAGTAATAGTCTTTTTAATTGAATTTTTTTTCCAGTTTAAAAGAGGCGTGGAAAAGCCCCTAAGTCTGCAAGGCGAGGGTGATAATTGCAGAACGTTCTCTTGAACTTGTTATCTTCTTATTTAGACCACATTCCCATTTAACATCAGGTGGATTGGAGTCATGTGCTTGTCTTTTTATTGTATAAATATTACAGATTAGGTTTTTAATACATTTTTACTTCGCACTTCGCTCAGATATAGTTGCGTTATAATAAATTAACGGGAAGAGAGGGTGGGCTGCCAGGTGTTTTTAATTAAAATTTAAATGAAATTTAAATAGAGTATGGGTGCAATCATTGGGCAGGAGGCTATAAGTATTCCAAGTAAAGGAATCATTGACAGGAAGTGAACACGGACTTGATTCTTAAAGGACTCCAGCGTTTGCGCTCTCCTAATAGGGTGAGAGTTCATTGATAAAACAATAACGAAAAATTATAATGCTAAATTTTCATTGTCGAAATTAGTCTCGTAATCGCTGTATTCTTTTATACTTATTGAATAAGAATTTAACAATTGAACGTTTAACCTTTTACTTATTCATTCGTTCGACTAAACTACATAAGTTAGCTAGTATAGTGTATAGGGTTGTCGATAAGTAAGATAACATAATTATTACTAATACAAAAAAAATGGCCACACGGCAAGGTTCATTGACTCCACTATCATAACTCCAATTCGTACTAGTTCCAGATGTGTGTATTTAGATTTATATTTTATCCGAGTCGTAAAAATATCGTAAAATCCGATACGAGCTGGAGACACGCGCGCATTTGATTAATCGGCTTATGCCATGATCTTAAATACTCGTGTTTATTCTGTGGGAGATAGGGTCCAATAATTATAATGCTTTAAAAAATCTGTTTAATTATTTGGTACAGTTCAAATCGCATTTATTCGTCTGGGAACTAAAATTGGCATAATTTTGATAAGGTTTTCTGATATATGCTGTAAAAAGTTGCTATTTACTAGAAGATTATAGACTAATATCATAAACGTGGAAGTTTGTAAGTATTCATGGATGTATGATAATGCTTTCACTTAAAAACTACTGAATGGATTTTAATTAAACTTTACAATAATATAGCTTATACATCAGAGAATACTTAGGCTAGAATTTATTAAGATATTGTGTGAATTCTCTAACACTAGCTAGTTTACTATGATTTACAAGAAGAAAATGTATATTTATTCTTGGCGCGGACGCCTCCAATCGACATATTACGTCATGCAACAAGATTTTTGCTGTTTAGAGGATTCAGAAGACTTAATAAACCAGTTATAAATGAAATAATTATTTAAATGATTTTTTAAAGTTTTCGGACCTTTATAAGGCGTGCGCGGGGATATAGATCTAACGCATATAGGCCATTTAAGCAAAATCTTATATGATACTGTGCGTGATGTGACCAACTGGGTCTAAACTCCATCTGCACAATATGAATTGCAGCTAAAGCCTTATACCCTATTAGACGCACAGAAACTATTGTTATTACTGGTTAAAACGTTTGTGAAACTATTGCATTTCCACTTTGGTAAAATTGAGAACTGGGCAATGGAAGAGACTCCGGTCACCTGCCTTCTCAAAGCCTCCTAATTGTTTCAATATGGCAGGTGGTGATTTGCCGGTCACTAAACGGACTCCCCAAAAAATATGCATTACTATTATTGACCATTACATATATAGTATTTTTTAAGTATATTGTATGCTATCAGTTTATGATTGGACGGTCATATCGACGCGTGATTGACAAATCAAATGATGTAAGGGATCAGAATACTGCTTTCATGTCGATCCCTTAAAGTGTTAGAATTACCTAGAAATAGGCTATATATATATATATATATATATATATATATATGAATTAGATATATAGCTGTACGTAAGCTGTTGCTAGGTAACTTGCGTGTTGGAGTAAATATTAAATGGTGAAAAATAACAATGATACGACCATGATATTTAGTTATTTGTTATTGTAATATTTGATATTACATGAATAATAAACTTTAAATATCGTTATCAATTTACAGGTGAATACGGTATATTTGTCTGTGATATATTAATGTTAAACTTAGGATCTGACAAAATTAATTCTTTATTTACAGGGTAATACAATATAATTTTATTTGTTGATAGTAATTAAGTGTAACATATATATATATATATATATATATATATATAATATATATATATATATATATATATATATAGTTAACTAACCGTAACTAATAAAAAAACTATTACATAAAACCACAAAACCAATTCAATCAGAAATGCATAACCGCCGTGAACAGTGACTGACCGAAGCGTCAGTTCCCACAGTAAAGCCCGATCCGTCACTAAACTGTCATAAACTCAGCTCACTCTGCCCTTTAATAGTCTATGCATCAAAAAATCTGATACTCTTCTGAGATAATAGTGATGTCTGATGGCTATCGATGTTTCAGCTCAAACACACCTTGTGGGTTATTTTTTAATTTTATACACCTGTTAAAGATTTTTCAGAGATTTTCTTCGAACCAAACTTCGTATTTGGTTTCGTTGTCTATGATTTAGAAGTTAAAACAAGTTTTGTGTGACCGATTTTAATCAAGATATTTCATGAAATACTCAGATGAACACTAGGACTGAAAAGTTTATTGCGAATTTTTTAATGATTTTGACTCTGATCTGACCACAAAACTTAGATCACATCCATGCAGTAAGTTACCTTATGCAATAAAACTGATGAACTAATCTGGTATTCACTTTATTACCACTTCACTTTGTCACGCTCAACAACCGACTGCTCAAGATTTTTACAATTCTTTCCTCATTTGCTCCGCCCCACCACCACCTCCGGCCTACAACCAACCTCCTTTCGTTTCACGATGGAAACGGTTCCAAGTCTCAGTCAACACAACAACTTTTTGTTACAATTTCTCATGAGTAATATGTAATATTATGATAATTGTATTATATGTAGTTTAAACTGATTTATTTATTAATGTAAGTGCAATATCAAATATATGTTACAATTTTCAATAAATGGTATAACCAACGGAATCGAAAAGGAAGTTTGGTTTAACAACAATATTGTGGCAGTGAGACTTCTTATTAAATATTAATAAATTACACAATTTCAAACTTATATTAAACAATTATTATGTACGTAATTAACTAACTATACACGATTTTGTAGAAAATTATATTGAAAATCACAACACTTACTTGCTCTCCTTGTTTGTTACCATATCCGGTAAAGCGAGCAAAATTATACATCTAACTACGAAGAGATGAATTCGAAATAAGACAACTTTAGAACCCATTTCATAGCGTGATGTAGCGGGGTAGATGGGGTTACAGCGATGATTGATGATGATGAGAATGGATGATATTTATATTTATATATGCATTCACGCCTCTCCTACGGGGTACACTGACGTTGCAGTTAGTATGTTCAAAGCATATTTCTCTAGCTTCCTTGACTTTCATGAATGGTTTCACATCATAGATTTCACTTTACGCTGGGCCATGGATATTATCCAAACATCCCATATTGTATCGTCTCATATAACCTTACTAGGATAGATTTTATGATACCGACATTTTCTAATTGACCCGCAAAGAGTTCATATATATATTTCCCACGGGGAATTGTAGTGAATCCTCATAAGGGGCGCGTACTTCTTTATAGTCGTTTTAATAACCCCTTGGTGCGCGGACGACTTACGTCGGATACACCCGCGCCCGGTCTACGGTGGGTGGTTATGTTGAACTCTAGCAGAAGGCTAGCCTACCAACTAAATACTACCTATAATATGTCTTATATATATACTATACCTTTGTCGGGTAGAAGCCCTGGGACCTATTCGGCTTTGAACTAAAGCGCCCGCCCTTCAGAGCGGTGGGCGCTGGTAAAAATATTTAAAAACATTTCTCAAACAGTATGTTAAAGTACTCGTAATTACATACAAACATACACATACATTCCCATTATCGCGGACACATTCACAACAAATCCTAAAACCATAAGTTAGCGTTATTTTCTACCTGTTAAATAAAGAACATTTATTATATAATTGTCGATATTACCAACCAAAGAACATCACTATTGTAGGGACATTAAGTTGTTGAAACACTAAACAATTTGTATCGGTGTGGTTCCTACCTACAAAGCTACACAAAAATAGTAATAAGAATATATCTTCTACAATACTAGAATTTTTTTAGGGTTCCGTGCCTGAAACTGGCAGAAAGTGCCTAATAGCATTAAATCCGCTTTTATACACCTTATTTACATAAAGCATTAAATACATAAATGTAAGTCTTCTACCCGATACCGAGTCTTAAACTTAAATCTCCTCTGCTTGAGTATGAGAATATTGAGAACAATTAGAAACGTATAGCGCTATTTGTGTTCAATAGCATCGTCTCTTTCTAACTGTACTCACGGAGATGTTTGGGGGAGGTTGGGAACGTTTAGTAAGAAGTGTGAAAACAGCACTAAGGATTACTTTAAAACAACGAGCCCCGTCCGAAGAAACCTTGACAACTCTGTTCGCGGAAGCCGAAGCCTTAATAAATTCCCGTCCATTAGTCCACGTTCCTGTAAATCCAGAAGACCCAATTTCCCTTACACCGTTTCATTTCCTACTGGGCACGCCATCCACACAACAATTGCCTAGAACCTTGCAATTAACAGACCGTGACTTATGAGTTTGATTTCACAATTCGATTCTAAGAGTTCAAACTTCCAAATCAACGCATTCAATACCATTGTATGCTCCGTCAGCCGTATATAATGTACAATATGAATGCAATAATTTATTTTGAACATTTGCAAGCCAATTAAATTAATAAAATAGGGTTGACATAAAATAATGTATGTAGCACAAGTAAAGAATAAAATCCGAAAATAGTAAATTTGTAGTTGTAATGAAAAAAATCTCAGTTACAAATCTGTTTAAAGGTGGTTATTAAACAAAAATTTGAACAGAACCTTCAGTGCACTGTTCTAATTCGGACTTGGGGGATTTTTTTATACTTTTAACTGACATCCTTGGCCTACAATAAGGATATTTTTTGAAACAAATAAATAAATTTGTGATTGATTGAATTAAATGTTTGATATTTTGGTAGTCTAAAGGGGTGCTCCTCTAGAGCTAACTGTAGCGCGAATATAAAAAGCAAAGAGCTTTTTAATTATAAATATCTGGTTCTATCTGAAATTAAATGTACGTTGTAACTTATTAACCGCAAACAAAACAGGTATGAAGACATTAACTCCGATCTTTATGATATAGCTTGACAGGACTGATTCTAGTAAAAGTACCGTACTGCAAGCACTTTGTCTACGTGAGAAAGCGAGACGAAGAGATTAAAGTTTTATCGCTTGACTAAAATCTTGCAAAAGCAAAGCTTTACCAGATGGAAAGTTTACCAGTTTTTAATACCTCCGTCTTACCTATTGCTGACACAAAATTGCAATCAACACATTGCTGTCTTCCGAAGTGAAGGTAAAATAGGTATAGGTAAAGACTAGAATTAATCAGTACTATCATTTTATATCTTATAATATATAATAGTAACGCACACTGTGGTTTAACTATGGCTGTAACTATTTACTATCAGGTGGATGGTAAAGAATGGAAAGAATAAATGGAAAGGCACACATATGTACACGCAACATCTGTCAAAATTTACATTTACACTACGAAAAACGCAGCTCTTGCGAGCGACATAAAAGCTGTCTCAAGGTCTACCTGTTTAGTCCTTGCTATTCTATATTTATTCGAAATTTCTACGGTGATAGTAAAGCTTAACCAGTATACATCTGTGAAGTTATTCAAAGGTGTATATGAATTCGACTAACCTACACCGTGCTTGTGTGATTCCTTCAGTTATAGTACGTAATAAATATTTTTTTTTAAATCCTGTATAGGTCACACTGGTTTGTAGTTGAACTAAAATATTTTGATACTTATTTTTTATATTGCAATAATATTGAATATCTTTTTTTGATCTGTCTCTTGTAACCACAACCAGACTTAAAAGAGAAGGATATGTGAATCAAAGCAATAGGCAAACTACAGGAAAAGTGTATTTTTCCTTAAAAAGTGTTATTGATGATGTTGGTAACTGTGTAATGCGTCATGAATTACATAATTTGTAAAGAGTTACGAACTTTATGAAAATTCGATTTTATAAATAACAGCGCATTTTATAAACCAGCACACACAATTGCCAAGAAACATGGACAGCCTAAGCCAGATTTTTGGTTTAAGTACGCTTAATGTAGCAAAACATGGAAAATATTGTGTGAGAAAACTCTCATGCAACATATTGTTGCATGGAGTCTGTTGCATGGTGGTCTAAGATCATAAAAGGAATCTGTTACATGGTGGTCTAAGATCATAAAAGATCATAAAAGCTTTAGGGAAGAATCTCAAAAAACGTAAATGATACGTATATGCACACTTCTTACAGTGAGACCAAGCGTTGGCAAAGTAATGACCAAGCATGTGTCAGACATTTCACTGGGTGAAAGGTATATTACGCATGCTGGATGAGAAATTGGGTATGTCCAGAGCCCAAGATTGCAAAACAAAAGTGGTTTTCGTTCAAAAATGTTAATAATCCAACATATTTAACAAAAGCTTGACTTGAAATAATTAAAGCCTCCTCAAACTCCGCTATGTTCTTATGTATTTATTATAATAAGTGTTCTGAGTGTCTGTTGTAATTAAGTAAATTTATAATCTGTAACAAAGTGAAAGTCACGAGTGGCCATCTATTGATTTGTTAGGCAGTAACCTCGTAGTTGTCAAATCGACGTCTTATTCTGCTTGTCAAATTGTTCATGTCCAACTCTTATAAGAAAATGTAAGAACACAAAATATACGTAACAGTAAAGTAACGAACTGGGTTATTTGTCGATGCCACCATCTCAACAGTTTCGATTGAGAATAATCTATATAAATAAATAAAATTGGAGTGTCTGTTTGTAATATTAAAATAACCGCTTTCTACTACATGCATATAAATGTATATACGGTACACATACCAAAATACATATTTAAAAAATTTTTGTCTGTCTGTTTGTTCCGGCTCTGGAATGGCTGGACCGATTTGGACGGGATTTTCACTGGCAGATAGCTTATGTAATAAGGAGTAACTTACTTTTATGATAGAAAAAAAATCGTCATAAACAAAAAAGTCAAAGACAAAAAAAAACAAATTCTTTTATTACATTCCACGCGGTCGAAGTCGCGGGCACAGCTAGTTACTGATAAGAGTACATCACAATAAAAATAAATATTAAAGAAAGCATTAATATAAAACTTCTTTGCATATCTATAATGAAAACATATATGTATAGCTTTTCGTAGTCATAAGTGGACAGTGAGCAGGACGTAAATGTCACCGCCTAGAACGTATAATCTGGTATAATGGTCCTTGCTCACACTTTACGATAACTCAAGTGTTTAAACAGACATAAGAACTTTGAACCTGCTTCGCCATATTTTTTTATGTTTGCATGTAAATTAAAGCTAATAACCCGTTACTGTTGCTCGGAACGCTTGTAGCGCTGTTTTTTCTTAAGAACCATTTATTTTTATGCTACCTTCAGAAAAGCTTTTGATATGGGCCGCCATTGTGGATTTATCTGCAGCTTTAAACGTTTCTGTGATGTATATTTCAACAGAATTCATAGGATAATCGCTAATCATTGTACGTTAAGTTTTAATGAACAAACAAATATATGACATTTTAGTTAAAGTCAGTTTCCAAAATCAACAATTACAACTAACTAGCTAGTGCTCGCGACTTCGTCTGCACAGATTACTAGATCCTACTTATGTGACACTTATCGTCATATTTTGGACGATTCGCATATCTTTCCAATAATATGATCAATATTATTTGAAAGTTTAATTAAGATCCATGCAGTAGTTTTTACGTCATATTTTAGACGATTCGCACAATATCTTTATGAATTATAGCCTATATGTGTTCTTGATATATGAGCTAAATTATTGGAAAGTTTAGTTAAAATCCATATTAGTAGTATTTACGTAAAAAAGTTGTTACTTTTTCCATCCATCGATACTTACACACTTTTGTGTTTATGTTATTAGCAGGGATAGTCGGCAGCCTAAGAAAAGTGATGAGTTGTCAACAGCCGGGGTGTGTTATTATGGATGTAGTTTTATCCGATGTGTGAAAAGTGTTTAGGATAAAAATTCAAACAAACCTCTATAGAGGATTCAATTAAAACCAAGTATAAAAAACATGCAATTTATTTTTATAAATTGGGACTAATGGTTTGCCGTAATGTTAAAATGAATCCACAAGCCCTTTTAAATCCCAAAATAATAATAGGTTCTTAACTATGAAATTATGTTGTTTGCGTGTAACTTTTGAATTTAAAAAACACATATTACATACACAACTAAATATATCTGAAAAAGTACTTGATATTGTTATACATCAGAATTTTATACATTATATTAGCTATAACTTTATATCAACAATTTTCTTGTTTTCAAAACTATGTTATTATTCAGTTTGCCTATAGACGGGTGTGTAAAAAATTCGTTAGAAGTTCTTTGCTGGTCATTAAATAAATAAGGAAAACGTTATAAGCGCCCTCTCTTGAGGGGCGGTCGCTGTCACTTCAAGCCGTAGGGCTATTAGGACTATTGGCTTTAGGCTAAGTTTGGTTGTGACAACCACGACGACACCCACCATGACACTTAGTTGCGGTGGTAGCCATGTTAACCTCTCCTCCTCTAACGGATAAAAACGTTAGTATGGAATAAGTAAAATTCTTTCAAATCTTCATACAAATCACAAATCCAAAGAATGAGAAGGAAACTGAAGCTAGAGTGCGGAAGAATCCCAAACGATATTTTTGGAATCGACCTAATCGTAGATCTTGTAATGGACTGGAGAGGTTATAAAATCCACAAACTTGTATGAAGTAAGCGTGAACTGTGTCCTGAATAAACTAGGCAGAAGCTGTGAAGCAATTATATACATATATTACATTAATTATATATTAATTATATAATACACCAAAATGACATTGCATTGTTCGTCTCAACTTATCATTTAAGTGTGAATGAGAGCGCATGAGAGGAGTTAGTAAGAAAAACCTTGCGCGTCACAACACAATATTAAAAAAAAAATATCACATCGAATATGGAAAGTCTGAAATATCACAAACCTAAATATTTATAACTGTATATTATAATGAAAATATGAGAACTAAAAAGCGTCGTGCAAGTTTGCGTCACTTCTTACAAAAAATACCATGATATTTAATATGTCTTGTAGAATATATTTTTTTCTGTATGACATATGTAAAAGAACGGTTACTTCTGCAGCGAAATATTGCACATTATAAACTCGAAGATTTTCTTTTTTATTCTGGAAATTTTCAAGCAACGACGCATTCGTTCAATTTGTTTACATTATCTATACTTTTAATAAATCTGTAGAGGGGTCAATTCTGTACATTAAATATATTTTCAAAATAACTATCATGGGGTGATTAGGGATCGATACTGCAAAAATGCAATCAGTAAAATTTTTGTTTGTCTGTCTGTCTGTCTGTATGTTCCTTATAGAAACAAAAACTACTGGACGGATTATAACGAAACTTGGTATAATTATTCTTCATACTTCTGGGCAGGTTATAGAATACTTTCCATTACGCTACAATCAATAGGAGCAGAGTAGTGAAGGGAAATTTTGGGAAAACGGGAGAAGTAACTACATTTTTTAGCTTCCGTCGCGTGTGTAGCCATAATGGTTAAAGTCACATAAAAATCATGTATGATGGAAATATTCTACATAAAATTGTCTAAAAAACAACGCAACAACATATGTCTATCTTTTATGGTTGACTCACAATAATTTATACTAATGTGATAAAGCTGATAATGTGATAAAGCTGAAGAGTTTGTTTGTTTGTTTGTTTGAACGCGCTAATCTCTGGAACTCCTAGTTCGAATTGAAAAAATATTTTTTTATTGAATAGCCAATTAATCGAGGAAGGCTTTAGGCTACATAACATAACGCTACGACTAATAGGAGCAAAGAAATAATGGAAAATGTGGAAAAAACGGTGAAAATTATTCATCTTTGAGGGCTTCTGTTGCGTGCGCTGCGAAAACGGTTCTATATACCAAAAAAATATGTATGAAAGAATTATTCCTCTTAAAGTGATCTAAAAAAATGAACGCGACAGTATATGTCTATCTTTTAATGTTAACTCGCTAGAATCGTTTTTATGGTGATCAAATTTGGGTATGTCGCGTTGTCAAGATCGGGTAACAGCTGAGGTGGTTGTTTGCACAAATAAATATGATGCCCAAAATAACTATTCCACGTGGACGAAGTCGCTGGCACAGCTAGAAAATAATAATTTAGGAGAAATCCACAGGGTTTATATGTTGAACTGGTCTAGCACTAAGTTTCCGTTTTACGGTCACTAACATAATAAAGTAATGGGCAGAAGTTCAAGTATGAAATACGCATTTTTCAATTCGTATTTTCTGCTATGGTTAAATTAACTTGGTTATATTTATTTATTTACAACCGTCACGTTGACAAATTACAATTACGATTAATATAGAGCTTCTACAGTATTGCCGCTTGAATATTTTGTAATATTACTACTTTTATTTAAAACATTTAAATAATTTGTCTATGAAACTGAAGGATATAATAGATACAGTTAAGAAGAAGAAAAATTTCAAGAAGTTAACAGGCAATCTTCTTGACTTAATAAATCAAATATGCTTAAGTTACACATCTGGATAATTTATGGCACACACACATTGGGCGTCACTAAAGTCATTTTTACACGCCGTTTCAATACACACAATGAAAATGACGCGGCGGCGGCGCCTTTTTCAAACCCGACGCCGCTTACATACGCACCACGCCTCAAAATATATACATTCTTGCAAGTATACTCTAATAAGATTTATAATTTTGCTACAACCGTACAGCAAATAAATTCCCATGTTGTATTATGCAAGTAGCGTAACTATTGCTGTTCTGGCACTTTACTGACGTGAAATCAATTTACACGATACTGGTAGAATTACGGGGTCAACGATGCCGTTGCAATCGTCTGTGTAATATTACACAGTAACACTATAGTTTGAATACAGTAAAAGTATTAACTTAAAAGTTACGGACTCAAAAAACAGGTTCGGTGTAAAACTTTTGAATTTTAATTTGTTGCGAACGAATCTAACATTTGAAGGCAAGTTGGTCCATTGGCGGATTGCGGACATCGTGAAGTAATAGGAAACACAACCAGACATGTGAATAGGGATCTCGAGAAATCCACGGTTTATTAGTAGCAGTATTCATGGCTAGACTAAGTGTAAAGAACATTCTTTTGGATGTAATTTTACAGGAAGCAGCAGAGAGGGAACAAACGACCATGTTACTTCTTCCAGGTAAACAGTTACACGGTACAGAGATGAGCCTAAACATCTTGTCTTCCATGACAGCCGTGTGGCCGCTCTTGGATTTTTATCCTGTGTCGTATATGCAGTCACAAACATAGAAATTTCACATGCACAGACATCCAGACCGGAACTTCGACCTGCGATCTATAGCGCTGCCCTAAACGTGTCAAATTTAGTTCCATACTCCCTGGATCGATGTGCAATTGCAGCTAGATGACGTGATGACTTAGTGGGTCCTATTCCTATAAGTGCGGGGAGAGGCACACATAAAACAAGATAAAGTTGGTGTACCGCAATAAAGTCCATTATGCTATCACACAAGGTCATAAAAGCAGACGCCAACGACCCAGGTATTGTTTCCCGCACTCACATCTTCTGGGTTAAGGAAGTAATAGTCGCGCTGAAGTCGCCTGGGCGTGCAACCTTAATGAAATTGGTTCAGTTTACGATTTCGCGTACATTAAAGGGGTATCAAATAACTTTCACACGCGTGAAGATTATTTTCGTATGGTTTACGATTCCTATTTATTTAACGATTATTTCATGGGTCAGGGGAGTTTGTGCATGTTGCTTATATTCTCAGGGACAACGTGGCTGGAAAGCAAAGGAATATAAATTTTATCGTTTTTTTATGCTTTATAATATAAATGCGAAAGTTTGTAAGCATGCATGTATGTTTGTTACTCTTTCACGCAAAAACTACCGAATGGATTTTAATGAAACTTGACAATAATATAGATTATACATCTGAAAACACAAAGGCTACAATTATAAAGATATTATGCTTGCACAGACGTTATCGCGGGCACCAGCTAGTTATATAGAAAACATTTACATAGAAAGTAAGCTGGGTTGAAATTTCATAAGGGATAACTTCCTATCTTAGACTTTACTGGATGTTGAAATAAAGATTCACGGTGAAAACTAGAAATAAAAGTACAGTCAATATACAAATACGAATTAGCTATGAAATAAGAACAATAAACAACACATAAATTAAAATGTTTATAATATTTTTGCTAAATATATTTTGTATCAATAATACAAAATATGTTACGGTAAATGTGAAATATTGCAAATGCAAATAATTTATAACTAGCTGACCTAGCAAACGTTGTCTTGTTATATACATTATTTATAGGGAATTACTAGTGTAGAAAAAATATCAAAATTATTAAAATGACTATTAAATATAGTTGTGATAGAACATTTAGGGTTGTCTATGTTTTAATGCCACGTCATAAAAAACAAACCATAAAAAACATAACCAAAAATAAAATGTTAGGGGTGGACTACTTTTATCACTTAGATGAAAATATCTTTACAAATTGCACTCTATGTGTAATTCTGATGTATAAGTTAAACTATTGTAGTTTCATTAAAATCCATTTAGTAGTTTTTACGCGAAAGAGTAACAAACATACATCCACACAATATTTCGTATTAATAATATATTATTTTTATGTAAATCCCCTATGTTAGAGTTATTTTAACGTTTTATCGTTTACTTTTGCACCGTGGTTAAATCTCACATTGAACAAGTGTAAACATATAGTGTGTTTGTAACCTTAAACGTTAATAAGGGAACCTGTTACAGTTGTAGAATTTTTATGTATACCATTACAATTATCTCCGTACGATTACATGTTATTAATTACATGAGAAGTTGCTGTAATCAGAACGCTGTTGATACCTCCAGTTAAATGTAGTGAGCTAAATGAGTGATAGTAAATTGAACACATTCATTTAATTTCGATAAGGTATTTGAAATCTTATCGGTGTCGACGTGTGCTTAACGGGATAACTTCGATTCAATGCTGAGGGGGTACTGAGGGGTTGATGAAATCTCTAATAAGGACTCTTTTAAGCAAGAGTTTTGTAAACATTATATGTTGGTTTTTAAGAATTAATTGTATTGGTCCAAAACTACAATCAATTAAAGCCAAAATTAAAAAAAATACCAGGTTTTATATATTATTTGTAAAACGGTTCATTAGTATGATTTATTGTTGTATTTTAAAGGTTGTGATGTCTTTTGCAATATGTATTGTTTATTTTTTTAATTAATACTATATACATACTTAAATAATAAAGTCGTTTATAGTCGAGTAGTTAAGTTTGGCTAAGTTTGGTTTTTGGGGATCAGAACTGCTCGCGTCCGTAGGTTTACCCTCGAGACCCTACACGTGATCCCTGGGTGGTGCTAAATGAGCAGTAACCTTCCCGTGGTAGGCTCCAGCCGTGGCTGGTTACCACCCCTCGGACAAAGCCGTACCATCCCGTCTGATCCATGTTTCGGTACGATGTCCGTGGTAGCCATTGTGAGGAATTGGTCTGGACAGTAGCTTTGCAGCTAGTAGCCGATCAAGACCGCTTGTTAATGCGACATTGGATGCCTGTTTTTGGAGGGTAGCGGGAACCGAAGCACGGTGCACCGCTGGCCGACCGCAGGTAGATGGGGGCCTAATTAGTTGGTTAGCCACCAACAAAAGGCTGCCCCGCCAACTCGCGAAAAATCCCGGGATGGCTCCACCTTGCTGGTTGGCGACCAGATGGGAGGGCCAGGTGGTCCTGGAGGGGTTCGGGCGTCCCCGCGGTCTCCTAAACAGGCATTTCCTTCCTTGTGGCAGTAGCCGGTGTTTCTGCTGGCTTATGTCGCATGGCCTCGTCCAACTGCTGTTCCTACGCCTATTTATTCGTTTTACTATGAGAAAGTACCCGCAATCGTCGAGCATGTATGAGGAATGTTATGAAAGTAGATGAAGCGAAAGAGATATGTAAAGACCGTAGCAAGTGGAAAGACGTAATCTCTGCCTACCCCCGTGGGAAAAAGGCGTGAGTGTATGTATGTATGTACTATGAGAAAGAAAACTGGGATAATTAAATATTCACAGCGGTTGTACTCCCTCCCGTTCAAAGTGCATCTCTCGAATATACGGGGGATACACTCAAATCTCGTATCAGTCCATCACCATCTCGAGACTGACAAACCACATCTGCTGTTCCTTACAGAGACGCAGATCAACTGTCCGGCTGACACGGCGTATCTCAGCTACCCTGAATATACTCTAGAGCACAGGTTTATACCTGTTTATACAGGTTCATACGCGCCGGAGTCTGTGTGTACGTCCGTGATGACATTTGTGTGAAGCGTCTCAAAAACCTTCAGGGATAGAGCAATGTCTGTATGCTTGTGTCTATCGATCGCACAGCGGTGATTAGGAGACGACCAGGTTATTTAATTTTCTCGCTGGCTCGGCCGGTGAAGCTCAGCTTCACTACCCAGCGGCGCAGTTAGTTTTTTCTGGGGGACTTTAACGCCCACCATGAAGAATGGTTGTTCCTATACCAGGTGACCGATCACGCTGGTAGAGAGGCGCGTAAGTTTGCACTTACGCTGAATCTTTCCCAGCTTGTTAGCTGCGCAGCGAGGGTACCGGATGTCGAGACTCATACTGCCAACTGCCTGGACCTTCTGCTGACAACCGAACCAGACCGTTACTCCGTGGCGGTCTCTGCCCCGTTGAGAAGTTCCGACTACTGTTTGGTAAAGGCTGTATGTGTTCATTCCCCAGCCGATCAGTGCCCTTGTGGTAAAAGACGCCTGTGGTGATGTAGGTCAGCAGATTGGGATGAGAGCGTCACTTTTTGCGTCTTATCCTTGGAGGCGTGTATGCTTTTCTGCTGGCGATCCGTCGATCTGCGCTAATGCCGTAGTGGAGGTTATACGTCAAGGTATGGAGTATTTTATACCGTACTCTGACATTCCAGTCGCCATAAATGCTCGGCCCTGGTTTAACGCTGACTGCAGAGGTGCTGATGCTCAAAAACAGTCAGCGTATCTTGCTTGGGCTGACACTCGTCAACGTAAGTCACCGGACGTGGATCGCTTGAAGAAGGTAATTAACTCCGCTTCCAAGTCTTGCAAAACGGCGATGCGTAGGACTCGCTTTGCTCATATTGGCCATATTGGGACCAAGCTTGCATCATACTCAGCGGGTAGCAAAGCGTTTTGGTCGCTTGCCAAAGCAGTGGAAGCAAATTTCTGTCGCCCATCTTTACCGCTGCTGATGAAACCAAATGGATCGCTTCCCCACAGCGCTTTAGAGAAAGCGAACTTATTTGCCTCTCTGTTAGCTGAGGATTCGCATCTCGAAACCGCAGGAAAATTTCCACCTAGCTTACCTTGTGCCGACTGCTCTATGTCAGCCGTTCGGATCTACCAAAAAGAGGTGCTCAAAATCCTGCGGACACTTAATGTGAATAAGGCGAGTGGACCTGACGGTATTCCGGCAATTTTGTTGCGGAATTGTGCACCTGAGTTATCTCCTATTCTTACGCGCCTGTACCACCTTTCACTTGAGACCGAATCAGTTCCGAAGTCTTGGAAGCAAGCTAATGTGCAGCCTGTGCCTAAGAAAGGTAGCCGGGCAGATCCCTCTAACTACAGGCCAATTTCGATCACCTCCATACTTTGTAAGACTATGGAGCGTGTATTGAATAATCGACTCCTGGCGTACCTTGAAGATAATGATCTCCTTAGTGATCGGCAATACGGATTCCGTCGAGGCCGGTCCATCTTTTTGTGTACGCCACCCACATGTGGAGCGAGTCTGTAGAAAAACATGGTAAGGCCCTTGCTGTATCTCTGGATATTTCAAAGGCCTTTGATAGGGTTTGGCATGCTAGCCTATTAAGTAAGCTTCCTTGCTACGGTATTCCTCTTGGTCTTTGCAACTGGATTAAGGACTTTCTGAGCGAAAGATCGATACGGGTGGTCCTTGTTGGCTACTCGTCGGGTCCAAAGGCTATTGACGCCGGAGTTCCTCGGGATTATGCCCTTTCAGCGACTCTTTTCTTGCTACATATCGACAATCTACTTATACCCGGTACCCTTGTGTATGCAGATGATAGTACGGTCCTTGAAAGGTACTTGTCCAGTGCAAAGGCCAAGAGTGAAGAGATTCGGTCTTGTCGAAGGTCGATGATTGACCGTTTGAACTTGGCCCTTGAGGCGGTCTCAAACTGGGGTGACACTAATCTAGTTGATTTTAACACCACTAAAGCCCAGGCGTGTTTGTTTACCGCGAAGCAGAGTCCTTTTCTTCTGACTCCGACACTCCGTATTGTGCCCGTTCCCATCAGTGATCATCTCGTGCTTCTTGGTATGGACATCTCGTCCAACTTAAGCTTTGGCCAATACATTGAGCCCTTGGCAAAGACTGCAGCTAAGAAACTTGGTATCCTCTCCAAGGTTAGGCGGTATTTCACACCAGGGCAGCTTCTAAACCTTTACCAAGCTCAAGTCCAATCGTGTATGGAATACTGCTATCATTTTTGGGACGGTTCTGCCAAATACCAACTGGTTGCCTTGGACTCAATCGAGAAACGTGCTAGGAAGCTCATTGTTGACTCACGTCTAGTAGAAGCTAAACTGCAGAGCCTCGATCACCAACGCAAGGTAGTCTCTATGGCCATCTTTTATCGGATGCATTTCGGAGAGTGTGCGATGGAATTGCACAATTTGATTCCAGCATCATCATTCCACCTCAGGGGAACTAGACGGCGGTTGGGCTTCCACTCTTATGTTGTTGATCACCTCAAGGGAAATAGACGGCGGTTGGGCTTCCACCCTTATGTTGTTGATATACCACCTATACGCACTAAGCGTTCCGCTTCTACATTCATAATGCGCACAGCAAAGGAGTGGAATTCCCTCCCGCCGGATATTTTTCCTGATAAATACAATCTGGGCCTTTTCAAGGCAAGAGTGAATAGGCACTATCTGGAAAGGCATGAACCATCTTCTTCCTCATCGTTACTTACCATTAGGTGAGATCGAGGCCAAATGCTTGTCCATAACACATAAAAAAAAAGTTTGGTTTTAAGGTGTCACTATCTCTGAGGGCCCGGGTTCCAGTCCTGCTGCGGGCAGATGTTTGTGTGATGTATGCGAGTATATACTCGCATACATCACATCACGCGTTACCTTTGTTTAGGTTGTTAATGTATATATATATATATTTTTTATATTAGGATAGCTAACAGCAATGATAACAAATATACACAACTATAATAACTACTATATGCCAATTAAAAGCTATCACAAATAGCCACAAGTTAATCAGCACACTGCACTACACAGCTGTCAGTTACCAATAAAACAGTATAAAAACAATATTTTAACAGAGTGCAACAGTACAAAATTGAACAAAAAAAAAGAAATATAATAAATAAAACAGAATCTAAAATACGTTAGATTACCTCCTTCAGAAAAAAATCCATCAGAACATTTTTGATGCTATGGATACAACTTACTGGCTCTAATCCTAAAACTATTCTGTCTGAATTTGGTGCGAGAGAGAGGAACACCGAATGTCATGTGAACTTTGTTACGAGGCACACGTGCAGGTACCCTAATACAGGTGTTGCCTAGCAGTTCAATAATAAATATTTCTATCAAAAATATTTATATATGTATGTCTATCCGTTACCATAGATCCCATTACACAATCCTTAAAGTGCTTACTTTGGGCTAGATTAATTGGTGTAAATATAAGAAATATTTATTTTATTTTTTATTTATAATAAATATTAAAACAAAATAATTTAGGCTTATGCCATAGCTTTCGTGGGGATACTTTTCATGAGGGAGAATCTATACCATTGTCGTCTGCTTCGATACCTCCTTCTTTTTTCTCCCGCAAATAGCAATATTGACTTTGGTATATACGAGCGTGAAGGATAAAATAGGTAGTGAAATTACAGGTGCTGGGACTTTACATCTCATGTCACATGTTAACAACGGTCACTGTGGTTTTTGTGGGGGTTGTAAATATGCTGCGAATCTCACAGGAACCACTTGAATTACAGGCTGTAATTACTTACCATCAACTGGGCAGACTGCTTATATGTCAACATATTACATAAAAAGGTACCAGTGAGGAAACCCTGAAGGTTGAACGGTGTTATATAATTTAATGGAATGACAATATCATCGTTTTTAGTTTAGGTCTAAATAATTAAAACTTTTGTTTCTTCATCAGGGGGAAAGCTATCGTCAAGGGTTTGTGATGAGCAGCGCCGTTAGTTGATTGGTTTTCATAATTACATATTATATTTAATGGCTTATAGTAGTTATTATATGTTGCATAACATATTGATCATATGTCGCAAGTTTTGATAACAATATGCCCATCTATATGTTTATTTAAATGTAAAAAACTAAACTTGAAAATAACGCCAAATTATTATTACAGGATTTTGTAGTTTCAGTCTCTATTCTATAACTTTCTGAAAACAATTTTTTTGCCTTTTATTGACGTTATATTTAGTATGTCTATTGAGGTGCGTGTAAAAGTTTCATAATGTATTTTTCCTGTTTTATAAATAATTAATTACAGATAACGTAACTTACTCGTGGAGGCCAAAGATAACAGTGTTTTCGTTGTTACGATCCAAACATACTTCCCTAGATTCCTCAACTTTCATTGAAAAAAGTAGAAAGAAAGTTAGAAAAAATACATAAATAAAGAAAAACTCCTTGCAAAATATGAAAAAAAAGAGATAATAATTTCAATAACGAATAATCAATTTGTAAACCGAATATTAATACATTTATGCCGCCCATCGGTTACGAGTTCTCTTGACCTGACCTTCCTTCAGTATATCACCTATTTGGTCCAAGTATGTTCGTCTAGGTCAGAAATCCCCAAACTTTTTTGTGTCGTAGACCCTTTGCATGTTTTTCGATTTTGGATAGACCCCTTACTGACCTTCTGACCTGATATTGAATGCCTACATTTTACAAAATTTATAACATTTGTTTTACTTCTAAGTAATTATATTAATTAATAATTTTATGTCTTTGTATTAGAAGATATTGTAACCCCCAAATTTTTGTTTTGTTGACGTAGACAACTTAAAGGTTGTCATAGACCCCTAGGGGTTGATATAGATCATTTTGAAAATCGCTGGTCTAGGTCGTCCCCTACCAACTGACATATTCATCCCTTCATATTTCGTTTATAAATTTCTTTCGTCTCGATTTTTGTCGAATTCCCTTCTCGATTTATGTCGCTACATCTTGTACACTGCACATTTATTATTTCGCAATTTATCCTTCATCGGTTAAGGTTATTTAATATATATCACTTGACATTTTATCAGTATTATTAATATTTGATTTTATTTTATACCAATAGATAATAATGTAAATTTCTAAAACAATCGTCACGTGTGTTAATATGGTTTATAACTGATTTAAATGAATTCTAATTTAAAAAGAAGCTCGGAGTATAAAGTAACACATCACTATTTATTCTTCGGTTTCTAAAAGCTTTGATAAATCTACTTCTAATGAAGACAGTAGAGGTTATATCGACATCAAGGTATTTATATGTAATGTTTACTGGAGATAAGATAACGTAATAGATAAATCCAATCCAGCATTAGCCTAATGGACGGCGGCGAGGCTGGACGTTGTCAAATAAATATCTAGTGAAATTCCTTCAAGCGAAGTGTTGAAATCGTTATGAACTTCAAATTCATTTGAATAATAAATAACGTGCCGTTTCATAGAATTATCGCAACGGTCGATCAGCTCGCTTTGGTGTCTCGTCTTACTGACAGATACACTTCTGCGTCTTCTAATCGAGGCTTCCAGTTATCTGTGTAACTATCGTTTGTTTTATTTTAGCTTAGAATTGTTATCAGTATAGAAGTTGATTATAGCGTATTAAATAAAAAAGTATTTTTTTTTATTTGATTATGTAATTGTGTGTTTATGTATTTTTTTATTAATGTATGTACTAACTTGGCTGTTGTACCGCATAACAGAATGAATAGATTTGAGCTATCAATTATGGAAGATGGTAGAATTCCAAAACCGATATTGCAATAAATAAAAAGATGTCTATATATTATTATTATTATGTACATAATAATATTATAATTACGAAAGTAACTCTGTCTGTTAATCGCTCTATAAACTGCACGAAACTGATTTCTATGAAGTTTGGTACGCAAATAGCCTAGAGCCTAAGAAAGGAATCTTTTTAAAGCAAATACTAGCTGTAAGGGGTAATTAGGGGAAGAAGGTTTGTAAAGCTGCGTCATTTGTAAAACTACTTTTTAAGCTCTCTATTAAATAATAATAATTAAGGCTTAAGTAAATACAATATACAAAGTTTAGAAAAAAATGTGATGAGCATGCAATAATAGGGGTTGAAATAAGGGATGAGTTTTTTGTTTTAATAAGTTTACAAACTACTGAATTGACTTTGATCAAAGTTCATACAAGGATATTTTGCGAGCTTTAGAATTTTTATCACCTGAAATTATATTAGGGTGGCGGAATACTAGTATATGTCACTATTAATGAGCTGATCTCTCTGACGATCTTTCACTGATGAACTAATTCTTGGCCATTGACTAGTCACGACCTAGATTGAGGAAGCTTGCCAAGATGATGCCTTGGTCTAAATCTCCAGGAGACTCTAATGACTTTTGATCAGGGTTTAACATGAATATTGATTAATTTGATCAGGTTTTAAGATCAGGAAGTTGGGAATACAGATGACGGCAAGCATGTTTACTCTTGACCACTTTTTTTCCCTTTTTCCCGTACCCCGGCTGTGGCGAGCCGGCGGTGCTGCAGTGGGTAGGCCTCCTACCCACTGCAGCACCACTGCTTCACAGAAGGAGGCCACAGCCCTCAATGCCGGCGGAGACAGATCTTGCCCGATTTCTGCGACCAAGACTCGGCGCTCGGAGGCCCACGCGGGGCACTCCGCCAGCGTGTGCTGGGCGAAGCAGCCGTGCCTGGTGAGTATCTGAGTCAATCGGTAGGTGACCTCCTTCGTCCTGTGGAGCCAAGCTTCGAGGTGCGGGAGTACGGCACCGACGGCCCGCTGGCGCGCGGAGATACGTAATTCGAGCTGCGGACGCCAGGCCGCCAAAATCCGTCGGTGCCACTTCCGCCTAGGTACTTCGTGCGCGGGTTCCGGGCGTACCCCCCATCGATCGCCGCCTCGTACGAGATGGTACGGTAGCCTCGTATGATCCGTATGGCCATTATCCGCTGCAAGCTCCGTAGCAGAGCTCTGCAGCGGGGGGACCTCGCGCAGTCTCGCGATCACACGGGGGCCCCATACATGGCCACAGATCGTACGACACCCACGTACAGGCGGCGAACTCCATCCCTCAGTACCCCGAGATTGGGCAGCAGGCGATGCAACGCGCCCGTCACCCTTTTGGCTCGAGGGACCAACTACTCTTGACCACTATTCATAAGCTATGTAGAAAAGAGCTTCGTAGGTGAAAAAAGGGTAAGCCCTGGAGGAATATATCTGTACAATTTTTGCTGGCTAAATCCCAAAATACAATCTGTTTTATACAGTGGATTATGTTTCATTTACACAGAAATCTTTTTATTCATATATTGCGCGCTCAATTATTTAATAATTGAAATGGACTACCTAAATTAAATTTCCACGTAATTCTTACTTCATATTGGCATCATTAGAAACACAATGAGATGGTTTCAATCATGTAACAAGAGAATATGTAAGAATCAGTAACAAAGAGAGACAGTATCATATCTAATATGTATCTTGTGTATTTATTCGGGCAAATAAAAATATTTTAATACTATACAGGATAGATAACTAGAGACCCGCCCCGACTTTACACTGCTGTAATATGTTTTTCTCTACTACAATATTCGTATGCACGTATCAAACATCCTCTGGAGTTACTCTATTTATAAACTGTGTTAAAATCCGTTAAGCAGTTTAAATTATAAGCGATTATAGTGGAGTGATTTTATTTTATACGACTGTATAAAATGAAGTGAAATAGGTATACTCGTAATTGAAAATTACGGATTTCCTAAGCTAGAAATTTGAAATTTGTTTTGTAGCCTTATGATTATTACACAAATATCAATTGTTATTTGAACTACCTACTAGACTAACATAAAATTATTCATCTTTTTTATTTGCTTTGGTTAGAGTTAGTTAGAGATGCATATGATGTCTAGTTATTATGTAATACATTTAGTTACTAAACAATCTTTCATCCATACTAATATTATAAATGGGAAAGTGTGTCTGTCTGTTTGTCCGTCTTTCTCGGCAAAACGGAGCGACGAACTAACGTGATTTTTTACGTGGAGGTAGTAGAGATGAAGAGTAACATAGGCTATTTTTTATCCCGGAAAAATCGACAGATCCCAATCAGATCGGGGATGCGCAATATAGGCTTCGCTCAAAAACTACTGCACAGATTTTCATGCGGTTTTCATCAATAGATAGAGTGATCTTGAGCAAGGTTTTGCGGTATTTTTTATCTCGGAAAAACGGATAGTCCCACGGGGAGCGCGATAACACCTTCGCGCCATAAACCGACTTCCGTGCATATGTAGCCGTGGGCAAAAGCTATGACCCTTAACCCTCTATAGACCCAATCCCGAAATCCACGCGGGCGAAGCCGTGGACAGAAAGCTAGTATCAAATAAATGTTCAAGATTCATACTTAAAATAAGATGAACTAATAGTCAATGTACACATAAATCTATTTATAACTAATAGTTAAGCAAGTGCGTAATCTTGTTGTGACAAGTCTGTTATTATGCATTACCAGCTACTAATAAACTGCTGCTTGTAATAATGTCTGAAGCAACAACTACATTCGTGTAATTATCTCATCTTATCGACCACACACAGTCTCCCAGCAGCTTTCTTTGCTTGTCTGTAATCTATAACTTTGAAGTACACGCGAAGTATGCGTGGGTTGAGGTTGCTGTCTTGCGGTACTCCAAGCTAGCTTTGGTAGAATACTTTTATGACTCGGTATTCTGCTAGCATCGTCTATAAATCTAGCGCAGTATTGTCAACTGTGTGTACAGGTGCTCAAATCTATTGACACGATTTGTGACGACAATTTCTATAACTGATATTGTGGCACGTATTTGATATATCGATACGTAATTACGCTCTCTATCGATCGAAATAAGCCTATTGTATTCCATCTATTTAACTCGAAATAAATAAAAACGTCAAATTATTTTATAACTTATCTATACTACCTTCCCACGTTTTTTATAACTTATCTATTACTACTTTCCCACGTTCTTATTTATTTTAAATCTTGTCCATCCTAAACTTACCCGGAAGCGATTGCTCTTAGAGTCCTTTGTACAATTGGTTGTAAGGTTTCATCAGGTTTCATTCAGTTTAGGTTAGAATATTTAGCTGACTCTAGCCTTTTTGTTTGCAAAGCTCCAGTAATGAGAATACTATCAAAACAATGACGCAGAGACATAAATCAGGCCACAGAAACGAGGCCATCTTTATTATATAGCCTGTGTTTTATTGCAATTACAAAGTACTGTGTACTCATAGTAGTTAAGAGGTTATAGCGGATTTAAAAATTAAAATACTAACTGTATGCTACTATAATTGATATTTTTATTAGTTGTAGAAAAATATCAATTTCTGAATTCGTTGAAATGCCGGAAACAAGTCCGGATTCTATTTCTGCATTACAATACATATATAGAATTGAAAAAAATATACAATTAAACATTATCACATCCAATTAAATTAAATAACATTGGAATATTGAGGCTAAAATGTATTTGTGTCTGGTGTTAAAGATGATTTTGAATATTTTGCTATATTACTGAAACATTTACATATTTTTTTTATTATCTTTGCATACTCATTTGCATACGCATTATCTTTGGGCTAGGCTAATTAGCGTAATACACTTACGCTAATTAGCCTAGCCCAAGGTAAGCTCTACATACATATATAAATGTTTGATACAAATATTTTTTAACAATCATTACTAAGGCAATAATGCTTATTGTATTCATCACACAAACTTTTGCCAGTACCTAGATTCAAACCCGGGACTTCAGAGACGGCGACACCTTGAAACCGGCGTACTAACCGCTCAACTACGTAGTTTGTCCGCCATTTAGTCGTCATATTATCCGCATACCTCGTACTCATGGCATTTTATTGACACGACCCATGAAGACTATGGGGGAAGGACAATAGCACACTCCTGCATAGTAAAATTGTTGGATTTACTATCGCCGGTCAAAACTGTGGATACCTCGGAAGGACAAGTGCATTAAGAACAGTTATGGCAGCCCGCTCGATAAACAATGTGAGCTGAGCCGTAAACTTTATGGTTTATTCAGAAGTGAAGTGTTATTACCGTCGATGGTGACTTTCTGTTCATTTGTAATGTATTTGTCTGTGTATTTGTAATGTATACCATAAAGGCGAGCATCCGCAATGTCGTTTTCACGGATAGCATTTAACTGGGTTTTAAAGTGACGCTATGAATGTAAGTTGGGAAATTGTGTATAAGTTTAATGTTGGCATTTCGGTTTGTAATGAAAATTTAATTTTATTAACTTTTGCGCTGTTTTAACTTATTCGTTTTCACTTTATCTCTTAGACACATAACAAAAAAAAATAACAAATAAATTTATATTAACTTTGTGAATTCAAAATGACGCCAAACGGAATGTAACAACATTTTATAGAAAACAAACAGTTACCACATTTCATACAGATTATAAACGTCAGCTTTAATATTTTGTATAATTTCAAAATTCTGTTAGTTGACCTTGATCTAACAGGAAAGTTGAGTTAGGATTAAGCTAACTCAAAAGCTTAGCTTTAGAGATCTATTTTAGAGCTTTATATAAAAGTTCTAAAATAGATTGATGCAATGTTTTTTTTTTAATTAACTGCGATTGCAAATAAAAGTATGCGCAAACTTAATCAAGGCAAACAAAATGTTGACTAATCGCGGCTGACCGGATGCAAACGTAACACTAAATGACATTACCTTTCGTATCATTCAAACGAAATATATCGGAATGATTCTGTAATTTGGAATCATTTCTATACTTTTTCATTAGAAATAGAAACGTTTTCAATAACGAATCTAAAGCGAATGACACTTTGTGAAGTGTTTATAATTATGCTTTCCATTTCCATATTGGACAATAAATAAATATTTCTTACCCTCACAGCAATTAGCCTAGCTCAAAGCTTGTTTTATGGGATTTAGGCTAACGGTCTATCCGTCAGCCTAAATCCCTACATACATATATGAATCATGCATGGATGCGTGGATAAAAGTTTTTTTTTTTATAGAAATATGTAATAACAGCTATGAATAAGCCACAAATGCTCGTATTTATCACACAATCTCTGCCCCAACGGGATTCGAACCTGAGACCTCGAAACTGGCCAAATCATAAAACCAGGGTACTAACCATTCAGCCGCGGATTTCGTCATATTTTGTAAGTTCTCACGGTCTTACTTTATTAGAGTTGCAATACTTAACTTCCCCCCAAATTTGTGGAACAAGGACTTATGGTGCAAATTAACTGAATTGTGTTAATATATTCATCAATAAGAAATACCATGTTTAAAGATGAATAATACAGCGAGTTGTGTGTTATGTATCTCGGCTGTAACCCAGGCTGTTCGCTGCGATGTGATGACGAAGGGACAAGAAAGCGGAATTATTACCGCCCACTCGCGACTATCACAATGGAACAGATATCATTACCAACTGAAGGCCCGTAGGGTTGTGGTTTCCGGAACAATTTGTTTCCTTACTCTCCTAACTTAGGGGCCATCCATAAATTACGTCACACGGTTAGGGGGAGGAGGGGTTGACGAACTGTAACATTGTGTGACAAGGGGGTGGGAGGGATTTTAAATTTCGTGACGTCACATTTCAAAATCTATTATAAGCTAACTGTTGAAACGCAAACTTTAAATTATTACTATTAGTATGAAAAGTGCTGTAAATATTTAACTTTTATTGTAAAGTATGTATACTCCCATAAATAAATAAAGGAATAGTATCTTCTTCTATCTATTAATATACTTATTAATATAAGTAATCGTTTTTTGTTTGTTAATTGATTTGATGTTAATTTTACTAAAATGAAAATAAAACTGATTTCGAAACCGCATTTATCATTCAATAATTTCTGTAATTTCAAAATTTGTGACGTCACACTAAGGGGGGGGGGGAGTCTCACAAATGTGACTAGCTGTGACAAGGACGGGGGGAGGGGCAAAACATCACGAAATTCGTGTGACGTAATTTATGGATGACCCCTTATTATGTAATGATCTCAAATTGTAATTAATAGACTTTTGTCATATTTACCAGATTTACTAAAATGTGTTTATCAGCCTAATTTTATATTTTGTAAATATTGCAACAACTTATACATGAACCTTATAAGCGCTTTTATTATCTACATAATAGAAGCTGTTTTCGTACTTTAACTGTGCGATATGTTGGGCAAGCAAATCCATTCCATCCATTTTTCCATTTTTTATAACTATCTAAAGTCATAATTTTACGTAAGTGACAATGCGTGAGCGTTCTTTAGTTAATCCTTATTTCCTTACATATATTATATTAAATGCAAAAATGTCTCTGTATATCTGTCGCACTTTCACGCAAAAACTACTAAACCGATTTAAATAAGAATTGGAACACAAATAGTATAGAGCGTAAGAAAGGATACCCTACCTATAGAAAGGAACCTAACTTGTAAAGGGAAAAGAATTGTAAGGAGTTGAAATAGGGAGTTAAAGTGTGTATGGAAAGTACGTCATTGTCAAGCTAGAAACTCATTTTTTAGGTCTCAGTTTAGATATAAAGAAATGCGCCATAAAAATGTTACCCTAAGGGGGGAAAAATAGGGGATGAAAATTTTGTTTGAATAGGCTCACAAACTACTAAACTGATTTTGATGAAATTTGATATAGCGAGTTGGAGATCCGGATATTATATACAACGGTAAAAAATATTTTTCCTGATGGAAAATCTGCTAAAAACAGCTGACTGGGTTTTGCTGCAATTTAGTGTAGTAGACGTGGTTGCAGACCCGAAAAAGAACGAAAGAAAATTTTTATTGCAGAAAAATATATCTTTCCATTTCGAAACTCTGATATAATGCAGGCGAAGCCGCGGATAGTATGATAGTTTTAAAAAAACTTTAATATTATAATATTTTTTGTGTCGGAGCTGTTAGAAGTTACATTTTAACTAATTTTATAAGTTTGTCTCTCTTCAGTTTATAATCAAACTAAACTTAAAATATTGTAGAAGTAACGACGTATGTGCGATTATTACTTTTGAAGATACAGCGCCATGTTGACGGCGCTGTCGCGGATCGCTCAAAAACGCTCCGTATAAAGTACACTGCAATCGTGACGTCATAATTTACTAAAGTCCCCTAATTTGTATGAGCATATAAACAAAATTGCCAATAACTTTGTTATTTTTACGTTTATGGATATACTTTCTATATTAAAAAATGTGACATTTAATGTAAGGAAGCTAGAAAGGTATTTGTTTCATTACAATTTTGTAAAAAATAATAGTACATATTTTAGAAATCTAAAAGCAATATTAATACAAAAGTAAAGTGAAATTTCCATATTGACATACGTTCATGAGATACAAATTGCTTAACTTTGATCTTTATATAATAAAAATAGGCATATTTAGTTGTAGTAAAGTCGTCAGTATGTCGTAAAGTCTATAGAATGTCTATAACTAGGTCAAACGCAAAAACGCAAACGCAGCGGGTTCTTTATTTGAAATCTGACACACTCGCCGTGGATAACGAAGGAGGTGAACTCCCAATGTATGTTCGTTATAGTACGGAATACAGCACTCTAACAAGATGAGCATACTCGCTAATACTTCAAATCAATGTGTCGATCCGTCGACAACCTTACTCGTTGTCACATCACTCGCCGGTGACTCCATATTATTTATCGGTTTTTTCACTCCTGGGTCAATACCAAGGGCGTGTGTTAGTCGTCGCTACTTTATGAATGCTGATCCTTTGATTAAACGACCTGCAATTTATACCTCCAATGTCTTATATATATCTTTATTGTACACAATAAAACAAAGTTACAATAAAAATAAAAACATATTAGCTGTGGTACCAAGTTTATTGGTCCAAATGTGGACTTACCTCTCAGAGAGATTTCTTCCAGCCAACCCTAGATGATTTGTTAAAAAAATAATTTGCGGGGTATTTACGTGTATATATAATTGTTTTATAAATATATATAATAGAAGCGTCATATTTAGACTATATACAATTCATAAATTTTTAAAATAGATTTGATTGATTTGATACAGCCATACATAATCATAAATATATAAATATACATACATACACACACATATATACATATATACTTACCGATAATATACATATAATATGATCAAGTGTAGAAAGTGCTCTAAGACAAACTCCATAGGTAGTGTTCCTTTACATTGCGCTTAAAAGAAACAATGGATTGACAATCTTGAACACTGGCTGGCAGCTCAGTCCACATCAATCTAGCACCACCAACAGTAAAGTCTCCTTGAGTTACTGCTTTATAAATGCTATCTGTGTCATTGATTGAGCAGCCTACAACTTGCACCGGCAATCTCTTATTCAATATTATTAATTCGTATAATATAAAAATATATTAATCTAATGCAATAAAGGAAGATAACGATATTTCTTGACGTTCCTATAGCCGGCGTGAAGGGTATGGTAGGAACTGAAATTACTTTGTACTGTGACTTTACCTCTAATGTCACATATTAGTACAGACACTGTGAATTTTGGGTGGTTACAGAGTTTTATGCGAATCTCACACGAATCATATGTACTACGCGACTGTAACAAATTACTATTAGATATGCAGTCTGCTTCTTTGTCAATATATAATATTAAAAATAATAATTAAAATAAACGATTGAAATTAATGTTGACGTAATCTATTAGGTAAAAAAGGCTCTTCCATGGAAACGACTAAATTAGTGTACGAGTATATTCTCTTTTAACATAAAATATTCTTTCTGTATTTTTCTTTTTTAAAAAACGTCACCCCAACACTAGGATTTTTTTTCTCGTGGTAGAAATATCTCTATATACTATGCCGGGTCTCAAACTATTTGTGGAACACTTATTGAACAAATTTTCAATCCCCTATTTTTAACCCCTTTAAGATGAAAAAATATCTAAATAATAACCTAAAAAAGGTTTCAAAGTAAAGTAATACCTTCCACACATACTAACTTCCCCTATTTGAACCCCTTACTATCCGTTTATCTGAAAAAAGGCTATATTCGCGACACAAAAAAGTTTGGGAACTTTTTTGTGGCCGTCGAAGGATAACACCACGTTTTCCAAGTGGCAATTATCCATCGTCAATGGGTAGCGGTTCTGGCGACAGATTGGACAACGGCAAACAACATTAAAGTCACGCAACATTAAATATAATAATAACGAATTCGCAATAAAGAACCTTAGACTTGGCACGACTTTGTTATATTTCATTACTTTTTGGAGATAAACTAGCAGCTCCATCGAGAATTGGCTAGTTTTTTACAGAATGTTTTTGGTGAGATTATTCTTACATCACTCATACTTGTTATTACTTATCGACTCAGCATAACTCTTTCCGATGGAGCAGTTTACTTCAATTTAGAACTAGTACTAGTAAAGACACAAACTTGAGATACATTGCGTATGCTTTTCCTAATTCCATTTTAATCAGACATAAAGCTGCTCTTGCCAGCTGTATTCGTAACTTATCTGTATTATGGCGACACTACAATCACTTCCTGTGACCAAATTAGGTTCACGCCAGTAGGGGGTATTCGACAAAGTCGAACCGACAATGTAGGAAGACTTGTGTCCCAATAAAGATGTTTGGGATGTAATAAATAACGTGAAACATCGAGTTAACGGAGTGGAAAACGACGCAGCTACATTAATCAGAACTAAATGAGCGCAATATTAATAAATAGATAAATTATGGGTTCATTTGTAAATCCATCTTTTTAATTTGATATAGGTTCAGTGGGAAAGGTTATTCTATAGCTGTTTCATGGCCATTTTCATTTAATTTTGAACTGCAGATTCAGTAGAAAAAATATTAAGTCACTTCTTCTGTACCTACATTGCAAACTAGATAAATTATTTTTGATGCTATAGACACCACAGCATACGAGGAATCTTTTATATATACATCTACCTTGTGTCACAGCCGATTAAGGGTGCCATTTAAAAGATTTTAATCCTCACAAAGGAAATCAACTCAGGATCTTCCAGGAGATTATGTTAGCCTCACCTTAAACCGAGACTGCCTATTAGTTGGTATACCAACTAAACTGTGCTTGTAACCTTGGTCTTATAGCTAAAGTGATGGTGCACGCTCCTCATGAGAAGGCGAGGTGTTTTTTGTGATATATAGATAATGAGTTTGTTTGTTACAACACACACATTCATACATATTACATGAAATATATAGTACACAGAAGAGACAAAATTTTCAATCGTAATGGACGTGTGTGCAGAAGCAAGAAGGCTCTAGGCTCGGTGTGTAATTCTAGCATTTAACTCACACGCACCTTAAATATTATATTATCTCGCTGACCCTAACACATTCTACACATTTTATCATGACTTGTGATAGTGAGGAGATGCCTGAATGAGGAGCATTAGGGGCGCTGTGTCCTTGGCACTGGATCGAATCCTACCAAGTACGAGTATGTAGTTCGTCTCTGGAATTTCATATGTATATTTATTTGATGCTCCAACAGTGAAGGAAAATATCGTGAGGCAACATGCATGTAGTTAACCAATCCGCACTGGGTCAGCGCGGTTGACTAAGACCTCATCAACACCTTAACACAGTTTGGGTTGGATCGTGTCCTTCAATGGGATTGTGATGATATAAGTGAACCTAATCCGAAATCTGTACGATCTGATTGAATCATTAACATTTTCTTAGCCATAACTGACTGTGTAAATCCCAACCCTAGAAAGGAGGGATTTGGTCAGGTTCCCTTCATTCTAATTCAATTGCAGGTTGGAATGGAGTGGTCGAGTCTTTATCATTGAACACAAACGGATGAGCTGAGATAGTTTGAGACGAGTCACGTGTACTTATAAACCAATTATATTTTATACCCGTCACGTTTATGAAAGCCTTAATAATATATTATTGTTGTCGTGGTTCTAAGTATAAGACTACCTATCTTATACTAAACATTTGCTGTGCGAGATCCTCGAGATTCATTCTTGTCCTATCTTCTTCTCAGTTCATAAAGTCAAGTATTCTGGTACTTAGGTATGTGCCAGAGAGCTTTATCGTCACCAATCCATTCCCGTAAGGCCCTTATGGTTTAGACTACGTTTAGTCTTTAGATCATTCTGATCGAGCTGTTTCGATCTGTTTAGAGTTGGACATAACTACCGCGGCACCTGATTACGGTGATATCCATTAGAAAAAAAGATCGATCGTGGCTTTTGATGTAGATTTACATCTTGGCATACTTATTTCATGCATTGCTTCTTTCTTTTTATTATGCGATAATCTATAATTAAATACAATTATGTAACACATCTTAATCTAATTCCAGTAATTAATAAGTTGTAACTCAATTAATAAGCGTCGTGTCGGTTGTCTGTCGGCGCGTGCGCTTGTTCCTTTTGTGTCTAGTTTATTCTTGGAGCGTTAGCACTCGCACCTCCACGGATGACTTCCACGATTGGTTCGAGAATCGTCAACTTGTAGCAATTAGCGCGTCCTAGCTATTATGATGCCTAAAAATAACATTGAAGCAATAGTTTAATTGGATGTTTATACTGGTTTATACTTTAGTAGCTAAAAACTATTAAATGCTAAAAAAATATAATATTACCCCATTATATGAGTGAAGAAACACAGATTACATTTGTGGTTACTTGCACTTTATTATTTATTTTTTTATTTTACACTTTTTTACATAACATGAAAAAATTTAATTGTTCAAATGGCGGACTTAATGCCGAAGGCATTCTTTGTCAGTCAACCAAAGAAGGTCCTTAAGTGGCAGACATATGCCGGACACCGCAGCATTGGTAGGCTTCTCAAAAGGGCAGATGGCTTGCTGAAGATCGAAGGTAGGCGTTGGATGCTAACAGCGCAGTACCGACCGATCTGAGATCCTTGGGAAAGGCTATGTCCAGCAGTGGGCGTCTATTATCTATTGGAAATGAGTTAATGATTATTGAGCTCACATAAACCCAACACTTTTTAACTGTTTTTTTTTTCCCACGGGGGAGGGTAGTGAATCCTCATAGGGGGCGCGCCACCACAGTGGTCGCTATTGACAACCCCCTGGTGCTCGGACGACCTCGCACCGGATACCACCCGCAACCGGTCTACGGCGGATGGTTATGTTGGACTCCAGCAGAAGGCCAGCCTACCAACTAAACACTACCTACAGCCTTTGGTCGGGCGGAAGGCCTGGGACCCTATCGGCTTGAACTAACGCTCCCGCCCTCCAGAACGGGGCGGTGCACAGCGTAGCCTTAGGAGAGTGCGTACGCTCTGAAGTGGGATCGGTTACCAGAGTGGTCCGAATGGTATAATATGTGCGCTGATGCACTTGACTACCAAGCTAAGCTAACTACACAGTTGTTGGTGTGTGGTTGCTACTTACGTGCTCGTGGAGTTCGGCGACGCAGAAGCCGCCTCAAGTAGCCTGTTGAGCTTAGTGGAGACTTTCTAACTGTACTCGAGCAGAGATTTGCTTGAGTCTAATTTTATAATACAGCCTAATAACTAATAAGGCAACAATGTGTGAAAAGGATACAAATATAAACAAAACATCAACAACTGAATTAATGCTGCTGCAAAACAATATAAAACGGTGATAATAAATCAACAAAGTGTATCTGTATCTGATATGGGGAAGAAAATTTACATACATTTGCGAAAATTTTATTGTGTGTATACAGTCCACCATAATGCTGGTTCCTCAACGAATGCCAATAGCTGTCTATCACTCTGCCTAAATTTAAATATACTGCCCATGCTTAGTGTATATATGAGATTTGTAGTTTTGTTAAAACAAACAATAGTATATTTCAACGTTTAGAAGCCTAAGGGATAAGAATAACATATTCGACCCTCAAAATTATAATCCTTCATATAACAAAAGTGTATTTGTTATGCCCCCCCAATTATTCTATCATCTACCCAAAGACAAGATTAAATAAAGGAATTTTGATTTATTTAAATGAAATGCTAATTAATCAAAAATCTAAATTAACTTTATTCAAATATGACTTTATAGAAAGCTCTTTTGAATTGTCCAATTTTATTTTTCCTACCACCCATTCACGACAAGAATGCGCAAGATATTTATCAGCTTTATCAAAAGTAATAACAACATTTACAATAAATTATGTCGTTATCATACAAAGCACATATGTGTTTACAATTTATACGTAAAAACAAATATTTACACTTTAGAATGTAATGTATTCAAATCAACACCAAGCATTGGCATCATTTAAATAATCATTGACTTTGTAATAGTCCTTACTCATTAGCGTCTTTTCAACATGAATCTTGAACTTACGAAAAGGCAATTCAGCTACACTATCTATAATAAAAAAGCATACTATACAATAAACCAGTATGTAAATGATTGACTTTAGATTCAAAATATAAATAATAATGTATATTGAACATTGTATTATTTGACATATAATATATAACTGACCTATTATTGACCTTTATGTGAATGGACATGACTACTTTTTAATTCTAATTTCTTTTTTATCACTAATTTTGTATTAGCATTTTAAATTTGATTATCTACATTTCAAATGTCCAATAAATGGCATTAGAATTATTTACATGAACTATTTGCATTATATCCTTTTGACAAACCTATTTGCATGCCACAAGGCAGGATATTATCTAACATTGAATATGTATCTAATTCAAAAGCCAAAGCTTAAGAACATACTTATAGCTTTTGACAAAAAATCTATTTGTATGCCACAAGGCAGGATATTGTCTAACATTGTACATATATCTAAACAAAACCCAAAAAAATAAGTTCAATCTTATAGCTTTTGACAACAAACCTATTTGCATGCCACAAGGCAGGATATTGTCTAAGATTGAACACGTATCTAAACAAAAGCCAAAAAAAAATTAAGTTCTAAATTATAGTTTAAAATATATATAGAAACGTTCATACCCTATTTCAAGCCATTACATTAATTTATTTGCTTTAAAAATTACACTGTGTCCCTTTTTAGATTCTAGATAATCAGTATATCTGTAATTTTATTTAAAGCGATTCTCTAGTTTTGGTGTAAAAGCAATAAGGATTAGCAGCTAAGATATTATGAATAGCTTCAGAAATATCCAATAGTTTGATTTTACAATGATTTAGTGCAATAACTACCGCCTTCTCTAAATTTGTATCATTTCCCTTTCGGAACCCAGCCATAACTACCAGTAACAACCAATCTTGACCGATTGTTAAGTCTATAATCGATTCAGAGAATCGCCCGCGCTAATCGAGATTAATCGTCGCAATTAATAATTATCATTCGAATGGCTGGGTGATTTATCCGTCGCGTCTGCGCAACGGACAGATTTTGCTCGCGAGATGGTGAAGGCGATTATTAGCCATTCGTTATCTTAGGCCCGTATTACAAAGTGAGACTCGAGCAAATTTCTGCTCGAGTAGAGTTAGAAAGGGATGGGGTTATGCGGGCTCAATCATCATTAATCATTTCAGCCAATAGACGCCCATTGCTGGACCAAGGCCTCCCCCAAGGATCTATACATCGGTCTGTCTTCCTTCGATCTTTAGGAAGTCATCTGCCCTTATGGAAGGCCTGCAAAACGCTGCGGTGTCCGGCAGATGCCTGCAACTCGAGGACCTTTTCGACCCAGCGTCCGTCAGTCCTGCGAGCAACGTGCCCTGTAAGTATCGCTTAAGGTTCGGTAATAATTCTGACTATGTCGTCTGACCTTGATTCTTATGCGGATTTCATCATTTCTGATACGATCACGTAGAGAAACTCCGAACACAGCTATTGCTCTTTGGGTGACTTTAAGCCTTCTTTAGGCTCAATAGCACCATCCCTTTCTGTATTTTTAACTCAAACATACATTTGAGTTTTGAGTTTAATTTTGGATATGATACGTTCCTAAGTGTGGTGGTTAGGTTTTCGTTGTGATGTGAAATTTAATATGTTACAAATGACTTGAAATATGTTTGCCTGGACGTTTCAGTTGCATTCTTTGCTTCCAGTACAATATTATAATATTATAGGTCTATATCTGGGGATAATATATTATCGCTGTCAATGCTAAAATATGTAAGTACATCTTTTAGCATTGACAGCGATTTATCAAACTGGTTAAAATCAAAATCAACACAAATATTTTTTTAATGACCTATGCTGAAGCCGCAGATGGCTATATTCAGCTTTACCGTGAGTGTGTTTGTGGAAAGGGCATGAACGGAAGGTTCGACGCCTTGCCGGCTCCCGGCGACCGTTCCGGGGTCGGTACGGTCGGGTCAATCGATACAAATCAAACAATTACTTTCAATTACTCTCCGCGATTCTTACTTTTCACTTTTCTTTTGATTTGGTTCGTACCCAGTTTTATCATGGAAATTACCATGTTTGCTGGATTAACAAGAAATGTAACAAGGAATGGGGTTAATTTCTACCAGCTAAATTGGAATATGAAAATGTTTGGAATAGCATTGCTTGAGTCCAGTTGGTAAGAGTAACTGAATTATCAATCAAATTGTGATAAGTAGTCGTAAGTCGTAATTCGCTGGTAAAATAATTCGTTATTAACAGAAATTACTATAACGTTCTTTTGTCACTTTAAGAAGCAAATACTTAATATTGTATAATTTTACTTGATCGACATCTATATATTTGCATGCGAACTGTTAATATTAATGAAAAAATATTCGTAGGCTGTTAATTTTAATAAATAAACGATTTGTTGGAAATTTAATTATTTAATTGTTACATTATAGGAAAATAAACGAGCAAACAGATCCCTTGATAGTAAGAGGTTACACCGCCCATACACATACATAGTGACACCAGGGGAGTTACCAGTCCCCTCTGGAGAGGAGAGGCCGTGAATCCTCATGAATACGACAGTAACCAAGTGCCACAATGATTATGTCGGACTTCAAACCGATTGAGGCAAATCGACCGGAATGAAACACGTATAAAAACGACCCGGTACCGTTACGTACCGGGTCGTTTCTCACCCCCACTACAAGGCAATCTTGAGCGTCCGAGCCACTACAGGCGCGCTCAAATGGCGTCGACTCTTTTTAACCCGACCGTAACGACCCCGGAACGGCACCGGGGTCGCTAGCAGACAAGGGGGTCAAACCTTCCGTACATGCGCCTTCCACAAATACACTCTCAGTAAAGCTGAACATAGCCATCTGCTGCTTACCTACCCTCAAAAAAAAAGAACGGCTTTAAGGAATAGGTAGAGTATTTTACCATTTATACAAAAAACAGTTAAATTACAGTGTATCTGATTTTTAATCTTACACATGTCACATGTTGTGGTCCTAAACGTGGCTTAAAGATTTTCTGCGACCCTCACAACAGCCACGTGTTCTATAGAAGACTGTACCCATTTACCATCGGATGGGTAGTCTATGTAAACAATTTTCAATATTCAGGCAAAGCAAAGCGAAACAAAAACAATTAACACGTTACACTATTCATCATCATAAGATAGAAAAAAAAATTATTTATTTTACCACAGACACGAGACACATTCAAAAAACAGAGACACAGACGAGACACAGACAAAAAAAGGTAAAAAAATACATTCCTCTTTTAATCATAGAGTTTCGCTCAATTAATGCAGAATTGCGAAGCCTAACTTTATAGCAGTAACGCAGTAGCATTCGAGGACGTAATAATGTTTGTGATACATCGTGACGGACAGCGATTCTCAACATGAGATCAATATATTAATCACTTTGTAATAAAATTTGTTTCTAACAAATTAACTTTTTATTGTTGAAAAATTGAGAGAAAGGAGACTTTCCTGGTATGGTCACGTATTAAGAAGAGGAAATGATCATGTTACTAGGAAAGTTATGGACATGAAAGTGGATGGGCGTGTGGGAAGATGAAGACCGAAGAAGTAATGGATGGACTATATGAATGTCGATATGTTAAAAAGGGAATTAGTGTCGGAATAGCGAGTGATAGAGGAGAGCGGAAGAGGAAGACACGTTACGCCGACCCCAAATAAAATTGGGAACAGAGTAGAGAAAGAAACTTATTATTGTATTGAATTTAAACGTCAAGTCTGCATTAACATGTGTACTTCCTGTCTGACTTTAGTTGCAAGCAGTCGATTAAAATGTGTAGATATCTCCCAATTATATTAATGTGTCTATTTCTACCTTTATTTTTTTTTTTGCATATTTTTTTCGCCTTTGGCACAAATAACTACCTATTTGTTATTGGTACATTAGCGTCGCTATAAATCTATAATATACCATTGTGAACTGTTATATTAGGCGTGTATAAGACACGACCCTTTAGAAGGCGTGTGGGGAGTTATAGATCCAATCCAAGTGAGTTTAATAAGAGCGTGTGTCCCAATAGAATCAAATCTATAGAGATCGCATATTGAGTAATAAAGCTAGAGACTGTACCAAGTTATGCGCATAGAAATTATTTCTTCCTAGTTACAATATTTATGATCTAAGGCAAGAAACTCCACGCAAAAATTTTCAGTTAATTTGCAAAAATTGCCTCTTTGAGTGAGATAGCTCGCCATACAAAAGACTAGGTTTTTAGACCTGTAATAAACGAATAATTATACTAATCGCTTATTTATACGTTTACTAATAGAAGGTTAGAGTTAAGAAAGCGAAGTTTTTAATTGTTGGAAAGTCCAGGTGTAGTTCGCTTCCAATTTCGTAATAATTGTTATTTATCAAGTGAGATGAAGAGCGAGAATTTCTTAGCTGTATGTAACAATGAGATACGTTTTACAACGTCACAACAAAAATTGTTTACAAGGTTTATTTATTAAATAACTTCTTCATCTTAATTTGAAATACGCCAGGTTTCAACAATAAATATATTAATATACATCTCTACAAAGCAATAAACCCCTAAATAAACGATGACACATTGGCGCAGCGGTCGAGTGATTGGCTACTACACAACAGGTCGCGTGTTCGACAAAAAATTGTTCCGGTCTGGGTGCATGTGCATTGTAGAAGTGCGATTCTATGTTTTTAACATAGAACGACACAAGATAAAACCCCTAGTGTGGAGCGACGTTTATAAAAGAAAAGAAAAATTATAAATATACTTTCGTGTTTCAAAAGATTGAAAGCCACTGATTTTGCAGAATAAGTCATTACTAAACGTTAAGTGGGTAATAAATTGTTCTTAGGGTCACAATAGCTTTTTGCAATATGCGTAAAGAGGTTAGGTATTTTGATAAATGTTACCAGAACAACGACAGGTGTATTCTAATAGTATAGATAAAATCCTCTAAATATTATATTTCAAATGATTACTCAGATTTAGTCTAGTCTTGTCTACTCTTGTGTATTAGTCTTCTAATAAAAGGCCATGCTCTATTTTGCTATACTATACTTATGCGGATTCGTGGGCGCCAAATTATCTTTCATTTTTCCTTTTTCTAGAGAAGAAGTGCACCATACCTGCCCACCAGCATAATAGAAGCAAGGCGTGTCAGAAACTTTCAAAAAACCAACCTCGACATTTGCTATGTCTATGTCTTAGTTCAGGATGATTTGAAGTTGCCATTTAATGAATACCTTTAATCGCGAATCATTTCAGGACTTAATACTGTTCTCTTAAGAGCTGAATATACGAATATATTTTTTAATAGCTGATACCCGCGTCTTCGTCTATCTAATATTCCGAATATCTTATATTAATGTAGCGTATATCGTTATTAATTGTAACTTATGTGTTATTCTTATGTACAAGCTATATTATTATAAAGTTTTATTATACTCTGTTCAGTTTTTACGTGAAAAAGGAACAAACATGCATCCTTACAAACTTTCGCCTTTATAATATTAGCAGGGATGATAGGCTTGCTTAAGACAGAATACCCAATCATCCAAATGTATATAGTGCCTACTTGGACATCATGATAATATCCCAACAAATCTCTAATAGGACACAGTATTGCCAACATAATAACTTGTCGTAAATTTTTCTAAAGACTTCTAATACTATTCCATCTTCGTAATGAAATAGCCTTAATCACCACATCACACACATTTAATCAGAATATTAATTATTGTATCAAGAAGTTCCGAATTTATTATAAGTTTTGGTAATTTGGTTATCTTTGCTGTCCTGTGATTACCTGATCAAGTCATATATCTATACAAATTAATAAAATTGGAGTGTCTGTTTGTAATATTAAAATAAACAAAGCGGTTATTTAAATATTACAAACAGACTACATGCATATGATTGTATATGGTACACATACCAAAATACATATTTTTTAAATTTTTGTCTGTCTGTTTGTTCCGGCTAATCTCTGGAACGGCTGGACCGATTTGGACGGGACTTTCACTGGCAGATAGGTAATAAAGTAATAAGGAGTAACTTGGGCTACTTTTATTTAAAAAAATGTCAAAAACAAACAAAAAATAAACTTTTTTTTCCACGCGGACGAAGTCTCGGGCACAGCTAGTTTTATATATTTTTATCTGTCTGTAGAAAAATATCTTTGCAATTCTTGGTAGTCTAGGATAATGACAAAGCATTAATTTTTGACACCTATATATATAGGGTCATTACCCATCACTGTCACTTTTGAGCCTCCTAGCCAGGGTTCAGTTCCATAAATTATCACTTAATTATCATCCATTGATTTCATCGTCATCACTCTAATCATTCATAGTGTTGCATCACAAAGACTGGAGTCTATTCAACGCTCTTTCACAAGATATCTTGCGTTCGCCGTCTCGGGAGTATTTCACCGATGTTCATATGATGATCGTTTGTCTTATTTTCATCTTGAGTCACTGAAGGCCCATCGGGTGAGGCATGACTTGGTATTTTTATATAAAATACTCAACGGAATTATTGATAGTAGTGATATACTAAGCCAGGTCCCTTTGGTGGTACTGTGTCGATGTTCAAGATATCGTATCGCGAGAACTTTCTATACGCCATATTGTAGAACCAACTTGGGCTTAAGTTCACCAATAGTTCGTATATGTTGAGGCTACAACGAGAAACAGTCAAATTGCGATGTCGATATATTTTTTCATATATTGGTTTCTTATAAACGAAAACTAAGTAATTTATTAGTAAATTGGTAATAATAGGAATATATGATTAAGTAAGGAATGGATGTAGTGTTTGATTTCAGGGTAGTTTTTCTCAGTTTGTTTCTTATTTAATATAAATGTTACGACATTATCCATTAAGGTTATTGTACAACCTTAATGAACAATGTCGTGTACATTTCTTATTGCCATATATATTAAATAAAATATGTACTTTAATTAAGTGATAGTGTAATAATTATACTTACGATTTTAAATAAATAAATCACGATAGTAACCAAAGCTCGTGATATATTTTTTTCTGCATTGCAATTATTTATGTATCCTTATTATTCAAAAGTAATAGTACTACCTATTAATTTACTATTCCATCGAAATACCCCTTTATTAATTGATCAATAGTCGTGAAACATCAAGTGTTGAGCGATCTTAGAATTTTCCTAGGCCCTACAAATTCCTTATGCAATTCTTTATATATACTACATATTTTAAACGGGTAATAAAATTACCGTGGAAACACGCCGAGCTTATCGCAAGATTACGTTTTGTTTATCGTTCATTATTTCTAGAATATTCTTTGGCTTAGACGGAAGATATTTTTGCATGTGCCAATAATTTTGGTGGAAATTCAGATCTCGACCTTTAAAGAGATTAAGGATTTGGAGATGTGCCACAGATTTGCATGATGGATTAGAATCTTAGAGACAATGGTCGCTATGCAAGCCAAATCGACGAAATAGCTAGTTCGCTGAAATATCAAACTCTTCAGTATTATGATGTGATAAAATGTGATTTAGAACTCTTGAGTATTTTGAGGTGTGATAAATCGTAAGAAATATATCATTGGTTGTTTTTGCAGTGCATCAATGCTGACACAAAACATGTTTAAAATATAGTGAACTAGCTTTTCGCCAGCAATTTTCCCACAGTAAAAATGAACTTTTATTCCTCTTCGGTCTACAATCATCAGAATCTGTTCAGCTGTTTTTTATCAGATTCTCTCACAAAATAAATATATTTACCGTGGTGAAACATTTCACGGGTCTCAAACTGTGTATATACCAACTTTAATCAAAATCTTACTGAACAGATTTCACAGCATATTCAAACAAAATCTCTCATCCCTATTTTTATTCCCTTTGGACTAATTTTTTTTCCACGAACTTTGATAACCACTTATCTATTTTATCACTTATTTTATTTTATACTATTTTATCACTTATTTCAATCGCTTACAGCCGCTTTTTAGGGTTCCGTACCTCAAAAGGAAAAAACGGAACCCTTATAGGATCACTTTGTTGTCCGTCTGTCCGTCCGTCCGTCCGTCTGTCAAGACCCTTTTTCTCAGGAACGCGTGGAGGTATGAAGCTGAAATTTATATCAATTACTCAGGTCTACTGTCCCTTGAAGCTGTGAAAAAATCAAACTTCTAAGCCAACGCAATCAAAAGATACAGCCGTTTATGCCGCAAATTTTCGACACTTGCAAGGGAATCAAAATTTGGCATGAAGCAACGTTTTATAGCACACATAAAGGAAAAATTCCGAAAACCTTAAATTTTAACCTTAATTTTTTTACCTTAAGTGTTTCAGTTATATTATAGATAAATGATATGTGTTAATATAAAATAAAGGATTACTTAAACGATAAAGAGATCTTTGTCTTAAATTTATGCTCCTCCATCTTTCCCCATTGTAATGTTATGAATTTCATTTTGCAATAAAAATACCATAGTTATGACTCGATTGTCGTAATGACCCTCGGTGCGCGAGTCCTACTCGCACTTGGCCGGTTTTATCTTAATAAAAAGTAGACAAATCTAAGTCAAATTAAGTTTTATCAATTTAAATCGGTTTTGTAGGTTTGTTGTGATTAAACACAGAAACAGACAAATTTATTTCGAGTACCTATATATGTATTACTATCGCATACATATATTTTTATTGAACTCAGTTCTATTCAGTGCTTGAGGCTACTGGGTAAGAATCAAGACACCCGAAGTTCCATTCCTTATGAGAGCAATGTTTTTCTCTAGGGTAAGACTTCTGAGCTTTGTTTGGTTAAGTGGGCTTCGCTGACGATTCGAAGGGAGGTTTCATCAGGTTTAGCCAGGTATTCAGGACATCATAGAATTAGTCCTGGTGTACCGGAGTCCAATGTGCATTACGGGCATGGCGACAAATTTGGGTGTCATGTCGCCCAAATTTGTCGCCATGGTAACAGCCATAGTAACTGCTGTAGTCGAGTTGTGATGTTAAAAAATGAGATTAGTGCTCAATAGTTTAAAGGTCCAGCAGAATCTCCCTTTCATTTTTGGCTATCAGAATCTAAATACTCATTTACATAAAAATGTGATATTTGAACATGTTTTCAAGACAGAAAGGCTTCCGTGTGTTTCGCTAAAATGTTTCGCTGAAATACAAATAGCGCTCATTCTAAAAAAATTGGACGATTCAAATGAGCTTTCTATAAAATCATGTTTGAATAAAGTTAATTTTGATTTTAACTATACTTGAGTTTGCTTAGGTACCTTTGTCCTGAAAATCAAGACCGAAATCTTCCTGTCACATGTAAAATAAAAAAAGATCGTTAATTCCAAAAAGCAGTCCAGTTCCTATAATAATTACCAACTTTGAACGGTTTGTCGACCCCGTCCCAAATGTTTTAAAGCGGCCAATGACATTAGGAGAGTGAAAGTTAGCACCCGAAACATTTGGTAATGCTATAGGGATAATTTGGCTGATTAGTAGCCTCCGAGCGAAATGTTAAACAGCTGGCACGCGATCGAACCGAATCACGCCATACTTGCTTAAATACAAGCTGCGAAGTATGAATAGGCTTCAGTGACTGAAATATTTTTCTAGAAATGAGATTTCAATAAGGAATAAAATATTAAATAATTTCTTGTAATATCAAGATATGAGCTATTGTTATCTTCATTCAACCCCCATATATTTTTATGTTGTATATTAACAAATAAGCAAACTACCCTCCTGATAATAAGGGCCACAGTCGCCTAAGCTAGCTGTGACTCCTGTGGGATTTTCAACAAATCTGCAACCCCACAAAAACACAGTAACCTCCGACATAGCCAACATATGACTTAATATGTAAAGTTACATTAAACATAACAATGCGAACTGCTATTTTGCGGCAGAAATAAGTAACACGGAGTTACCTAAATAGACGACCATAGTATAGACATCAGTAAGCTCTATTAAAGTTTAAAATGTCGCGGTTATTACTTACTACTAAAATATTTCTTTATTCAAACAAAATTAGAGGTAAATCTGATTAAGATGACGCTTTCACCTCACCTTCCTGTACTCGCTATAAATAGAACGCAGTAAATCAAGTCATGCTTTAAAAAAACAATTGAATCTCAACCCGGTGTTCTAATTTTAAACTAATCGAAGCCGAAAAACCTTTTGATATCGTTTCCACGGTCGTGTAATGGCATCACTGACTTTGATCTCTGTCGGTGGGCACCAATAAATTTGAGGCGCAGTGACAAATCACCAATCCGTGATCTACGCCATGCGTTTAGCCCGTTCGTTATTCAAATATTTAACGTGGCTCTCGTTAACGTCAGAATGATGTCGTTTGAAAATGGAACAGTTGATTCCATTATGGGCATTAAGATGTCGTTGATTGTCCAATGATTTGTTAAGGCATTAAGATACTGTTTATATAGTGTGAACTTCTTGATCTATATCTAGGTTTCCATTTTAGGTTCTGCGTCAAAACACGGACTCAGTTTAGTAACTGCGTGTAGCCGATAATTGTTAAAACAACTGCCGTTTCCGGCATCAACGTATTTTCATAACATTAAGTATTCAAAATGCGGTTCAATGACTCCTTTGGCCGGTGTTGTTCCAGAAAACTGTTTTGGCGGGTGTGTGAAACCATTAATTATATTATTTATTAAAATGTTTCAACATCCAGTAAATCTCATAAAATCTTGTTTAATCAAGGGGGAAAATAATAAACTTTACATCCGACTAATTAGTAGACAACAACACAGTAAACATTATAATTTCATTAATGAAAATTTTATTTACGTTTGTACGTAGAGGTTTCAATAAAACTAAAGGTTCGTTCATGGGGAAATGTGTAACTTTCTATGACGTACTTCCAGAAAGTGTTACTGCTTTGGTTTATAATAAATTTAAAGCAATCGATAAAATATTCTAATGAAAAAGAGACTTATTATTTTTCCAGACATATGTATATCCCATATGTTTATTACGTTGATATATAAATAAATGTAATTGTGTTATTTAATGATTTTGAAAAGAGAAGATAAAAAAATGACCTTCAGAACTTCTTACCTGTTCTCTAAAACAGATATGGTACCTTTTTTATTTTTTACATATCCGTGTTTAAGGTAACGTAGCTCTTAACTTCTTTATTTCCTTAAATTGCATTTTTTTCCACGTCCGTAAATGCCTGGAAAGGCCAATTTTGAATAAAGGTGTTGACTTTTTTAAATTAATTAATCACCTTCTTCCACCTTTATTATATTTGTTTGTAAACATATTCTACTGTAATAGCCTTGTACTAATATATTTTAAGAATTTTTAATAGAATTACGGATTTATTATGGCAGAAATGTTGACGATTCCTGAACGGTCATCGCCGCCGGCACATGTGTGGATTTAGAAATCGTTATTTCAGAAATAAATACATTTTGCTATGGCAACACTAAGCAAACATGGCTTCTCTCTACATAGACTGTCGCGTGCCCGCCGGCTAATTATGAGTAACTTTGGTCTCACCAGCGCCTTGTTTACTTAGTATGTAGGTAATTATGTCTGGTGCCCAAGCTAAAGTTTAGACGACAATTGTTCGTCGTAATTAAATACATTTTTGTATGACAGCTGGTCCGGTAAAACCTATTATTACAGATATTTGAAAAAAAAAATTGCTCATGGTAAATTCTTAAAAAAAAAACTTTATGTCCTTCTCCGGGTTTCAAACTATAAGTACGAAGCTGTACCAAAATGGGTTCAATACTTTTTGAGATTATTGAAAACAAAAACTTCCATTCCCTATTTTTACCTCATTTAGGGTAAAATTTTTACCAACTTTCAAAGTCGATTTATTTATATCTAACTAGCAACCAGCCCCGGCTTCACACGAGTGCAATGCTATTATACATATAAACATTCCTCTTCAATCACTCTATTAAAAAAGCATATCTTAAGCATATAAAGCATAGATATAGGGACAGAGAAAGCGACTTTGTTTTATACTATGTTGTGACTAAAAGTCTAATCATTTTCAAAATTATAGCTTTAGAAATGTTTCAACTCTTTATAGCCCCGTTTTCGCATTAAAAGTAGCCCATGTCCTTTTTCAGACTCTAGACTAAATGTGTACTGAATTTAATTTAAATTGATGCAATAGTTTTAGTATGACAGACAGACAGAGTTACTTTCGCATTTATAGTATTTTCATTTTCACTTTCAAATATTTTTTTCAAATACTTTCCATTCAAACTTATATTAACCATGATAGCCATTTATTCACCTTTAAAGAAGCTTAAATTTTTTATCGAATATCTGTGTAGAAAATTTAATTTTTAGCAGTTCAGTAGTTGTGAGGAGAAGTTGAGAATCCTCTTGGATACGACAGCAATCAAGTGCCACTGTGGACTCCAGACCGGTCAAGGCGGTTTGACCGAAATGACCTACTGGTTAAACTCAACCAGAGCATTGGTCATTAAGATCCAACGGCTTGGATGGAAAGGTCACCGCACCTTCAGGAGAAGGCACGGTCAGAGCTGCTCTATAATGAGAACATATATGCTAGAGAAGGTACGGTACACGAAAGCGGCCTGAATGGATGGAATCTCTTCGTAGCTAAGCAGAAAGCTGTCGAGAAAAGGACTGCGGTGGTGGCGACGAAGCACATGCCGCCATTAACAGAACTTGAAGATCCAGTGTTAATTAATCGGGAGTGTCAGCGAAGACGTGCCTGGGTCGGCGATGTCTGTGCTCATTTGAATTGACTTGGATTCATCTTGAGTTTTTTGAATTAAGCTACGGCAAATAAAATCTTATCAAAAATTTAAACACAACTTTAAGTAATTTACAAAACCATAAAATAGGAGATATCTTGAATAACCGTAACCGACGAGCGCACATGAAAGTATTAATGAAAGTTGAGGAAGCTAAGGAATTGTTTGGATCGTAGCAACTGGGAAACTGTGATCTCTGTCTACTCCCACGGGAAAAAGGCGTGAGTATGTATGTATGTTAAGTAAATTGATGAATGACACTTTTAAGACTCGCGATTTGAGTACATAGTTAATGAATTATTTATCGTAATAATATTAGATTGTGTTGTTGTGTTGTGTGATTGTTGATATGTTGAAGAAGGGAGTGAGTGTAGAAATGGTGAGTGACAGATGAGAGTGAAAGAGGAAGACATGTTGCGCCGACCCCAAATAAAATTGGGAACACGGCGAGAGAAAGAAGAAGAAGAATTAGACTCGCAATTTTAATACATTTGCTTTAATTTTGTTTATTTTTGTATATTAATTACATTAGTAAATAAACATAAAAATTATAAGTGATAGAGACAAAACATTATTTAACTACGTGCTTAAACACAAATTCTAGTAATTTATAAAACCATAAAATACGAGATATCCTGAAGGAAAACCGCTGTTTGGATCGTAGCAAGTGGAAAACTGTAATGTATACCTAATCCCATGAAAGAAACGTGAATATATGTATGTATATATGAAATAAACTTAGCTATTATTTCTATTATTATTGTAACCAAAGTCAAGATTAATATATACTAATATATACTAGACAGCATTACTAATAGTTAGATAGGAAGCTTAGCTAGTAAGCAGTGATACAGTTTTGTAGCGATTCTTGGCAAGGTGATGTTCTAAGACCATCTTTCAGCCCGCGCGTAATGCGTTCTGCAATTGTTTAGGGATTCACTGGAAACGTATAAACAAACTGAACCATTGCCCCATTTTCCAAGAATATACCTGATGCATATTTTATTAACATAATCATAACACTAAAACCTATAATACAAATCTTACAGTGTTTACTATGTCTGAGGATTACCTCTATGTTCAGGGTATCGTCGCCGCACAGTCGTTAAGACTCGGCTTTAGTTGGCTGAGCTGTCCCGAGATGATTCGGAGTAACTGGTTTTTCAGTTCCTGGATCGCGTCGATCAAGGATAAAATGGACGTCGAGGTCGCACTTACATAGGGTCTCAATCCGGTAAAATGGTTTATTCGTGTAGTCCAGTGATTCCCAAATTGGTCTATATCAACCCCTAGGTTTATGACAACCAGTAAGGGGTCTACGTCAGCGTAACAAAAAACTATCAGGAATTACTCCGAACAATTCCTCGGAGCACTCCCCGTAATATAAGCGATAGAGAATACATAGTGCAGCTACATATCTACGCAGCGCCAAGGAGTCGAGCCGACATGAAATATCCGGGCAGTTGACAGTTCGTGTCGCTCTCAGTTGGATACGGTCCAGAGGCAGAAGCTGGTACTGGGGAGCCCCTGCCCAAAGATGGGACCAGTATTCCATATGTAGCCGAACTTGCGCCTTATAGAGCTGCATTCGGTGGGCCGGTGTGAAATACCACCTCGATCTATTGAGCACACCAAGCTTATTTGAGGCTATTTTAGCCTTACCCTCTAGGTGTCCGCGGAACTGCACTTCGCTCGATATATCGACACCGAGAATTCCAATACTGGCTGAGGCAGTTAAGGGAGAGCTTTTAAATGGAGGTGATGCGATAAACGGTAGCTTTTTTGCGGTGAACACGCAAACTTGTATCTTAGTGGGGTTAAATTGAACCAGATTAAGTCTACCCCAATCTGAGACTTTCTTTAAAGAAGTCTCAATTTGAGACACAAGTTTATTTCGACTCTCAATAACGTTTTCCCGAGACATATTTGCGTGACCGGTGTATCACCCGTGCTGTTATCCGCATAACAATGAATGTTGCTGATTTGCAACATATCATTGATATGCAGTAGGAACAGTGTAGACGCAGAGCATTTACCGTCGACTACGACCTTAATGCTTCTGTCTGCTAAAAAACTAGTGACCCATTCGCACAATTTCTCAGGACGCCCGTAGGAAGGAAGCTTCGAAAGAAGCGCTTTGTGCCACACCCGATCGAAGGCCTTCGCTATGTCCAAACTAACCGCCAGTGCTTCTCCCTTACTCTCAATGTAGGCATTCAATATCAGGTAAGTAGGGTGTCTACCCAAGACGGCAGTTGCACCGACGGAGCCTGGCGTGCGCAGCTAGAGCGTGGGGTTGCGTGCGTCAGCGCGTCGTCGGTGCGATACTCCCGCACTTCGAAGCTTGGCTCTGTGGGAGGGCGGAAGTCACCTACCGCTTGACTCAGATACTCATCGGACATGGTTGTTTCAGTGAGTATCTGAGTCGAATAGGGAGGGAGAAAATGACATAATGCCACAATTGCGCATCCGACCTCGATTCGGCCCAGCACACGCTGGCGGAGTGTCCCGCTTGGGACTCCGAACGCCGAGCCTTGGTTGAAGAGATCGCGCAAGATCTGTCTCCGCCAGCGTTGATGGCGGCAATACTGGCGAATGAAGGAGGAGATGGCCGATCCCGCTTGAAGGAGGCGGTCTCGGGCCAGATAGCCTTGCCCGAGGCGCCACCGTGGGTCGCTCTCGGAGACCCGGGTCCCTTCCTCACCCCCGGATGGCTGCAGGGTGACGTCGTAGGAAGTTGGAAGGGAGGAAGCGGCAAGTTCACTCCACCTCGAGAAGGGCTCCCCTAGCGCACCCAGGGGAGCAAAGGCCGGGGGGCCCGAGGATGGCCATCGCTGAGGTTTTTAATGGGTAGGCCTCTCCCTTTTGGGGAGGAGAGCCCCACATAACCACTGGCTCTACGCAGCCGGGGTATGCAATCCAATGCATTATCTTCAGCGGAACAAAAAAAAAGGGGGTCTACCCAAAACCGAAAAATATGGCAAAAGGTCTACTAATCAAAAAACTTTGGGAACCTGTGGTGTAGTCTATTGCTCTATAACTTTTATCACTGGTTTTCCTGTCGTACAAAATCACAACAATACAGTAACCAGATCACGCGTATGTACGTACGCGCACCCTCCAACTATAATTCTCTCCAGTAATAAAAAAATCTGAGAAATTGTGTGCAAATTGTGAATTTACAATTAGCAATACGGCTGCGGGAGGTCTTGTATTTTATTAGTTCCAGGAGGTTGTCCCAACGTGACTATAAATGTGGGGCATGCTCCTGACGTCGTATAACCAAACCCTGTCACTTCGACTGCAACACGTCTCTTTGGACACGTGACTATTAAGATTTATTTACACCCGATTACTAAAATTCTAATGCATAACACGTTGTCAATTTCTGTCTGAACCAATAATAACATTTAAATGCTGTTAAGGTTTCTCAAAGAATCATTTGACAGTTTGTCATAGCAACTGTCAAACCTAATATTAATGGCTGATGTACTTTCAAGTGAAAAAAAGTTAACTTTATCCCAAATTTATTATAAACAATCTCGTAAACTATAACAATTAATAATTCTCTTTAAATATGCGAGTTTTCGTTATTGTGGCAATTTTTATTGGGTAAACTTTTAACTGTGTCGCATTAGAAATCCAAAAAAAGTAATAAATCCAATCATTATAATTAGGTTCTGTCATTATTCATTATTACACTAATTATAAGGCGATAGCTGAAAATCAACGCAGCTGGAGCATTATGTGTATATGGGCTAGTAGCCTATTGAACACCGCACATGGTATGCGCTACATGACATATTTTTATGTAATCTTATGTTTTTAATGTTTAATCTCAGCGTGATTTTTGTTTAAATATATTTGTATATATGTCTCAAAAAACAATTTCTTTCTTTTTTCTTTTAATTGCTTTGGACTATTTATATATGTGGAACAATAGCTTACAGGAATCACGTGTAGTTTACTGTTTACCACTTAATGTCACTGTCTACCTACAGTGTACTTGTTTTTCAATATAACTTTAAAATGATATAAATTTTTAATCCTTGTATGTATACACAAATTAAAATATCTGTTATTACAGAATAAAAGTAATTGTCTTGATTATAAGCAATGTTTGAAACCGAATAAGTTATGAAATGTAAATTAATAAGTAATGCAATATAAATTGTGTTGCTTATTTCTATAATTATATTTAATACTAGCTGTGCCTACGACTTCGTCCGCGTGGAATCGTAATTTTAGGTAGCATTTTTAAAGACTGAGAGTGTTATAAACGTAAAAGTAGATGAATATAATCAGAAAGCTTCGAACTGCTAAGCTATCGGGAGTTACACGTCTTGTTGTAAGTCAATCATAAAAGATAGACATATGCTGTCGTGGGATGTTTTTCATATAACTTTAAAGAGAATATTTCCGTCATACATGATTTCTGTGTAGCTTTAACCATTAATGTTGCACACGCGACAGAAGCTTAAAAAATGGAGTAACTTCTCCCGTTTTCCAACATTTCTCTTCACTGCTGTGCTCATATTGTTTGTACCGTGATGAAAAGTATACTATAACCAGCTCAGGAGTATAAAAAATAATTGTACCAAGTTTTGTTAAAATCCGTCGATCCGTATTTTTTCTTTATATAATGAAAAGAATTAATGATAATAATATGTAGATTGTCTACAGTACAGACGACACGTTTAGCGCAGTGGTCGAGTAATCGGCTTCTACGCAACGGGTCGAGGGTTTAATTCCCGCACGGGACAGATATTTTGCATGACCTACAAAAATTTGTTCCGGTCTGGGTGTTTGTGCATTGTGAGATTTCTGTTTGTGACTACACCCCCGACACAGGATAAAAATCTTATATGCTATTCTGATATAGAAGCTATATTATTGCTATTTTATTAAATGTGTTATATATTAAATATTGTGTGTATTATGTATTAAATTAAATTAGTGAATGGATATTCACTAGTTATTATGCGAAAGAACTTGCGCGTTTATAATATTAGTAGGAATTTTATAATATTAGTAAGGATTTTATAATATTTGTGGGTATTTTGTGGCTATTTCTTTTTGCAGGTTTCTATTGGCAGCGGTAATCGATTGCTATCAAGTGCTCGTCAACTCTCTAAATCATAAAATATCTGTACGCAATTCGTAGATTTTGTCGAAAGGATATGAAAATCGTACGTATTTAATACACACAGCATAGTCTTTATATCATAGTTTGCGTCTAGAACACGGTGAGAAATTTAGCTATTGAAGTGTTATTTAATGTTATTCAACATGAGAAACAAAAATATACTTGCCGCTCCAACGTTAAACAAGAAACTAGAGATTCGTCCTTGGGGAAATGTGTAACTTTCTATAGCGTACTTCTAGAAAGTGTTACTGCTTTGGCTTATAATAAATTTAAAGCACTTGTTAAAATGCTCTAATGACAAAATGATATTATAAGGGCAATGATTTCTTAAATTATGAAAAGATGTTTTTTACCGGACATTTGTATATTCGTTATTTTTATTGTGTTGAAACGTAAATAGATTTGTATGATATTATGAGTTTGAAAGGGCAGACGAAAGAACTAGATCTTCAGAGTTTCTGGTCTTCTTTGAGGCTCCCCAATTATCGAACAGGTAGAGTTTCTTTATTGTGTTATATATGTTGTAACGGCCTATGTTGCATAAAGATTTTCCGCTTAAGTTGACTGCATAGAACTCAACACGCCGATCTCTCGGATCCAAGCGTATTGCTCCAGAGTGATTACTTAGATGTGCAAATTTGCAACTAAGTATATTATAACACTAAAAAAGATAATTTGACTTTGAAGAAGAATTGATAGTTTTTATCTTTGTTGTTTAATAACTATATCATTAGAATATGCTAATGCTGTTCCGTTGTAAAGTATTCAGACTCTACGCGACATAAAAAATATAGATGTACAAAAAAAAAGTTATATTAAATAGAAATTCGAAACTAAGTTCTTGGTAGAAATGTATCTTTAAGTGTATTATATGATTTATTATAAAGGATAAACATTAAGAGACTCTTTCGCGAACAACACCACATCTCTGCAATCAAACAAAATGGCGGAACGGACGTGGAACTGTCGTCGCATCGGAGCATCTACCTCCATAACCATAATAAAAATATTAGGCATAGAAATGATTCTATGTTCTATATTATATTCTATATTATATTCATAACCTGAATGACACTGTCCAATCAGGCAGCCATGATTTTCCCAACAATAATTACATACAGTAAGTAACATAATTCTTTTTCATAAATATTTTTCAACCAGTAATAAGCACGTGCCATTTATTCACACACTAAGCGGAAATTCACATTTCACTTCAAGTCATACACAAAATGGAATGAATGAAACCCGAACGACCTATAGATAAACTCGAGAAATTCGATAGGTCTATCGATTAATGCATAGCATTAGCTAAATGGATTGAAACACAAAACTGGTGAATCGATGTAAAAATAGTCGATATCTATTAAAATCGATTTATACGGCTTCAGTAAAATTGACGATTCGCGCGATAGACCGTTTTATGGGTGGGAATTCTTTAGGTGGGTATTGCCCTGATTGTAAAATAAATTCTTCCCTTTTATTTGTAGAACAGGGGTTATTTATCTTAAACCGATCGACTTTACGGTTAATGATTAATGATTATAAATAAAAAGTAATAAATCGTTATTTTAATACAAACATACTCATTTTACAGCCTCAAAATTTAAACATTATGTCTTTTCAAGATATCTACTATTTGGTTCAAATATGTTCATTTAGCTAGGTTGGCGTCTACCAACTTACCCATTCGTATTTACCTTATAAAATTTCTTTCGTCAATTGTCTTTAGTCTATCTTTTCTACATGTCCAAACCATCTAAGCCATTTTTATCACTACATCTTTCACAACGCACATTGTTTTATCACACTATTCATAAATTAAAAAAAAAATGGCGATATATCATACATCATCACTCCAATCATTCCTCTCGCAATACTCATTTCCACTGCATTCTATCTAAAACAACCTAGAAATCACTTCCATTCATGAGCGTAGGGACCAGCACGCCTCTATGGACAGCTAGACGTGTTTTTTTTTTGACAAGGTCTAGCTACTTAATGAAGATATTTAGAGATAGACCTAGATACTCTCGATGTCAGACTCATACTTACTATCACTTGTAAACATAGATCCCAGATACACAAACTCTTTCTCATCCTCTAAACATTCACCATTTTTTGTTGTTGCATAGACTCAATATTTCAGTAGTAAAACATCATTAGCTACAACGTTTCTAACGCATCCATCTATTAAGAGTACTGAGTGAACAACTGCACAGCACAAGAATATCTCTTGCCCATTTTGTGCCATTCACAATTAAAATAAAGTAAGCTTTCCTTCGTATATTCTCAAAACCCTGGCTCACAAGATGACTTCGCCACTTCGTCATGATTAAAACAACGAGGAGCGCCCCTGACAATACGTTTTTAAACAATTAACTTTGATCTGCAAAATTTGAAAGTTGTCAGTTGGAGCTGTGACACGACAGAACAACGAAAATGAACGAACAATGCGATTTATTGCTAACGATCTCGGGTGTTGACTTCGAAGATACTTCAATATCAACCTTAAGTGCTTTGGGTGAAGATAAAATATCAATTGCAGTCAAATAAGAACTAAGTGATGTGCTGGAAGTGAACAATGAAACCAAATTATGAAACCAGGACTGCAGGTACAGATATTATCATGATGTTCTATAGCAATTTGTGTTAAGGCTTTGTAAATTTAAAGCTATGAGGTGTTGGGATGGTTAAACTTATTACCGTCAACATTATGTTTGCTATAAGCAGTAGGTTGCTTATAGCAAACATAATTATATAAATATTGCATTTACAATAACATAAAAAAACACATTGGGCATACGTTATCAAACCTTTAATATTTTAATGTATTATTTTCTTTTCAACGTGGCTAAAGAATGTAAATAAATTTGTTTTAAGTTACTTGAGAAAGGGACAGGGTCCGAGTGTAGGTACAAAATCGACAATTACACAAAAAGCAAAATCAATAATGTTTTCTATGAAGCATTGAAATTATGTTTTTATTTATAATAAATGTATGTACTGTATATAATTATTTATAATAGAAGTAGAAATTACTGAATTAATATGATGAATAATAAATCTATGTAATACTAAACTATTACTTTAAATATTAATATTAACATTACGACATTCGACAATGTTATTTGAAACAAACTTATTGAAAGTAATTACAGAAATTTTATCACATCGAAATTTTCCAATCCACAATCCCCTGGCATTCGTAAAAACGGGCTGCAAAATCGGGTCGTCACCACGCCACAAGTGATAGTAAACAAGACAAACAACCGGGCAGTTTTATTTCCTCCATCTATCAAAAGATCTAATGTCCGATATTTATCGCCGACAATCGCTTGGCCGAAAGCTTTTCAGCGAAGCTGCCAAGTTCCAAGTTCAATAGCAAGAGCGGCGCGCACGCCAGTACTAGTCGCACGCGCCGCACGGTAACACGCGTGACCAAGTATCGATACTATCGAAAATCGAGCGCTCGATCAATCGATTCGCACGCCCGGAAATCGCAATCAAGTGACGATAAAGTTTTGGAACAGTGTGTTGGCTTTTGAGCGGATTTGATTAATTCGAACATGTCAACATCCTCATTTTTCAGTTGTAATTAGTGAGTTGTGCTGTGCAGTGAATTTAGCATTGTGTCTTGGACTTGTTTTTGTGAGTAACAGGTAAGATTTTTTTTATTCTACTTATTATATCAGTTTAATATACGCTAAAATTCTTTATATTACAAATATGTCTTGAAAAGTTAACGATATCACTTTTGATGAGATTAAAAATTCATTAAATAAAATCCTGAAATGCAAATTTTATTATTAGATATCATTACAAAAAATAACTATTAATCGTTGCCCAAGTATAGTCAAAGTTATATATAAAGCTAACGAGACACAGATCTCTTGAAACTTCATTCCGTATAAATAATTACCGGCATCATTAATTTGTTTATCCCAACAATAGACATTTGGATACAAATGAAGTACGAGTAGACAAAATCAAGAGTAAAATGCTTGTAAATCAAGGTGGTGCGCTGGCGCAGCCGCCCTGCGCTGAAATGTTGATGACTCCTGCACTTGAAGGGTCCGGGGCATAAGTCAAGGGTTGTAGCGGGCAGAATCATCCTTGTAACGATCTATATCAATTAAAACTTCAAGCTCCGAGGGTTAACAAGATACCAAATTAAAAACTAAACTAAAATTATTAGTTCTATAAATTTAAGGTAAATGCGACAAATATAAAACATAAGGAAACTGGAAGTGCTTGGCCACTCAGCTTAAGTATTGTCTAGGAGAGAAAACTACCATAAAAAATATATATAAAAATATGTAAATATACTACTTAATTATTTTGCAGAGAAATTAAACAAACGTAGCATTGGGTAAAAGTAAAAGTGAGTATTGCATTGAGTTCGGTGAATAGCAATAAACATAAAAAAAATTCTACACATACATTTATATCTGCAGAATACAAAAAGATAATCTAGGTAGATGTGATACATTACTCATTTACATTTTGTTTTCAATTAAAAGATTTTTATATTTAAATTTTTTGATCTTTATTAGATTATCGCGTTGTGTAAATTTATTCGACTCATTTAATAGTTGGTTATAAATTGAGTGGAAATATATATATAGATTATATTTTACGACTTGATAATAAATTACAGCTATTATTGTCGATAAGAAAATACTTCATGAGCAACATAATAAATCTATACCACTTAACTTTAGTATTAAATCTAGATTAATTATAATTAGATACTTCCAGATTTACAATAGACTTACTATTATTAATTGACAGGAAATTATTTCTATCAAAATCAAATGTGTATTAATATTATTCGTTCTTGTGTAAATGTTTGTTGGTCTTATAATATAGTGGAGATAAACATCAAATGAGTCGTAACGTGAATTTACGATAGCAATAAAAAAGTCACCTAAAAGAAATATACAAATATATCAATTATAAATGGAATCGACTTATTTTTTTTATCTAATAATATCACACATTTATTCACTTTTAATTCTGGAATTTCACCTTTAGATACAGGCTGCAGATGTGATATGACGAGCTAAACTGAGATGGTTTGTTGTTCAATAGATAATTGAAGGAAAGAAACAAAACATATAAGCGTAGATAATCTTGCAAATTCAGCTGCTTGAATTATTAGGGAGGCTGTGTACTCTGAACACACAAATTCAACATATCGTTGTCGCTGTCTAACCACGTCTTACTTTGACTTACATACACGCAATAAAGTTAGAGCAAGACGCATAGCGTAGTGGCGACGATATATTTTGTGTTCGATTTTATGAGAACGAGTCCCTAGGCCTGTAACCAAAACTGTAGCCAAATGACTGTGTAATTTGGAATCATTTACATCCATTATCGTTAGATATCGAAGCGTATTTAATAACTTTGTTTAGGGGGCCAGATCTATTGGACGCTAGAATTATTGGAGTTACATCAGTGTCTTCAAGTCTCTGTGTATTCTATCAAGTTGTCAATTATGAGTCGTTAGAGCATAGTATATTCGTATTACTTGGAGATAGTGGCTGTCAGCACAGTAAGTTCTTCCAACTGACTCTTGTTACGAATTAACCAATAACCTCACTGTAACTCTCTCTCAACTCAATCTCAACTCTCGAAATATATATGTCCCTTTTTAAGCGAGGCTTCATTAAAATACTCAATGTCAAGTTTCAATTGACAAAATCAAGTCTGTTTTTGATAGCAATTGAAAATAATGCTTTATTCTTCATTGTAAATATTCTTTATGAATGTTATTCTATTTTTTCTAGAATTTTAGGGTTATTGTAGGAACTTGTATACAAATTACAGAATCAACGGTTTTTTCTTGTACACTATACAATGACAAATTTGTTAGTATTGGTATTTTTCATACTTTATTAATTGGTTTGTTAATTAGTAGTTGCAACACAAAACTCATACATGATTCTGATGTAGCATAGCCCTTGAACTATTGTACCGGGTTGATGTTGCATATTTGTGGAGATATTATATTTTCTTTATTGTACTAGTATTAATTACATAATTACTTATGTGCTTACCTCGTATGTTATGTATTTGTTTGAAAATATGTATAATTAATTTAATATTTCACCGTTTGATTCTAATAAAAAAAAATAACTCGTGAGACTGCCCGTTTCCGCTTCTAACTTAAGCCACGCACGATAGGTGAAATTACTCGGGCCTAAGCTTAACGACAACCTTATGTACAGTTTGACAAATCGGCTCCCTTTATTAAGTCTGATATCCCCTCTACATCTTACACTTGTGCCAATGGCTTAATGCTTGCCTGGTGAACGTAGGTCATGGTTTGACTTGTACTCCTTATGATCACATGGAATTGAAAGCAATTTATTTACTACGATCACAAAGGCCAATGACTTACGACTTCATTCATAAACTATACGTCCGTTACTCTCACGTCAATTAAAGATAATTTCAATGGATTTAGAATTGTATGAAGTTGACATAAGGGATGAAAATTAATTTTTCATTTCTCATGTTTTTCGGTTATTTCACTACGATATAGCTTAAATTGTACGTAGAAATAATTTTATTGAAAGACAGTTAAAAAATACAGTTCGTCACTTTAAAGTTGTTATTCGCTTGCATTATTCATGCCAAAGAAACAGAAAGTGGCTTGAACGTTATCTATAGAGATACACAATATTGACTCTTATTATCATACCATGTAACCACAATTTTATATGCAGTAATCATCTTAGTGATTTAGTTTTAAAAGCTACTATGTATCTACAACTTAATAAAAAAATCAATTATACCTAAAACTTACGAATCTTTTTGCTATCTCGTCTGTATCTGTCCATCCCTTTAGAAATTACAAGAGGAAAGCAAATGACCTTGATCTCTCAATTGAGATTTGAAATGTACAGTTGGCTTCGAAAATTTGTTTCTGTAAAATTTTTTGATTAGGATTTTACTTATAACCTTTTTCGCTCAAGTACTTGCTAGTCTCATATTAACCGCCTTTTCAGTTTCTATCAAAAACTAAAGCAATACCTACTGATAATACGTGTAAAATTTTGATATATAACCTACTTAATTACAACAAATCTAAAATTACAATTAGTACAAATATAAATCAGTTCTAATTGTATACATTTCTATATTATTATAATTACTTTTTAAGTTCTTACAACTACAATTGTTTTGATTTAACAAAAAATTGGAAATGGCGAATTTGAAAAATGTATTTGTTACATACAAATAAAATTTAAAATTTTACTTCATATTTAAAAGTTAGTTTTAAATACAATTTTATGCTAAATTTTAAATGTTTATGTGGGTTACATGCTATCAGTGCGGAAAATGAATACCAAGAGCTTTGATATTAAATGCCGTTCAAGCGAGTTGGAGTTGAGGGCTCCGTGTACAAACTTCTATAAACAATAAATTACTGATGTTTGGTTATTTTCTATTACTTACACTGTAATACATTCAAAAATGCCAATTTTTATGAGAGCTATGGGAAGTATGTACTATGTAGGTTTTGATTCCGAAGACATAATTATTGATGCTAACTGCTTGCGCTGCCAAGAACAACGGTCTTGACAGACAAACGGAAAAAAAGTCATGCTATACGAATTCTGCTTTTCCTTTTGAGATATGGAACTCTTAAAAATACGCAAGTTCGCACTTAACTGGAATTTAATTTTCATATTAACAAGAGCAGTGTATAATATTTTTATATAACATTATCTTGTATATAAATTCTCGTGTCACATTATAGTTACCACTTTTTACATTTATACATTTGTAAAGCCATAAATACACACCTCTCTAGTTATCCCAAATAGATCCCAAAAAAAAGTTACTTCTGAAAAATACAATTCACTCTAATTCAAACATGATTTTTTTTATTAACTTCTAACAAATCGACTACAAAAAGTAATATAGACCTAGCAATACCCTAAACCTATGTTACTTATCTGTGTGAAAAAAATCGAAAAACATCATGCCTCTTTGTCATAACTTAATCCAGACCTTTTTTTTTTTTCCCCCTGAGGAAAATGCATTAAATTGCATACCATGTGGCGGGCCGGCGGTTATGTGGGGCTCTCCTCCCCAGAAGGGGGAGGCCTACCCACTGAAAACCTCAGGGATGGCCTTCCTCAGGCATGTAGGGAGCCCCCGGGAACATCAAGCCACTTCCAGGAACCCCCAGCCTTCGCTCCCCCGCCGATACAGGGGAGTCCTCCTCGGGGTAGGCTCGCTACCTCCCCCGGTCTCCTCCACCGACGACGCCCCCGGCCACGGAAAGGGCGTGGTCCATCCCGGGTCGCCGTAGCGGTCGCGACTCCCTCGCGCCCGCTGGCGACCCGCGGCGGCGCCGCAGCTGTGCTACCGAGCCCGGCGCCGCCTTCTTCGAGCGGATCGGCCATCTCCCGACCCCGCTCGGCAGCCTCCTTCTGGAGCATCACTGCTTCACAGAAGGAGGCCACAGCCCTCCAACCTCCCTAGTCCGCCAGCATTGCCGCAATCAATGCCGGCGGAGACAGATCTCGCCCGATCTCTGCGACAACTTAATCCAGACTTACGCGTAATTTATATTCCTGTCAATATCGTGGGAATAAAATTACTTCCTAAGTTGAAGGATTGATCAATTATGTACATTTTACATGTTGAACTGTAACTTCATGGGAGGGATAAACAATCCTAATGTCCCTTGACCGTAAAAGTGATTATGGCCTTATTTGTTTTTTCGAATGACATCGTTCATATGGTGCTAAGTTTTTTTTCTTAAATATTCGCAGAAATATTGTAGCAGAATATCAATGCTTTGCTTACATCCTGTTGTGAGTGAATTGCGACCCTTTTACACTTCTGTGGCACACACAATTTCGTTTATATTGGTATTGTTTTTGTATTGATATTGGTATGTTATTAATTTTTAAGGTTTATGTCTTTGTTTGTGTTGTGTGTAATGAAGTGTAAATAAATAAAAAATCTATCTATCTTGTCAGAATTTGTGGTGATTTTAATTAATGTTTTAGAAGGAAAACAATATTATTATGTACTAAAATATTTTGAGTCCTACACCCATAAGCTAAAACTTTATTTGTCTGCTTGTCACCAGGCTGCACTATTTTTCTGTTTCCGCACATTACAACAAATACTAAAAAAAGGGAATAAAACAAATTAAGTTTTAAGACAGCTGCCATACAACATATTCGATTTTTTAGACTCGCTTTTGCTCAATATTGATAAGTTCAGACGCTTCAGGTTTGACGCTTGTTGTAGATAATGCCACGGAACCCTCCGTGTGCAAGTCCGACTCGCACTTGGTCGATTTGTCGTATTTATTTTCTTTCCATACTCATACTAATGGATATTATAATAATAATTAAAAATATTAATATGAATGAAATATGTTAATAATTACAATTATTAACTTATAATAACATACTAAATAGTGACACAATCAGAGCTATTTGAAATTACATTATTTATCTAATCAAAATACATTTTTCTATTAAAAATACTTTTTTAAAGATTTAAGAGTAGTAAGAAATTGCCCTGTAAAGTTAATATGTAATGCAAAAATGCATACACAATCGAAAAAGCTCTTAAACTATAAAAGGTATAAAGTACGAATCAAAAATGTTTTAATGTCGTATGTTCCAGCCGATTAAGTAAGATTTTTTGCTGCTTTCTATATATAAACAAATTCTTTATTGAACTAAATAAATATACTTACAATAATAAATAATGATAATAGGTAACAAGTTAATTTGCGGACTTCTCTCAGAGAGATTTATTTCAGACTAACTAAACCAACACTAGATGTAATGTAAGAATTAACTATACGGGGATTAAATAATATGTATATAAAACTGTTTTTAAATATAAATAATAGGAGCGCCATATTTATACTCATTAAAATAGCTGTGATAAAAATAATTTAATACACCCGTACTGTAAAATATTTTTTTAATTGTATTTCGTATGTGATAATAACAATGTAATATTTAAACTCTTTCGCAGTTAATCTAAATACATAATAAATATTATATAAACATAAAAGCTTCCGGAAAACAATTAATTTACATTGATCCGTATTTATAACATAAAGAAATTATTCATCACACGCATAATATTTGTAATATTAATTTAATGTAAGCCACGAGCGTAACTTGAGTGGGTCTTAATTACTTAAGTCACGCAATTTTAATATGGCCGCCGTCGGGTTGCCATAATAAGGTAACGGTTGCATTATAACGCGGAAGACTTGGCCAAAGCTCATAACCCGTCGCCAAAAAGATTTGTAGCTCTCTGCTGGCCCACGGAGGATTTATGCGCAGGACCTGTGCGATTTGTTTGTTGTATGCAACGATATCTTGTTTTATGGTACTCACATTAGTTTTACGCTTGTACATTTATCTGGATTATTTGTTTGCTCATGAGAATTTGATATTTTTAATGAATATATTATACTAGTTTTTTAGTCCGCTGTTTTCAAAAGAAAAGATATATTTTCCCGGGGTTAAAATTTTCGTATGCACTTCCGTGGGTCTCAAATCACACATCAAATTGCATTAGAAGCCATCCAAATAATTTAATCAAATATTCCCATAGAAGAGCAATATTTTCACGTTGTAAAATTTTCCCTGGGTCCTTCTCCGGGCCAAACTATCCCTATATCAAGTTATTGAGCTTAATCAAATAAAAACTTTCAACCCCTACATTAAGTTATTTTTGCATAAATAATTTAATTTAATTTGGTTCAGTTGTGTGAAAGCGTGACAGACAAGAGTTACTTTAGTATTTATAATATTTGAAGGATTTAAATTCCTCTCGAAATAAATGTCTAATTTCATGATTCAAGGTAAACGGGAAGTACCCAATAGGTTTGAAATCTCTTGCAAATGTCAAATATTTTAAAAGTTTTATGATGATTTTCTTCATTCATAAGCCCTTAACTGAGATTGAAACTGCACGCGCACACCAGTATGATGTGTTGTTAGAATGATTGTTATCAGAACATTAAATATTTATACTTGCACAAAGTTTACAAGGTTGTTATGGGCTTTATAGCTATAAGTGCGCTTTTTATGGCTGCCAATAATAGTAACAAAAACACACCCCATTAAATGTTTATCCGATGTGGGATAGAATACACGTACCAGCGCTTCTTTTCTCCCAGAAGATAGTCAATCGAAATCTGCTAGCTATTACACTGGGACTGTTTAAAAATTGGCAAAATGTTTATTTAAATAAAAATAAAAAATATAATAATATACCTATATTATGTTTACTGTATTGAGAACCGACATAGTAATATGTATATGAACTAAATTAATTACAAAATCAGATACTAAGAAACGAGAAAAAATTGGTAATGGATTGAAAATAGTGATAGCGTTATATGAAACTAAGTAAGGTATTCATTAAACCATGTCTGGTAACAATATTAAAAATTATTTTAAAATATATTTAGGTATTATTTTAAAATATATCTTATAAATAATGTAAAGCAAATATTGTAAACAATGTCTTAATAGAAGTAAAAATAGACCTTCGGAGTTTCTTCCCCCTGAATTTCCGAACATTGATTCTTGAATAGCTCATAATTCTCATAAGTTTAATATTGTTTCGAAGTACAAAAAGAACTTCCACAGACCTACTTTGAATATAATCAATCTTAATGATGACAAGATCATTTCTGATGATGCAAATACCAAATCAATTAATGTCTAGACGGACAATGATGTTATTAGTGACAAATCAGCGGCCCCGTACTGATATTTTCATTGTAGGACTGTTTAATGAGACAGGCGTCTGGTGCTTGGAAATTGTAATAGCACAAACTATTGTATAAAATTTACTATACGTAATTACGCAGATATACTTTGGATTCATACACATAACATTTTGGCACATCAACATTGAAACGTAACTAAATAAAAATGAACGGATTTATTACTTCCAATTGTGCCGATCTTTTTGTTATTTAAGATAATAATAAGCAGCAGAATATAAACTTCACATTTCTTAAATTACTTTTGAAATTTACACACTGACATTTTTAAATAAACATTTTATTTGTAATGAAAATCTTCCCAAGTATCACAAACCTAATTGTGTCAATATTCAAACAACAAACTGCAGTAATGATTCTAATGCTTAAGCTCACAGCAGGTCGAAAACATATTTTTACCTTCAACCTTTAGCCGGAACAATAAATAACTTTTTGTTTTTGCTTCATTCTGTGTATTGTTTACTTAGTAACAGGCAGGCGTGCCTCAAGGGTGCGTGGGGTCCCGACTTATATTTGCACGCATTTTGACGTCCTTTTGTATCAATAGCATCGACAAGTTGTAAGAAGTGTTTATTTTTTGTTCGGCAAGTGTATTGTAATGTGTTCGGCTTACTGTTAATGTTGCGGCATTCAATTACAAATGAAATTTGATGTTTAAGTTATATGGATGTAGCTACATCATTATATTCTAATTGTGTTTCGTTTTACCCTGTTACGAGTAGTATAGAATAATATAGATCTCCCATAAGCGCCAGCAGCTCTTAATAAAATAATTGATGTAATTAACGGAAACGGTTCAATTGTAGCTATCAAAAATGAATCAAAACAATAACAAAATTTCAAAAACCATTTTTTTTAAATACACATCGATTTGCAATTCGTTTGATAGCAAAAAAATTCTTAAGTTATTTAAAATATACCGTCGTTATAACTCCTGAATACTTGCGTAACGTTATATTTCTCAAGCGTTCACGTAATGTGAAAGTCATAACATTACTAAGCCGATACCCTGGAGGGACCGTCTAGCTTCTTGTAGTAAACTCATTGAGTTAATGAACACGGTAAATTGTGTTTTCGTTAGTCATACCAATTTGAGATGATCGGTTCTTACCGACGATACGTTGGTTAATGGGTTGTAGGAACGCGGTCCATTTGGCGGCGCGCTATTGTTGTCTTTAGGCTTTTTAGGATAATCATGTGATGTTTTCTCTGTTTCCAAATACGGGATGTTTGAGCAATTAGAATAACTATTCTGTTTGATGTTTTCAAGTGGAAGTACTAATGTTTATTGACAATTCTACTTCATCACAATCTAATATACTGATGAAAAAGTTATTAAACCAGAAAAATGTTTTGTACTATAGTCATATTTCTGGCGTAAAACAATAGTGCTTGAACCCTTGTGTTTCGGATTAATGCTACAAGTTGGAAATCTTATGCTACAAGTTGATAAAAAACAACTATGAGTCCTAAAAGAGTTGGCAGTTAGCCACATGGTGGAGACAAGTATCAAGTGTTAGTTAAATTCTAGGATTTATACCTAAACATTTACTTGTTTCTTTTTGTTTTCTTATTTCTGCGCAAATATTATGATAAAGACATTCTATGCTATATTAAAATACTTCATAACTTTAGTCCAGGGGATATTATATGGCGCGGTGTCGTCCATCTACTGGCTGATTTTGAGTACACAGATATATGTCGCCGCTGCTTTTTTTCCAAAGAATGTCATTTGATCCGACTTGTAATGTGTTTTTGTAGTAAACCTTTTTGAGCTTACTCCAAACACACAACTTACAGAAATGGGCAATTTGAATAAAATCTTTACATCCAAGTTTCTAGATAGATTTTGCACACTGATCCTTTCTCAACTTGTGATTCATTAGAATACAGCAGTAGGCTTAGATATGTTAACTAAGATTGGATATCATTGATACTTACTGAAGCAACCATTTGAGTCTAAGTTCAGCTAACTAGTGATTATTTTTTACTAACAATAGGACACTTTTCTCGGAAGAATCGGTGTTTTGAAGTTAACTATTGTTTGCTGAGAAATGGGAGCGGCCTAAACAACAATGGGGCAAAGGTATTGAATGGTGACCGCAAACAGGGTAATGCAGCGGATATGTAACAATGGGGTATACAATCGGAAGGCAATGCAGATTGTTCTTTAGATGTTACACGAGTTTGATACAGCACATAAATATGTTTGTTGCTGAAGATTAACAGGATTAGATCTTTATTGCCTTTTTGGCAATAAAGATCTAATGGAGTCAATGTAGTCTTTTATATAAATAATTTTGTAGCAAAAATGATTACGTTACAAACCAAATAAAATGATTAAGTTTTCTTTCTGCTTTTAACCTTTTTTGAAATTGTCCCTCAACCACTTGTTCGGAAATAAATCCATTCTGACAAAAATAAACTTAAACATGAACGTAGACGGCATATAAATATGTAACCTAAAAGTTAAAACCTAATATTTATTATGCACTATCAAAAAGGATATATAAGTATTAGAGCTTCGATGATCCTGTGGTCTCGACACTGGTCTATGAATGGGATGATTTGGGGGGCCAAGGATCAATCCTAACATGTACTTTTCGTTTTTCAAATTTCATAGGTTCATTTATCTAACTCTTGTTCGGTGTAGGAAAACATCATAAGACAACCTGCATACACCTTTCAAGAAATTCAAAGATGTATATAATTAACCAATTCACACTGGGACAGCGTAGTTATGTAAGGCCTAATTGCCTCAACATAGTTAGGATAAGCTCGTGGCCCTCGGTGGGGATGATGAATGTCAAAAAAAGATTAATTCGAGTAGAATTAAACTAAGCTAAACAACAATTTATAAATGCACAGATAAAACAATCTTTACTATACTCTTACTTACTTTACTGGCGCTATCTGTCAAGATTTATTTGCTGGGTCCATTAGGCAGTCTGCGCCTGGGGCGACTAATTGAAAATTTATATGATTTATAAGTTCAGGCCTGCTCGGTTTACACTATCACGATCACTATTTGTATAGATGGCGAGCTTCTAATGGAGGTGCTTTAAATGATTACAAACTATGCATTTTTACTCGGACTATACTGTTAACGAATGTCCAAGTTAACGAATATTGCATCTAGAGCTTAATAATAATACGGGATTGAAGAGTCAACGTCAAAGTTTTAAATGTTCGTTTTGTTTGTATATATATTATTATTCCTTTACATTCTTTATCATCCTATTTGGAGCAGAAATTACAAGTCAATACCTAGAGTATTACTACTGTATTTTCTGCCTTATTCATGAATTCACATTCGTTGATAAAAAGCGTAACGTAAAATGAAACAAATAATAATTTATTTGGAAGATTCTATGGTGTGAGTGAGGCCCATAACCACTGTGGCCTAGTCGCACTAACTTTGGACTAAGTTCATGACCCTCGGTGCCACAAATACAGCTGACGACCTATTTTTTTTGTTCCCCTGAGGAAAATGCATTAAGTTGCATACCCCGGCTGTGGCGGACCGGCGGTTATGTGGAGCTCTCCTCCCCAGAAGGGGGAGGCCTACCCACTAAAAACCTCAGGGATGGCCTTCCTCAGGCATGTAGGGAGCCCCCGGGAACGCCAAGCTACTTCCGGGAACCCCCAGCCTCCGCTCCCCCGTCGATACAGGGGACCCCTCCTCGGGGAAGGCTACACTACCTCCCCCGGTCTCTTCCACCGACGACGCCCCCCCGCCACGGAAGGGGCGTGGTCCATCCTGGGTCGCAGTATCCGCGGGCGCGACTACAGCTGACGACCTAAAGTTCCGCCGTGTTTTGACAAGACCTGTCTGTTTGATAAACATTATTTAGTAATAATTAAACACTAATTTAAAAAACCGAATTTCGATTAATTTAAAACCGGACTACTTCATGTACGTATGAAACTAATAAAAACCGAAATAATTTTCGCAATAGCCGCACAAGAGATATTTAATATTGTGTTTATTACACATAAGAGAAATACATCGCACAACATGTCACATTTGTTTAACGATGTAGCTTTCACGTTTCCATGTATATATATAACGACTCACTATTGTATAGTTAAACTAGTAATGTCGTATATGTTTGGAACATTATTAATTTCTTTTTATAAATGTATATAACAAGATAGAATCAAAATGAAACAATACAGTCACACGATTGTTGGTAGACGTATTATCTATAAACCTGCAAACAGGATATAACGGTATATTGTCACTTGTTCCCTTTAAAAAGTTAAAAGAATCTTGGTGATGTCTTTGCTCTCGACACAATAATACTTATAAATTCCTTAAACTATCTCCCATTTGCTTTCGTCCTCTCCAAGACTATTGTCTTCTAGATTGGAAATGAAAGTTCTTTAACGTCAGTCCGTCATCTTTTACAAGACCTCGGCTCCCAATACGTTACAGTATATGAGAAGCAATATTCATTATTGATAACAAAATCCATTATTTCCATCCTCACAGTGGTTAGTAAATGAAAGGTTTGAAACATTTTGAATGTCATTAAAATAATAGTGGAAGCCCTTTTAGAGATACTTAAATCATCTATTGCACTACATGGAAACATCTGCTACCCTTAAAGAGCGTCAATTTAAATTTTTATAAAAAGATTTACTCCCAAATCAGCTAATCCCAAATTTATATTCAATTATTCAAACATAATATTGTGGTATTAATTTAACGTAAAAAACTTATGAGAACATAATTAACTAGCTATCACAGTTAAAGATATGCTTTACCAACAAATTAATCTAATTTTATCAGGTATCGAGAATTACAAACACTAAAAAAAGAGTAGAGAGCTACTGAGGAAGATACATATAATTAAGAAAAAATCCCAAGTGTCTTCTCGTGCTGATGACAGGCAGCTTGTAAAAACGAAGCTAGAAAGAAAAAAGAGGGCTACTGAGATCAATCTGTTGTTTCAGTAATGCGATACGGTTAGTTGCGCCAAATTTTGTGGATAATACTTCTGTTGCTTCGATATTTTAATACTTAACAAATCTATTACTAAAATACTTTATTTGTAAATACTATTTAGCCGTATAGACCATTTTTAAGACTTACAAAATTAAGAATATCTAAATAAAGTAGATTCTGGACATAAACATATTTAAATTAGTACTAACTGCATAATATTAATTAAGAATATTAATAACGAATATAATAATAAAAGTAATTGAAATCAATTAGGAGGCTTTGAGAAGGCTCCGAAAGGTGGGCGGGGTATCTTCCATAGCCCGGTTCTCATTACCACCAAAATAGAAATGAAATAGTCTACAAACGTTTTGACCTATAATGACAATATTTTCTCACTGAGTATAGGTTTTAGCTGCATTTCTCATTGTGCACGTGGAGAGTAGACCCAGCTGATACACTCCACGCTTTCATTAAATTTCACTTAAATTATGTATCTATGTATGTATATCCCGCGTATGCCTTATAATGGATACGGTCCTTTATAAAGCATATAGGACCATATAAGACGCGTGATGTTAAGTTACGACATAATTGATAACGGAATGATAAATTAATGTTTTATTTAGAATTATTTTCTGTTAACCAGTAGCGTAAATTATTCGGATTGAATTTTGCGCAACAATGTAAAAATCAATGGAAGTCCGTTTGCTCAACTTATATACGACCCAATGAAATTTCAGTGCCAACGATATTCTAAGCAAAACTCGAGTACATTTGTATTCTGAAAACAAACATCATGATGTTTCTAAATTCGAAAGTACATTTCTTACTATGTGTCCGCGTTTGAGATTGTGTCCACTTAAAATGTCTGTCTAAACATATGCCACACTGCCTTTCATTGTTTATTTATGCACAGTTTCATGTACAGCGACATTTAGAGTGTTTTTCCCAGTACGTATCGTATTCGTCCCACCGCTTGACGTAATGCGGACTTCTTTACGTTTACCAACTGTCATAATGATATTCGCTGGTACAATGCCGCCTCGTGCCAAGACTGCGTAACCGATGACATCTTTCTCCTCTTCAAAGTCTTTTAACTTAAAATCAAATGACGATTTGTCAAGATCGTTAAGTGGTTTGTAAAAATGAAATGATGTTTTGTCTTCGCCTGACAGCACCGAATGATTATTCGGAGAGTGAAAAATGAGTCGAGTATCAAAGTGCACCGCTTACATTAAATGGGTATTTAAACGTGACTGCTTTGGCTATTAAATCTTCATTGTCTTGAGAGGTGATGTCGTCATCAAACCGAACTTTTTTATTATTAATGAAATGAGGAACGAAGACAATAAAGCTGAGATATAGGAAGTAAATATTTTGAGAACGTACAAGAGTTAACCAATATCAAAGCTTAGTAGAAATAAAAACTGGAAAGATCACGAATGCGTCTGGTCAGCGTAATGTAGCAACCAAAAAAGAAACATATTTAATATCACCTATACTGATACTCATTTATATAAAATAAATGTCAAATGAGTAACAATAATGTTGAAGATGTATTCATTGCAGAAACAACAAATCTATTTGTCAAATAAAAATGCTAAAATATTTATGATATTATTGTTATTGAAAAAGAATTTGGTATTGTAGTAGTCCTATAGGCTGGCAACCTGGAACGACAATTAAAATATTATATGAAGAAACTAATTTCAACTCGTCTATTGCGTTTATTCTTGATGTTAAAGATGTTCATATTGCATCTAACTGTCATTAACTGGTAAGGGGTAATTAATGGCTTGTCTGCAAGCCATTACGACTCGTGCCAATATTTGTGTGCGCCAAATAAAAGAGAATCAATACAGACGCCGTGGACACTTTCTTTGGCAAACATGGCGGTTGCTGTGTAGCGAGCTTCTGATTGCGGTATTTAGTTGCCTAAAAATGCAACAGGTCTTTTGCAGCATTCTATGTAAGTGCAAATATTCACTAGTTGAAAGGTGAGATGAATAAAAGCGAATATATAGTAACAGGTATTGAGATTTAAAAAACCAACAACTTCATCATATACAAAATTATTCAACATATTAACAGTAAAAAAACCTAAAAAATAGCGTATAAGAGCCAATGACATTAATAAAATACATAAATGTTATCATAATGCCAATTATTACAGAGTTGATTGAATTGTGCATCACCAGATTGGTAATTGTGAAAAAAATTAAGTTGGAATAATAAGGTCAATTTATAAAAACGGAAATTATAATGACAATATCACCCAATCACTACACCTTATAATGTAATTGACTAAAGAATCAAGAAATGCTTTCGAAATTAAATTAATGAATATCTATCGTTAGATGATCTGAAACATCAATTTGGATTCCAAAAATACAAAACAATTACGGAGCAAATTCACAAATAAACTAATCTTACTAATGAATAATAAGAATTATACGAGTATTTTTACTATATTTATTGAAAGCATTCTATTAATAAATTAGTATACGTACATTGTATTCCAAGTTGCAAGAAAACGGCAAACATTGTCAAAAATATTAAAAAATCAATATACAAGCTGCTTTATAGTTGTTAAAATATAAAAGATATCGGTGGCTGTATTACAACCGAAGAAGGTTTTCATCAAGGTTCTATTTTTATTGAATATCTAATAGTCATGAATGATATGTGTTACACACATCGTTCATAATATATAAATAACTAGAGACATGAAATGTGCAACTATAGACACACTCACTGTATTTATTATAGAGCAAACAATATCTGGAGACTGACGAATTTGCACAAAAAACCACGAAATAGGCAAAGAAAATATTCGATTACCTTGGGAGGCTCTCTTGAAGTAATAGAAGAAAATATACTAATGGATTGCTGAAGTAATATAAACCTGGGAAGAAAGGTAGTAAGGTATTAAGGTTATAATAAAGAACAATGTAAGAAAGAGATGTAAAAGAGGTAAAGGCTGAGGATGATGATAATGGAGATATTCAAAAACCGTGTCTATGATTTTTATTATTTCTTTCCTTCTTTCTTCTTTTTACTATCATTCATAGAGAAACGGAGCACATTAATAATAAAGCCGACAAACTTACTGACAATTTAATTTTGGTCAATAAAACAAGAATGTTAACACAAATTTCACTTAATTCTCGTCTGTGGTTTATATTAGAAAACTATTTATCACATGCTCGTCGACGTATTCAATGCGTGTATACAAATACTTAATGAAGCGAAAAGTCAAAGAAAACAAGCCATGGACGACTCCCACGTAAATTCCACGGGTGATCTATGCGCTACCGGTGCAACTTGACCTCACCCACGTCATATCTTGATAAAGATGTATGATAAAATAGTAAGACATCGACACCATCGTAGTTCTTATTTAACTGGTTGTTATGTCAACGAAACAGAACATATAGAAGCAAATAAGATAAATTTATCTACGATATAAATATAAATTTCACGATTACGTTGTGAGTTGTGACCCATTTCAAGTCAACTAGAGATTCACGATAAAAATAATGAAATTATATTTTATATCTGTTATTGATGTAAAGTTATCAATGCGCATAGTTATTTCTGACTGATAAAAATAGATTTTATAGCGGATATCTCTAACGATTTACTCGATTTGATAATAAGCCCGATAATAGAAATACTATCAGAGGAAGACTTTATACCAAAGTAGACAACGTTTTTCTAATTGGGTACCTCTGTCTAACCTATTTCTCTCACAAAATAGCAGTGTTAGCATTGCTGTGTAAGTAAGATAGGCAGTGAAATCACTGAGCATTGTGACTTTTCATCGTTTGTTATTTTGTGGATTTGTAGGGGTTGCACGTTTGCTGCAAAATGTCACAGAACTCTTATGTACTATAGACGATAGTAACAGCATACCACCAAAAGCAGAGTCTGCTTATTTCTCAAAGCACAGCTATTAAAATTTTTGTTGTGATCACATATGATTATTGGATGACGATATTAAAAAAATATATATTAAATCAAAATCAAAAATTTATTCTTCAAATAGAATTTTTACAATCACTTTTGCACGTTAAAGATGATACGCCATTGGTTCACAAGTCTACAGCAGGAGACCTTGTACTGGAAAGAATCAGCAAGAAAACCATCAAGGCTTATTTTTTTTCTTCCTGTATTTTTACAGAGTCGTCAATTAGACGCTGGCGTTAGATATTTATCTGAATCCAACTTCCTTTACAAATTTAAACAAATTCACATTATATCTATAAATATAATATATCGTATAATAACCTTTTTTCATAAGAGTATTTTAACAAGTAATTTAAATTTGAGAAAAGGCTAATCGGTAACACTTTGTGAAACTTTATTGTAAAAGTCTATGCATTTCCCCATAAAAGAGCCTCGAGTTCTTTGCAGTGTGTACGTTGAAATGGAGAGCTTATTTTTATTTATCAGGTTTAATTTATGAATTTGAAATTTTTTATAAAAATTGTTAAGATTCTTATATACATAAATTAAATTGTCATATATGAATTGACCTGCTAAAGTAAATATTCTAATTTCTTTGTTTTCTAATTCTAATAAATCCTTCAGTAATTCTCTTGTTTTTAATTTATATACAGCGCGAACTGTTCTTTTATGTACTATATAAATACTTTTTTGTTCGCAGCTACCCCTCCCCTACAATAACATGACACTATGAAAATAACTAAAATGAAATGAAAAATTTCCTTCACCGGACGGAGACTATCAGAGTAAAGCTTGAATCTTATCTTATTGGTTAGGGTAACCCTCAGGAAGAGGGGCTTTCACACGATCTATTGAGATCTTTTGTGCTTCTCACTGGTCCCTATAGCCATCTGCCCCTTCGGCCTAGTCAATCATGTTCATGAATTTGATTATATCCTTCGGTGACATGGCCCTGTCATCTTCCGGTTTTCCTATCCCATTCCCCTTAGCTTCAGGTCAATACGCCAATCATTAGGCCACCTGTGCTCTGCTTGAGTTCAGTACGAAAATGAGACAGTTATCCGTGGCCATAAAGCGCTTGGCATGTGTCATATGTGTCATACCTTTTTGAGTGGTCCATTCGTCCTGAAGCTTGGATACACCTATCTTGACTATTTTTGTCTTAAATCAACAGTGCACTGACTGCTTTCTTCCATTTTCAAGGGTAAAAATTGTTGTGATATTTCTGGATATTGTGACATTTCCTCTTAAGTCACAAGTTGACAACGTACACTGTACTTCTGCGAGCTCCATATTTACTTTAAAGGAACTACATGGACAGTTGCCGACTTTAACTTGCCGACTTCAACCTTGTTACTTACCGTTAGACGGCAATTCAATATGTTATCAATATAATGTCTTAAAAAGTAATATTTTTCTTTGGGAAAAAAAGATTGTTTTTCTGAATTATCCTTAGTAAGCCGCAATAATAAAAATCACTTCGTTATCTTTCTATCAAGGTCCTTTATCTAAGGAAGGCGTAATGCAACAAGTAGGAATTCAAACCAGATTCAATCCTTTGCAGCTGTCAAAATAACTAATTTCAAAATCGACTCAAAGATACGCTCTTATATATTCCGTTTGTGACATTGACAAAGGGATCAAAATCTATAGTGCACTTTCTCTTGATCTAAAATAAGATGAATATGATAATTGATATGAAGCAATATTATGTAGCAAAAGTAAAGGAAAAATCCGTAAATTTATAATTGCAGCACAAAAAGAAATACTTTATTTCCCATTTTTGTACTAAAGGGAATCAAATAATGTATAAATTATGTACATGGGAAATTGAAATTTAACATGAGTCATCGTCACGTAACCGAGGTAGGTACACAAAAAAAAATCGGAAACAGTAAATTTGCAGTTGCAACACATTTTTTTTTTGCAATTACTCGTAGTGCTTAGTCGACTCGCACTTCACCGGATTTTTTACGAATATAACCAAAGCTTTCATCATTGTTTCAACTTAGGCAACAAAGACCCATCAAGTGAGTGTCGAGATCTTGCACAATATTAACAATGCCGGAACAGTTAACTGGCCAAAGACACATTGTTTCACTGACCTTAAAACTAAACAAGATTTATTAAAAATGTTCAGTTCCACGTATCAAAAGCGCAAGAGCGTGCCGAGTGCGACTTTACCTGAATATTTCTACAAGTGACAATACACCAGTGTTGGCAGCGCTTGAGGGCTCTTCACTGGCGCCATACTTCACAATGACTATTCTGAATCATGGTTCGATGTAACAATTTTTAGTAAAATGAAAATACTAGCTGGCGACTTCATCTATGCAGCATACGATTTACACAATATCTTTCAATAAATTGTAGTATATGTGTTATTCTGATGTATAAGCTACATTATTGTAAGGTTTCATTAAAATCCATTTAGTAGTTTTTACGAAAAAAATAACAAACATCCATCTATATAAACGTTCGCGTTTATAATATTAGTAGGTATTTTAGATTTGTTGTCTTGAACGATTAGTTAGAACCCACTTAGCAATCTATTGGTACTTGTTTAAGGATCTTACTGAGTTAAGAGCAGAAGAGTTTTATACAATCGTTAATGTGTACTATTGAATCGCTAATTCGTGTAGTTTTGTTGTACATGCAAGGTTTTTGTTTGCACGATTTGTAAGTTTTGATAGCAATAAGTATCTGTAGGACAATATTGAATAAAGATTATATTGATTTGATTTGATATGACACCATTGATGTTATTCAGATTCGCGTCATCATCTTCTGTAAAAAACTTAAAATTTATCACGGTTCATAAAGATACATTCTAATGACATACGGACGGACAGCGGACTCTCATTAAGAGGGTTCTGTTTTTATATAGTTTTATTAAAGTTATATTAAGAAAATTGACAAGTTCAAAGGTTTTTGTATTTATAAATTTGTATTTTATTTTTAAATGCGAAATAAATCGCCTAAACCTACAAATGTTTAATTTAAAATATCCTAATTCGGAGATTAAATTGAAACCAAAATTTGCATTTTAGGTTTAAAACATAATGCAAAAAATATAAAAAATATGCAATGGTGCTTAAATTTAAACACTTATATGTTTTAAATACAAGTGAAAAAAACGCAATTTCATAGCCCTATTATAATATACCTATTGTTTGTCTATTGTCGTACTTGACCCGGATATGTTTTTCAATCTCCACTTCTCATGCAAGGCTTATAAGGTGTTTCATCATTTATCACTATTTAATGTTATTATTTCGTGTCAATTAAAATTGAGTGTAAATTTCTAGAAATCTCAGGCTGCTAATGGCTTTTGTTAATACTGGCTTTGTGTGACGTCTTCCAGACAGCAACGATAACCAAAAATGAGTTTCTGAGAAGCACTAGTCATGTTCGCATACCTCACTCGTTGCCTGGCCGTTACACGATAGTACGGCAGTCAAGTGACCCACGTGTAGCGAGAATAATGTTTCCCCATATTTCTATGACTGTCTAAGTGTTTTTTAACTCTGATACAAAAGGAAATTCATGTATTTCATTTTCTTAAGTGTTAAGTGTGTTTCTAAGTGTTATATTTATAACACATATTTGCAATTCAATTTAATCTAAAAAAAATGTTTTTTAAGTGGAATTGCTAATGTTCCTACTATTATCAACAGCACTTAAAAATAAACCATTTTTAATGTTTATGGCGTAAAAATCTATTTGTAGATTTGTTATTATAGCTTATCTTAGCTATAACTTCTAATTCTTCAATGTCTCCCACCACTTTGATCTAAGTAACGTCAGATAACAATAAATAAATAAATATTTCTTACACTTACATCATCATCATCAATCAAATTAATTAGTTTAGCCCAAAGTAAGCTCTGTAAAGCTTGTGTTATGGGTTACATACATGTATAAATAGTTTTAGCAGATATATATTAATAACCATGACTGGTAAATGCTCGAATTGATCACACAATTATATACACTCACCGGCATTCGAACCCGGGACCTCAGAGATGTCAAAACAATGTACAGGTTAGAAGGTTTTGGATCTAGAAGCAGTTATTTGGAACATATTATAACAGTAGGTATGTAAGGTAACTAACAAATTGCTGGAAGAACCAAATATTTTATGAGGTAGCGGATATCACGCGTGTTCAGTACTGCGGTAGTCATAGCTACATCTCAGATTACTCTCTCTTTGGTCAAGGCTTTACATTATCTTGCAGATCTGGCAAAACTTCCAACGTAAATGAAACGTACTTGCATGAAAAATATTCAAAAGTCAAAGGTCACTTAGAGTTCCCACGTTGATGCCACGACAATAGTTGTTTGCTCGTCAGGTTAGTTACATTGTCGCCGTGTTGTCACGGCGGGACTGACTCGCCGCTTGTGTATTTGTTGCGTCAATTTGTAGTTTGTGCCTCACACTGATCGATGTTTGGACAAATATCTGTGTATGTGGCATTGGATAACTGGCTGATAAGATATGTACTTTGATCGATAATTCTGGATGCTATGACGTGTGAAAAGTTATGGACCTGTTAGAGAACAAAGTTGTTCAGTAATAACTCTAATGATCCTTCTTTTAGATTTGGGATTAATTGCAGTGTACCTAAGAATTATCAAAATAATCTTTATTCAACGTCAAAACAAATTTAAACATAAGAAAATAAAATCTTGTACATGCATACGAACTAGAAAAAATAAAATAAAAATGCTCTCGTTAGAGGAATGTAAAGACTGAATATAATTCAGACTGTCCTCATTTAAAACCATTCATGGAGGAAGACCTCCAAACAGTCTTTAATTACATGATTTCAATTTGTGTACTTCAATATCTCTTTCATCTTTCTCACAATGACTCTATCATCTTTCACTTCTCTATTGACTCTATCATTTGTTTCTTAGAGAGAAAGTAATATTGTTTCTTTTATTTTTGTCTTAGAGAGATAGTAATATTGTCTCTATAATTTTTCTTTTAGAGAAACAGTAGGATTGTCTCTATCATTTTTCTCTTAGAGAGACAGTGATATTGACTATATCGTTTTTCTCTTAGATAGGCAGTTCTATAACTACGCTATCGTCTCTCATCTTTCTCGCAGAAAGATACGATAATTAGAAAAGGACTATACTTTTTTCTAATAATCCTGGAAAATAGGTTTTTTGGTAGAATCATGTACTGATTGATCACCATGCTTAACATTTCTATCATACGGGTAATAACATTATAAGTTCGTACTCAAATTGGATCTGGACAGTAATTTATTTCTTGAGAAGAAATCACGGATTACAAGCTATTTGTAGACCACCAACTGCGCACTAGTTGTTTTTATTCATTATGGTCGGAGGTCTTCAACCTGCTCGTTATGTCATGCTAATGCCGCCCCACTGAATGCATGCTTGTTGTATCATATCGTTCCAAGATTTGCATACAAATTGGCAGTCGGATGTGTGTAGGAGTCCATCCTATTGTTAAGCTCGAGACAAATGAAGATAAGCACCAAAACATGACGGGTGTTGCTTGTTACTCGTTGGGATCAGTTACAATGTCATTAGTTAACTTAATTATAATTAGAAATTAATAGCGTGTCAATTAAACAACTGTTTTATTGACTTGTATTCTTAATTTTTCTGACCGTAACACATATATGAATGTGTATAATATTCATATATCTGTTCTTTTCAAATTGTATTTTTTATTTATTATAAATTATTAATAGTATTTAGAGATGAATTTGCTAGTCTTCACAATGTTTCCAGTATTTCCTTTTTAATATTTTTGTCACTTAAACAACTTCTTTGTCATAATTTATTTCTTATGACAAGAAATCGTAGGCCACATAGCCGAAACGTAGAAATCATAGTACAAATATCTTTATATTTTATACTTAATATGTCAATAGAAACATTTTTGTTAAAGGAAAATATTAATATTGCATCTACGTATTGTCGTAAGATTATCATAATCATAAGGGTGCAAGACGTTTTTGGTATTTTTAAATTTATTATGCAGGCACCATACCAGAGTCGTCTACCTCATACCTCCATTTCACTTAATTCCACAGCAAAGAAGCAGTATCCGTATAACAATGTTCCGTTCCGTTCCGTTGATTTTACTTCTTTTGTCACAATTTGGCAAGTTACACTGTGGTTCTTTTTGGACGTGCAGATTTGCTGCGAATCTCATAGGAACCACAGATATTATAGGCTGTATCTTACCGAAAGGCTACCTAGTCTGCTTGCTTGTCAATTTTCTGCTACAAAAAATGGCGGTGACTACATCTAACTCATTTTATATACTTCTTCATGTAATTATACATATTAGACGTCTCCCTCTCCTCCCCTTCCACAAGATCAAAGGAGTCATAAGTGCGTTGCCTACCTTTTATATCTCTTTTTTTAAGGTTTGAATACCGAATGCGAGTTGTTTTTTGAACCTTTATTTCCATTTAGATAGATATCTATAGCTCTAGAAAATGACTCACCCCACCTCATTAGCAAACCTTTATATCAAAACGTTCCGTTATTTAGAAGTAAGGGATGATTAACACAAATGTATGTGTATATTTAAGTCGACTATCGAACCAAAAGTCGAGGAATATCGGAATCGTAAAATACTAGTTAGTTGGCTTACGCCACTTAATTTATTAAATCTATTCGACATAAACTTGGTCTCATGACGCAAGCCAGATCACTCGGAACTATTATAACCGGCAGCCATTATTTTATACATGTAAATCAACACAATATACTAGTGAGGAGTGTATCTTTAATTACATAATTAGCATAATGAAGATTTATCATCACTTTTATTGGTTACTGGACTGTAATAAATTCTATTAGGGCGAATGATAATGGCGTGCAGTAGGCGTGGCGTATCCCTTTGTAGCTGCTTACGATTGCCGTGTAATTGTACTTTGCACTTAGAAATATATGCATAGATTTGTAGTTGACACTAAGTTTTGAAAGAAAGAAACCTTTTTGAATATATTAAATATTGTAAATATCATTACAATGCACGTTATCGCCACTGTGTTCAACCTCACATGCTCCAAGGTCACGCACAGTGCGGTTTCAGAGAAATATCCTTCTGTGCACGCTCTGATAGTAAAATGAGCTCCCGAAGTTTTCCCCGGGAAGTACAATGGGGCTTTTCATTTATGGAGTAAATACTTTTTTGGACACGTTTGTTTTTTACCAATTTTGTCTCAAATGCTTAACGTTAAATCATACCATTCATATTGCTTTCAATCTTTATTCAATTATCTGTGGAGTAAAATTATTTGTATAAAAAAGTAATACGTATGAGGTAGCTCTTGCCAAAAACTAGAAATATAAATCATGGTAATTATCAAGTTTAAAAAAAATAACTTAATATTAATTAATGTGTGATTTATCATTTCATAGAAAAAAAAAACGTAAATCTATTGCTTTTTATCTATAGAATCATCTTCATATATGTCCTTTACTTAAATGAAAACTTCTGACCCAAATACAATTAAAATTTTGTGTATTTTCTCGATTCTTCATAGTTAAGTGGTTGGTATACCGGTTTCAAGGAGTTGCTATCTCTGAGGTCTCCCGTTCGAGTTCCAGTGAGGGCATGTTTGTCTGACGAATGCGAGCATTTGTACCTTAGTCATGGTTATTAATATATATTTCTATCAAAAATATTTATATATGTATAATATATGTACGTCTATGCATTACCCTACATCCCATAACACAAGCCTTACAGAGCTTACTTTGGGCTAGGCTAATTGGTGTAAGTGTAAGAAATAAAAAAAACTTTTCTTCTATTGTATCATACAACACAAGAATCATATTGTTCGCTACATTTTCATAGTGTGTGCTAAATTCGACATAAGCTTGACAAGACTTCAGCTATTTATACAATAAAAATTTATCTGTTACTATTGTAAAATTATCTGATAATAAATATCAACTCAGTAATTTTGGTAAATAAATACCAAAGTATTAATTTTGATAAATAAGTACCAAACATTTAATCCGTGCCAAGGCTCGTAAAGTATTGTCAAATAAATTATTACGAACTCGTTTCAACTATGTAACCTACATTAGACCTACTCAATTGATTGAAGTCTTGTTTTTGCTTTACAAGTGCAAGTGATCTGGATTATCAGATAAAAGATTTATTTCCTTGGATCGACGAATTTATTGCCTCTGAGTTTACTCATTCCTATTTCATAGTTAAAACTCTTGCTGATGAAGCAATCACCAAATCTATCTTGTATTATTCGTGTTCAAAAGAGCTTTGTTAGAAGGCATTGTCTTAACTTTGCATATCGTACCACTGAGAATAATTCGTTGAATTCCAATTACTGATCCTTCTCTCAGGTGTTTAGTTTTGATAGAGCAGTCGTAGTCACCCGTGTCTCCTGGTAACTCCTCACTATAATTCTCCATCTGTTTCTGGTGGAAGCGTACCTTACGTATTCATAGAGAGATTCTCGAGTTAGTCTTTTTTTATAGGATAAGGCAGCAAACGAGCTAACGGATCATCTGATGGTAAGCGATAACCGCTGCCCATAGACACCCGCAACACCAGAGGAGATGAGTTGTGATGAGGAGATGAGAGTCACAGATGCGTTGCCGGCTTTTTAAATGGGAATATGTTCTTATTTTGATATACTGCAGGCAATTCATTCCACAGTGTAGTAGTGTGTGGCAGAAAATTCCTGGTAAAACGCACTGTGGTGGACTGCCAAGCGTCTAGATGATGAGAATGAATGTTTTGTTGCATAGAACGGTGACAGAAAGTATAGCAGGAATTAATCCGAACAATTCCTCGGAGCACTCCCTGTAATACTCTACGCAGCGCCAAGGAGTCTAGTCGACATGAAATATTCGGGTAGTCGACGATTCGAGTCGCTCTCAGTTGGATGCGGTCCAGAGGGAGAAGCTGGTACTGGGGAGCCACTGCCCAAAGATGGGAACAGTATTTCATATGTGGCCAAACTTGCGCCTTATAGAGTTGCATTCGGTGGGCCGGTGTGAAATACCGCCTCGATCTTTTGAGACTATTTTACACATCATACTTCTTTGAGACTATTTTAGCCTTACCCTCTAGGTGTCCGCGGAACTGTACTTCGCTCGATATTTCGACACCGAGAATTCCAATACTGCCTGAGGCAGTTAAGGGAGAGCTTTCAAATCTAGATGATGCGATAAAGGATAACTTTATAGCGGTAAACACGCAAACTTGTGTCTTAATGGGGTTAAATTGGACCAGAGTAAGTCTACCCTACAGTCTACAATCTACAGAGTAAGTTTATTTCGACTCTCAACGACGTTTTCCCGAGACATATTTGCGTGACCAGTGTAAAAGGTATCACCCGTGCTATCATCCGCATAACAATGAATGTTGCTGATTTACAACATATCATTGATATGCAGAAGGAACAGTGTAGGCGATAACACACTGCCTTGAGGGACACCAGCATTTACCGACAGTACGTCAGAGCATTTACCATCGACTACGACCTTAATGCTTCTGTATGCTAAAAAACTAGTGACCCATTCGCGCAATTTCTCAGGAAGCCAGTAGGAAGTAAGCTTCGAAAGAAGCGCTTTGTGCCATACCCGATCGAAGGCCTTCGCTATGTCGAATCTAACCGCCAATGCTTCTCCCTTACTCTCAATCGCCTATGCCCAACGATGTGTAAGGTATACCAAGAGATCACCAGCTGAACGACCCCTACGGAAGCCATACTGATGATCACTGATCAACTGGTAAACCTCAAGGTATCCAAGGAGCTGACTATTGATAATGGACTCCATTATCTTTGAGAATAGGGAGATTATGGCTATCGGTCTATAGTTGGACGGATTAGAGCGGTTGCCTTTTGTAGGTATAGGGTGCACTAAGGCTGTCTTTCATGAAATCGGCACTACGCCAGAAGAGTAGAAGAGCCGAAAAAGACGCGTTATAACCGGTGCTAACTCAGGAGCACACGTCTTCAACACGATCGGAGGAATTCCTTTTGCTCGACTTGTGGACGTCTAGGGATAGAAGTGCCAAACCCACTGAGCTTTGGTGGAACCGGATATCTGGCATAGAGCTCTCACACCGCGGTATCTCTTGTTCCCCATCATCCAACGTCGAGTTTGACGCAAAGAATGTGCCTTTAGATAAGCTTTTTCCTTTGCGTCGTGGGCCAATGAATCATCTCCCCTGAGTAGAGGTGGAAAGGATGGCTTGCAGAAGTTCCATTGAATAGCCTTAGCCTTATCAGTCTCATACTAAGCGGCATGAAAATCCGCCCAACTGCTGTTATTATTTTTTTTATAAAAGTTTAAAAAAAAATTAATGTCGTTTATATTTAAACGAAAGTGTAAAAAAATATTTTACTACTAAATGACGTACTTTTCATACAAACTTCCATACAAACCCCATTTTTCGCATTAAGAGTAGTCTATAATTTCTTAGGCCCTAGATTATCTGTTTACCAAATTTAAATCGATTCAGTATCTTGGCGCGAAAGTACGATAGGCAGAAAGAGATATTTTCGCATTTATGAGTATTGTGTTGGTAAAAATTAACATCTTATCACTAAGTCGGGTGGCCGTTCGCTATCAACCACCTATGATCCCGTTGTAGCCTGCAGCTACAAATATCCCAAGTATATAACGCATGCTATGAAATGAAATAAATAAAAAAGTAAAATATTTTGGTTAGATGATCATTATTAAAGGAGTTAAGTAGACAAAAATAACAATTAACAATGGTCAGATATTAACAATTTCTTTGATTGCATTAGTAATACAAAATCAGAATAAGATCAAGAAGAAATCTAATGTTCCCATTTTCATGTGATTGATTTATCAAAGGCAATTGATTAAATGCATAATGCACCATATAGCGAGATTAGTATTAGACTTGTAATCGCCGTCAATAGCTTTGTGCTAGAACTTAATAAAGTTCATTATTGTAGGAAAGTGATAAATCTACGGGTAGACTTGTCATAATTTAATGAGGAGTGCGTCAGAAAGTGTCTTCTATGATATTCGTGATTAGAATTGCTGTTGAAAATCTGATCAAAGAAGGATTTTTATGTTTGTGAGTGTACATTTTATTATTAAATCAGGCTCATCATCAAGCGAGACTCAATCCCGTGTTTTATCGAACGATTACCAATTAGTAAACCTAATAAATGAACATTAAAATTGAGTAACCTATATATTACATTTTTATTAGAAATATAAAGTTATGAAGAAAATATACTAATATTGCTTACATTACATACAGGAATAATTATGTTGAAAATATTGGAGAAATAAATAAACAAATAATAGAATAAATGAAATTAAAATTGACTACTATTAATGATAAATTTTTCGTCCTTTCCAATATTGCTGTGCACGACAGAGTCCATAGAGATCCTCTTTTATAAATAACCTTGTGGTAAAAAATGCTTTATTAAATATTTCATCATTAAATACAATTTAGTTACATGACGTATTAAAACAATCTAAACAGCTCTGGATTCAAATCCTTCTTATCAAAAACAACTGCTAACTGTAAAATCTAATTTCGAGATTCTTGACCCACATTCGACTATGCATAAGAAATAAATTCTCCTTTTAAAACAGACAATCTTGAAGGCGCCCTCATAATTAGTGATCAATAAAACAAAAATTAGTCACACATTACGCTTGGGGGTATCATCATTAGTGATTGTAAAACACTTTCATTTAATTGGTGTTTGTAAAGAAGCCGCCATCATCAGCACACAAGACTCGAAGTGTTTGATGGATAATAAACATGTTCCATTAAACCTTTGTTTTTCTTTCATAATACTTGAATTAGTATTTAGATAAAAGAACTCTGTGTAACGTTAACGTGCTCTAAATATTTCAGTTTCTAAATTGTTTCAGATGTTGGAATAAATTGCTGAACATAATTCCATAAGAACATGCACAAGTGGATTTTTCTCTTGTCAATTTTTAACGCTACGCAATAGTGTACTGCAGTTTCGTTTTACGGATAAGACACGTTTCAATCACTGGAGATTATAATTCCAGAACTTATGTCGCAAACAGGGAATGCAATTGAACGTTATACTAACGACATGCGATTTTAACTCCTTACCATAACGAGTAGTTTACTCGTCTACCAACTTAGTAGTAATAAAAATGTAGTAGAAGTATCTAAGCATATAGTAGCCGCTATTAAGATACATTACATAGAAGTACTTTACCTGCCTACTTCAGGAAGTTAACGAGTAAACGCTCACTCGCAATTTTAAAAATTATAGCATTACATATTATACGAGTATGTAATGTTTAAACTAGTGATAAGAAATACACTAAAAAGATTCTAAGTAAGTTATAACAAAAAATTAACTTAACTCTACATAAAAATAGTGACAACATATATGAATAAATTCATTTTAAAATGCAATATAGCAATTGGTCTGAAAGTGGATGACATTTATTTTTATACAGTTCTATTCAAATCTTCTAATTTACTTATATCATGGTTAATAACTTCAGAAAATTAAACAAACGGAGAAACACGTTGTTGGTTGGCATTGTTTCTGGTTATATTATTTTTAAATTCTGTCAGATCGTTTTTATATGCATCGTCGCCATCGAAACATTTTTTGTGGATTCACACTCCAACGATCCGTTTAGCACTCAACTCCTCCGGTGAGAACTTATGTAATTATTGAAGAGTGTGAAATTCGGTAATACGGCGTCGCTCATTCATTGACTGGTCTTAACGACCCGCTTTATTGATAACTTTGAGTTGCGTCATATTTTTTAATATTCAAAACCAATTGATCTCTCTACATTGATTTCAAATAAAATGATCTGTTTTATCTCTTCCCTTGGCGTTGATTAAGTTAAGTTAAAATAGTCCTGTATGTACAGTTATGTACATAGTTATTAGTGATGGGTCGACTAACCAACTATCCAATTAATCGGCTGGAAAAAGAGCAACAAATCAATCAATTTGATCATTGCCTTTGATATTTAGTTCTATTCAGTTCTACCTGGACTCAGGATTCAGTTTGTTAAATGCATATGTTGAAGATACGAATTTGGTTCTTTGATAGTTATGAAGGAGCAATTACCTTATTAATTAATATATACTGTTTGATAACAAACAACAAATAGCAGATTGTTTAATTATTAATTAAGTTCTTACCATAGTATTAGGTGCAATAAGTTTTATTACAAACTAGCTTTCTGCCCGCGGCTTCGCCCGCGTGGATTTCGGGATTGGGTGTATAGAGGGTTAAGGGTCATAGCTTTTGCCCACGGCTACATATACGCGGAAGTCGGTTTATGGTGCGAAGATTTTATCGCGCTTCCCGTGGGACTATCCGTTTTTCCGAGATAAAAAATGCCGCAAAACTCCTCAAGAATCACTCTATCTATTGATGAAAACCGCATAAAAATCTGTGCAGTAGTTTTTGAGCGAAGCCTTTATTGCGCATCCCGTGGGATCTGTCGATTTTTCCGGGATAAAAAGTAGCCTATGTTACTCGGGGAGAATATAGCTTTCCAAAGGTGAAAGAATTTTTGAAATCGGTCCAGTAGTTTAAGCGTGAAGAGGTAACAAACAAACAAACAAACAAACAAATAAACAAACAAACAAACAAACAAACACACTTTCGCATTTATAATATTAGTTGGGATTAGTTGGATTAATGTCAAATAATTTACTTAATGAAGTCTTTAATCCCCATATTCTTATATCTGGTCGTTTATATTATATTGCAGATGGTAAGTCGAAAACCAAAGTATATATAATTATTAATGTTTTTATTATTAATGTAAATATAATTTATTCGTGTTAGAAAATGAATGGAGTCGAACCATTTATTTATTGACATAAGTAAGCAATTTGATATTTTTGCCGACTTGTCGTGGGCTATAAATGCAGCCCGATAATCAGCTTTTCCGACTAGTCGATCACTAGCCAGTATATCGCTATTAATAACATACGTTTGATACGTCGTACAGTTTACCATCTCACTAATAGCAAGACATTTAAAATTTACGTTTGGTTAACAATTTAAAGTATCTTTAAGTGTTCCAAGATTCTTCCCACGTCACTTGCTCTTGTTATTCAAAACCTCGTGAGAGGCGCAGTATCTTGGGCTTTTATTTTTACTTCCTTTCTAAAGTCAAACCAAAAATTATCAAATGAAGTTAACCACAGTTCACGCCATCACCGACAGCAATAAGTAAATTTATACAACATTTTATTATCCCCTTGAATAATTCCTCTTAACGTCTTCAACGTATATCATGAAATAAAATATTTTAATTACACATGACTAAAGTAAAAGACGTTAAGCTACTAAAACATAATAACCAGTAAACCAACAATAAATGTCGGAGCGAATAATGAAATCGAAAGCAGAAAAGCAGCGAAATAAAAATTACACAAAAGTGAAGCCCATAAAAATATTTTTCTGCCGTAAAACTAAAAATGAGTCGTACAAGCCACCCATGACGAATACCTGCCACCGTCATAAAAGTGGCCCACAACAATGCATTATTTACCATTATATCGGCAACGACAGGCGGACTAATTACAAACATCAACATTAAAGTAACGTAGGTGTAAAAGCCATGGGTTATATGTTTTTTGATGGTACCTTCAAAAACTGGCTTAGAGTCGATGGCAACAATGAAACGAGACCCAATATTGACCCTTGCGTAACCCCCGCTTTCCCACGGTGTCCTGATAGAATTTCTCATGTTGTTCCAATGTTACTAGCGTGTGTTCGAGTGGCATAGGGCGCCTGGACGTTCATGAGTTGCGTAAACAAATTGTTCGTCAAATATTGGGCTGATTAGTCGGCTTTAGGCATTTGAAACCACATAATGCGGCTTTTAACTTCCAAAGGACATGATAATTGGATTGGATTTTTGTACAAAGTCCACTTTTGATTTTTTTTACGTCTACATAGTATCTGGCATGCGCGTAGGCAAGACTAACAATTCATTGTTTGTTGGAGATAATTTTATACTTATGCATCTGTTTGATTCTCAACAAGCTCGATTGATCTGCCTACATAATTCATAACTAATTTGCTTATGTTATTACTTTTAACTCTCGAAATTCTCAAACAAGTGAATTATTCATATATTATTAATATAAAATTAATACAAAACTATTCCATATTCATAAAAATAGGTCCTTGCGAAAGTTTTTTTTTATTTATAGTGGTGGTTGTAAATAAAGAAACAATTTAAAGACTGTGTTTACATGAAATTATTTAAAACATCTGGGCGACGATAATAGTGTTGAGCATACTAATGAAGCAATAAACAACATAAGAGATCAATATAACCGAGCCACTAGTCTGTGATACTTGAATTTGTCAACAATAAACAACATATTTCTTTACTATACATACTATAAATTAAATAAAGAAATGATTGATACTTTTACTTACAATTCAATAAACAGCCACCGTTTCTTACAGGAGGTTGATAAGTCCAATCTCTCTAATGTAATGCTCTCCTCAAATACCCCTCATGCACTCCCTCAAGAAAAAACTCCCCAAGCTTAAAAATAAATTGCGCAAACTTTTCCTTGAGGGAAGTCTTAGCTTATAAAATGTGATATTATGTAGTAGTGTATTATATGTTCCATTTATGTATTAGGGTTTTTTTATAGATTTTATATATAAGTATCTTCTGCGTATGTATTGACATCTGTTTTTAATGTCTTTTGTACAACTACCTCTTTATATTTCTGCTGATAGATAGAAAATGCCTAAGGCATTAAGTCCGCTATTGTTCATAAAGTTTAAATAAGTAAAAAAAATAAGAATGCGTAACCACAATCTGACAAACAAGGTAAATATTTTCTGCAGAACGATACTATTGAAAGAGCAACTGAACTAGTAGTCTCGCTTCACAGTCTATTCTACAGTACTACAGTCTTCTACAGTCTATGAATCAGAATAAATTAGTAAGTTGAGTAGATTCATTCGAGACATTTTTAACTTCACCTATGACTAGGATTATCATCCCTTGTTGGATTTAAAAATAAATTAACATTCAGAGCCAGTTTGATATCTTAAACATTATCAAAAATAATTTAGGTTTGCCCTCAATCTTGAAATATGATTCCCTGCTATAAAGCGATAACAAGCAGTGTAAGTACTTAAGCCTACAGCCGAAGAGAAGGGATTGCGTCCATCATATCCCAACACTATCTGTAGATTTACAACCGCATTATACTCGGCATTTGCATTTAGGTATAATTATAACAATTCATAATGTCTAAACTGCGTTGCAGCGCTCTGTTCGTGAAGTGATATTTTGTTCAACGCACTCACGCAGATGATTAAACGCTAAAACAATTTTGAATTCAATGAGTTTCGCGTCAGAATCCTCATTCGCTTGACGTTAACTAGCTTCAAGAAAATTTGCTGATGTTTTTGCTTTATCTCCTATTGGACGGGCCTGAGGTTGGGTGTTTAATTCTGTGGTACCATTCGAGCCAAGGGTAACGATGTTAGTCGATTATGAAAGTGTTTGATATCTCAAGATGTTATTATTTGTTGGGAACTTGTTAGCGCGTGGTTTGTGGACTTAGACTGTTATTCCATTTGTATTACAAATAAACAACATTAGCTTAAGTCAAGTTTGCACTGAGGCTGTGTTGTTCAAATATTTTAATTTGAAGTAGGTTTATTCCGTAAGAGTATGAAGGCAGCATAAAAAATATTATCATTTTTCAAACACAAGTTGATTCATTCAACAAGCAAGCATCATAATATGTTTTTTTTTCTGTTTTTGGAAGATGTTTTTGTTTTTAAATGTCCACATTATAATAGTAATAATTATTTATACATTATAAATACACTTCCAGAAAGTGTTTTTGCTTTGCTTTATAACAAATTTAAAGCATTTGTTAATTATACTTTAATAGTTAAAAATACTTGAAAAATCGTTAAAAAAATTATTTACCTTGTAGTGATTGAAATGAAATGATTTCTTAATTACTGAAATGCTTGGATTTAAGTTTTTTGACATATAATATAGATATAATAGGACATATGTATATCTGATATATTTATTGTGCGGATATGTAAATAGAAGTAATTGTGTTATTTTTACACGCTTTTTATTGACTTACTCTGTCCGTTTGTTTGTTTGTTTGTTTGTCATGATCAAATCTTGTAATCGATTTTTCGACCACTTCTACTGCTCCAATCGAGCTCAAATTTTTTTTACATGTGTATTCTAGATGACAATACAATATTCAATCATTTTCGAATCATAAAAATACATAATTATGTTGTAATAAATTAAAAACTTTTTAATATGAGAATTGGTTCAATGAAGCAAACAGATAGAATTTGATATAATGCATATGTTTAATTCTAATACTACATTTTCTGAACAATTATGTACATTTCTTTATGTTTGTTATAATAATCACGAGACTAAAAAGTAGTAAATAAAAAAAAAATAAAAAAAACTTTTTAAAAAACACGCTTTTTACGCAAAGACTAAAAAACGTTTGAAAAAACTTTTGTTTGTTATAAAGACTAAAAAACATTTAATCTAAAAAGTAGTAAATAAAAAAAATTAAAAAAAACTTTTTAAAAAACACGCTTTTATTAAAAAGACTAAAAACCGATCTAAAAACTTGAAAATAAAAATAAAGTCACGCTTTTAGAAAATTTGGGTACATATCAAGAAAAATTTCTGATGACAAAAAGAAATGTAACTCAAAAATTTGTCTATAAAATTTAGCAAATTAGTCCAAGAACTCAATGACTATAAAAGCGTGGGGTGTAAATGTTAAGACCATTAAATGAGTAATGTTTAATTTTGAACACCCCACGCTTTTATAGTCATTGAGTTCTTGGACTAATTTGCTAAATTTTATAGACAAATTTTTGAGTTACATTTCTTTTTGTCATCAGAAATTTTTCTTGATATGTACCCAAATTTTCTAAAAGCGTGACTTTATTTTTATTTTCAAGTTTTTAGATCGGTTTTTAGTCTTTTTAATAAAAGCGTGTTTTTTTAAAAAGTTTTTTTTATGATATTGAAAGGAGGAGATAAAAAAATTGATTTACAGATTTTCTTGCCTGTTATTATCTGAAAGGTTCTCCCAATTTTCGAACAGGTGTAGATTTATTTTTCTTTGTTTTCCTTGTATGTTCCGATTCGTGTACGTTACTATTAAGTTTTATGTGTCCTTCAATTTCATATATTTTTTTAACACCTTTGCTCGTATAGCTGATGTAATTCCACTGGTTTTAATATATATAAAGCGGGTCATAAAAAACGCGTGTGTTACCAAAGCAAATAGTTAAGTTATAGTCCATACAAATTCCATAACAGTATTATTTAAAATTACTATTCTTTCGAACTAATCGCCGCGCGGCACCTATCAGTAGGCAGCGCTAGCGCACTGTTGAAATGGCGGGAAAGCAAAAGTGTGCATTCACAGTTTGAGTTTATTGAAATGTTTTTTTTTACTGTTTCCTCGGAAATGAGTTAAAAAAACGTCGTACGATATACGTGCCATCATAACGCACTAATATCGTAATGTACTATAACGTAAATAAGTAGGCACTTATTCACGTCAAAAAATATGGCGTAAACGCCTATGTTGAATAAATATTAATTTGATTTTGATTTAGGTGATGATGGACCTGACCTCAAAGTTAGTTAATATTGTATTTTCGATACAAGTGATTTGTCGACAAATAATAACAATAAAAAATATTGTAGATATGAAAAATTCGATATAAAATATGACGTGACAATTGACATAAGTGATTAATTTTTTCCAACTCAGACTTACGTAGTGTAATTATTAAACTGAAATTATTGCATTAATAATCCAAACCCAAGCTGGCTTGGTCATATGTGTAGCAATTGAGGTGTGTTATTGTGTACAAGATGCATATAATTGTATCAGTAGAATTAATGTTTCAAAGTATCTTTTCCGACTAATCCAATTTATTGAACACTGTATTAGTTCAAATGTTTACCGAGCAATTGTAATCGTCGAGTCGATAGATTGCGTGCGCATGCATCAACCGGCGAGATCTGCGGCGCCCCGCTGCATTGTTTGTGGCGCCTGTCAGCGTGTAATGCGCGCTTATCAACTGCATTCGAATGTAACGTTTAGTTTGCGAACTGAAAATTAAGAATGGTTTTTTTATTGGTCTTAACTGTCAAATTTGGAAATTTTTGAAGGGATTTTATTAAGTGACATCGGAAAATTTTGCTTTTTTTTATTGCCGTATGTGGCAGACGAGTAAGCGGCACACCTGATGTTAAGCGTTAACCGCAGCTCATGGACTTAAGCAATTCCAGGGGTAGACACAGCTAAGCCGCTGCCTACCGTGATAAGCTATTTTTTATTTGCTGTTCCAATTCATGTTATAGAACGTATATGTGTTGGAAACACGAAAAAATTTGCTTCATTGTTAAAATGATAAACGTACATAATTGCAAATATATTAAGACCTGTGTCAAGATTATCCTTGACTGCCTTAATTTTTCTTTCGTCATAGACTCTGCTGTAGATGCTGCTGCAGGGTTCCCTTAGGAAGGTTAGGATCAGATACTACGACATTAGTTAGTTTAGTAACCATCGATATCGTTTAAACATTTATAAATATTTGTCTTTTCGTTAACAAACAAAATTCTTTCAAATCTCAACTAAACCTCTTAAGAATATAAGGTACACAACTAAACTGGAGCTAAAAATAAGAAATCAAAACTTGTAACACTAAACCAGTTGTTTTATCTTTTTCAGTTTCATCACCATGGCTTCATGGCCTCAATAGAGGTACAAAATTAAGAAGGTAAGAATTTGAGCCTAAATTGAAAGTATGTATAATTGTAATTAATTAAACAGAAAAACTTACATATTAAATTAATCAAATCTAAAATGAACTTTGATAAAACTAATGATTAATTTATAGATGGTGAGAGTGTAACAATAATTTGTAAATTACCTCAGAATACTATAAATAACAATTTAATAAAATCTAAATCGTATTTGAAAAAGTTGAATAACGAAGCTTTATTACAAACTAGACGATAATCATATAGATAAAGCATACTATAATCGCACGTTTTGAACTGTTCTCTTAAGAATTACATAAGAAAATTAAATAAATCATAAATATATAAAAATACTTATTCATAATAATACCAAAACATATGTACATTGACATTATTTCATTAATTTTAAAATTACTCATATAAAAGTTAAACTGAATAATAATTAATTCATTTACAAAACAGAAAACATAGAAATTCAGCTCATAATAAAAATATCTATAACAATATGTATGTTGGCAATACTAGATTATTTATAAATTATATCTTAAAGTTACGATACAGCGAATCAAATAATGACCTATTCAGTATTCACATATAAGCGAAGCTCCTATTACTGATTGGTTTGACATTGATAAGAGAGAACATAAAAATACCGCACGCAATGCTGATGGCGAACCAATAATAATAAATCTATAAACAGAATCAATAAAAACGCCATGAAAATTATTGTCATTGGAATTTTGACGACTAGTATTCAAGAAGTGTTTGGGCTTGTACATCACATGTACTGTGATGTACTTCAAGAGACTGGGGCACTGACACTGGTTAAAGCAAAGAGACAAATGACCATCGCACGAATGACACACAAAAGATGTAAGTAATATGAGATTGCTCCATCATAATAAAACACTAAATTTAAAAAGTTTTAGATACAAATGTTTTAAATACATACTTTTATACTATCCTAATTAGATATAACAGCATGTCTTGATTCAATTACCAACTTACAGCTAGCTTCCGGTTTGAGAATTTAAAGTAATGCACTTCAACACTTATTGTGTTTGTGTCAAATATTGTTTTTTGTATCTGAATTGACATTTATTAAGCATGCCGATTAAGCATGATCCACATGCTCAATCGCTCAAGGCGTTTAAGTCATGCTTAATTTCAAACCCTCAATTCGAGAACCGACAGTAATCGATTCATCGTCGAACACTTTCCTTCACCTCTTATTTAACACGGAAAAAAAATTACAAAATACCCACGGAAATTCGGAGGATTCTCGTACTAAGAGGGCTTAGTCAGTCACTGACTTATCGAGTATTTGTAATAGAAAAAGTCAAGCATTGTAAACATAGAAATATACCCTTAGAGACTTCGACCCCATTACACGAAGGCACCACAAGGTTTCTATTAGTCCGAGCTTCTAGCAGCGCGCTTGAGTTATCTCGACGTTCCTGACGACCTCCACATAGTCGAATTGTCATCTCTGAGGTCCCGGGTCCCGGGTCCCGGTGGGGGCAGATGTTTGTGTGATGAATGCGACCATTTGTACCTTAATTATTAATCATTTAACAAATGTGGCGGAACCGAATGTTTCACACTATCTAAATAATCTTACCCTCTCGATGGCGACTGCCGATTTAGTTGTAAATTGTAAAATAACCCTTCAGATTACTGTAAACTTTTCGAAAAAAATCCATAAATTGTCCTTCACTAGACGCTCACTTGATTTGTACACAAAGGCGCGGGTCCGTCGTCGTCGAGTGGTTATTACACCGGTTTCAAGGTGTCCATCACCATCACAGAGGTGCCGGGTTCAAATCCCAGTAGGGGCAGATGTTTGTGTGGTGAATGCGAGCATTTGTACCTTAGTCATGGTTGTTAATATATATTTTTATCAAAAATATTTATATATGTATATTATATGTACGTCTATCCGTTACTCTAGATCCCACAGCACAAGCCTTACAGAGCTTATTTTGGGCTAGGCTATTTGGTGTAAGTGTAAGAAATATTTTGTTTATTTATTACCTTAACGGGTTAAGGTAATAAATTCTTACACACAGATTTTTAGCCATCATTCTATACAGAGAGAGAGCTAAGAATCAAATAGATCTACAAAAATTATATCATTCATTGATCTTGCACGAAAGCTATTATTATATATATATATATATATTATATATATATATATATATATTATATATATATATATATATATATATATATATAATATATATATATATATATATATATATATATATATATATAATAAACATAAATTACATAATAATTATATAAATGGTGGTGTGTTTACGACAAAGTTTATATCTATCTAACAAAAACATCAATTCATAAACTCGTTAATATCCGACTGATTGGGGTCTGAGGTAAAGGAAAGTACTGACGGTCACTTGCTAAGCTTAATTGAGATCTACTAGCGAGCTAATGAAGATAGACGCACGCGCCGACGATTAATTCTGGCACGTCGTTTGTCATACTAAATTAGTCTGCTAGCATCTTGTTAGACGACGCCGAAGAAAAGCTAGCCAGTGACAATCGTTCATTGTATTTATTAAACGATTTAAATGATGAAAATCTATACTAATATTATAAAGAAGTAAAGTTTGTGTGTTTGTAAATTGTAAAGGGAATCTCGGGGTCTACTGAACCGATTTTAAATTTTTTTTCACCAATAGAAAGACACAATGTTGCTGAGTGTCATAGGTTATATTAAAATCCGAAAAATAAAAAGGCTTTTACGTGGTAGTCCGTTTTGCAAAGTAAATGGGTGAAAAAACGGGTAGCGAACGGAGCACGATGGCTTCGGGTTTAATTCGGTTCGCGTTCGTGCTCGCTTCGGGGATATTAGTATTATGCCCAACGAAGTGGGCACGGGTTAGCTAGTAACTAAATAATTAGGTGGATAATGAGTTCATTTTGCTACTACTCGTACACACTCATTCATACATATTACATTTTCACAGAAGAGACAAAATGTACATTGGTAATGGACGTGTGTGCAGCAGCAAGAAGGGTCTACACCCTTGTGGCGGTGTATGATTGTATAACCGTTTCAGCCGTAACTCAGAAATGATATGAAAAAATATCTGTCCTACGAGTATATATAATCCCGTTCCCGATTTCTTCCCCTTCCCCAATCTTCACACGCCAGACATGCTTGTATGTTAGAAACACCCTAAGCAGACAATTTTCAACATACTATTTTATTTTAATTCCTACATGACAACTACACATATTCAACCCCATCCATCGGAAGCTTATAAAACGCCTAGGGGAGCATTTACTTTTTTGGCTACTGTATGTTATTATCTCATTATAGTAAAATGATTGTATTATAAATTGTAGGTAGGTTGTATTATGAATGTTTGCATGTAAGTATGTATGTATTTATTACACATTTTTTATAAACTTTTTTTTATAAATATATAATGGTATAGTAATATTCTACTTATTATTTCCATTCTATCTTAAGTCTTTTTCCACCGAATCTTCTTACAAAACATTCAATGAGGTTAACTGGAAGAGATCTCTTTTAGAGAAAGTCAACCTTTGTACATATCCTATCTGTTCTAAGTATCTTATCTTTAACCTGCATATTACAAACTGGTGACATACATAAAATATTTTGAGTGTATCTTAAGGTTCATATTATACCATATACTATATAACATGTTACATACATACGGACATAAAAACACTTCTTCCCATGTCAGTAGACACAGGTGTAATAATTAAGACTCCCTTAGACCAAATAAGATTCCCTTATATACTATATTTAATTTATTTTTCAACAATTTATTTTTACTGTAGCCGTTATCAATAACGATCAAAAGCGAGCAATATCATTTTTATTGTATGAGAGCCCCCTTATTTTTTTTATATCAATCTATTTTTTAGTATTTGTTGACAACAAAGAAAGCGGCAAATACATTTTCTGTGAAAATGTAAACTGTCTTTTTATCTACTTCGGCACGAATTGGGCCGGCTCGACCGGAGTGATACCACGGCCTCACAGAAAACCGGCGTAAAATAGCGCTTACGCTGTGTTTCGCCGAGTGAGTGAGGGTACCGGAGGCCCAACCCCCCCTTCCCCCGCAACGCATCTGTGACTCCTCTGGTGTTGAGGGTGTCCATGGGCAATGGTTATCGCTTACCATCAAGTGATCCGTTTGCTCGTTTGCTGCCCTATCCTATAAATATCCTAAAAATATCACGCTTCAGGCGTCTCTAGTGTCAGACGGGCGGACAGCGTCGTCTAAGTAATAAAGTACCATTTTACTCTGGGTACGAAACCCTAAAAATTAACTGTCAATTAATAAAAAATATATTCTAGCACCAATGATGACAATCTGCGTCAGACCAACGACCGCACAAAGATCTCGACCCAATAACAAGCGCGGTACTAGAAGTCACTTGAAACAAATTTACAATTCTGTCTGAACAAGCACTAACATTGGCAACATTTACATTGATCAATCATCGTTAGCTTCAGAATAGCACAATTTTTATTCGACACCGTTAATATTTTTCAATAAATTCATACTAGTAAACATAGTTGACTTAATCGCTGTATGATACTGTTAAGTCAATTATATTTATTTGTCAGATGACATAGCGCGATAAGTCTGTTGCATTCTTTTGTTTTCTAGATGTTTTTGATTTCTTTTTAACTTTAATTTAAATTAGCGTGTACTAAAATAAATAAATAAACTCAAAAACTATAGCATTTATTAAAAATACATTACAGTTAAGTTTGTGCAGATTACTAAGATATCCATAAAAGTCATACGAGTAGCCCTGGTTGAAGTGATCTGTAAACGCAATCTCAAAATATAATTTTATTAAAGTTTTACATACAATCTTTACATGTCATTATTTTGTATTAAGCTTATCTAATAGTTGTAGAATTTAAGAAACAAACATATCAATATCAAATAAGACTTCATAGTTTTATTGTTTTATTTCTTAATTTTAAATGCCTTAATATATTGAAGTTTAATTTTCAAGATGGCGTAAAACCATCGGCGGATGTAAATAAATAAATATGAAAAATTTATATACACATATATTTAACTTCTTAATATGGCTGTGTTATTATAATACTTAAATAATCACTTCTACTTTTAATTCATCAAAATGGTGATAAACATTCACAATTAAATTATTTAAGTTGTTTTGTAATAAGTTTCCACACGTGAAAACCAAAAAAAATTGCTTAAATCATTTAGTTTAACTTCAGCTAGTTCGCTAAGACTGTCTATAGATAGATACCTATTTATTATGACCAATAGTCAAAATAGTCTTAATGTTTCTAAAATGGTTTTATTATACGCGCAAGCTCGAATTTCCTTGGCTATTTGACCAAATTTACAAGCTTTTAGTTTAAAACTTTCTTATAGGAATATTACATTTACTATGTTGGGATGCTCCTTACTGATCCAACGCAGCGTCATCGCATCAATTTAGATAAATCACAGCGCGTATCGCTTCCATCTTAATAACAGTACGCGACCTTTACACTGGCAACAAGTTGAAATGAAGCGTGGTATTGAATTAAACCTTTCGTTGATAGCTCTAAGCTTAATGGCAAAATGATAATATCTAAGTCTTTACCAAATGGTAAATATGTACTAAGTATATAATATGTGCTTGACTTAATTAGGATAGGTTTTTACTCCTCGGTGGGAACTGATATGTGGTGATGAAACTCGCGATCGATGAAACCGCGTGAGTAAATGGCATCGTAATGTGAACCCTACTCCCACCACCCAAATGATTAAGGAGAACCAGGGGTTTTATTGGATAGGCCTTTTTTTTTTTTTTTTTTTTTTTTTTTTTTGTTCCCCTGAGGAAAATGCATTAAATTGCATACCATACACATAATTGGATAGGCCTAGCACTCTTACTAAGAGAGCCCCACACACGCTCGCCGCCTAATCACCGGACGGTTACAGTGCAATTTCACACATTTCCCATCGAAGAAAAGTAAGTAACGATAATATATATATATTCCAAAAAGTTACCTCACAGACGCCATATACAAAATCTATACGGCTCCTCGACACCTAGATAAGTAATAGCGGTGGTCCTTGACATTGCTACCTTACCATAAATTAGGTTCCCACTTGACACCGTTTAAGAGCGGTCGCTAAACGGTTATGCGCGTGCGCTGCACACTCACTACTGTCACCAAAGGTCAGTGTCTCTCTGATTGGTACAAATTGCTCTTCATAGAACTTTCGCACCGTAACTGATGTTGAAACCCTGGGAACACATTTCAGACTCCTACGTAGATGAACCATCTGATTGTATTGTCATATATAGGAAAAAGGTCACGCATAGTGGAACTTAGGCTATTTAAGTATTTAATCAAAATTAGTGAGTTAAAACAATACATCTGTGTAATCGATTGTAGCGATAGTTAGAAACAGTACCAAGAAAACTTTTTTAAGAAATAAACGATGACAGAAAACCACCTGTTAGATATGTTATTGGTCCCACACCAAGGATTTTTTTGTTCCAAGGCAATTTATTTTAATCTTTATTGCATAATATACATATAAATAAAGTACAAATGGCGGGCTTAATATAACAAGGCATTTTCTACCAATCAACCGAGTGGCTAAGACCGAGCAAATAGCGTAGCATCTTTGACGTGCAAAAGTGACTGTAAAATCCTATTTAAAGAATAAATTATGTATTTTGATCCAGAATATAATTACTTAAACAGTATTAATTTAGAATAAGGTGTTTAAGTACTTAATTTCAGATAGTGTTCATGAATCACTCTTAATATGCATTTACTTATAGATAGGGTAGATCATTCCATAGACGAATCGCAGTGACACCATATGACTATGATAAGAAGTTAATGCGCTAGACTGGAATTTTCAAGGTGAGGTTACCTGATGAACGGAGGTCACGATCATGAGTGGATAATGCATTTCCATTGGACGACATCGCGTAGAGTTGTGTCAAACATGACCATTTTTTTATGAAACACATCTTCACATTTAAGTTTTACGGCCAATCCTCAATTCGTGATCTTATCACAGATAGCATAGGTTTGATTAATGATTGAAATGGTATCACAAATATCCGCCGTATAATACAATTAAGGATCGTCTGCAGATTAAATAGAGGGTAAGAGAAACTGGAAGATCTGGTGAAAAGATGGTGCCTTGATAAACGCCAGAAGGCAGTTCACCATTACAACCTTTATACATAACATTAATGGGCTTAACTCTTCACTTCTGTTGTGGATGTAACGATTTGGGGTTCTATAGTGAGTTTCTACCTCTTCGACACTATATTTCATATTAGGTTTTCAAATTATCAATTAATCTATCTAAAAAGGTATCTTAATTTCGCCCCTTAATCAAATTTGAACTTTAATAATATTATATGACAAATATCAATGTCATCAATTTTATTTTAAACTTATCAAGTATCAAAGTTAACAACCTGAATAGATTAGGCTGTTAACTTTGATGATCCGAACATCCTCCAAAATATAGTCACAACCTTAAAGAATACAAAATATTCCACACTTGCATTTCAACCGATAGTTTCAACGTTATTCTCATAGAAATAAAGACGAAGAAACAGAGATAGCAACATAACTAAAAGGCTTGGAAGTCGCCAGACCGTTTGCTGAATTAGCTGCCGGGATTCCTGTAACGGTTATCAATCATCCAGCAATTAAACTAGATTTGATTGATCATGCATGACACAAGCCGTAACCTGACGAATGCCCCTACTAGATTCATTAGACTCGTTCCAAATTTATTACCGGCTCGTGGTAATTTGTGGAATAATTATTCAATTAAGAAACCACTGGCAATTAATCGTTTGCATTTTTCGAATCTCATTAGCTACTTTTGAAGGGCTTCCGAAGCCTTCAAAAGTCTGAGTTTGTTTAGAAGAAGCTTTAGAAAATTAAAAAAAATTAATCCACATGGTTTGCTTTAATATAATCAAATGTAGTTTAATTCACGTCCACTGTTCGTTTAGCTTCATATGGATCATATGGTTCGTTTAGCCTCAATAAATATACTAGCATACGTATAAAAGGTAAAACACATATATAATTAAGGTTAACTTTATATTATTTAATAAAATAAAAAAATAGTGAAATAAGTATCTAATTAAAATTAATAGTTGAAAATACTATAAAATACATTCATTGTTAAGATTTTATGCCAGACTAAAAATGAATCGAAGAGAATATTACGAATTACTAAAAAAAACAACGAGAAGGTTATTCTAAACCTAATCGTTTTTCATCTTGAATTAGTTTTGAATCTTTTTGAATTGTTGAGACGATATAAATCCAGATATTAATACTAATAATAACTGGCTTGTTCAATATAATTAATTATATTGAAAAAGGTAGATTTTTATTAACCATTTAGTCAATAGGTTCGTGTTACATTTTAGTTTGCTACTAAATAATTTTATTCTATTAATATTTGAGACTGATAAAAACTCCAAAAAATACCAGAAAAATCAAATACCAGCGAAATGAAAGTGTGTTTTTAGTTTTTACCTTTTAATTATAGCTTTACTTTTTAATTTTGCAAATTAAAAATTTATTTTTCACATGGATTTTAAACAACTTCTCGAACATGTTACCATCTGAAATCGTTCTGGTGAACCAGGAGATTCCAATCTCGTGAGGCTGCGTACGCGTCCGGCTAAGCGCGCACGCCGTGGTGAAGTCTCTCTGTCTGGCGGTGGCTTGACCAACTCTTAGTCGAGCCGGCCCCGGGACACATGGCGGTCAAATCGCGAGAGCGCACCCCGCCATGTGCCCCGTATGGGCCCAGAGAACTCTGATTGGAGAGCCCCACACACGGCCGCGTCTTGCCAGCGCGGTGTCATGTTACACAAGGTCGCATTTCCCCCCCTCAAAAAAAAAATAAGGAGGTTCCAATCAGGGTCATCAAATCCATGCAGATCTATTTATTCATAATTTTCATTAATTGCCTACGATTCTGAATGACTTTCGTTAAGATAATATATTTTTATCTATATGGCATTATCAGTCAGGTCTACAGTTGCAATTTTTTTTATTAGTATCGCAGTATTTTGAATCTAATCTCTAAATCTAATTTGGAATTGCTTTCGTTCAAGGGAATGGAAACATTTTCCATCTCAAACTGTTCGAATAAAGAAGTGAAAATGATAACAAATTGGTTCAGTTGGTAACTAAGAATCCTGTGTAATCACAGAATTCTTAACAATTTCGTTGTGGCAACGTGTTTATATCTTAATCCGTTCAAGGACACTAGCAGTAATAAATTTCTATTTTTGATAAAGTAATGGTCGCTACATCAGGTCCATGCCGCACCATTTTCTTTTTTCCAAAATAATTAAGATTCAGCTCAAATTTTGATGAGGTAGTATCTACCATACATACACCATTGACCTAGACCTATAGTGGACCTTTCCCGATTTTGGTACCACCAGACTTCACATATACATTGGGAAGTTTGGAATCATTGCCATAATGGGAAGATGTTTAAATTTCTTCCGACCCCCACAGCATAAACGGCGAAACAAGATGCGATACATCCTTTATTGTGCGTGTAATATTAATATAGTTAAACAAGAAGCTAGTATTATAAATGAAAAAGTTGTTACATATAATACATACATACATTTCACATGGGTTCCATTTCCCATGGGTCAAACAGAACTAAGTCCTTTAGCTCGTAACTGTAGATATATATATATATATATATATACATTTGTGAATTTTAGATACATATATAATATGGCAGAAGCCATACCGAAATATAGTAAAATACTATATATCATAGTTACTGTTCGTATTGTCAATATTTTTGGCTACCATCACAGTCGCGCTCTTAGTAATCAGTCTATATGATGTTACGTCACTGAGCTCCCATTCCTGTGAAATATTTATTTAGTGATCCATTGAAGGCGCTGATAGAAATCTTTGGCTGCAGACGTTTGGCTAAGTGTAGTGGTCCGACTACTCAAGACTGATGACTTGGCTCGCACCGACTGATTGTTTTATGGCCCGATATGTGTGGTCGATGACACCCTCGCAGAATTATTGCTGGAGTTACGGATGTAAGGTAATTTGATATTACAGAAAAACCTATAATTATATATGTTTTCAATATAAATCAAAGAAAAAACTGACTGACTGACTTTTAAAGTTTGGCCAAAAAGGCCCCTACTTTAACCTTGCTTTTACTTTTACAGCAAAAGCGCTGTTTTTGAAGTACGATCATTAATTGTGTCTTCGAACCAATAAGTAGGTAAAAATTATGCATAAATTCAAATGAAAAAAGAACCAAGAAAATTCCCCAACACTCGCAGGATCTCCACAACGGTTAGTCTTGCGTGGTCCTATGGTGCTTGTCTGGGCATTTGATTTGATGCCAATCTCACAGCAACTATCTCATTATTAGGCTTCAGAAAGCCAGTGTTTCTCTATATTGATATACAAATAGACTGCATTAATCTTTTCTTTTCAAAATCAAAATTTTTTTCTTCAAATAGAATTTTTACAATCACTTTTGCACGTCAATAATGCTAAGCCATTTGTTCACAACCAGCAGGGGCAATTTGTTCACAAGTCTACGGCAACAGACCTTGTGGTTGATTCCGCCATTTCGTGCAAAAAACCACATTCCGTAGGATTAAAAATATTATCAATGTTATACTTTGATTTATTTTTTAATTCGTCTAAGAACATCTCCAGATTTATAAAAAATGGAAGGCACCTTTTTACCTTATTTATATACGAAGAAAATAACGATTGAAATTTCCCAAGTAGATGGTAATGATGGTGTATGGATTGTAATGAATATGTAAGGGATCGTAATGATTTAAGATGGAATGGAATGAATGAAAATTCTAAACAGTACTAAAATAGGATGGAGATGTACTGAACCATGAAATATTATAATATCTAAAATCAAAATAAATAATTATATTTTAGTGATCAACGTGTTTTATTTCTATTCAGCCTTTTAATTGCGCTCTTTCTCGAAAAATAAACTAATTTCAGATAAGTTAACGGTAATCAACATCATATATACCAGTCATAACCATATTAACATAAAATAATTTACAGTATATCTGCAACAATCAAATGTGTGATGTAATTGTTAGTAATAGGACTTAAATAAACAACAGATCAATCTATTAAAGTAAATTTTGGATAAGTAACGCTATAACGAAAAGTAAAATTGCTAAATCACAATAACAAACTAAAGAACAATATTAATAATCTTAATGATACAGTCTAATAAATATTTAAGTCTCATTTGCCTATAGTCAACAGTATCTAAGTATTTAGTCTTTTTACTTTAAGACATTATTCTCTTATATAAAAAATAATTTAATTTATCTTATTATGTTTACTGCCTGTTTTAAAAAATATTGTAATCATCACTGTCATCAGAATCATCGAAAAAATTGAATTTTTTAATAGGTTTTTTTGATGGAGGTGACATAATGAAAGTATCAAGTTGCTTTTGGTGTTCAGAATTATTCCATGCTACTTGTAGTTTCGGGTTTTGATTTTCCTTTGGTATCTTATAAAATGTAGCATTTTCCCAACTTAAACGTACGTCAGATAATATCTTGACTTTAGAAGAACTTGGTGTAGAAGAAGATGTAGCTACGTTTATCAATGGTGAGAGCTGCAAGTCGATTGGACCCTGTAGAGAATGTAAGTTTTGGAGAACATCTGATTCAACCACGTTGTTCAAAATAGTTGATGTATCTATACTTAATTCAGACTGACTATCATTTGTACAAGTGGATTGATTATAATCACACTGATTACAGGGTTGATCTTTCTCCATATCGCCATAGTATTTTGAGTGAAGAAAACCCATATGCTTATTATGCATACAGTAAATGCAACCTTGACATTCAAAACAACTAAGACTTCGAAAAGCTAAAGTTTTATTATTATCAGCGGCCCAGACGACTTGATGAACTTGCATTGAACCTTTAAATGTTGGAATATTGGAAGGAAATGTTTTAGATTCAATATCACTCTCTGTTACTATATCAAAATGTACGTTTGGTATATTTTTAGTAACTAACGCCCAAAAATCTTCATAACAACCAACATCTTGGCCAAATTTAACAAAATTATCTGCAGTTCTCTTCACCACTGCACCTATCCCATCCGGAGCCCCTTTACCATGGCCGGTTTCTTGATAGTTCCATGTAACCTTGATTATATTTGGGTTAATATCTCTCAATTTAGTGATGAGATAAAAAACTTTCTTATTGCGATATTGGCTGGAAGGAGAATCTGACAAGAAATGTACTATTTCATACGGTACTAGCCTTTGTGCCATTTTTAATATAGGATATAAGTGAGCCCAAACAGCACCAGCGTCATGTTTCAAGCAAGTACTGATAGTACAGAATGATTTAGTTCTACTATTTGCTTCACTATCTTTATAGTAGAGAACTCCAGTGTGTAGGGATACCTGTTCTCTACTTCCCCCGAAATGAAACGATTGTATCTCTTCATTGAACTTCAAATTATAATTCTCACTGAAATCTACATGCACAAGTATTTCTTTGTCTTTTAAGTTTTGTTTAAGTTGTTTGATAGCTTCATATTGCATTTTAATATTTAGATTGTGTTTTAAAAATGTGTCTAAAGTTGAATCAAGTTTATCAATAATATTACGCGGAAAATCTTCAAATTTTTTTTTTGTTGTTACTATTTTTATCTTTTTTGTTCCTGCTTTTAACGTATATGGTATTTTCTCTACAATCCACTGATAGAATAAAATTTTTTTGTCGTTTTGAAATTCGTGGTAGTTCAAAACGTTGTTAGCGCATAATTTACATTTACGTTCTAGACATATTTGCCTCATATCACAACAAAGACTGTTAATAACTTGTGTTCCCGAAGTTTCAGTGATAATGTGCGCACTATGCAATGCTTTGACCAGAAGATTAAAATTCGCATGTATTTTGCACTGACAAGTATCTCGATCTCTTCCGGGGAAAAGTACCCAAAAGGGTCTATATTTACAAAACGTAGAGTAGCTTACAAATAAGTGCTCTTTTATAAATTTTGCGTGTAGATTTCTTAAATTATCATTTATGTATCGCTTTTGTTTCTTTATACTTTTCATCTTTATGAATTCTCTTTTACCTGCTGCAAATCGACTGTTGGTGTCTTCTTCGAAGAAATTTTGGATTTGTTTTATCAATATTTGTTTTTTGTCTATTGCAATCTTTTTCTGTCTTCGGGAAAATGGCAATTTCTGAAGTAACTTATATTTTCTCAGAAGTTTGTCATCTTTAATTACTGTATCTACAAAGATTCTCTTATCTTTTTTAGTTAGACTTTTATAGCTGTCTTGCAAATTATGTTTTATAGTTTCGCTAAAAAGTAACTGTCTCTTTACTGCCTCCTTCTTTTCTGGTCGAATCTCTATTAATAAATCATTAACTTTTTTTTCTATAGTGTCACATACTTTTTCTGTTATATTACGCCGTTTGCGTAACACATCCTTTTCTTTTTCTAATTTACGAATTCTTTCATTTAATTTCTTTACAATCAAACTATACTTATAACGTATGCGCCTCAATCTTTTGTCAGACTTCAATAATGGTGCAGTGGTATTTTGACTACTTGTACTTGGAACAACTTCAGCATTCATTAAGGGATCTGATCTTGAAGGTTTAGAATTGATATTAATTAGTGAATCACTTTTGAGATGTGTATTTTCTACCAATATTTTCTCAAATCTATTTTTTTCTGCCTTTCTTTGCAAATAGTTTTGTGTGTTCCTTCGCCAACGCCTTCTCTGGTCTCGTTGTGCTCTAGGAGTCATGTCTTTAATGCTAACAATACTTTTTCTCTCTTTCCTTGCTAAATATCTCTTTTTTTCCTTTTCTTTATGAAGAGAATATAACTCAGGATCGTTTTTTATCAATGCATATTTTTCCCTTTTTCGTAATCTATCTTTAGCGAGTTTTTCTTCTTTGGTCATCTTTTTTTGAGGTTTACCCATATTAGTTCTGAAAGAATATATTTTGATTTACCTTTTATTTAATATACGAACAAATTAAGTTGATAAGAAAAAAAAATGTAACATCGATATTTTAGACCAGATACAATTTATTGGAAACGGTATTTTCACACAATAAATTCAACCTAGTCTAAAATTTCATTACCGCCCAAATCATTTCATTACCGTCCGCCGAAATATTGGAAGGAACGGATGGTAATGACATGGAGATGAATGACAAATTCAAACATTACCGTAAATAATTTCACTACTGAAGCAATTAGAAATTTGATAATAAAATGTTAGCAAAATGTGTTCTAGAGCTTAACATATTAGTTAAATGTAACAAACTATTTGCTACTATACCTTGTGAAATCCCAGGAATGCAATGAACAGATTTATGGACAAAACACTATCAACCAACCGAAAATCGTAAATAATTTTACAAATAACACGCGCACGTCCACCTTGCTTAATCCTTGCGGCCGACTGACTCGTAAAAAAACGTTGGATCTTGAACTATATCAGGAGTCTCATTATTATCGATTTAATTAAAGAGTTTCTGGATACGGATGGCGATGACTTTTTTTTCGTGACAATTTTAAAAGTTAGCTTTTTTTATATTATTATTAAATTTCGCTTATAATAAGAATGATTATTTCATAACCTAGGAGTTAGAGTTTAATATGGCAATTTAATTAAAGTTATAAATTAAAAAGCAGATTAATAAATGTTCCATTATCTGCTGAGGACCCTATCTGGAAACAGAGAGGAATGATTTTTAAGGTAGTTATTATTTTTTATTTTAAAAACTAAATGTTCAATTTCTAATATTAATGATGCAACTTTTAAAGGCCATATACTTATACCTATTATTAAAATAATATTTTAGATAAAAACAATTTTTACGAGGTAAATTGTTTCGGAATTGCTTTTTGCACGAAATGGCGGAATCAACCTTGTACTGGAAAGAACCAGCAGGGGCAATTTTTTTTTTCATTATGTGTAAAAGTAAACATTATATCAACTTTTAAAGAAATTATGATAAAAAAATTATTATGTAGACCAAGTAGATATTCATCAATTCAAACCAAATATACAATGAAATAAACACACAATACAATGAAATAAACATTACAACAAGACAATATAATTAACAAAAAATTGTTTTTATATAATTATTATTAATATACGGCCCCCTTGTTTAATAGACAGGTAAAACTACCACTTTAGAAACTGCCCTTGTATGGAGTTTACCATCTACAGTCTTAATTTCCACAACTCTAACGTGGTTTTCATTATCACAAAAGGCTTTTGTGATCTTCTCTACCGGCCATTGAAGAGGTGGGGTATTAGGATTTAGCAACAGCACAATGGTACCCTCCTTAAGATTGGGTATTGTTTTTTGCCATTTTGTGCGTTGATTGTGATTTGTTAAATAATCCAAACATGTTGCCTTACCTGCTCACAACACTATATTAGTGATGTTTGGCTGAGGAATAGAAGTAAGGTCACTTCCTATTATAAAATGACCGGGAGTTATGCAAGAAAAATCAGAACAGTCTTGATTCGTAACTGACACTAAGGGTCGTGAGTTTAATATGGCCTCTATTTCAGTCATAATGGTATAAAATTGTTCGTAAGTGTAAGTCTTAAAAGTACAAATTCTTTTGAAATGAATTTTTCACATCTGCTTCCCAAAGACCACCATGTTTCGGACTGTAAGCGGGTATGAAATGAAATTGTATTTGTTTTTGAAACATAAAATGTTGAACAATATCTTGAAATTCTATACTGTCATACAACTTGAATAAAACTTTTAATTGACGATAAGCTCACAGAAAACCGGCGTAAAATAGCGCTTGCGCTGTGTTTCGCCGAGTGAGTGAGGGTACCGGAGGCCCAACCCCCCTTATTCCCCTCTATTCCCCTTATTCCCCCTATTCCTTTTAAAAGGTCGGCAACGCATCTGTGACTCCTCTGGTGTTGCGGGTGTCCATGGGCAACGGTTATCGCTTACCATCAGGTGATCCGTTTGCTCGTTTGCTGCCCTATGCTATAAAAAAAAAAAAAAAAAAAAAAGCACATCGAAAAGTTGTTGCATTATCGCAACATATATCTGTAGGAACGCCTCTATGTGCTATAAATCTTTTTAGAGAAGATATAAATGCGTCTGTTGACATATCAGAGATCACTTCCAGGTGTAGGGCTTTGGATGTGAAGCAAACAAATAAAGCAACATACCCTTTTGTCACTATACTGTTCCGTTTTGAAGTCTGCTTTATATCAAACGGTCGGCAGTAATCCAACCCCACCTTTTCGAAGACTCTGGAAGGGTTAATTCTATCTTTGGGTAGAGAGCCCATAAGCTGTTTTGCAGTTTCAGCCTTTTGCTTGCAACAAACTATACATTTGTGAATAACACTTTTGATCTCGCTAACAGCATTGCTTATATAATATTTTTGCATAATATGGCTTAAGACAATTTTAAGGCCACCATGCAGTAAGGTGAATTTTTTTTGTCTAATGAAGAGCTTTGTAACATGCACTTAGCAACACTTAGGTAAAATAATGGGATATTTACATGAATAATCAACGTCAGCATTACGCAACCTACCACCTACGCGAAGGATGCCCTTAGAATCTATAAACGTATGAAGTTCTTTCTACCTCTCTACCTATATCTTTTCTATATTCTATCTACACTACCGCTCAAAAGTATTTCGCCACCTGCATTTTGTATAAGTTTTAAACAATACATTAAAAAATAACATTTATTAGGTTTCATTGAATGAGTCCAAAATTTAAAAAATGTATTATTGTTATGTCATAAAATGCTAATAAACAGTTCAAATATTTATGAAGTAGTTTCATTTAGTCACACTTTTACAAAATATATTTTACTAGGTGGCCAAATACTTTGAGCGGTAGTGTATATCATAGAGAGGCTGCATATATTCTAATACAATATTTCTATAAATAACGCAGCCACATAATGCCCGTATTGCACATTAAAACATTGTACATTTTATATGTTCGTCGGTCGATGTGAACGCGAACTCGTGTGCAACCACTCCGGTGGTCGGAATGGTCGGACCGCATAAATCGCGCTTTTATTTTACAACCCAGAGGGCCAATTCCACCGCAAGCGGCAGCCATTTCGCCAATCAGGGAACTGTACTCGAACATTCGAAAGACAAACTGCGCGGTCTGATTGATCGGATAGAATATTTTGTTTGAGCCATGGTTCGGCTGTGGTAGGTAAGTGGAATTGGCCCCCAGCTCGCGTTTACGATGTGGTGACGTTTCCGCATGATGCCACGTCGTAACGCAATCGTTTCGAAAGATTTCAATCATAGAACACTTTGGTGAATTGTAAAATATGAGTAATGGCTGGTCAAGGTAAAGTGTAAAAAAAGAATAATGATGAGCTTTTCATCTCACCTTATTGTAAGGTGCTTTAAGGTCGAAGATGGAAAAGTGCCATTTCTAGTTTTCTCTGTAACTAAAGAATTAGTAGTCATACCGAAAATTTTATTGTTTCGAAGGATTAAAATGAGATGACAAAATTCTGAATGTTCGAGTTACTTAGGCAAAGTAATATTATGTTTCTAGTATCTTTAGCAAAATTTCACAATTAAATATGATTGCATTCTGTTGTTTTGTTTCTTTTAATCAGAATTATAACTGTCTCTCTTAATCAGAATTTTATCAGAAATCTAAGTGAGCTATCCCATTTTCATTTATTTTAAAGCTTCCTCGTCGAATTTCGCCGTAAAATGCTGATGCTAACAATTGTTTTTAACGTGTGCTAGATCCAGACTGATTTGTAACTTACTAGCTGGTGCCCGCGACTTCGACTGCGCAAAATCAGTATTTCGAGCAGCTTATATTAGTGTAGCGTATATTTTTATAAATTGTAGCCTATGTGTTATTCTGTTGTATATGCTATATTACTGTACGGTTTTATTAAAACCCATTCAATAGTTTTTACGTGAAAGAGTAACAAACACAAAGAATAAATCGAAGGTCGATAATATTCCACCACATTAAATGAACCTTCTTAAGAATTCAGCTCAGGCCGAATTATTCCCAATGCGCTTACGAACACGGTGTTGGTGCTTCAATAAATCGCATGTGGAGTAAAAACTGGACTGTGGGTGTTAATATTGCAGTCAGCTAATCGTGTAAATCACGAGCCGCGGTTGGGGAATGCCTCCGATACACATCGAGGTGTGGTGCAACTGCTTCATTCCAGATAACATACCGCTGTACTGTCGTATACGAAAGCGCAAAGATATTTGTTCATTTGATATAGATTTGCAATTGACTACAATCTAACACCATAGGTCAGTCTAATCTATATAAAAAATACAGGGAGAAAAAGAAACCAGCCCTCGCTGGTTTTCTTGCTCATTCTTACCAGCACCGCCAGCACCGCCGTAGATGAATCAATGGCGTAGCATCTCTGACGTGCAAAAGCGATTGTAAAAATCTTTTTTGAAGAATAAATGTTTGATTTTCATTTTAATTTTATGGTAAAACTACATATTCCGCATGCCTGTTCTTCCCTCGTTCAACGATTATATCTACTTTAAATAAGAACATTAGTAGCGCTTTGTACTTCTAGTGCACATATTAATCACACATGTAGATAACACATATATTTTTGTAAAATCCCTACTACGAGTAATATAATAAACGCGAAAGTTAGTATGGATAGATGTTTGTTACTCTTCCACGTAAAAACTACTAAATTGAAAAACTTTACCATAATATAGCTCACACATTAGTGTTGAAATAGTAAATACCAATCAATTGTTTCCAAACCTGATTATTATTTCCAATTGTTAACGTGTGGCGCTGGTGTGTTCTGTCTAGTCTCTGTTCTTAATTATCTGTTGCTTACTACTTGCTACCGTATAATAAACGTTGTTGAACTTTATCTCCCGTTAATTAATTAAGCTACTCGAAATACTAATCCTGGGCAGAAGAAGACACCGACTAGTAAAAAATATTTTATTCTATTCTATTCCAGCTAAGTCGAGATTTCTAGCTAACTAAAGTACTGCGTAAAAATAAGAGACAAGAAATAGCTGTCAGAAAAATCTGAGGATTGCGTATATATTTTAAAATTTGTCTGATGCTGTCAGCACTCTTGTGCGGTTTTTGTATTTAGACATCTATTTAAATTAGATGTTGCTACCAGTTTTGTATAAAATGATAGCCTAATATTTTTAGCAGTTCATAATATAAAAATAATAGAGTTAATTTAATTAATAAAAAAGACAGAAACGAAAACACTGAAGCTCACTGAAGGTCATTTCAAGGTCGTTCATATAATGGTAATCGGATGTAATACTGATACTTTGAGCAAATTAAGTCTTACCACACGTAGATTCAAATATAAGACTAAAAAAAAATATATTGACTTTAAAATAGGTTACTGATAAATTTAATCGTTACTATGAACGTTTTAATATCAGCAATAAATATTTGAATAGGTGAATTTATGTCGGTTTCTCCGGTTACTCATTATAATGGTAATCGGATGTAATACTGATACTTTGAGTAAATTAAGTCTTACCACACGTAGATTCAAATATAAGACTAAAAAAAATTATATTGACTTTAAAATAGGTTACTGATAAATTTAATCGTTACTATGAACGTTTTAATATCAGCAATAAATATTTAAATAGGTGAATTTATATCGGTTTCTCCGGTTTGCTCACGGATCTTATAGTTCAAGTAACAAAGTTATATTTATTTAAAAACCTAATAACAGGTTTAATATTCTTATAAGCTACCGGCAACTTATCTTTAGAAGAAATTGGCAAGAGCTGATCACGTACTGGATACAGTGATGTCAATCAAATACTTGTATAAGATTATTAATAAATCATTGTGGTTGTAAACATTGCCTAAAATGGCGCTGAAGTACCTACTTCCTTTCTACAGTACAAATATTGATATTGTCGTTACAGTAAAGCCAACATGCCAAAAATATTGAGGAAATTTTAACCAAGCTTCGGAGACAAGAATGCAACCATGAATGACTTCATCTCTCACAGAAGTTATGAGATCACTAAGCAAATGAACTCTATCCTACATTAAAAAAAAATAGTTTTAATTATAATGATCTACGTAACTGACGATAGAATAAAAAGAAGATGCATTTGCAACAATCAGTTATAAGATAAATATTAATATTGTATTTAATATAACTTTAATACATGACTACATTTACTATTGTACAAAATTGAAATAAATACAATAACTCAGGGCGATTTGGTATATGCTGTATTTTCCCTACCTTATATAGTTCTTTTAATCAAGTAAATAAACAGTTAACGATAAACAAAAATAACTAACGCGCTGGTGTTCTCCACAGTACTTCAACGATCGAGATAGCGCTTGGATCTTAACTCCTCTACTCGGTGTCTCAATTAAGAGCTTTATTGGCCAATTTGTCATATGTGCTATTATTTTAATACAGATGAGTCTTGATTAATCAGATTCCACTTTAAGCCTTGCGATTCCGCTACACCAACAATTACTGTGATAAACGTTTTCGACTTCAAGTTTTTGAAAAGTAAAGTAAAGTTGTCGTAAAGTATGTATGATAAAGTAAACAATATTTAAATAGAAATAGGTATTCAGTATACTGTCCGTATATTCTTATTGCCTTTGCCTTTTTTTTTAAAGATAAACTGAGGAAAAATATCATACAATGTGAACTTTATTAATAAAGATTTTTACTTTAAGCAATCTACGTTGCAGTCTACTTTCCGTCTTTCAATAAACATGATAAGTTAGAAAGAAATAAAAAGACAGGCTTAATTTAGGTTTATCAATACGAGCCTGTAAGATTTTAGACATAGCTTCGGTCTTTAGCATGTACACACACGGAATTGACTTACTTGTGAAACTTAGAATAGATTAATTTATAAATACCCTTTGAATTATTTGTTTAAAATATGTATATTGTTACTATAGATTCATTATTTTAATAATTTGAATTATAGTATTGTATAGGCCAAAGGTTTGACTAAAAGCAGCAGATTTCTCAAAATATTACTTGTGACATGGCTGTATGGGCTTGATTCCCTTTGCCATGCCCCACCAGTGGAATATAAAAAAATAATGTAAAAAATAATTGAGTGTTGTCAAATGAAATATGAAGAATCTGTACTTCTAACTCTTACGAGCCAGCATAGTTTTCCGCGATTATATCCCCACTACTGAATTAAATTTGGAGAAGTGTGGCTACTTATTACATCTCTGATACTAGTCAAGGAGAAACATGTATGTGTGTGTAGTATGGTATTTCAATTAGAACATCATATGAGCTTACATAATAACAGATAACATAATGTTACAGTCTAATGTAACAAAGTTGTAATATGACATAATGACATACGTATGTGTTTATTTATGTCCATTCTGTTACTTTTACGCTTATTGTGAAATATATAAAAGTTTTCAACCTTTCTTCGTGAAATATTGCAAATAGTGTGATTTTTGTATTTTATTTAGCTGAAAGCTTAGTTTTATTATCAATCGCACTAATATCACGGCTAGAGCAAGAAATTGTTTGCTAAGTTTTATAGCTCCGCGAGACAGTAGAGTAGTGATGTTCTCCGTTGAAGAAAATGGATATCGATGTTGATTTATTAAATAGCATGCACAGCTTTGGTACAACGAAAAAGAATATGCACAAGTGTTCAATATTAAATTATTATTTATTTTCTTAATAATGTTTACAATATCTCTCATGAGATGCCTAGCTTTCGTTTCACTCTTCTTTATACTTAAAATACAAAAAAAGATTAGAGGAACAATTTGATAGAAATATATATAACGATTAATATTTATTACATATAAATAAAATTGGAATATCGTCTGTCTATCAGTCTGTTTATTTCGGCTAATCTCTGAAATGGCTGGACCGATTTTGACGGGACTTTTATTGGCAAGTAACTTAGGTTACTTTTATTTTAGGAAAATAAAGTAATGTTGCAATGTCCAAGTACTCCACTAGTCATTTCCCTAGAAATAATTTATATAATAAGACAACGTTTACCAGGTCAACTAGTTACTAATAAAGGTAACACTAATGCAACAACTAATTAATTGTATCCCAATTTGAGCACACACATAAACGTTAAAAAAATATTCAATTAGGATGATGCAAAATTATCACTGCCAATGTCTCACGAGGTTTCTTATTTGATCTTACGTATGTTGTATTTTTTTGTGCTTGCTAATGCTATGTGTAGTTGAGACAGAACATAACATAACTGTTTATTATACACTAAAAACAAGAACATAGACAAAAATAAACTAAAAATAGGAAATGTACAAGACGGCGGACTTATTGCTAAACAGTAATTTTGTCTAGGCAACCTTGGACCAGGCAAGTACTAAAAGGAGATTTAAATAGAGGATGGGTGCAGTAATTGGAGGGGACAATAGGCTATAGCTAGTTTAAGTTAAGGAATTTGACGAAGTAGAATAGAAATAAAATTAATTGTTAATTCGTTTCAACTCCTTAAGGCCAAGATGTTAGTGTGACACCGTGGTCATCATCAGAAGAAACCTAATCATCAAAAATTATATGACAATATTCTCTTCTCTCTATTTATTTAAACCAACTTTATATCAGAGGAAAGGCTAAATTCTTCCAAAACTGATTCAAGCAAAAAATCTGCTTATTTTACACTATGTTATATTACCAAAATATACACAATCGATATTTTTTTTTAGATGATAGAATTAATACTAATTCTATAGAAATCGACTGTTTACGCTTGATTATCGATTGTCTTAGACTGGAGCATCCCTATAACGTAGCGTCCAGCACAGCGCTTGTCGTAACTTTTTGCAGTTAATCAGCGAAGAGCCTAAGCGAGGGTCAAATTGCTCAGCTGTCCCGTAAACACGGACTAAACCGTAAACGTAAACGCGATGGTCATCCAGGAAGACGAGGGCGAGTTGTTGGTCGTTAGGAATATTATGCTAGTTAAATATACAGAGTGTTACGAACACTTGAATTAATATTACAGATCGTAAAAGAGAAGTTATTAGTTTGTCTAAGCAACAGATATCGCATTTGACGACCTCTATGACCGAGTCGTTTCTACACTATTTTCAAACTATCGCCGTCTCAAGGTAGAGGGCTCGAGTCCCTTGGTCGTACTATCATTTACGTGGGACTGGTTTTAATGACTTTGAGTAAAATGACAATCAATTTCAACTTTTTCAATCTGGAAATATTGATGTAAAATGCACCGCGTTCTTGTAACCTAACTGGGTTTCTCTCTGGGTCGGCAAAATTAACTCCATCGACGACCTCCGCAGAGTGGTTAGTACACCGGTTTCAAGATATTGCCATCTCTGAGGTGCCGGGTTCAAGTCCCGGTGGGGGCAGATGTTTGTATGATGAATGCGAGCACTTGTACCTTAGTCATGGTTGTTGATATATATTTCTATCAAAAATATTTATATATGTATATGTTTATCCATTACCCTGGATCCCATAACACAATCCTTACAGAGCTTACTTTGGTCTAGGCTTAATTGGTGGAAGTGTAAGAAATATTATTATTGTCGCTTATATCACGCATCTTTAAAAGATACAGTCCTTTATAAGGTGTGCACGGGGAATACAGATCCAACGCGTAGAGTATAAGCGAAATTTAATGAAAGTGTGCATAGAATGGGTTTAATTTCTATCTGCACTATAAAAATGTAGCTAAACACTATACCTAGTTAGATGCACAGAAACTATAATTATTATCTTTCAAAAAATAAGGCAATATCAGCATATCAGTAATCATGACGTAGCTGAAAAAAGTGAAATTGACCACCAATTGATCAATTTTACCGCCTAATGGCGGTATTTATTAATTAATAATACATTTATTAATTGATGTTGTTTAGACCACTTATAATAAATAGTAATAGGTTATCAGTAATGTAGTGGCTAAGTTTAAATTTGTCAAATTATAATGAATGAATGAAGATGAATCTGTACGAATTTCATTTCGGATCCGGATTCGAATTTCAGGAATATCTAAAGGTCTAAAGACCAGCGGAGGTTGAGTCGGAGGTTGAGTCGATGCTGAGTAGATATACATGAAAAACCGTAGCACATTTTTGTTTTACTAGCTAGTACCCACGACTTCGTCAGCGTAGGATTAGTATTTTAAGTACGTGGACTTTATAAATTGTAACCTATGTGTTGTTCTAATGTATAAACTTTATTACTATAAGGTTTCATTAAAAACCATTCACTAACATTTATACTTACAAACTTTCGTGTTTATAATGTTAGTGGCAATTACGTGGATTATTTATTGTGTGTTACTGTAGATAAATATTTTTCTTTCTTTAAATATTCCCAACTAGTGTAAAAACTCGTTTTTATACTAGTTGGCGGGGAGGCATTAGATTTAAATGTCCGTACAGATTTAATGAATCATCCTATTACATGACACTAAGGTGTTGACCGTTCACACGCTGGCGGAGTGTCCCGCGTGGGCTTCCGAGCGCCGAGTCTTGGTCGCAGAGATCGGGCGATATCTGTCTCCGCCGGCATTGATTGCGGCAATGCTGGCGGACGAGGGAGGTTGGAGGGCTCCTTCTGTAAAGCAGTGATGCTCCAGAAGGAGGCGACGCCGGGCTCGGTAGCACAGCTGCGGCGCCGCCGTGGGTCGCCGGCGGGCGCGAGGAAATCGCGCCAGCGGATGCGGCGACCCGGGAGGGACCACGCCCCTTCCGTGGCCGGGGGGCGTCGTCGGTGGTGGAGATCGGGGGAAGTATTGTAGCCTCCCCTGCGGAGGGCTCCCCTGCATCGGCGGGGGAGCGGAGGCTGGCGGTTCCCGGAAATAGCTTAGTGTTCCCGGGGCTCCCTACATGCCTGAGGCAGGCCATCCCTGAGGTTTTTAGTGGGTAAGCCTCCCCCTTCTGGGGAGGAGAGCCCCACATAACCGCCGGCTCGCCACAGACGGGGTATGCAACTTAATGCATTTTCCTCAGGAGAACAAAAAAAAAGGTGTTGACCGTTATTATGTTACCATATGGTTCAGGAAACAAGGCATAATGCCAGTCAGACACGAGAGCAAAAACTATAACAGAGTCGATTACAATCTACTCGTAGGCAGCTCGTGTAATGCGGCTTGATTTGAATGGAGTCCTTTACGAGGAAGTTATAAGGATAATAATCCACTAACGATTAACAGATATAAAATTCCCCTATTTCTAAAGCGCCCGTACTAATGCTCGCATGCACTCCACATTGTATCGCTTACCAGATGCTTACAATAGATTGTTAGGACACGCAGATCTCGACATATGTACTCGTATGTTCTCTTTCTTTTCAACAATTTAAAAGAAGGATAACAGGGTTGTTCAAGGTGTCATTAATGTTTTTGAATTTTTTGAATACTTTTTAACTCATATTTTTTTTCTAATTTGACGGTTTGGTTATTGTTCACCTGTGTTGTTTTTGATTTGTGAAAAAGAAAAACTTTTTGTGATAATGTAACATAGATTACACTTTTAAAAAAGAAAATAATATTTAACTATGTATTCCGTCCGTGTTCATTTCCGTATATGTTGTGGGTGCCTTAATAAAATTGTTATGTTCTATAGGTTAAGGATTATTATTATAAAATGTAATAATATAAATAATGTCTGGTGGTCCTAATTACGATAAATAAATAAAGAGATATAACTGCTGTTTTTTACTTCCATTAAACTTTCGTGTATCTAAATTAGTTAAACAAAATCTTTCTGTGTGACGTGTTTATATATCTAGGTGCAAAAATTGGGCACTGCTTGAGAAATCAATTGATACTAGATGAAGAAAATGCACATTTTTTCTAATCTTGTGGACTTATGAAAGGCAACGATATTTCCTGGATAAGAGCCTATATCACATCTAACTCAGCAATTGTTATCCTATGGACATTAGTTATCTATTCAGTATGTACTACTCGTACAGTTGTTTTAAGGCTATATAATGACGATCAAGCAGACTGCACTGCTGGTGATAAACGGTTCCAGTCACCTATAGTACATGTTGTTCCTGTAAGATAGACAACAAATCTGCAACCTCCACAAAAACCACAGTGTACTTTGCCAAAATATGACCTAAGATGTTAAATCACAGTACAAAATAATTTTACATCGGAATAAAGCGTTCTGCGCACAGAAATATTTAAAATGTACTCAAGTAGATGACCCTGACAGTCTCCCTACAGTAAAAACATTCGTCTTTGTTTAGATCCAAAATAATATATTAAACAATAACAATTTAATTAATAGTAATTCCAAAACATATAATTGAACGCAACAATGTACACATTTAGTTGCTTGATCAACGAAATAAATCTAACATCAAAACGTCCAATCATAACTTAGATAACTGCACAGGCATCTCCAAAGTTAACTCCAAACTTTGCTTCTCCAAAGTTAACGTGTCACGCAGACATTCTCACCTATTTTCAGAAAAAAGTATATTAAAATCTAGGCAATATTTCTAAACGAAGAACATTATAACCTCTCCAACGTCCGTATAAATTTGTAAAGGAAAAAGATAGTGTAAGTCTTAGAGGTGCGGTTTTTGTACATCTCCCAGTGTCATACCTCAACACCTCACACTCATGTCGGCGTCGGAGCCACCAAAATAACTGTTATTTATTACTAATACCACGCTGTTAGCAGCGACGCTTCTAATCATGGGTTATTAAGCTCTACATTTTTTGCGCTTTGCTAAATTGAGGCGTTCGGTAGGTGGGCTTCCTCTGCGTTCTAATAACTTGAGTAAATTGTTTAAGTCTTCTTATTTATGTCATTATGCTATTGAGAATACGGCGTAGTTTGTTTTTATTGGGTTTTTATTATAGAAGCGTTCTCTGTACCGCTTTGAAACATGGTAGTAATACTGTATCTCACAAATTAATTTAGTCTTACGTCGATTAATCTTTCTATACATCACCTATTTGATCTTATAATGTGCGTTTAGGTCGTCCCCTAGCCCATTCTTCTTATTTTTATATATATTTTTTTTATAAATTTTTTTCATCAGTCGTCTTTCGTCCATCCCTTTCAGGTGTTCTAACCATCTAAGTATTCCCTCTTCAATTTTTTCACCACACTCACTTTAACCCCGCATATTTCCTTTGTTACACTATTTCGCAATTTATCCTTCATCGTTACTACAGCCATTCCTGTCAAAGTTCTCATTTTCACTGCATTATTCCTGCATTCACTCCCATACATAAGCGTAGGGCCAACATTTCTACATGCACAAACGTGACTTTTTTGGCAAAGTCTGACTGCCAGTAATGAATCCGCAGTCGAGTTGTTGGTATACCGGTTTCAAAGTCGTCATCTCTGGGGTCCCGGATTCGAGTCCCGGTGGGACAGATGTTTGCATGATGAATGCTAGCATTTGTACTTTAGTCATGGTTGTTATAATATATTTCTACCAAATTTATTTATATATGTATAATATATGTATGTCTATCCGTTACCCTAGGCTAGGCTAATTGGTGTAAGTGTAACAAATATTTATTTATTATTATTATTTATTTAATGAAGTCATTTGTATCCCCATTCACTTTGTTTTTGCCATTACTCTTTTTAGTAATAGTAAGTATAATAGGTAATATTAGTATATGATTTATTATTGTTCATATTGACTGAAATAGTACAGATACTCAACACAAGCCTTTCAGTAGCTAATTGATGTAGGTAGACCAGACATTGGAATAACTTTACATGTTTATAATATGTAAATTGAGGGCGTAACCGAATCGCTCCAAATAAGGCGTGCTTCCATAATCATGTTGCGACAGGGGCGTGAAGTATCGCCGATTTGCACCTCACACGCGCATCGCCGCGACGGCGTAATTACAAGTTTATGCGCACATATTTCACTTGCGCCACTCATTTTGGGAACCAACGTGCTGATGTTAACTGGGCTATTGAATTGGCTTTAGCCATTTTAATAATGAGAACTGATACTGGTTTGATAATGTGAAAGCTACATGATAATGGGACTACTGTTACTGCTATTTTGAGATTGGTGAAGAAATGTTTACTGCACCACTTGCATGCTTTACTGTTAAATACCAATGCTATTATGAATTACAATTAGCAAGTAATATAATGAATGAGCGTACCAATATTTTGAATATGTACTATTTGATTGGCGAGTTCCTGAATCCCGAGTAGATTCAGAATCCGGTGTCACATAAACAGGTTCTGTTTCAATAATACTTATAATTTACCTACGCAGACAACGCTGCGAACACGTCAGTGTCTACTTATTAGTAATTAACTACGCTTAATTACAGGAGTAGTGTTTTTTTCCACGGGGGATGATGGTGAATCCTCATAAGGGTAGGCTACTATTATAGTAGTCTTAATAACTCCTTGGTGCTCAGACGACCTCACACCGGAAACCACCCGCGTCCAGTCTACGTCGGGTGGTTATGTTGGACTCTAGAAGGCTAGCCTACCAACCAAACACTACTTACAAGCCTTTGGTGGGGCAGAAGGCCTGGGACTTTATCGGCCTTGAGGAGTGGTGTTACAATATTATAATAAATATCCGATGGTGGCAGTTATATGACCAAAAGTAGCGTCAAAACGAGGTGCTACATTTAAATATCTTGCTCACACCTACTCTCTTAGTTGTCTGTGGTATCATATCTGGGTGTATCTTGGATAGGGCAGCTTTGCAACAACGGTAAGTATTAATCTCTCCCACGCCTTCTGCACCAATTTCTACACGTGCCGCAGAAATCAGACATCGCCTTCCATGGTCAATACGACAACGCGTTCCAGATGCTGTTGGGATTACCTTGTTACTCCAACGCATCAAGGATATTCGCTGATACTTAACTAATTTGACTTTTTATGACTATGCGTAAAAGACGTGCCTATTTGGCGTGCAAGGTGCAAGGTAGATCGAATAGTATTCTAGATATGATTGCTGGTAGTGGTTCACACATATGCAATGCAGTTGTGCATTGCAAATGTGCAGTGCAGTAGTTGCCAGATACTGCAGTCAGTCACTATGGAAACCAAATTTAAATTTTATATTCCATGAAAAAAGGAATTATCACATTAATATAGTATGTAGGTTACATTAACAATATGAATGGTAGTGAATTGAAGAAATTAATATTTATTATTACAATTAAAACGTTTCTATCCAATCTGTTAAGTTAGCAGATATAAAAACCATTTATAGCTAAAATGCTAAATTACCTACATTTGTATAAAAATGGCGGAATTATTTCCAATAAACGCAATAACACTAAAAAAATAAACTAAGTGCTACTATCTCACAAACTAAAGCGTTTTTAGCTAAATTTGTTTTACTACCTAAAGTTATTGTTTTAAAAAAGTTTGTTTATTTCACTACATAGAAACTTCAAACAGAATCGTTTAAGACAATAAATGTACAGTACAATCGTGCTTACAAAATTATGAATAAGAAGCTCCAATTCCGCTGATACGGCTATAACTAAATATAAAACATTAACATATTTAAATTGACAAACTGATCGCACGTAGCTGGTCAGATGCGTTGAGCAATACTGCTATTAGCAATTGACGCGGTATCCCACCTAACTCGTAACTACGGCTAAAATATTTCACTGTGAAATTTATCCGATAAGATATGACAGGAAAATTACCAGTGGACACCAACTTTACCACCAAAATCACGGATATAGACTTTAAAGCTTATCATTACCGGCCGCGCAGTGTTTCGGATAATCATAACGTATTTATAATGGCGCCAACTGGACACTTTACTAGTCAAGTTAATGCTCGACCATTCATCAAGACGCACGAACGATCACTCAAGACCGAGCACCAATAATTTTATTCATCAATTCCTCCCATAACTGTAAGGATCTTGCCGCTTTGCCACAATTAATTATCGCGCTATGATCACAGAGCAACGTGCCCTTAATGATGCAAGAGATATGATTGGAAATTGAATATCAGGAGTTAATAGTAGATCGTGAAAGAATTTGCATAGGCCAGCTTATTCTAAAGGATTATGTCCCCACTTTGTCAACAAATGAACCAGTCGCTTATAAGAACAGACAAGATTGAACTAGACTTATTTAATGAAAATGTAATGACCAAGACAATAATAATGTTATGTATGACGGAGTTGTTTGCCAATATTTAATTAATCTGTCTTAATATTGTATAGTATATTGTTACATCATCATCATATGATTTATAATAATTTTATGATATTTATGATCGTTGAAAAACTAACGTGACGGTGAATATTAGTTGATTATGAATTGATTTTTAATTTAGCGTTTTGTAATGACCATCTTTATTAATATTATAGGTAGTGTTTAGTTTAGTAGTACTAGGTATTTGGACAATGAAATTATCGATAAATTTTATGAATTGATTAGTTTTACCTGAGTAACTAGATATGTATTTAATGATTGGAAGATTTGTAACTGGTTGTTATTACTAATGACTAAAAATATTGATTAAATTTGTACCTACTATAAATATAATTATTTGTATAGCTATATAAAGATCTCGAGTATGAATTTTTAAAAATGCAAAAGTAACGCTGTTGGTCGCACTTTCACAGCGAGACTACTGAACGGTTTAAATGAAATCTGATACACAGATTATCTGGAGCCTGATAAACTATATTATTATGAGGGTATCTCTACAGGACCTATTTAAATAAATTGGTACATTGACCTAAGCAGCTCAATTCATTTATGTCCATAAGAATCACAATAATATTTTAAATTCATAAATTAAACACGAGAAATAAAAATAAGCTTCCTGTCCCAACGTGCAGGCCCTATTATGGGGAAATGCATGGCCTTTTACAACAAAGTATTACCGATTCGCCATTTCTCAAGTTTTAATTACTTGTTAAAATACACTTATAAAAAAGGTTATTATATTGTTAAGGATCATTTAAATGATAACAATGCTTGGGTTTAATTTTAAAAATCAACATAATGACACTATAGCTTTTAAACATATAACTTGTTTAAACTTGTAAAGGAAGTTGGGTTTAGACTATTTATCTGAGGCCAGCTTCTAATTAACGACCCTGTAAAAATACAGGGAGATAAAAACATAACTGGTTTGTTGCTGGTTCTCTCCAGTACAAGGTCTCCCGTTGTAGACTTGTGAACCAATGGCGTAGCATCTTTGACGTGCAAAAATGATTGTAAAATTTCTATTTTAGGAATTAATTTCTGATTTTGATTTTTCACTTTTTAATGCGAATGTAGATCGGAAAGGGGTTGAAATAGGACATTAAATTTTGTATGATAATTACGTCATTTATCAAGCTAGGAGTTTGAAACATATTTAAGCTTACGATTAGACATTAATGAATACAAAATTCAAAGTGTATAACTTTTACCCGAAATGGAGTTTATATAGGAGAAAGCTCTTGTACAATAAATCAATCCAAAGATTGTCTAAGATACTTCTAGTGAAACATGCAAAACAATTAGTACCCGCCCTCGTCAGGGGTCGCAGAAGAGCCTGCCTCGTCATTGCTTTTATAAGGTGTTGTTGACGGCTGCCTGATTAATTGTCTGCATGGCGAAGAACTTTCAGGAAATCAGACAATTGACTATGTACCCTATGTCAATGATGACAGCATCTTTCCCATCGCTAAGTTGTCTGGATGTTTGATTGATGACAACCTATATCTATTCGAAGCAAATCAAAGTGTCTACACATTTTCCAAGTTGTAAATATTTGAAACTGCTAGATGCAACATTGTTTATGACAGCAATGAATCATTAGTCGCCGTCTAGATACCGTTTACACGCTTTTTATTTCATCTCGACCGATTATTGTATCGATATTGAGGGTAGTAGAATAATCCGGAACAAATATAAATAATAAATAAATAAATATTACTTACAATTACACCAATTAACCCCAAAGTAAGCTCTGAGAGCTTGTATTATGGGTTCTATGGTAACGGATAGACATACATATATTACACATATATAAATATATACTTGATACTAGCTTTCTACCCGCGGCTTCGCCTGCGTGGATTTCGGGATTGGGTCTATAGAGGGTTAAGGGTCATAGCTTTTGTCCACGGCTACATATGCGCGGAAGTCGCGAGGTTTATGGCGCGAAGGTTTTATCGCGCTTCCCGTGGGGCTATCCATTTTTCCGAGATAAGAATACCGCAAAACTTTGCTCAAGAATCACTCTATCTATTGATGAAAACCGCATGAAAATCGGTGCAGTAGTTTTTGAGCGAAGCCTTTATTGCGCATCCCGTAGGATCTGTCGACTTTTCCGGGATATAAAGTAACCTACGATGTTACTTTTTGAAATCGGTCCAGTAGTTTTGGAGTCTATTCATTACAAACAAACAAATCTTTCCTCTTTATAATATTAGTATATATATATATATATATACAACCATGATTCAAATACATCACACAAACATCTGCCCCACTGAGATTCGAACCCGGGACGTCAGAAATAGCAATTCGAGAATAATTTTAGAAGAGTATGAACAATCATCTAACCAGCGTAGTTGATCTAAATAAGGTAGGCTCGTACCCCAGGCTAGGGCAATATTTGATGATATGATATGAAGTCAACTAATCATCTCTTCTTGAGATTCGACCTCAAATATGTAATGATCGTAAAAAGGGATAGTTCGCACCCGCGGAGTTCACAAATAAGCGTAAACACTTCTGTTGTAACCTTCGAAGGCCGCGTGAACTAGTTCCTCAACATAGCTGTGAACGCGCTGATTAATGGCTACAAGATCAGTTAAGTTTATACAGTAACTGCTGAATAAACAATTCCACAGCATTTGATTGTTCTGATAAACGGTACCAGATCTTTGCATTCAATTACTGGGCTGTCTTTATTTATTTATTTAAACTTTATTGCATCACAAAAGTGCAAACGGTTGAATTAATGCGAGAAGGAACTCTCAACCGGAAACTAAGTTGAAAACATTTACAGTAAGGATAATATATACACATATGTATATATGATTAAATTATCTTGAAATACATAGGTACATAAATGATTTATTTCATACATCGACAAAAACCTAAATTATATAATGGGACTGCTAGACCATGTACATATAATGTTCGAACTGTAGGCGTTTGAATCCAATTTCCGTCTGAGTACGAGATATACGAGTATATAATGGAAGAACATTCCACAGGCAGTATAATACAACTAAAAACAATATGTGCGGAAACGAATCCAGATTGATAAGACCTTGATATATACGTTTCAGATCTTAATATTACTTGAAAATACTTGACCGATTGCCATACTTTCAAAAAAGTATACGAAACAACTATTTAAGTATTTATTTAAATTGAAAATTCAAATACGTACAACGAATAACTATATTCCTGTTATTTCAAATTCTAATACACATTAGTTGTTTTACCTTCTAGACTAGTTTCTAAGCAGGCTGGCCTTATTTGTAGGTAATAAGGGTTATACCTTTTAAAGGTCGTAAAGTAGATATTGTTGACTAGTATTTTTTGGGTAGTTATGCGGCATTATTTCTTGGCTCATGTATCGACATCGACGAATGACTAGATTCATGCGTGTTGCTAAATGAGGACTAAGATGGAGAGTGGAGGAGAGAGATAAGGTAAGTATGAAACCGTAGTGTAACAGTTGAAGCAAGCATTTTTCATGGAGCTAGCAAATTCTTTCAGTAAATTGAGCTTTTGATTAACTGACCGTGTAACAAAGTAGAGGGTAGTTATCAAGATACTGTTCATATGATCATGGAAAAAAATCAACAAGGACTATTTTATTCTCCTAGCATTTTTACAGAGTCGTCATATAAATAGTCCGAATTCAATTTGCATAACGAAGTTATCATTATATCACTTTCACTGAGAAATTACATTTTGCTATTTATTAAACATGTGTTAACGTAACTGTCATTTAAGTGTTCTGTAATATTACAATAACCTTCCTTCATAAGATAAAATTTGACAAATAACTTTGTGGGACTGTTGTTAAAAGCTATGGATTTCTCTATACAAGATCGACATATATTTTTTCGCAGGCTATACGTTGACGAGTATGTTCGCAATATATGAGATAGATAGAAAGATTCCTCTTTAGTTTCGCAGATTACAAAATTATCCATATCAATTATCATATTAAGTCATAACTTATGGCTTTGCTCGCAGCGAAGCAATTAGATACGATAATTTATTTGCTCGTGTCCTGAGAACATAATTAAGTTGATTTTAATTCAATTTGTCTACGCAACGTTGAGGACCGTATTCTGAATGCGCAGTAACAAATTCTCAGGTTCTTTAGTTCTAGTCTAGACAATATAAAATCGTGTTCTTGTTTACAAAAGCCCATTAACTTCCAAAGATATTATTAATATTTGATATATTATTAATATTATATTTATATGTGATCTTAATGGTAAAGCCAATAGTGAAATATTGTTTAGAGCACATCATACAGACAGAGGTCAAATTGAATGACATAATCATTTATTCCAATAATATTGTAATAAATTCTATTACACTTCAGAAAAGTTACGATAATGTCGTAAGTCGTCACGTATGGATCGGGATGTTGGCCCATTTAGCGGATGGTTGAATAAAGATTGCATATTGCTGTTATGGGTGTGTTAAGATGGACGTGTGGAGTGATAAGAAAAGATAGAGTGAGGAATGAATATATCAGGGGAAGTCTGAAAATAGTCCCTATTGTGGAAAAAATGATAGAAAGGAGACTTTCCTGGCAAAAGAAAATGGAATGATCATGTTACTAGGAAAGTTGTGGACATGAAATTGGATGGGTATGTGAGGAGAGGAAGACCAAAGAAAAGATGGATGGACTGTGTGAATGTTGATATGTTGAAAAAAAGAGTGAGTGTCGAAATGGCTAGTGATAGAGGAGAGTGCAAGAAGAAGACATATTGCGTCGACCCCAAATAAAATTGGGATCAGGGCAATAGAAATAGAGAAAGAATGTACGACATTCTCAACTACTGTGTTAGACTACAATAGATTGAAGCCTCAGAATGGGTGATACATTACTTTTTAATACAAAAAGGGGCTGTAAGATGTTAAAATAGTTGATGGAAGTTTGTATGGTAATTACTACATTTGTAAACCTAAAGTTTGAAACTCTTATTATTCAACAGTTATTCTTCTATTCTTATTATTCATATTATTATTCAACAGTTGTATTGTACCTTATACCTTGCACACAATAAAGAACTTGAACTTGAACTCGTCTTTAGATTCGTTTATAATTAAAACAACATTCAAAGCTTGAAAAAACATTAACTGTAAAGAGGGCAAAAATGGTTTTTGAGTGAAAAAGCTCAAAAACTACTCAACAGATTTTATGAAAGTTGATATGAGGATAGGTCCCCGGAGAAGTACATGAGAATTTATACTGCAGTAAAAAAATATTTATTTCCTTATGGGATCCGAAATAACGTAAGCGGAAAGCTAGTGAATGCTAGGCGTGTGTGTGCTAAGAAAGTAAATGTAAAAATTGCAGGAATAACGGATGTGAAAGGGACTTATGCCAATATTTTTTGATTAACAATGCATAGACCCACTACAGACCAAGGTTTAATCTTTACTGCGACTATTGTTTACACCAATGTCTAAAACATATATAGAATTAATTAAGCCGCTACAAACAATTTGTTATCTGCATGCGCATAATTAAGATGCAATGCCGTTTGTCACGTTTTACCTACAATATTGTGGTCTCGTAACTTGAGGACCAAATCTTGATAGCACATGGCAATATTAAATACTATGCTTGACTTATGCAATTCTCAGTAGAATTACTAATGCCACGGTGTTTGTTTGTTGCTCGTTGATGCTAATTATCAACCGCGTCTGTTATGAATACGGACAGAATTTATTCCAATCACGGAAAACCCTGGGAAAAAAGAGCGTTGTCTACCCGGACCACTTTGGCAATTACGGGCCTAGACCAAAAATCTAGTCTACTATCATTATATTTATATAGCTAGTTTAAGAATTCAAAATATTACAAAACAATAGAATTACTACTGAAAAATTGAACTTCTAATCTATTCCTACTGTCAATCAAGTTAACAATGAGCGCAAACTGATTGACATTCAGCCAGCACGACGGGCGCCGGCGCCTGCATCTGTACAATCGGCGCCTACGCACGCGCGACGCTGCGCCAGAAATGACGACAATGTGGCGAAATATAATAATGGGTGCCAGTATTGTAGTGCATACTATGATTTTTGATTTATTCAAGGAATTTACACACATTGCGTAGATTATTATATCATCAAAGGGAAAGCCTACATCTTTTGTGAAATCGAAACAAAACGTTAAATACGTTTAAGCTGATTAACAAAAATATGTTGAATTAGGTTTTCCGGGAACTTCGTTTCGCATAGATGACTAAATGATAGACGAATTTTGTATCAATACGCACTCCAATTTATTATCCAAAAATTCTTACTATAGTCGAAAATGTATGACGAATATTTAAATTTTGTTAGATTATGTCGCATTATGCTAATAAAATATGGCGCCAGAAGAAAATGTTGTGGATTTCCTGGACACCACATTAAACAAACTCTTCGATAGTCAAGAAGCTGAAAGTCTTCACGATATTATTCACTATCAGCCTTCAAAGGGTAGTGGTTTGTTTCTGCTATATAATCAGAAAACATAGCCTCGAAAGATTATTTATTACTGAAAATGTCAACTGCATCGGCGACCTTACCTCATCGGTTACAGTCTTCTAAAACTTTATGTCTTTAGTGCAAACCACCTTACCGCGGATTAGAGCAATTACCGGAATATTATCAAAGTGATTAATAAAATATTAGGTCGCGACCCTCACCACTGAGGAATACGATGTAAAGAGGAGCTAGAAAGGATTTAGAATGCGCTAAAGTTTAAGGTAAGGATTATGTTCAATTATATGCATATTACAGTTAGGGTTTCACTAGGATCTTGGATTTTTAGCCTCAATCCAAAGTGAGCAAATTATTGACGACCTCAAACTCACAAGTGAATTTAAGCCATTTATAGTCTGAGGAGAAATTTTGATTCTTTTTAAGTTCTACTTCTTATACAACTGGTTGTATGCCGAAAAATTGTTTAATATGAAGTCAATGGCTACATTCTATCATAACACCTCTCGCTATTGACAGGTTCATCGTCACTCGGTAAAGCCTAAGTGGTCATGTACGTCTCGCTCTAATTGTGGAATGAACTCCGTGCAGAGATTGGCCGGAAGTATGGGGTTCTTCAAGAATGAATTAAACAGGGTTTTAAAGAGATCCAGTACTGCAGACTACTCAGCATTAGACATGCCGTAAGTCTTTTTGCTACCATCGTACCAAACAAAATAAAATTCAGCTTCAATAAATGCGATCAATGCAAAGTCAAATGGGTGGTCATTTATAAATAGCTCAGCGTATCCGTCAGGTGTAAATGTTGTGTCTGCGCTGCTGTGTCGCGTTACAATAAATTAACGCAGTTATTTATAATTAGCGAAGCGACGAGACATGCTCATGCACATTGTTTGACGCCAAACACAGCACTCTCTTCACTCGCATATGTAATACGTATGTGAATGTAGTTTTCAATCCTTATTTGAAACTTTACTTTTTTAGCGACGCGGAAGTAATGTATATCGTATCTTTCAATATCTTGTCGGCAGGCAAATGTGAGACTTTCTTGAAGGCGTACTTACGAAACGTCAACTTTTACCTTCTACATTTAGGGGTTGAGAAGACCTAATCACCCAAGAACAACTTGCATTTAATGTTATTCCCTGTTGAGGCAGGGTATTGTCGCATTGAATTAAATACTAGATTTCTTCTTTATTATTCCGTTGTATTTGGATTTCTTCTTTATTATTTCCGTGGCATTTGCAACCATAATGAACCATAGATTCAATAATGTAATGTCAAAAAGTCGAAAGACAAAGATGGTATCTCGGCTGTGTTCATGCCTGTCAGGCACGTATAAAGGCCTGGATACATGAGTGCATAAAGGGAAGCACTCATGTGAGGCGTCAACATTCCCAAACGAGAAGCACATTACCGGCTGCAACATAAGCCATACCACCACGAAGCCTAGATTCAACGTTCCAAATACTATTAGTACCACTGGTCAATAAACAATATTGTTTATTTGCTTTATAATCTTTTCCAATACCTTATAACATACTTTATTCGTATGTATAGAAGAAGCGATCCGTGGCCATGTACGGGCTCAAAATTGCTCAGCAGTTGTCTTCGAGTAAATTATATTCACCACTTTATTAAAGAGCTCGCATGATGAGACTAGGTTCATTTGGGAGCAAGGACACAAAACACTGTATCACAGATCTAACAAAATGATATCGTCAAGTCAGGGGCCACGTTCGTAACAAAAATTATAGCAACGGTTTCGAATTTAATTTAATAATTCATGACACCTCAGAACTTACAAAACAATACAAGACACAAAACGAAATATACATCGACAGCTGTGACACTAAAAGCCAAACAATTTCAAATAATGATAGCTGCGGCGCGTTTGCATGGGAATTATAACTTCATATTGACAAGAATATATTTGACTTAATGTCCACTGAATTTCCTCAGAGAAACACGCCAGGGGACAGATATACAACGCTAGGACACTAATGGACAGAATTAGGGAGCGGTTAACGACTCTGATAATGTTCAAACACAAGTCCGAGCTACGTGTAACAATTCCTTTGTTGGATTTCACGAGAACGACAATTATAATACAATTGATTTACTGTTAATAGGAGTGTGTATTAAAAAACTACAAATTATGGCGACAGATAAGGGATACTTGTTGTGAAATACTCGTAAAAATTAACGAACCAACAGATTACAACTAGCAATGATTCATACTCAAAGCGAAATGAACTAGCCAAATGACATTCACTATCCATCTGTATACAGTAATTTTACATGTTATTATTTAACTGTGTTTATCTTTACAACTTATTGCATTACTTTAACTTTCCCAATCAGTTCCCAATCATTTAAGATATCTAAAGAGAATGAAGGTTCGCTGTCTTATCGAAACATTTCATAAACTGTAGTGGTGGTAGTATTCTCACCCTCTACTGTAATGAAAAATGCTGTATTTCGAAAAGGGTTCTGTTAGGGGTTATTTATTAATATCAATTATTTAAATCAATTAAGAGACGTTGAAAAAGCAAGTGACCGGGGTCTCTTACCACAAAAAATCAAAATACAATAGTCCATAAACGTTTTGACCTGCAATGATAATAGTCACTGCTGAACTGGCTATAATCTGCTTTAACTGAATTGCTCAATGTGTCGATAGAGATTAAAGGGAACTGTTCCACTCCACGCACACTTTCATTAAATTCGCTCCAATGGCCTCTACGCGATGGATATTTATCCCCGCGCACTCTTATATAAAGAAATGTGATAGCGAGTGACAATACTATATTAATAAACACCAAAGATTTGAGAACCATTGCAAAGATTTTATCACCTTGAAATTAATGTAATTTTTTATGAAAGTTTTAATGTTAAAAATATGATGCGATTATTATTAAGGAAACGGAAGAAGCTGAATAATGTTACGGACCGTTTACTTACTAATGTATAGTTGACATACCTGTAAAGGTTTCTTTTACTAAGGTACTAAGGTTCTTAAGGTACTGTGGAGTTCCACTTCGAGAATGACCTATAGTGGGAATCTCATTTACCCAATTTTCCAAGTTACCAAAGGAATAAAGTAAAGGTAGCAATAAAAGTAAGCACTGTAAGGCTTGTGTTATGGTATCTAGAATAATGGATAAACAAACATATGTTGTACATATATAAATGTTTTTGATATAAATATATATTTAAAACCAAGACTAAGAATGCGGGCATTTGTAGCTCGCATTCATCAAATAAATATCTGCCCCAACCAGGACTCAAAACCGAGACCTCAGACTTGGCAACACCTTGAAACCGTTGTACTAACAGCTCAGCTACGAAGGTCATCATACAAGCTCGATTAGTTACAGACCAAATCTTAGCACCTCCGGAAGCTATTAGAGTTACAGGAATAACTCATTCACATAACAAGCACATATTTAGAAAAAATATTGAAAAGTAATTCACAAGAATACTGCGTTGATCTACTAAATGCTACCCGCAGCATTTGCCTGTGAGGATTGAATATTGATGATCGAGACTCCCCATAAACCACAAGACTCGTTAGCCTTGTCTTCATCGCTCTTATTTATCGGTTCAGTGTCTGATTTGCGTACAAAATGGTACAGACCGACTTTAATCACAGTGTGGCATATGTACATTTGAACGAAGAAATTAAGTCTGCGCTTTGAATAATTGATAAAGCAGAACGTGGGATATATTTTAGATACTCTTTCAATAAATATAAATAACTATAATTCTTTATATTCGCTTAAAGATATTCAACAATCGGTTAGATTGGCAAGATTAACATAAAATTATATGAGTGACAGATTTTAAATATCAACCTTCTTTCGTAATGTTTGCAGCACATTTTCCGATACTTTGTAGCATCTTTAATATTGTTAAAATAACGAATTACTGTTTTATGCACTATCTCTATACTTACAATAGATTGTCAGGACACGCAGACCTCGACATATGTTCTCTTTATCTCCAACAATTTAGAAGAAGAATAATAGAATTGTTGAGGGCGCCATGAATTTCTTTTTCAGATCGGATTCGTCTTGCCATCATACATGATATTAATCATCTGAGTTGTTCTATGCTATTTTCTCTTTATGTTTATTTTTAATAGTATTATTTGACTGTGTATTTTGTGGTGTACGTTGTGGCTGCCTTAAAAAAAATTGTTATATTCTATAAGTTAAGGGTTTGTAATATTTAGATGTAGTAATATAACAATTGCTGGTGGTTTTTTTTTTTTTATAGGATAGGGCAGCAAACGAGCAAACGGATCACCTGATGGTAAGCGGTAACCGTTGCCCATGGACACCCGCAACACCAGAGGAGTCACAGATGCGTTGCCGGCCTTTTAAAGGGGAATAGGGGGAATAAGGGGAATAGAGGGGAATAAAGGGGAATAAGGGGGGGTTGGGCCTCCGGTACCCTCATTCGCTCGGCGAAACACAGCGCAGCGCTATTTCACGCCGGTTTTCTGTGAGGCCGTGGTATCTCTCCGGTCGAGCCGGCCCAATTCGTGCCTCGTGCCCAATTTATTACAATAAATACATAAATAAATATAACTTTATCGTGTTAAATATATAAATCGCCGTACAAAGATTTTTAACATACTCGTAGAAAACAACCCCATCAATAGTAAACTCTTCGTGCTATGCCATGGCTGCCTTCTTGTGTAATCTCTCCTGTGTCTGACTTACTTCTACTACAAAGCAGCAGTGCTTACATAAAGCAATTCCTCCCAATGCTTGAGTCGTCAATCACCTTATAATTAAGTTGGGATTTTTGCGTCTCAATATAATCTCAGTTATCAATCATCCATTCCTTTTATACTCTGCGAGTACATATAACAGGAATTTGGATGAATTAATAGAATTATTGTGAGTAACCAATTGTTAATAAAACCTAATGATATATAAACATTAATAACAGTAGTTTTATTTTTTGCTTTATATTCTTTTAAATGGATTGCAATACATTTTCCGTTGAAATAGCGAGTTAAAATAACGCCCGATTAAAAATTATCCTTGCATTGTTTGTAATGTTCAAACCTAACTGATCCGATAAGCTTCGTACTTTCTAATAACGAATACATTAGTTATAGTAAGTACATTTATGATTTTATATACCGTCAGATTTAATAAAAATATTATTAGGTCCTTAACATGAACATTCTTTTGTGTACGTAAGATTAAATTTTTCTTCGACATAATAATCAGAGAATTGACAGTAAATAATCAGAGATTGTCGAATAATCAATTATTTTCGGATTACCAACCTAATCGGTATTTGACTGCCGTCTATATCTGTTTTGACGACACAGGATTAAAGGGAGCGGTGACACGTGCACTTATTCTAATTCTGTTACCGCACAGTAATTACTGTCTGCACATTATACAATGCATATTAAGTTTCAAAGTTATATGAAATGTAAACAGGAATATCGTAGATGTCGGCATACCTTTTGTTTCGCTTCACGGCGGGGCGCCGTTACCGCCAGTGCCCACGTTGACCAGTGCATTAGCATAAGTACAAGTTCTAGATCAAAATGGTCAACTGGCGCCTGCGTTTGCGTTATTACCGCCCTGTTGTATTATAATCTAAATATATATCTATAGTTGCTTAAAGAGGGTTAAGTGTAGTAAAGGCAATGTTACATAAGACTAAACCCTTTTTGTCCGGTCTAAATTAAGAAGAACAGAAAATTTTTAAAACCTTTTACGTCCAAGAATATAAATACCTAAATTTATTTTCGTTTTGAGCGTTCTCGAAAAAAATAAACAATAAACACGATAGGTTTATTTTTGTATTTCCTATTTTCAATTTTTAAAATTAACAATGTTTACTTTACATTAACAATAACGGGATAAAATATAATAATACATTTTAAATATCAACAAATAATAAATAATGATAAATAAACTATACATATATAGTATAGTACTTACGCCTCTTTTCAATGGAAGTAGGCAGAGATCACAGTTGCTCCGATTCAAATACACTTCCCTAGCTTCCTCGACTTTCATAAATATTTATCGATCGTCGAATACGGGTTATCAACTTTAGTTCAATATATCACTTATTTGATCCAAGTATGTCCGTCTAGATCGTTCCCTACCAACTGGCCCGTTTATATTTGCCTTATAAATATAATATAAATCGGTTTTTGTCACTACATCTTCTTTCACCGTACATTTCCCTTACCACACTATTTCACAATTTCTTATTATCATTCCAGTCATTCTCCTCAAAGTTCTTCATTGTATTGCATCAATCTTGCATTTATCCTTCTTTTGCCACCTAGCATTCTTTCTCATACATAAACGTAGGAACAGGCATGCCTCTATGCACAGCCAGACGTGTCTTGTTTGACAAGGTTTGACTGACAACGAACTCATTTACTTTGTTTCCTAACATTACTCTTTCAGTGTCAGATTCGTACTTACCATTTCTTTCAAACATAGATCCCAGATAACAAACTCTTTCGCCTGTTCAAAGCATTCGTTTCCGATCAATTATATTGTTACGGAGTTAAGGAGACACTTTATAAACTTCGATTCACTATAATAACTTTCAACGCAACAGGCATTATGTTTTCAGCGAAATTGCCGTCAATTGATCCGTGTGACATCACCTTAAGTATCACGGCGATCGAACACGCTTAATCGGTGGACTCATTTTGATTTTCCAATGAGGCAAGAGAAGAGATACCTAAGTACATTATAGTAGGATTGCGTTTCGAATGTAGAAAGGTACCTCTAGACTTGCTTATATCAGGAATGAAGAAATTCCTCTTGGTAAAGTACTTTAGTAGTTCTTGGGAAACAGCAGCAGGAACCTAAATTCAAACCTGGAATAATGGCGTCAATTATGAATCAGTTAAAGGGTTGTATTGACTAGAAACCATGATTCTATCTACGGTTCCATTCTATTAGACTAACACGATTCTATTTAGAATCGTGAATTTATATAATTGTTCAATTACATTATGTTAATGTCGAAACGCTCTCTGTTATTTTAAATAGATTTCGTTATATTGGATTTTCAATAATAAAAATATATTTTCCGCAATATAAAGTATCTTATGCACTAATCTGAGTCTCAAACTATCCCGATTAAGTTTTTTTCAAAATCGATTTATTTTCTGAGCCCATTCAAACAAAAACTGCCATCCCCTATCTATACTCCCTTTGGACAAAAAATTAAATTGAACAAACTTTGAATGTTGTATTTATTTACGTTTAATCAGAATCCAAAAAAATAAGAATGAAATATCAATACAGTTTATTACAACCTTTTATTCGAATAAAAAGTAGTAGTATATCTTTTTCTCAAACTCTGAACTATATGTATTAAATTCACATTTATAATATTATATAATATATGTCGACTATATAAAGTGTAAGCTAAGAAGTTCCTGAGAACACTCACTGGCTTACCAGGAAGTCTCTCTGTGATTCGGAAACTAACAAGTTAGATTAATTTGGAGGCTATTAATTAATTATTATATTTCCAATGTAGAAATATTAAAAAGTAATTCATTTAATAAACCATTATAAATTACAACCGACTTTGATAAATCGACATAATTACAGCCCATAAATGTCAACACTGAGGGGCACGGACCTACTCTAAACTACGAGTATGTTAGGCGACTGGCCCTTTCGTGCGGTTGGTCCCCCTAATCAAGAGGGTAGCCTTACATCGCCTGCTGCCTGCCGCCTGCTGGGGACCGAAGGACGGTGTTCGCCGCCTGTACGCGAGCGCCGTTCGGTCCGTGGCCTTGTATGGGGCACCCGTGTGGTCGCGAGCCTGCACTAAGACCTCCCGCTGCAGAGGTCAGCTCCGGAGCATGCAGCGGACAATGGCTATACAGATCGTGCGAGGCTATCGTACGATCTCGTACGAGGCGGCGAGGGTTCTGGGGCGGTCCCCCCCTTTCGAGATCCTGGCCGACTTGTACGCGTTGATGTACAACGCACCGCGGTATGATATGACACGATGCCACCATTGCGCATCCAACCTCGACTCGGCCCAGCACACGCTGGTGGAGTTGCTGGTTGGAGGGCTCTGGCCTCCTTCTGTGAAGCGGAGATGCTCCAGAAAGAGGCCGCCGAGCGGGATCGAGAGATGGCCGATCCCGCCCGAAGTAGGTGGCCTCGGGCCAGATAGCCTGGCCTGAGGCGCCGCCGCGGGTCGTTGGCCATCGCTGAGGTTTTTAGTGGATAGGCCTCCCCCTTCTGGGAAGGAGAGCCTAACCGCCAGCTCTCCGCAGCCGGGATATGCAATTTAATGCATTTTCGCTTAGCGTAACAAAAAAAAAGGCGACTGGCACTTAATCAACCACGCTGGCCCAGAGCGGATTGGTTGAGTACATACATCTTTAAATTTCTTCCCTAGTGTACGCAGTTTGCCTCACCATCCTTTCCTTCACCACATTACTGTCAAATATATGTATATAAGAAATTAAAAAAAAAATACACAATGGTACACTGGATCGACCCCGAGCCCCGCAAATCATCCGATTCGTAAACCAGTGCCGCAACCACAGCGCACTCCTAAATAAAGTTTTCTTTTGATACGCCAAATGAAAAAATGTAATATGATTTTGATTATTTCTTACTATTAATATAAATATAATTTACGGTAATCATAACGTTCAGGATTTTTTCTTGAATGAGTTAAATGACACAAGATAATCAATGAAATTATATTGGTTGAATATTTAGTCCAAGTTATATTAATGGCAGCTATAAAATTATTGATTAAGCAATCACCTCGCTTAATATGCAAAGGCGCTATTTAAATTGGGTTAGTTGGAATGTTTTTAGTCGTAGTGAGGACATGTAAATAATTTAATGATGTCACATAAATTTTATTATTATTACAAGTGTTTTTTACTATAGTTCTTCAACATCTAGGTGCTATTTTCGTGAGATATTAAGATTTATTCTAACTTCCTCACACCTTTAAAGTTTCTTGCCAGTTATTCTTGCAAAAGGTTTGCCAAATGTGTGTAGAGTATTTTTTATATTTATACGCGTATAAAGCTCTAAAGCTTTGTCCCCTTTCAATTTATAATTTGTTGTCAATAAGTGTCTGTAAAAGCATTTATATTATTAGCTCAGTAGTTTTGACATGCAAGCGAACGCAAATATTAGTAAAGGTTTCTCAGGTTCTTATACAGAGAAATACACAGTACCAAGAATCTTGTCCTTTTGTTCAAGAAAAAATAATTGCAAAAATATTAAATGGAACCTCGAGTAAGTAACAAAATAACAACTAAATACAGTGTGATAAGATTTGTTTGATTATGTGAATTGTAGTCAGTAAAAAAGATTTAAATATTTGACGTGATTTTTCTTGCAAGAATGCAAGACAAATCATGTCCAGCCCTTCCAAGATTTACTGAAAGTAATTGTAAGCTTTGTATTTCTCCCTAGAAATTAAACTAGGTTAATCTTCTCAGCTTTCTAAAAGTTTGGATCCTCTAAAAATGTTCAATTTGTATCATTATTTTTAAGTATCAGCTTGGCATGGGATATATTTTAAATTGAATCCACGCACAATCAAAGACACGATATTTACGAGTGTTCATTTCACGTTTCCACTCACAAAATTATTTAGATTTATAGGTGCATAAATATTAGGAATGAAAACTATTTGACTAATAAATGTCAGATGTATTCTATAATTTCTGGTGGATTGGTGACGGAATCACAACCTTAATCCCTTGGGCAATACCATTTGACATATTTGTAAGTTATTTGTTTATCAAACTAACGACTTTCTAAGTTCAAAGGTGACCAAGGGACATCAGGTCTTTTATTTTATGCCTTAAGTCATGCGTTTATCGTCAATTCAAACAAGTCAAACTATATCTGACAATTATTTATTTAAACTTTATTAACTAAAGTATACAAGTCGCGGACTTAATGCTAAGGGTGTTCTCTCCCAGTCAACCAACAAAGAGTGAAAAAATTATAAACAAAAAAGCAATGCAAATGTGTGAAAATGATACAAATATAAAGAAAGCAGCAACAACTACTGCTACGAATGAAATAGGTTTATTTATTTATAAAGGCTAACCAACTCAATACATAAACGTAAAAAATATATTAAAATTTCAATAAAATAGTGTGCTATATGTATTTAAGTTAAAATATTGAAATTGAAGGACAACATTCCTTTCAAGGAAGAAAGGAAGGACATTTAAGTTGAAGCACAACAAAAGATGTTTGTTCATAATTTATTCAAAAAATTAAAAATCTAAGGTCATAGGTAAATATAAATACAACACACACACAAATATACATATGTACACAGTATGTACTACAGTATGTACAGAGTATGTACTCATATTAACGCACGCTTAGGTAATTGGTGATAAAACTCACATAAAAATAATCCGAGCCGTTAAATAAAAATGCTTTGTGAATTCAAGCCGGCGTGCACTTCATCTAATTGATTTGCCTTCTTTTTATTATTGCGAAATTTTTGCTTTTAGGAAACCGACATTTAATCGAAATTCTTTTAGTGATACTAGTATTCACGTACAGTCATCAACGCAAAAAACTTAACACTCGCAGTAGAAAAACCCTGTTATTACGTGCTACTTAAGGGTTATCGATTCCTGACGACATAACAATTATAACATAGTAAAAGTATTGTCTTAAGTAACAGACTTAACAAATATTATAACTACATTCTTCAAAATCAAAAATCTAAATGAAAATTATCTTTATTCAAATATGACTTTATAGAAAGCTCTTTTGAATCGTCCAATTTTTTTCCCTACCACCCATTCAGGACGTATTTTTTAGCTGATAAGAAGAATAGGCACAAGAAACTTATCAGCAATAGTAATAAACAACATTTACAATAAATTATGTCGTTATGAAAACAAATATTTACAATTTAGAATGTAATATCTTCAAATCAACACCAAGCATTGGCATCATTTAAATAATCATTGATTTTGTAATAGCCCTTACTCATTAGCGTCTTTTTAACATGTACCTTGAACTTATGAAAAGGCAATTCAGCTACACTATATGGAATCTTGTTATAAAAATGTATACATTTGCCCACAAACGAACCTTTAGTTTTTTGTAGCCTATACGTTGGAATGGCAAGTTTATTTTTATTTCTTGTGATTAAATTATGCATTTGAAAATTAATATGAAATGTGTGACAATTTTTATACACATAAATCAAAATTTCATATATATACTGGCCCGCTAAAGTCATTATATTAATCTCTTTAAATAAATTTCTAAGGGATTCCCTTGCTCGTAAATTATAAATAGCGCGAACTGCTCTTTTTTGAAGAACAAAAATACTTTCTATGTTAGCAGCCGACCCCCATAATAGTAATCCATAGGACATAGGACACTGTGAAAATAACTGAAGTAAATTAATCTTGCCGTTTCAACATCTGTAAGTTGTCTTATTTTTTTACATCATATGCTGCAGAACTTAGTCTATTTGATAGGGTCTCAATATGTGGATCCCATTGCAAAGTCGTATCCAAAGTAATACCCAAGAATTAAGTGAATTCTACAAATTCTACCACTTCATTAATCATTTTAACAATAGTATCTACTTTACTTACATTTGGTAATGAAAATTTGATACATTTAGTTTTATTGGGATTTAAAGATAAATTATTAATCGTGAACCAGTGCAATACTTTAGAAAGTGTACTATTTACAACGTCAATATTGCCTTTTCCTCTGTTTAACCTTAAATATTAAAGAAGTGTAATCTGCAAATAGTACAGTATTGCACAAAGTATCAGTGTGGGAGATCATTAATATATATCAAGAAAAACAAGGGTCCCAATATCGATCCCTGGGGCACGCACGATAGAGAGTGAAACTATGCCTTTCCTATCCTTACATTGCAAATTGTTATGTAAAATTATCATAGATCCACCTCTGATAGCTGATTTTCTAGTGTAGTTTCTAGTAGTCAAACTAACTATAGTGTAACTATCTAAGCTTATCAACAATTTATCCTTTTTTAGCTAATGCTCAGTGATACAAAGTGCATCTATACATTCGGAGTTTAAAAATAAGTTTATTTCTAGGTTCTTACCAGAAAAGCCTTGAATATTTTGGTGGACCAGTCGAAAAAGCTTTGGCTTACCTTTGATCGAAGCTTGACAAGAGACTACCTCTATTGTCATTGTCTTATATATCTAAGTTGTTTTTAGGTACACCTGCACTTAGCTAATCTGATTGACTACTTTTATAGAATCAGATTAACTATTCACTATTTATTACTACTATTAATTATTCACTATTTTGAAAATGTTTTACTAGTATGATTTAGGTAACTCTCTGCATTTTAAAATACAGATGAAATATAAGTTCTATTTATTGCTCTCAAGCTTGTATGCTACAAGAGTTTCAACGCGCATCATTCACAAATCGTAAAGATAAGCAAGTGAGACATGTTGGAGCAATCTTTTTACTGCCCAAGATAAATTGAACGGGTATTTATTAAGTCCACGGCTAATTTTATGAGCGGCCATTATGACACTCATTAACCCAACGACCAATCATAAATCAGGAATTGCTTGAGGGGCGACACAATTGACCAATGAGAAATCGTCGTGGCTACTTGTTTTTATTTAATGTTATGACAAAGGGATGTCACAAAATGGTAGGTGTAGAGGTAATATTTAAATATTTCAAATTTCTATTTTTCAGAATATACTTAAGTAACTTTGATCTGTGCAACTCATATATAGGTATTTATTAAATATTGTATTTTGAGAAATGCCGAAATAATTATATCATTGATTTCTGTTTAAGGTTATTGTAAAATATTTCGATAGACACTCTGTGTGTTTCTTTTCATTAGAACAATCTATCTATTGAAACTTGTTTATCACATTCTCAATCCAGATTTCTAAACGAATGATAATTCAAAAACAATGTGATAAAATGTTACAATGCAGTTAATTGAAGTAAATTTAAATTCAATTAACATAAAGTTGTTACATTGTAAAGAAGACTTGAAAAGAACCACTGATTTGAAAACTATATTAATATAAAAACATGACCTAACTAATATTAAGCAATTAACACTTATCATCATATTTTGTAAAATTCACACAGTGTCTTTTTAAATTGTAGCCTACGTGTTATTTCAATGTGTCATTTTAAAGTTTCATTAAAATCCATTCAGCAGTTTTTACGTGATGGATTAACAAACATCCATCCATATTTACAAACTTTTGCATTTGCATATTAGTGGAGATTCTACGACTCTACATTGATTTTAAAATACATTTTGCCAAAAACTACAGCCTGCTTACTCAATAAAGTTTGATGTCATCTAATAAGTCGTGTAAAAAATAAAAACAAACAGACATTGGTGCAAAATGGCGTTAAGATTAATAGATGAAATCTAAAAACTGAATTTAACAGCAAGTACTCAGATAAAATCAATAAATTATACGTAATTCAAATAGACCTTTGTATATCTAAAATGTTAGCGGTAACCAATCATAAATTAGATTTCTATGTTAAGAAGCCAATCACAACATTCGGCGCACCAAATGCTAATTCAGAGGCAATGTTGTCGGTCGTGTAATTAAATTCTTGCTGCACCCACACGTCCCATAAACGTAGATCTTGGCGAGCACGCGTTTTGTAGCATTTGTGGTATAGGTTTCGTTGTTTATGCCCATCGCATGTCACTCAGCAACTGTTATTATTACAAAAGCATTACTGTCAAATACACATCTTTTATTTGCCATTAACAACAATTTAATCGAAATCTTTTCTCCCTCTGGGAGAGGAGAGACTTAGAATCCTCATGGATAACACCGCAACCAAGTACCACGGTGATTATATCGAACTCCGAATCAAGACGATTCGATTGGAGTGACCTACTGACTAAACTTAGCCTAAACCGAACTGGATCTAAGAATGACCGCATCCTCAGGAAACACGGTGGTAACAGGTTCATCAACGCCGCTTTTATAGCTGTGCTCAAACGTTTTTTTGCAGGTCGTGGTGATCTTACCAAGTTTCGTTGTGACTACGCTACAAATGTCGTTAAACGTAGGAATTCGCTCACAAAATTCCATGACACATCAGCGTACCATCAGAATATCTCTGAAATTAATGAACATTTCTTCCGAGCTTCATTAAATTTGTGCTTATACACCACACCACATCTTGGAGTTGTTCACATTTTGGAAGACTATAGGAAAGGTCAGTTAAGACAGTAAAATATCATGTGTTTGGTTGCTAATTCCATGGTAAGATGTGAATAAATACTTTCAATTTAAGCTTGTGTCAAGAATAGAGCAGGTGGCAACGTACGCATCATGCAGCAATTGTAAAACGGATGGTCAAGGGATGTTAAATACCTTACGAAGTTAACGCAAATGACTGAAAATTTCTAACTCATTGATTTTGTCCTGTGCTATGACGATACTAGAGAATAAGTTTTTGAAGCTCTTCTACACTATTCAGATCGACGTGTAAAATGATTTTAAAGTTAGTTTACCTCCGTAGTTGAGTGGTTATTATGCCAGTTTCAAGGTGTCGCCATCTCTAACGTTCATGGTTCGAATCCCGGTGGGGTTTGCGTGATCAATGCGAGCATTTGTTCCTTAGTCATGATTGTTATTATATATTTCTATTTAAAATATTTATATAGTAGGATCTCGATAACACGAATGTCAAGGGAAATGAAAATAATTTCGAGTTAAGGAGTTTCAATTTACAAAGGACTTAACTGCATCAACTTTGACTTGAAAAAGCGCGATTTTCTAAAAATATATTTTCGAATTATAGAGTAAAATTTAAATAAAAAGTAGACCAAAGTTTTATGGTACATACAATTTATTAAAACAAATCTGTACTACAAAATATATGTAATCTTCTTTTGATGTAGGTAAACTATATGCAGATTTTAAACAGCCAAATAAATACTAACCGAAGTACGAAATCTGTTTTCTAAAATTCGACTAATAGAGTATAACTATGTACTATCAATACCTGGGAGGGAAATTTTGTTTGAGTTATAAAGTCTAAATAATTAGAGATACTGCGTATTTAGGGGTTCAACGGAACGAAAACGTGTCTTTTTTCAATTTACCGAGGATATCGACTTAACAAGGTTCGAGTTATAGAGATTCCATTGTATTTGTAAAATATATGTAAGTCTATCCATTACCCTAGATACCATAACACAAGCAAAGTAATAAGATATATTTATTATTAAATTTGTTAATTCTTTAATAAAAGTCTTCAAATAAAATTAAAAATATTTTTATATTTGTAGTCTATGGCTAACTAGTTGCTTATTGTCTATTAAATTTTACATGTAATAAACACACATGCAAACAAACAAACGCATCTAGCAAAATAATTGAACTACACCAATGCAAAATGTGAAGACCAGAGAACATTCTTACTATTACAAAGGATATTGGTTAGGTTCGGTGTCTCACGAGCGAGAGTCGCTCGTGAGACACCTAGCGGGCAACAGATCCTGAAGATGTATCGCTGAGAGACGAAACACGTGTCGACCTTGTCTGCTTGTTGGACAAGTCATCATCAACTGCGCGGAATCAGCAAACGTAACCAATATCCTTTGTAATACAATGGACTTCCGCAAAATAACACCTGCTACAATAGAGAGAACATTCTGTTGTATAACATTCTGATACAATCTTAGAAATGAAGTGTTTCATTATTTTATGGATGTTATTAAGCTTAAGATTGCTGGAGGTAATTTTTACAGCATCGGAGTAATGGTTATTAGCTAAATAAAGATACAGCTAATAGCTCCGATCGCTGATCAATTCACTCGAAACCTATTAAATATGAGTATCATTAGTTACATAGGTCGAGTTGCATATATTTGATGGCTATAAACTGTACAGCTATCTGTACATATAAATAAAGTTAACGTATCTATCGTGTTCGTCCATCGAAATAAACGGCAAGTATTGAAAAAATGTATAAGTAGATATTGGTTTTAATTTACATGTGTGCCATATTAAAAAGATACGCTGTTCACCTTTGATGCTTTCGAAGGAGGGAGAGAACTGCATACTTGGGCTGTGTAATTTATACCGATTCATCACCATCATCAGCTAATAGATCTTCTTCAAATCGTTTGCCCATCTTGTGGGAGAACAACGCAAAAGTTTGTATGGATAGATGTTGGTTACTCTATTTCGTAAAAACTACTCAATGGATTAATGAAACTTTACGATAATATAGCTTATACATCATAATAACAATGTATAAAGATATACGCTATGCTAATAAGCTACTCGAAATACTAATCCTGCGTATGTTTTATAATTTAGTTTAACGTCGACTTATTCCTAAATATTTTACCCCGTTTACATTTACAAGTAAGGTACCCTGTTATTGTACATATTGCAACTATTAAGTAAAGTACCCTATTATTGTACATTTTGCAACTATTAAGTAAGGTACCATGATATTCTACATATTGCAACTATTAAGTAAGGTACCCTGTAATTGTATATATTGCAATTATTATGTAAGGTACCCTGTTATTGTACATATTGCAACTATTATGTAAGATACCCTGTTATTGTACATATTGCAACTATTATGTATAGGCTAGGGTAGGGTAGCTCCTATTATTGTACATATTGCAACTATTAGATTGCCTTTAGGTTTATGCTCCTAAATAATATAAACTACGTTAACACACGAAAATTGCATTCTTAAACTGTAGTTATTGCTAATATTGCGTGCGCCATCATTGTTATGCATATCAGAACATTCAGTATAGATATAAGTTAATATATTGTACTTACAATATGTATCCTGTGGCAGTTCTTTAATAAATAAATAATCTTTAATTTTGGATCAATTAATTCTGGAACTCTTTGTTTCGTAACTTTACTTTTATCAGTAGTTACCTGTAGATAATTTGTTGTCAGTCAGTATCTAGCATCATCATTTAATAGCTTATATTTAGACTTATATATAAAGAAATCCCACGAACAGGTACTATGTAATAGTTATGTAAACGTTATCGCAAAATCCAAGCTGCAATGTTTATCACAAATGTTTTGCAAAATACAAATTGCTTGTCATTGCCGATTGATAGTAAAGAGTTATGTCGACACGTCACAAATTCATTGATAGCAGTTATCAACGCAGGTTCAGATACCATAAAACGTTTATGCGACAAAGTGGTACTTAATGAGCGTAAAAGTACCGGGCTCCGATTAGACGCCTACTAATTATGACAAGTTGATAAACGATTCGCAAATATCTTCTTTTCTGGAATTTCCAGGATACAAACACAAATGAGTACTGTCTCAGTGTACTTTGGTACTCCTTTCCGAACAATAATTTATCAGTACTATTCTCACTCCGAGTTTTCTTGAACAACATCTCTTATCATAATCCCTTAGCTATAATGTGTCGCCAGTATAATGAGCTCATCAGGGGTTGCGCAGACGCAGGAATTGATGCCGATATTTTTCATTGTAATTTTTATAGTTTTAAGAATTTATTGTCTATAATAATTTAAGGTAACTTATAGTTTGATTATAAATAATGTATGTATCTTTCTTATTTTTATTATTATCTATGTTTTGTTTTCTTTATCCTTGTTATTCTGAAATTAGGTTTTGTTATTCCAACATATCGACAGTTGTATATTTGCTGCACGTTAAAAATATATTTAATAGAATGTACATATATTGGGTTTCAACCTAGTTTTTAAGGTTCGGTATAGTTTTTTTTATTTTAATTTGTTGTAACCTGTTTTCGTACCTATTATTAAATACAAAGTCTGAAGACAATCCAAAACTAACAATTATTTAGAATCGATCACTCGTAAAAATCACACTGAATCCGCAAGTATTTTATTTATGTATTACTTAGTTAAGTATTAGTAGTTAGCACAAATCTTTGACGGGAACAGTGCATTCAGAATGAACCAACAGTTGTATTTGTCGTGGGTAGTTGTAAGAGTTTTAATATCCACGGCTGGCGATGTAAGAGTTAGTAAATCAGTTGTTGTCTAGACATCGGCGGTTTCATTTGTTTATCATAAACACGACATGGTGTCAGGTGTGGGGTTCGAACCCACGCTCCCTCTCGGGAACCAGAGATCATAAACACGACAGTATTGTTCCTGTATTATTACATGATTGTAGTCCATTAGAAGTTGTTCAAGTTCTTAGGACAAGTATCTTAAATCCAACGCCTATTACAAGATTAAATAAACGTCCGAGAACATTACATAATCCACTACAGCTATATGTTCGCTACAACAAGTTACAAATGTTGTAAATTTAATGTCAGAAAAATAAATATATGCATATTTATTATTAAGAAAATCATCAAGGTAGTGCTATATATGTTAGAATATTTAAAAATATGAAATGATATCAACTAATATTATAAAATTTGCTAATTTTATTTTCATTTATTCGTAAAATTATTAAATCCTAACTTTTTCGTGAATTTATTATGTTCTATTACCAGTTCACCTGATCACCCTAAAGAAGACAACTAAGGATTATAGGAAGATATTATAGGAACTACTCCTGACTCCTAGTCCTATAGGCACCATCACCAGCTCATTATGGAGCATGGGATCCCGTACATATTCATTTTATTTTAAGATTTTCCTTGGAGTTCCCATTATCAGAACTTCAGTTGGCAACAATTCCGCAGACCTCTGGAATACATACATAAATACATAGACTGACGCCTCTTTCCCGTGGGGGTATGTCGAAATCACAGTTTTCCAAGCATACTTCCCTAGCTTCCGCCAGGTTTATTAATACTTTCATGCTCGCTCATCGGTTAGGGCTATTCTTGTACCTCTGAAAAATGACACTTTAAAAGTAGCAGCAAAATAGATGCATAATATGCATAGTAATCGCGCATTACAAAAAAAATTACGTGTATTCTCCTCTCCTATAATCACCTCTTTCATTGAAGTCTTCATTTCACTTCAAGGGTAAAATTAATTCATTTCCTTTGTAATGATTTAATAAATAATGATTGACATAGCTTTCATTAAAATTCATATGTTCAAATAAATTCACATTACTGAAAATTACATTACAAAATTACACATTACATTACAGAACATATTAGTCATATACTTTTTAAAATTCCTAACGTCAGAAATTAAGTCATCTTCAAAGAGACTAACTATTTCTTGTAATAATGAGGTCATCGGCGCCACCATTACATTACACTTATAGCTTTATCGAATTTATCAAACCACTAGCATCGGCGCCTAACAGAAGAATTTTACAGTGAATCATTGATAACTAATCAAATAACTTGTACATTACATATGCCAAAGATGATGAGAAATGATGGACTGAAGTACCAAAGTCCATTGATTTACATTACCGTTGACATTACGTTTCCGGTTACATGACTAACTGGGTAAATCCGAGTAACTTGGTTATGACCAATTTTACAGTGTAGCGGCATTTAACCATAGATAACTCTAGATGTATGATTGCATTTAGTTTTCAAATTTAAAAATATATAAAAAATAACTAATATCATACCACTGTAACAGAAACCACAAATACAAAACTTAACTATATTAATAATATGAAACATAAGTACGAGTATGTATGGAGAAAAATACTGAAATACAATATTTCGATCAATTAATCCGACGCCATAAAAAATTAAAATTGGAGGGACATGTTATAAAAATAAATATCAATATCAAATTAAATACAATTAACGGCGATTGTACATAAATATTAATCTATTAAATATTTCTTTATTAATCTTACAGCTAAAATACATTAAATAACAATTTACATGTTATCCAATTTTTAATAAGTTTCGTGCAACAATTTAGTGGGGAGGTATATGAGCTTTAAAATGTAACCAAAGATTCCTTTAAAGATACAAGGGTGGTAAGTTATTTTCTTATTCGATGATCTAGCAGAGTGTTTATTACACCGGTTTAGTCTTTGAGGTCCCAAGTTCAAATCCCAGGGTCCAATGTTTGTGTGTGCCTTAAATCGAGGGTAACAAATTATTTTTTAATTAAGATTTTAATATTAAGATTTTTTAATTAAGATTCTAATCTTTTAATTAAGATTTTATTACACAAGCCTTACACTGCTTACTTTGAGTTAGGTATTTGGTGTGCCTGTAAGAAATATTTATTTATTTATATTTATCAAAAGGAATCGTAACAAATGTTTACTTAATCACTTACTGCACCTTGTTAAAACGGCGACGAAAGTGATGTGGCTTGCAGAAAGCAAAATTGATTTGCCCTGGACACGCAGAGCAGAAATATATCATCTCTATGGAAATTAAGAATAAAACAAGCTCCGCTTACACAACAAAATTATTATTATTATATCCATTTACATATCAACCATACATTGCATAATCATTTAATCTTAATTAAATTGCGTTATAATTAATTCATTATAATAAATTAACATTACTTTACTATAATTGGATTTTAACGGGATTTAATGACGTAGGTTTGGTTAAATATGCTTCTACAAAGAAGCTCTATCATAAATTTGTTATTTCTGGGAAGATTCATAAATTAGTTATTTCTGGAAACTGTAAAAAAATAATATTCTTCGTTTTTGTAATTCAAACGTACGCAGTCACAATATAAATGTGTGTGGATATGGATTTTTTTGTTTTTGTAAATTCCGATTCCAATGCGAGAGATCCGAGCAGTAATTAAATGGTGAGTTAGTTCATTTACTAAGTTAGTTAATTTATACAATAATAAAAATATAACATTTTTCTATATATTGAATGATAATAGTAAGTGGAATATGTTATAGCAAATTAACTAGTACTCTGATTCAACTGATGCTGCAGTGACTTCTCGCTGGCGATTGTCATAGCTAGGATGCCTACTACCTAACTGGTGAGAGGATGTCGTCTCATATGAAAATGTAATCTGACAGAAGAACGTAGCAGAGAAGGAGTAGCAAAATAATCCCCGTGTTACACCGACTCGGAGAACTCCGACTCAGAGAAGTCCAACTTAGAGAACTGGGTGGTGATAGAAGTTCTGACTATAGAAGGTCTAGACTGAATCTTCTATCAAAAATTTAGGTGTGGCCTAGCCATTAGGACGCCTACCACCCAATTTGTGCAAGCGCAACCCTACTTCGTTAAGGGATCTCTGTTATATCTACGGTAAAGCCCCAAAGGCATTAAAACCGTAGCCGTACGAGATGTACGTAAGTACGTTGAGGTCTACATCGAGGCGGTTTAATATTGAATTGAATTGCATACTCCGGTTGCGGAGAGTCGGCTGTTATGTGGGGCTCTCCTTATCAGACGGAGGAGGCCTACCCACTAAAAACTTTAGCGATGGCCATTTTTTATGATTGGTATATTGGTATATGGTAGAAGACCAGAGTCGAGATCATAGCACCAGCAATAATCTTAGAGGACGATTATAACTTACAAACTTAGACATTCACCATTCTCGATATCATCAAATCATGTTAGGTAAAAACTCTGCAATAAGAAATCAAAGATGGCGTTTACAGAGCTTTCGCGCACGCGCTCCGAATGAAGCCACACCCCGTTATATGACCAACTTTTTCACCTTAAACGTGAGCTGTGATTGGAGTTTCCGCTTCCGGAATATTCCAAGTTGTTTTCACGGTGTACTTTCATTGGCTGTAATCCACCCAATTGCATGGTTGGGCCACTTCATGGATAAGTAATATACACATACAATCTTGCATATATAGTATAATAAATCTGTAACATTTTAAGCCTTGATTACACCAAATCGATCTAAAGTGACCAAACGGACCACAATTAAATTAATTTGGGGTCGGAGTGGTATATGTTTGTAATCCACTCATCTCTCTTATCTACTACTCTGGTATCCAGCAAATTACGTATCCTGTTTTACCCAATATTCTGTTTTCTTTTATTCCTCCACCCACTCGCATTTACACACAATTTCAATTTATTTATTGGTTCATAAACGTGGGTATTACATGATGACAAATAATAAATAATTTATTACATACAAAACCATGATTCGCTTTGTGCCATATGAACATCTAAACCAGTAATTTCCAAAGTGGTCGATATCGATCGGGTGTATCGGGTCTATGAGAACTTGCAAAGGGTGTACGGGAACGAATAAAAAAATTTGGGGTCCATGAAATGAAAATGGGGGTCTACGATAATGTATCTCAACATTTACTAGTAGTACCTATTTACCTACATTATACTATCTCGTAATATAAAAACATACACTATTTATAAAAGTACCTATGAAGTATTTTATAGTTGTGAGATGAAAAACATAGCAAAGGGTCTACGGCACAAAAAAGTTTGGGAACCTCTTAACTTCACTTATTCTTAAATGTCATTAGCACAAATGACTATTTTTGCCAATTTAAATTTTAATACAGTTGCGAAAAAATGAAGCAATTTAATCAAATTATAAAAACACAATAAAAACTCAATTAACTAATCATTTATTTCTTATAAAAGTTATAATTCACATATACATTGAAATTGGTACAGTTTTTTATACTAACTGGGGAAGTTTTAGGTTGCATATTTACTGTTTGAGACAAACTATTATTAATTTCGTATGATTGTTCATGTATATTTGTCATACAATGGCGTTTGCTAGTTGATGGAATTGGATTGGATCTGATGAATTATCATTATCAACGGAGGTACTCGTAAATGGACGACGTTCTCTTCAGCATGTGAAGGAGACGGACTGGACCTTAAATTAATGGATTGTGTGATTTTTTTCCTAGTTTCTAGTTTGTTGTTTAATGAATCACCAATATAGTTTCCTGCAACTTTGTCCGATTTCACCACCTAGTCGCTTTAAGGACGTCACATTGGCTCCTGAATCTGCCAATAATGTAGCAGAGGTCCTTCTGAAGCTATGCCCAGTGTAACACTCAGCATCCGGCAGACCAAGAAACGTAGCTGTTACTTCATGGTTGTTTTTTTTTAATAGAAATTATTTTGACAGTTGGGAAAGAAAACGCACGAGTTCGGGAAAGGCAAAAAAAAAGCACGAGTGTGAAATAGCCCAGATCCCGAACGCTACACGTCCCTGCAATACGCAACTTTTTGAGCAACTGTATTAAAAAATAAGTTGTATTACTATTACAATTAAAATTATATATTTCCCATCACTTTACCTACTTGTTGCATATTATTTATCTCTACGCAATAAAGTTCAAAAGATAATAGAGGGTATGTCTTTGTTATACACCGGCTAATTTAAAAATACAGAATTAAAACTTACAACTAAATATACAAAGGGTTGTAATAGCTATGAGCGAGATCTTCTAGGTAACTTTAAGAGCAAATAATCGGGTTCTTTTTTTTTCTCGGGAGAGGAAGGCTGAGAATCCGTCACAAGGAGGCACAACGGCAAGTGTCACGAGGGTTATGTTAGACTCCACACGACCGGAGCGGTCCGATCGCGTGATCTACCAGTTATGTAATGGAAAGTGACTTCATGAATTATCCATATTGAAGTCATTTTCCAAATTGACGACTCTGTACCTATTTAATACAGGGAAGAAAAAACAGCCCTTGCTGAGTTTCTTGCCGGTTCTTCTCAGTACAAGGTCTCCCGCCGTAGATTTGCGAACCGATGGCGTAGCTTTTCGACTTTCACAAGTGCTTGTGACAGCCTAGACTGAATAAATGATTTTGAATTTGAATTAAACTCAGCTTGAGCGTTGGCCAAAAGGGCCTTCCGGCTTAAATGGAGAGGGTTCTTTTTACTGATAGCTATAATAATTGTTATATTATTTATTGAATGTAATGTCGTATTCAGTTGGGTTTGGTACCAGCACAAGCAGTGCTACAAGGCTTAAAATGCTGAGCTGGGGCCGTTTGAGGGAACGTACATTATATCTATATTTACTTTGTTTGTTTCGCTGTCTCAACAAATATTTTATTGCTTCTTTCTTTAAATTATCTTTTCCGTTTGAAAACCTTCGGTGGTTGAACTCAATCAATTTAGTTCATTTCTTTTCAAATTAACACTTAGTAACTAGTGACAAAGTGACATAGTATTGAATTTTCCATCCAGATTATGTATATAATTCCCACCCTGTTTCCGACTACTACCTTTTCATTCGTAGGTTCTCTGGAAAAGTTCGCCGACCAATGCTAATAACCTAATAGTATAAATATGTGATTAATACATTAAAGAATTATCTATCTATATTTTCAGTAAGCTTCGTAAATTGCTTTTATAATTATTAACGCCATCTATCGACAAATGCATGAACTGTAGTTATGTCAATCATCATTCATTCAATCCAGTTTCATTCATTCGTTCATTCGCCTTTTCGAATAGTGTTTGATCTTATTAAAATTATATTCGCAGAGAAGTGATCTAATTATTTTCAAAACGTACCTATCATTCTTAAAGAAATCACACGCTATCGAACAATAATGTTTTATAATGTAACGCAATTATTAAATCCAAGTTAAAGTGACGTTACGTTGGGAACTACCGTTGTATACCTATCTCTGACATAGCTATCCGTATATATTTGTTTATTAGAATGGAGGCCATAAGAGCTGCGTTAATGTTTCACAGGTGTGCGATGAGTCCGCGACGGTGGTAGAGCGCAGCAGGGCGGCCGGATGCGGCCCGCGCGCGCCCGTCCGCCCGCCGCCTCCGTCACTTAGCCGCGCGTGCGCCGCCCTGCTACTATGCGCATGGCAAGCGCCCTGCCCACTCTGCTCGCAGTACGTACACACTCACTATGCCACACAGCCAATAAGGACTCTACCTTTCTTTCTATAATACCAGCTTTTCACTGTATTATATAGTAAGAAAGAAAACCAAAATGTTTATTCGGCACACACAAATAAAAAACAAAATAAAATAATAATAATAACAATAATCTTACCTAATAAATAATAGTTATATTAATAACTTGCAAGGTATATAGTACATACATAACAAACAAAATTAATAGAGAAATTTGCTTAAATTTATGCAGTTTAATAATTTGCTAAGTACGAGGGTGAATCAAAAATTATCCGGACTTTGGCCTTTTTCAACCTTTATGTTGGTAACAGCATCATTCGCACTTGTATGCGTACAGTTGATACTACTGCAGTGACGTATGCCGCATTAAAATTGTATTGAATCAGTGGTAGTCTAACAGCGAGAGCAAAAGCATGCACGCTCTGCTAGAAATTTACACCAAGGAAGAACAAAGAGAAGTCAGAAGGAGTAGTGGGGGCTGAAATTCATCGCAGATTTTCAAACAGTACGAAGACAATGCCTTGTACACTGGCACTTGGTTGCGGTGGTTATCTATGAGTATTCTCAGCCTCTCCTCTCCTGAGGGAAGCACTCCCACTGCGGAACTCAACGATGAGAAAATCAATGAACATCGCCCATGATATATTAAAGAAACACCTCATCCGCTGAAGGTGCATATTACCCACTAACCCTTAATTTAGTTCTATGTTTAAGTAGATATAGCCTTAGGTTTACACTCGCGCTACGAATATCGCCGTTATTACGAGCGACATAACAGATTAACATGTAAAGCCCGATGTGTTGCTGTGTGTACATTAATACTGCCTAAGTCATAAGTAGGTCGTAGGAACTATTAGGCTCTTCGTTGATGGCTAACAAGGTTATTGCAGCAACTGATTTACTGTGATAAAACACGTTAAATAGTCGCAGGGCTAGAAACCATTTAATTTTTAGTATCGTCGTGTTATGCATTTTTGCAAAGAATACAATATCACTTGGTGTACATATACATTTTATATTCATTTGTCTCACACAACAACTCATTTTTAGAAGTTTATCAATTTTAGCCTGTGCTACACTATGCTGCAACATTTAAACTGTAGAACACAGCATAACGATTATTACTTACATTGATTTTACGTCACGAAAGTCTTTTCAGGAGAATTTTTTTATTTGTGTCGTAGACCCATATATTTTTTTTTATTGACAGCCTCCGTGACCAAGTAATACGCCTGTATCACGGTGTAGTCTGCGGTTCCGGGTTCGAGTCCCGACGGAAGCAAATGTTTGTATGACTAAAACGCACATTTGTGTCTAAGGCGTGGTTGTTTATTAATAGTTCTACAAAAAAATCTATGTATGATATATGTATTTATCTATTTTTTACTCTAAATCTCGTAACATAAGCCTCACAGTACTTACTTTGAACAAGGAGGTTTTATAGCATTGACGTAGAAGTCGAATACGAGTAACATTGATGTGTTTTATATTAAATACCAAAGCTAAAAGTAAAATTTATGTTCATAGTTTACGTTGAATAAAAAAGTGTTTTAAAGGGATAATGGGATAAATGTACTTATGTTTGTATAAAAATAAATTGATCAAATATCTCTGTAACACATATTGCATCCAGCTCCTAGACTACGTTTGCGAAATAGCATGAAACATGAAACGAGCAATTATATCGTAAATAAGCTAATATAATAGGTTATCGCATCGGGCGCATGGCGCTGTCAACGTGGCTCCCTGGTCAACGCTGACTCCTTATTATGGAACTGGTAGCGAGCGCAGTAACGACCCGATAATTGGAACTGTTACAATATGACCTTTCTTGGAAATTATGGTAATTACAATATTATTGGTCATAATTTTTCATATCATCTTCATCTCGTTGTTCCCCTATATAGTATTGTGTAGCTGTTCAGCTCGTACGACCTGGTGACTACTCGTTGATAGAGACACTCTGAAGGTGATGCGTAAGTAAAAGTGACGCTGTCATAGCATGCGTCCAATAAAGAGCACTCTGACCTATACTACCCTATAAAGTAGTACAATTTCATTTACAAAACAGTCGCCCTATATGTGTTGTAAACAATATCAAACACTTTCAAGAAATAACAGTTTATATATTAAAAACAGTGGAATACTAGCGTAACTTTTACGACTTACACTCTTCCCGACTGACTGAATACTGTCGCTGACCAAGTCATATCTAATTATTACCCCTTTTATAATCAAATATGCAACTGTGTTCCGCCACGTCGCTCACTGTGCTGCCATCTATTGGATAATGTCACAAACAGAAAAGAGACTAGTCAAATCCGCAATTTATCATCATGATATTACCTCAAGCATGAGAAGTAGAATTGCATATTTACATTACAATGACTGCGTATAATAATTATTTTTTTTAAATATGTTATACATATGTACATACATAAATAACGCAATCTTTTAAAACGAATTAGTTTCAAAACATCCTTCTGTATTTCAAGCCAATAGTTTCTTTTCTGCACTAAGCTATTCCCACTTTAATAAGAACTGAAGGACAGGGATGGTCGCCATCTTGTTTAACCCCCAAGGCTAACTGAAGTAGCCAGGTCCAATCTGCACTGTGCGGTAAAGGCTGCTTTGTCAGCAGCTAACTTCCTCCTCGAACAGCGGACGATGCATCAACCGTCTGGTGGTTGGCAGCTAGTAAGGACTAAGGCTCCTTTTGTACCTTCATCCAGAAACGTCACAGTACTAGTCAGTTACAAATCAGTTACAAATGTGTTTAAACAGTGTCGTTGTAACGTTATTTTATTATGTTTTTGTAGCTATGTGTGTCATGGAGACCTGTGTAATTTTTTTTATTATATATCTATTTTTTTACATCCCCAAACCATCTAAGTACTTCCTTCTTAATTATTGTCATTGAATTCTCACATTTCATTATCACATTATATTCCTAATCACATTTAGTCGTCACTTCGTTCACATCGTTATATTGTTCAATATTTTAGTATACATATTTATGAAATATATACGTCATTATGTAAACGCAACACGTGATAGATATATATAAGAATATTTGTATGTCTAGCCATAAACAGTGTCGCGTGTATATACTGTTGTTAATTTTCCCATTAAATAAATGTAGTAAGTTTCGAATCGCGTTTAAAATGGTCGCTACAAATGGTCAAATTTGTTTGGGAGTCATCACTTTTTAAATTTGCTTCTGGTGACTGCAATAAACTGAAGAAGCCATTGATTTGCGTAGTTTATAGCATGAGATAATAATTAAATCTGTTAACGTCTTTTAACATTTATTATACTAAGCAAAAAAAAATAGTTCAATAGAATAGAATACTAGAATTCAAGTCGAAAGCAACAACGTTGTGATGCTCCCACAAAATGGGCAGACGATATGGTAAAGGCACTGGACGCTAGCTGCACAGGATCGATTTGTGTGGAGATCCTTGAAGGAGGCTTATAGGCCACCAGTGGGAGTCTACTAGCTAAAATGAGATGATACTCAGCAGCGACAACTTGAACATTTCAGTCACTCGCGATATTTTCGCATTAATGAACCCAATACATTTTTAGGGTTCCGTTGTCGAATGGTAAAAAACGGAACCCTTATGGATTTGTCATGTCTATCCGTCCGTCCATCCGTCTGTCCGTCCGTATATCACAGCCACTTTTTTCCGTATCTATAAGAGCTATACTGTGGAAACTAGGTAAGTAGATGTATTAGGTGAACCGCATTAAGATTTTCATACAAAAATAGAAAAAAATATTTTTTTTTTGGCATTCCCCATACTTAGAACTGAAACTCAGTTTTTTTTTTTCATCAAACTCAGACGTGTGGGGTATTTATGGATAGGTCTTCAAAAATGATATTGAGGATTCTAATATATTTTTTACCTAAACTGAATAGTTTAAACGAAAGATACTTCCAAAGTGAAATAATGTGTGTATGTGTCGTCGTCGTAACCGTAACTTCTAACATAAGGGAATGATAAATGTAAAAATTATATATGATGTACATTACCATGCAAACTTCCACCGAAAATTGGTTTGAACGAGAACAATTAGTTATTTTAATACGTTATAAATCGTAAACCGCATTTTACCTTTCATTTAATCAATATAATAAAGAAAATCGTTTATTTAGTGGTACGGAACCCTACATGCGCGAGTCCGACTCGCAATTGGCCGGTTTTTTTTAAATAGCGTCAAATGAACACACGCTAACATACTCCAAACGTTAATGGAACGAATGAAACTAAAATGTTGCATGCAAATGTGTTTCTTATTGCGAATAATACCGGACGTCTGGCCATGAGTGCCACACATTATTTAAATTATATTGTGTGACCAAACGATATAAAAATAGCCGTTTTTTTAACAATTTGCGCCAATAATGGTCAATATATATAGACATTTTTGATCTTGTAGTATATAGGTAGATATAGAGATTACACTTTCGTCCTCGACTTTAATACGGAAACTACTGACAGACTACTGGGTGTAGTCTTTAGCTGCATTTTTCATGGTGCAGATAGAGATTATACCCAGTTGGTATACTCCATGAACACTTTCATTAAATTTCGCTTAAATGGCCGCTACGCGTTGGATCTGTAACCCCGCGCACGTTATTAAAAGGACCGTGTCTTATTAGACACGCGACAATAGTAAGCAAATATATATCATTGTAAAACTAATAAAATAAATTGATATAATTTCAGAGAGCTCTGATAAAATAATCCTAATATGTAACTCAATAATTTCGGGATTTCCGATTTACCGGCTTATAACGACTACAAACGTGATAATGATAACAGATACTGGGTTTGAAGTCCACCCGATGTTTAAGTCGTTGTCGATGAGTTTAAAGGATTTATATAATTTATTTATTATTATTGCGGCATGTAACATTAAAACGTACATTTTGTACAGTACAACTCTTACTTGTCCTTACTATTGCTATAAATGGAAAGTAAGTTTGTTTGTCTGCTTGTCTGGTACGCTATCGTGCAAAAACTACTGAAACGATTTAAATGAAATTTGGTGCACAGATATTTTAGAGCCTGGTAAAATGTAATAGTGTACTTTTAATGCGAATCAAGGGCTGTAAAGGGTTGAAATATGAGATGAAAATTTGTATTAAAAGTATGTATATTTTTTAGATTTTTTATTACATTTTACTAAATATGGCGACCGTAATGGGCCAGTTATTTTTGGAGTAATATGTTAATACATACATATATATGTATGTGTATGTTTATATATGTATATACATATGTATGTATGTGTGTATGTATTGTATGTAGTTTAAATATGACGCATCTATTATTTATATTTAAAAACAATTATATAGATATAAATACCGAAACGCGTAAATTTTTCTTTTAAAATTTCACAAAACCTCACTCTCCTGTTTGGTCCAAGTAAATTTATCTAGGTCGTCTTCTACTTGCCCATTCGAAGATAGAGACAGCAGAAGTTCGAACAGAAATACCTACGGAAAGAAACAAAAACGTTTCGTAATCTCCCGTTGATTCCTTCAAAACTAAACCTAATACTTTTTTCAATAAGAAATGAAGATGAGCTTTAGTTATGCCCATATGTTTTGCATTTTAAACCGTCGCGAGTTATTGATTTACTAGTTTTTTGTTTTTAAATATTATTATTTTACACAATAAAAAGGAAAACATAGGTGCATGATGGATAGGCGAGATATTTTTTTAGGATATTGTTCTCGTGCGATTTTCAGGCAGATAACAGAGGACTACAATAATTCCTCTTCATATAGTCACACATTACTTAATGCTTAGTACGTACATATGTGTAGCCCGACATTAACTGTGAATGACAATTATTATGAATGACGTATATAATATTTAGCTGTAAGTGATTTGCAAAGTGCTTAACGTAACTCCGATAGACTTCACCAAAGTCTACGGTCACGAACACTACGCGCCAGTCTGCTACGAACCTTGGCTAGCAGAGGCCGCCTACAAAATAAAAAAGTTGAGCGTCTTGTCTACGCCAGCGACGCGCGGGAAATCTTTTCAATATGGAACACTTCGATTTTAAATTAAAAGTGATTGTTTAGAAATTAGATTATAAATCAATAAGTGCTTTTTTATATTTATAAGTAGAACACAAGTTTTATTTCAAAATGCTGTGATTTAGTTAGCAAAATCAATAAATACGTAAGTTGCAATAAGTGGTCCGGATGTGACATTTTCAAACGAACTACAGTGTTGACCTCAAATTTTATGTATGATTTATTCAAGTCCTTGGACAAAATTATTTTTGCTCATGGCAATTAAAATGGTAAGTATAATTTTATGTTTACCGATTGTGCGCTGTGACGACATGACGTCTCGGATTGAAATTCTAATCGTCCAATGATCATTTAATTGCTTCATCTATTTAGGAGCCGGTTATTTGGAGTTTTCATTAACAGATTTCTAACTAAATCCTATTTGAAGAAACGACGTTGAAGCACCAATTCTAAATAAGATTCTTACACGTGTACGATTTAGTTTGACTGGATATGACGATGTGTGTGGCTTAAATCTTGAATTAAATATGCTCTATATAACTTTAAATTCTGTTGAAGTTACGCTACTACATTGATTTCAAATTAAGCATTTCGAAATTCACATAATAATCGTTAAATGTATAATTCCAAACCTATTAAAGTAAAAAATTCTATAAAGTAATTTTTAACACAAGTGATATTTTATACCTAAATATTAACATAAGAAAGCATGTATAAAGACATTTTTTGTCCTCTGGAGAGAAGCTGAGAATCCTCATGGATATCACCGCAACTAAGTGCCAAAGTGATTATGACAGACTCCAAACTGATCGAGACGGCTCCATCAGAATGACCTACCGACTAAACTCAACTTAAACCTTGACGGATGGAATTGGTTGGATGGATTGGATGTAAGGGTTATGAAAGAAATATATATAAGGCACTTACGAATGGGCAAGTGGAGGACGACCTGGATAAACTTACTTGGACCAATCAGGAGATACCCTAAAAAAGGACCAAGTCAAGAACACTCGTGTCCGACTAATGTGAATCTGTTCAAAAAACTAGGAAAATATATTAATAGCACAACTGTGCAAAAAATACTGTGATCTCTGCCTAGCCCCATGGGAAAAAGGCATGAGTATAAATAAATATGTATGTATGTATTAACATATCACACCAATAAGAACTGTCCCGTCGCAGTCGCCACTTGGTGATAATGTTGGTGATTTAAAGGTGACAATTCTACGTTGTTATAATTTCCGTTATATTTTTTAAAGGTGATTGATTCGACATATTTTTTATAGTCAGTTGCCAAGCAACAGGACAATGTCGCTCTTTTTTCTTCTTCTCTCTTTGTACCGTTAATAATATTTGACTATGATTCATCCTACTAATAAGCTACATTTTATACAAGGGGTTCCCCTAAGGATGAATAAGCTAATTTGTCGTCTCAGGGTGAGACAATGTGGTCTGTGTTGTTGGGCTATAAATGTGCGAACTACAGATTGAGACTCGAAACTTAAATCTCAAAACAATAGCGTTATCTCTTTCTAACTGTCCACAAGCAGAGATTTAAATCTGAGTTTGATTTTATAATACGGTCCAAAGTGTGGTTTATTACGATGCGTTATGTTACCGACTCGACTCGACTTATTCCAAATTCATCATATTCCAAATACAAATTTATATTCATTTTGTTGTTTATGTGTTATAAGTATAAGTGTAATATACTAATGTATTATGCTACATATACATTGTATGTTATTAATAATTAAATATGTGGATTTTATATATTTATTTTTACTTTTCGATAGACTTAAGAATCGCCTTACCACTTCACTACTTCCACCACTATAGATTGACTGGAATAAAACATCTGTTAGAATTCCACTATTTGAAAAAAATATTTAATATTATGCATTTACAGTAAAAAGTATATAAAACAAATTATAACTAACTACTAATAACAAATTATGTGTGCTTTATTTTTTTATCGTTCGTCGTTGAGCGTCTCTTGCACTTCATTCCTGTTGATTTCTGTTTCACTTTCAATGTAAACCAGCTGGCCTATCATGATCATAATGATGAATAAAGCATTGAAAGCACTATACGCTGCGATAGATGTCCTTCTATTTCAATGTCGTTTCAAGCTTACTGTAAGTGATCATAGCAAGGCCCCCGTAGTGTATTAATTCAAAAATCGAACGTACGACAGTCAACATTTGATTTAAAAATAGACACCCAGATCCTTTCAAACTTTCTTACTCTATTAACACATTTAACGCATTTAAGTAAGAATGATTGTAATCCGGTTCAGTTATATCTCAGTGAAACTATAAAATTTACATTTAATTATATAACTCCTAATTGTGTAACTTGAATTTTTGTTTTTCAACCAGCTGTTAAGCAACGTTTGACATTCAATTCTGGACGAGTCTGGCACACGCCAAATATGTAATAAGGCATATCTGGAACATGACTAATTCAGAAACAGCTTACAGAAAAATTAGTTGCTTGGCTATTTGTATTATTCCACCTTTAGGATTTTGGACTTTATTTACAGTACTAGAGGGATGATAATAATACTGTTATAGTTGTTGCTAAGTAGCTTAATATTGTCTGTCACTTATTAAAACGGCGATAAAGCATCCGACGTTGCAGTAACGACGTATGCAAGTGTCATCGCTCATCGCTCAAGTGTCGTAAGACTCGACTCGACTAAGAGAAGTTATTCCAATTACAAATTGTAAAGTCTACCCGACTAAATTAAAATTGGTTGAGTATGCCCTTTTGCGTAACTTTCAAAGAGAAAAAACGTTATGTTTATGGCTTCGTTATATCAGTTTAGACAAAAAATTATTGTATAACTACACATAATGGTTATATGGGAGGTAGATAAATAATACAATGACAAGTTAAGCATTTCTTCAAATCTATATGCTCACGTAGTGAGTTTAGCTTATCTTAATTTAGAATTAATACTTACGTCCTAGTTTAGGACCTAAATTGAATAGAAAACATTTTCGCTTCCTCAATACGAGGCCATCTGCGATTCAGATGAACATCGAAGTGTAAATATGTACCTGTGCTTCTGTCAAATTTTCACATTAAATCAAATCATTATTCTGCATAAACTTTTACATACACTTTCGTGAAAACAAATTTCAGAATAAATGAACAAAAGACATCAGAACAAGAAAAAAAATAACTCTACCTAGTGTAGATAAAAACAGGCAAGTAAGTCTGATTCTTTTTGTTCTGCTATTCAAACTTCATTTACAATAAATATCGTTATTACCCAGGATAAATGTTATTATACCTACGGAGCTCCCACATGAACTACAGAAGTCTCTGTGATTCTCAGGTGGTGATCACACCACCAGCGCGCATGCAGCTTTATGAACCCTTCAGTTAATCAAGAAATATGCGTCTGTAATTCTTTCGCTAATTTTCCAATAATAATGTCAGTGTCGTAAATTTCATTGAATCTATACAAGTACCGCGATTGTCACTATTTCCCGTTTTTTTATAACATTCAACTATACATTGCTTCTTGTGTTCGTGAATATCTGAGAGTACTGCTTTATAAAACGCAATGTACTATGTACAAAATGATTACATCGTGTTTTAATTTAATCTAGAGATACGACCGCAGCATCTCGTCATGACTTCGAGTCAGCGATCATATTTTATTACATTGTCCGCCTAACTCGAATTGCAAATCATTTTCGGGTAATCGCGTAGCTATTGAGTACTAACACTAATAATATTACAAAATTGTATTGAGTATAAGATATCATCAGTCTACATAATATCAGTACATCACATCAAAGTTATCGGATTCTGACTCCACGAAGAAATCAAGTACCGACGCCAATCACTTACCTACTTAAAAGTACAAATCTTTTTTAGTTCAAATTCAAACCCGAATCGAAGCATAATTACTTTTACGATCTCCATTGTGTTCACTGCTAATTTCGTTTGGTCTATACCAATTCAAACCTTAATCACCAGACATAAAGTGTCGAACCCCTTACAAGCCTCCACTCATTCAACGATATTGTGAACCACCTATTCCCTACGATAATCCCTTATTCTTGCTCCGTCGTGATAAAGCTTACGTTTGTTTATTAAAATAGTACCAAACGCGTTGTTTATTGTACAAGGAAGACTTATAGAGCAATAATCGGACCGCAATAATCGCCCATTTCTTGATTTACGACAAGGGTTACATTTGAGTCGGGCTTTGCCGCTTTTCTGGGCTACAGGTCGATTAATGGCACCTGAACCATTCTGACCCGGAAAATCTCTAAATATAATTTGAAAGAAATTATATATATATATATATATATATATATATATATATATATATAATATATATATATATATATATATATATATATATATATATATATACTATATATATATATCGACAACTTTAATGTTTAAAAATATATAGCTGGAGCCCGCGACCACGCAGGAGTAGTATTTCGAGTAGATTATATTAGCGTGACATATATCTAATATGTCACGAGAATAGCCTATGTGTTATTCTAATATATAAGCTATATAACTGTAATTTCATAAAATCCATTCAGTAGTTTTTACTTGAAAGAGTAACAAACATCCATTCATACAATCTTTCGCGTTTATAATATTAGTAGGGAACAAAATACATAAAGATCAATTTATTTATATACATTATATATATACACAGAGAAACCGAGTGATTTTATATTTTTAATCTTTATTTTAACCTGATTGTTTTATAAGAGTGTTTAAAATGTTTATTGATATATAGTTTTTAATTTTAGTAATAGATCTGTATGTGTGATCATGGTCTGTCTGTGTGAATTTTGTGGAACTTTTATCGTGCAAGTGCAATTCACAAATATTGGAATATTATTGTAGAATTACGAACGCAATTTCGTAGGCTACAATTTTGGCGTACATTTGTAGGTAACAATTTAGTCGTATATGTTTTGTAGCCTATAATTTACTCTTAATATCACTTTGATTATTTAATTAATACTAAAGCTTTAGTGACTTGTAATAAACATAAACACAGTTGGACATGTTGAAATTTTCCATTCAATTTTTGCGGGGAAATGTTTTGAATAAGATTAAGTTTAATAATACAATAAACGCCACAATCGTACGATATGAGATCAGAAACAATATGTTAATTGCCACGATATCGCATCGCATATTTTCAATATCGCATCTTACGATAAGGTTTATATGGAAACACGATTTTCTCAGACACGCCCGCCGACAAAATTATCAGGTGATAAAAAATCATAATAAATGTTATCATAAATAACTTTGTATATGGAATGCTGTTACGTGGAGGATAAGTGTGATAGGTTCAGAAGAATTAATTAATAAGCTATGTACAATTTTCTGTAGTCTCAAAAATAAGATGGCGGACTATCGATCACAGTTAATCGAAGTACAAAATTGGAAAACTTTCTCAACTCAAATGTTTTAAATTAAAGTCTACAAATATATTGAATAATTTAATAATAATTTGATTTAATAAATGAGAAATATTGTTACATGTAACGTAGGTGTAGATATTTGACAAGCTAAATTATGTATGTAGGTACTCAGTCCATACGAAGAAAAAATACAATATGACTGACTGCGAAGGCAACATCGACAATATGTGAAACATTGTAGAACATTCTTAACCAAATGTCTATAAATAAATGGTTAATGAGAATAGTTAAAATTGATTATATGTTGATATAAGTAATTAATAGTAATTATGAAAATGATTGCATTTTTAATCTTATTTTTAAATCTGAAATTCAATTAGGTCGTAAGATAAGCAAAACAATTAATTACTTATTGCAACCTTGTATGTATGGAAAAAATGCCAAGACAATACAGAACTATAGGTGCGTAATTTAGAAAAATTGTAATTTAAATATAATAGTAATTATACTAAACAAAATTCCAATATATGTATGTACATTCTACCTCAAACATTAGCAGCAACTAGTGCAGCAAGAAATTGACTATCACGCTGATATGTTGGAAATGGTATAACCACAAAGATAAAGAAAAAAATAACATAGCTAAAAAAATAATAATATAGTTATAAAAAACACACATACAGTATTTACAATCAAACAATAAAATTAAATTATTAAACAAGAAATTCTTAAAACTATGAAAACTACGATGAAAAATACCAACATCAATGCCTGCGTCTACGCAACCCCTGACGAGCTCATCGTACCGGCGACTCATTCTAGCCAAGGGATTATAATAAGATATATTGTTTAAGTAAACTCTGAGTGAGAATAATTCAGATTTACGCACAGTGGGAAGTGTTAAAACTTAATTGGGATAGTAGATATGGTGAATCAATTTCATTTCATTAGTTATGGGCGTGCCTCAGGGATCAATATTAGGCCCTTTACTATTTTTAATATATATTAACGACCTTCCTTACTATACAAGCACTTTATGTGAAACAGTGCTATTATATACTTCTCTTGTTTTTAAAGTTGACAGAGGCGGCAATTGTTCGGAGGAGGTAAATAGTGCTCTATCAAAAGTTCTACAATGGTTTACATTAAATAATCTTTCATTAAATTCGAGAAAAACCAAATTTGTTAAGTTTTCTATACCAAATGTAAGGCAGGTTAATACACCCTTAAATATTAATGGTGAAGTGCTATCTCTTGTTGAGAGTACTAAGTTATTAGGCATACACTTAGATTCCAGATTACAATGGTATACCCATATTGATGCTCTGATAAGCAGACTTAGCTCAGCTGCGTATGCTGTTAAAAAAATAAGGCTTCTAGCTGATGTTGAAACAGCAAGGTTAGTTTATATCATGTCATGCTCGTGAACGGGTGCTGCTAGCGGAGATGAGTCTACTCTTTACTGCTTTTTATATTGAGATTATAAATAGTTATGTTTATTATTATTATTTGAATTTTATATTTATTATATATGACACAACAACCAAAAGGTGTATGATCAATTATTTTGTTACTTGTATCATAATAAATGACTTCTAGTTCTTAAATGATTGTATGCCCGTGTCCTGCGGTTATTTTTTTTTTCATAGTTGTGATAATGTACACGGGTACCTGCTTTTGGAAATTTGTATCCTTTTGTGGCTTAGGGGTAGTCATACTCTCATTAAAATCTCTTCGGCAGTGTCGTGTGAGGGGGGTCGTTACGTTCCCTAAAACATGGTTGAGCGAAGCAATGACTGGTTCATGCGTCATGCTCGTGAACGGGTTCTTGCCGGTTCTTCTCAGTACAAGGTCTCCCGCCGTAGATTCGTGAACCGATGGCGTAGCTTTTTGACTTTCACAAGTGCTTGTTACAGCCTAGACTGAATAAATGATTTTGAATTTGAATTGAATTTGAAGTTAAATCTAACCAAACTGAACCTAGGGAGGAAATTTTCGTAAGAACGTTGAGGACATATTCTGAAAGCAGGTAACCTTAAATATGTGTTCAATTCTACCGCTATGAATCTGATAAAAAGTTCACTAGACGTGATAAAAAGACGGCACTTTCGTGAAATGCGTAACTCTAGATGTTAATGAAAGCACGGTTATCTGTACCGTGATGAAGGTCACTGATGGCTCAGAGTAGCTCTCACGATGTTTCAATTAATCGACTAACCGAGCATATAATCGAAATGTGAAATTATTGAAGTTATAGGTCAGATAAACGACTTTAGTTGGCAGGTGAAGATAAGTTAACAAAACATTCAAATATATAAAATATAATAAAATCACTCGCAGTTAACCAATAACACTAACAGAAACAAATCACTAATTCACTCTCAAGTTCACTTCAAGACTCTAAGCAGATTTTTCTCAATTATATTTGAATACACCCAAGTTTTACAACTGCATATTATATAAGAAGATTATTAATCTTTATACAAATTAACAAAAATATTTAAGAGTCTCAACCGACACATTTTTCTCTCAATCTAAATATCAATTTCTCTTTATTTTGGAAGTTCTACAAGCGATTACAATCACATACACGTATGCACATGACTTGTCCGTAAGGGTTAGCAGGCGACCTGATCTCGTGTCGTAGGTACATTCCGATCAATATTTGATGAGACCCTTATCGTTGGCAAACAGGAAACGGATCGGGATGAGAGGTGTCGGGACTGGGGACTGCCGCGCTGTTGCCACACCAAACAATACGGCTCTTTGGACAGGCGTCGTCTGCAAACATGCAGGACAAGTTATTCCGCGTCATCAGAATAATTGATGGATATCACTAATAGTTATTTTTGACTTGCTCTTGTCGTCATGTACAAATTATAAAACTCGATGTGATATCCAATCCTTCAAATCACAATCAATAAAATAAAACATCAAAATATAAATAAAACGATAATAATCTGTATATATATATATATATATATATATATATATATATACAAAGTCCGAAAGTTAAACTAAAACCAGCATTCTGCGACAATCTGCACACAGCTGTTAATCTGCAACGTTATCCGCAATATATTACGGCCAGATCGCGAGTGAAACTCTGGATTATATGACAAGTGTCCTGACGGCCTTTGAAACCCACTTTGATTTATACCGAGCTGAACCGCGGTAACGTCTTTGTATCTTGGCTAAGCCTGCACTAGACGTTTATGTGATAGTATCTAGATCGAAATGTGCTGTAAATACAACATAATTTATTTACGTCTATCACGTACGTTAATAATGTCCGTCTGTCTGGTTCACTGAGAACTTAATAAGGCTTTGCTTTGACAGTTATATATTTATATTATCTCCATACTAAATATCACATGACACCCGAATTTATCGCATGAAAAAAATACTATGGTTCTGTTTTGAAAAACATTCTCAAGTCTTATACCAAGAGAGAGGAAACAGCTTTATCCAGCGTTAGAATAAAAAATACTTATAATTCTATCAGCCTGCGAAATTATTTTGCATAACAATTTAATCCTGCTTATATCAGCAGTCACGCTGCGAGTAATCTGAAATCTGGACCAAATCTCTGTGGGAGGGAATTAATTATTATATTCTCATATATATTATTATTATTATTATGAGAAATAATTCAAAATTTTATGTTAAACAAATGTAATATTTGTTTAGGCCCTCTTTTAACAATTATATGGGACGCCTCACTTTGACAAATTTTAATTTATTTAAAGTGCCTATTTATACAGCTAGTTATGTAAATATTAAATGTAGCCAATATAATGTATGGTAATATTGATACAAATCTTAAAAAAACAGGTGATTATATATTACTTAATTGATTACATAGAGAACCTTATAAAGCGGTATCAGTCCCTCACAGGACAACGCGGACAGCTATTCTCTAACGTTCTCTACGTGATTTTATCAGAAATCCTCAGATGGATCATTAACAGAGTTTGAAGAATTGTTAACTTTAAGGCCGTTGATGTTGAAAGGACCTAGAGGGGTAGACTTATACCTGACATCTTCAGTTGGTAAGCCTAAGGATAAACCAACGATTTAATGAAGATCAAAGGAAGGCGCTGGACGCAAGCAGTGAAGAATCAATCAGTGTGGAGATACTTGAGACAATTTTTGTTCAGCAGTTAGCATTGACTGGCTGAAATGATTATGATGCTTATTTTAAGCAAATAAAGTTAATACTGACTTGGCAAAATAGATCATAAACTTCATCTTCTTTTACCATAAACGCTTATGATGTACAGCCACATAGTTAAACAATGCCGAAACAAGACGCCAACAAGGCGAAGCGAAAGCAAGACAATGTGACCCCCTGACAATGTGTGGGATCATTTGGAAATCCTTTGATACAAATACACATGTACATTGTTCTCTATGTGATCCCGTGAAGCGCGTTTTTATTTCAAATCCTGGCACGCACTTATTATATGTATAAGAAAGGCAGCGAACTTCCAATGAGTTCGTCGCCGTACATAATCCAAAAATAATGTTAAAAAATCTTCTTTGAATTAAGAATTTGGTGTCTACTCGATTCCGCAGTAGCTTGGACTTCAATTTGTTTAAAGGTTTAAAGGGTTGTCCGGTTCCAAATAATCTAAAATTGGCTATTAACCAAATCTTACGATGATATTGAACAATTTATGCAATAAACGATAGGTACCTACACCTGGATATATGCAACCAGCCATGCATGCATGCACATATGACTACAAACACAAAGAAAACCACACACACACGCACACAGACTCACACACACACACTCACGCACACACACCCACACACACAAACACACATTAGAATTAAGAAATTGTTAGTATAGATAATTAAATTAGTATAAGAAAATGTAAGATGTTATAACGAGATATGGAAGAGCGGGGCTTCCTGACACAAGCATCTTCGGATACTTACTAGGTTGGTTCCAATCACTATAAATTATGTAACTGCAAATTTTGTTACTGAATAAACTATTTTTCATTTTTCATTTTTCAAAATTCCTTTTTACGTGTTTTCATTAGAAAAATTAGCATCAACTTAACCTCTTTTGAAAATTTCCATTTGAAAATGCACGTTTGTCACCTCCACGTTTGCACTGGGAAGAATTCAGTTAGATACAAATATCAGCATGTAGTAAAAAGCAACAATATATGCCCTAAAATTAATTCATAATCAATCGTGAAATTAATCATTTTTGACATGAACAACATTCAAAGGTTACTTTTGCCGCTGCATTCCGAACACCGTGCAAAAGGAAGACGAATCATAATCCTTTAATGTTAAAAATAATGAGATTATTATAAGCGCAGAAATAACTCGTCTCGTCCGTAAACTTGATAATTCCGGATGGCCAAGAATGGACAAATCCGCAGAGCGTGGGGAATTAAGTGTCAAATATTGTCTGAGCCGATCAGCTACAGTTGTCTGCGTGAAAGCATCTGTGTAAGGAAGAATCCATTTGATGCCATACAATTATTTATGCTGGCTTCTACTGGTTAATTATAATCAAAGAAATGTTACAATTAAAAAATAAATAAAGGGTTGATAAAAAACTGCCAGAGTAAGAGTGTTCAAACTGGTTAACTCAGTGGCTAACAGTGGCTAACAGTGGCGCTCCAGTTAATATAATTGGTCCATGTCCTCTGATGCGAATACCAACCTAACGATAATATAATAATCTAATATGTCATTTGATATAACATGGCATTTATATATTATATTATACAAAATATATCAACGATTGTGATGATATATTAAAGCTAAAAAAAATTGGGTATAGTATAGAACCTTTTTCTAATCCCAATCTTTTATTAATTATATGGTCGTAACGACAGCTGATTTCCTCGAATTGTTGGCCAGAGTTGTAGGAAACACATTTCAACGATTCATAAAATCAAAATTGTATTCTCAAATAGGATTTATACAATCACCTTTGCACGTCAAAGATGATACGCCATTAGATCACAAGTCTACGGCGAGAGACCTGTAAAAAATCACAAAGAAAGTTGTCAATTAGAAGCTCACCACAGATAAATAATCTGAACCCAACTTCCTTCATAAGTTTAAGCAAGTTCACATATATAGTTTAGTCGACAGTTAGTTTCATTGTGTTATTTAAAAAAGTTTAAATATTTGGCAACGTAACTATTGAGTCATCAAAATTAAATCTAAACATTGTCATCACTTAAGTAATCCTAAACAGTAAAATAACCTATTTTCATAAGAGTAGTTTTGACAAACGATTTAAATCTGTGAAAAGGCTAAAAATCGGTATTTAAATATAAATCGGTATATGAAAAACGGTAATAGTTTATTTCCATCTAAAAGTCCTGATGTATCTGTGTATCTCTAAATAAAACTCCCATGTATGATGTTAGCTACAATGTTTCATCCACTTAGACTAAGAATTCGTATGACTATTCTCATCTCTGACTAATTATACGAAATTAAATCGGAATCATAGTCTAACAACAATCTTACGACCAATAAACAAGCATTAGAAATGTATGTCCAAATCGGTAGCTTCGATCACGATGTCGTATGTTCTCCGATTTATTCGGTGCTCCGTCTCGTACTAATGAGAATGTTTTGTTTATTGCACACTGGTCGGATCTTGGGTTGCGCAAATTACCGCATGCAACTTGACGCATGACGTTTCACATTTGCCCTGTTCTCAATCCAATAGACCCCCAACTGCTTAATCATGTTTAAATCTTCACAGTGGTAGAGCTCCTTTTTGCTTTTTTCGGTTCAAAGATTTGATGGTGGCACAGTCTTTAATTAATAATTTTATTTGGCGACATTACAGTACTTTATGATGTGTAACATTTTGTTTTAACTTACCAAAAATTTCATAATTTATGGAATGGCGGTGTGAAAATAGGAATCTGTCATCAATGAACCAATGTTGAACATATCATGTTATTAATCCTCATCATCATCACCCCAGCCAAATGGCGCCTACAACTGGAGGGTTTTGGGCCTATTCAATATAAAATTTTGACAATATTTTATATTATTTATTTTGTTTCTACTTTTTATATAATAAATGGCGAAAGGTTAAAGGTTAGGTGACAAAACTAAAACGGTTGTCGCTGGTTGGTAACCACTGACTAGTATGCTATTTATCTGTACTTATGTGTAATATTATCAATGTAACAAAAGGCAAACAATTTGATTAATTATTATCATTATCAGATAATGACATCGTCCATTGACCTTGAGCATTTGGTCACTGGTATTCTGAAAGTTATCATAACCTTTTATTTTGCTGCGAAATCCATATACTTATCCGTTACGAATTTGTTGAGCAATATAAAAAATACCATAATAATATATAATGTATCTTGCTCAAAAATGTTAAACCAACTTGTTTAAGATTTTTTTCTTATTTCAGCAATTTAATCCTATTTGTGCCACTACGTAGTATAGTGAATCTACTTCTTAATCAAGTATTCCTGTTTTTCTGACATAACAAAGGCATTGACATAAAAACAAGTCAGTCTACCTCAAACATTTACTCATTACTCTCCTTGAATTTAATAGAGAGTCTCCAATAAACTGACATGATTCACGATGCCCTTAAAATGTATTGAACTTACGTTTTATCAATTTAAGTCCTTAGACTTAATCCCACTTTATAAGTGAGATGTGTCATTATATAGAGCGCAGAGAAAGGCAATATATCAATTCCATTCTACACGACCAGGAACATGTCTCCTGGATCCATTATCATCGCATTGCCTGGCTTTTAGCGTATCTTTGACACTCTGCGCGTACGCTTCGCTTAAGTACATTCGGAAGTTATCTCTGCTGGGAAACCTGGTTTCTGTCGACGGCCAGACACGTCTCTGATTTTATTTTGACTTATTAATTTAATTGACATGCAGTGCTTTTAATGTCGATAAGTTTGTATATAACCAAATGAATGTTTGTATTATCGGTGCAACTTCATATTTATTTATTTCAATCGAAGGCATGTGATTTCCTTTTAATTTTTTTAGATGTATTATAGAATCTTTACCTTTTAAGTAAGAATTGTTACATAGTTTTCCTAAATTTAAATTGATCTCACAACTCTACTAGCTGTTGTATTGTGCCTATCTGCTGATAAAACTATTTAACACAAATTATACAGGCTAGTACTATCTATAGCATAACCAGTTCCCACTGTCATCTTCTCTGAACTTCACTCATTGGTGGAAGCAGATATATTGAGAATCATTAATATTCAATCAATAAAAAACATCACGTAATCTCGTTCGCTTTAATTCTGCAACACTTCCAAATATTGGGTTATTCATATTAGCATTATGTATTTAAGTTATAATTTAATGATTTGCCCACAGACTCAATAAAATCTACATAAATATTTAGATGTAATATTAATTTTGATAAGTCTTTTAATAGATTTGTAGGTATATTGATTATTAAATATGGACACACATTTATATTATATTGGCTGTTAAGGTAATTTGTAATATGAGTATTATTACTGAATTAATTGAAATGTTCAACACGTTTCATTGCTAATGTATCCATATTATTGTTTCTTTTATGATAACAAGAGACTTTCACAAATATGTATTAGTATTATCATATACATATATTGCAGTTGTTAATCATTTAAAAATATGAAAAGTATAAAATTTTTAATCTACTGCATATTGGTTTATATACTTATTTGATGTATCTCTTTTATTAATTTCTTGATTAAAATTACTATCAATAAAAATACATTTTATATTAAAAGACGAATAATTTGAAAGACAACATTAACATTATACCCTTGTCAAAGATAATTTCCGTCTTTCTTGTATTTAACCTTTTCCAATCCCAGTACGTTGAGTTTTTGCTGTTAGATACCCAATTTTATATTCCATTCATCGCCACTACTATTTTATTTAACGATGAAAATCCGGTCGGCATTCATCTCATAATCCACCATTCACATGCGCCCGAACTCCCAATCTCCATTTTAACGATATCTAGTGTCGGTATACTGAACATTAGCTGATTGCTATAACAATAAATTAACAAAATACCGCTTTCCGCTAATTACGGCGCGGCCAAATTTATTCGTCAGTTCGTCGGTCGCGTTCATACTCCTGGTGTCGCCGGATTCGGCTATTACAAAAGCACAATTGGAAATATAGTATCTATTGTTATTTTATTTAAATATAAATAGTTGATGATAGATTTTGCGATTTCAAACAATGAACGATTACTTTTAAAATAATAACCATAATTACGATTTGGTTTTGGTTTTCATTACCACCAAAATCTACATGCAATAGTCCCCTTACTTTTTGACAATGACAATAATTTCTGTGCATCTAACTGCAGATAGAAATTACACCCAGTTGGTACACTCCATGCACACTTTCATTAAATTTCGCTTAAATGGCCGCTACGCGTTGGATCTGTATCCCCGCGCACGCTTTATACATACATACATACACTCACGCCTTTTTCCCACGGGGGTAGGCAGAGATTACGTCCTTCCACTTGCTACGGTCTTTACATAAAGGTGATATAAGCAACAATCATAATGTTTATTATCAAATCACTGAATTACATGGCCCAACGTATTTTACAATCAGATTAATACTACGGAAGAATGGATCTTTGCATTAGCTAGTAACACATACTTTTACCTTTGTGTATAATATATTATTCTCAAAAAATAATAGCAATGAAACTATAGGTTTACAAGTATTTCTTGTTTATCCGAATGTAACTATTTGTTAATAAATAAAAAAAATGGTAATAGTGGAACTGAAACTAAGAAATAGCCTGCATCTTCAGTCCTGCGGCCGTGTATGATACTATGTGAATTGAACAAAAAGATTTCTTTAAATGTCTAGGTTTTCAGACAAAGAGTTAAACTATATTAACACAAAAAGGAAACAAACAGATGTAAATTGACGTAGAAGGTAGAATAAATGAGTTTGTATAGCCAGCCCAGTTGACAAGAGAGGATTTTTCTATATCAATTCTTGTACTAACTTGTATACGCAAGCCTGTAGAAACTAGGACTGCGCTTAGTGATTAAAGATTGTGCGATAGGTATTCTGAAGATGCGTTTACTACTTATGAGTGCATTAATCTGTTCAATGTCTTAGAGCTATGTGATTTTTTAAGATGGCACTCAAGAAAAATAACTGAGGAACATGCAGACCTTACACTCTGTAAAGATCGATAAGGTTTTAACATAATAATTTAATATGACGCTGTACGTACAGTACGTATATAGTAGATCCAAACGAGGACAGTTTAAAAAAGGCACGGACTACGAGTCCGTGGAGTAGACATATATATATATAAAAAAACAATAATTTTACAAAAGCGTTACAAACGCGATCAATTAAATAACAGAGATAATAATTTGTGCTAAGGTTGATTTTATAACAATAAATTTGAATGGCATTCACACGGAATTGTCTAAATTCATTTATCTTTCCCAAAACCTCGACCGTGACTTCATCGAACGCCTTCTGTAGATCCCTCTATCGGATTTATTGGTGATCGAATCCCAATAGTTATGTTCTTTTAATAAAGTGTCGGTCTTTATGCCTGCTTTATCTCGTCTACAAACGGTCGTATTATTTTTTTAATGGATGCCACAAGAATTTTTATGTCACTGTCCGCGTCTTCGCTGATGATCTTAACCTAATTAATTAACTCCCATTGAATTTGTTCGATTTGTCTCATTAGCATAGACAATTCGTGGGAATTCTAATGTTGTTGTCTGAAGATTATATCGTTATAGTACATTGAAGTTATAAGATTTATTTCTTTTTTTTTATCAAGAATGACTTAGCGAGGTAATGCAAGATTTTGATATATAAAAGAGCACACCACATCCTTTTACATTCAAATTCAAATAGTTATTGGTATTCATGTTTTTTCACAATATATGTATCAATTGTTAAAGTACCTATTACAATTTTATAATAATAATAAATAATTAATTAATGTACTTTTGTTACATTTTCGTGGTTCTCAAATGTAATAAATTAATCTACCTATAATAATAATAATTGCATAATACATTGATATGTAACAGAAAGTGTATGTTACATTGAAAGTGACAGATATGGCATCTGTCACTTTCAATGTTGTCACCATTTATATATTATTTATATAAAAAAAATCTGAAATTTTTCACCATTCTTGCCGAATTATTCGCACTTATACAAAATCGTAGGTAGCAATTTAACCGTTTTAAATATACACTTAGCAGAAAATATTGAGCTATAGAAATAGCCAATTTATATACCTACATTTATCACCATCAGAAACTAATCATGGTATAAATTTTATAAGTGGAGACCATCCTTTTCTCGATGCCATGTAGGATATTTACAACCCCTTGTAACACCTAAAGCCGTTTATGTTAGTTAAACGAAAGGGTGCAATTGTATTGAATATATTATTGAACTAACAACTGCAGAATAAAAATGTCATAACTGCTATTAAAATTTATTTTTAACTTTCTAGTTATTTTTATTATCATTTACTTACCTTTGGAAATTTGCTGCCCGGCTTAGATGACCTGCAGACTCTATGCAATCCCGGAGACGACTTTGTGACGATGCTTAGCGCAAAGAAACCACCTGCATCATTTGTCTGCTTGAGAATTCGCCAAAAGTTTAAAACAAAGCTGAGGCCAACAACAACTCCATCAAATAAGACAACACGTCGACAAAGTGTTTTGAAATTATTAAAGAATACGAGCCATATGCCACGAACATCAAACTATTTACATTTATAGTTTAAAACCAAGATATTTTAAATGAGCAATAAAAATATTACTGAAACACCACCGGTAAATTTAATGTCAGAAAGTATCATCAAAGTGAATAGAAAAACATTAAAATGGCACTCAAATATTGTATTCGATTTATTATAATTTTCCACAACTTTCAGTGTTGTCAACCCAGCTCGGCGTTATAAAATTTCTACCGTTATTAATATCACAAAATATGACCTCTAAACATTGTTTTGATATGCATTTTATGGCTAAAACAAGCAAGTATCGAGGCTAATCCTACGTAATATTATTTCAACTGGTGCTGGGTCTATTTCAGCGTTTAACCACATCGTAAAACTGGCAGCCGACGAGTTAATGTTGCTACAATGTGAAATTTCATTTAATTAGACCAAAAAAGCAGTGATCAGCTAAAAACGGCAAATACAGTGCCCGATCTTTAAAGAATTATTCGAATATGTAAATAATATTTTTTCTTGCAAAAAAATCAACTGTTAAAAGTTAAGTTTAAGGGAATCTGATTTCCTTTAAAATGATTCTGATTCCTTTTAAAATGCTGATTCCTTTTGATATAAAATTATATGTATTATTTTACATTATGATATAGCACTAGAGAATTAAAAAAAGTTAATAAAAATTTCTTGTCGGTTCTTCCCGAGAAATCTCTACCAATTTCCGAACAGGTGTCGTGTTTTTTTTATCTTATATTTATTTTATACATATAAGGTTATGTACGTTTTAAATATTTATGTCCTCTCAATTTTATATTTATTTGACGTCAACAAGTGCCGTATATGTTATTTTGAATAAAGATCAATTTGATATTCTTTATGTTTATGCCAGAGACGTACTTTTGAAACTATACTTGTTATTTGTAAATTGAATGCACTCAAAACTGATTCATCACACATTTTAAAAGAAAGATAATTTAGAAGGTCGGCTAACTGTCACACGGGTCGTGAGTTCGATTCCCGCACGTGATAAGTATTTCATATAACCTGCAGAATTTTGTTTCGTTTTGTACATATTGTAAAATTCTATATTTGTAACTGCACCTACCACACCGAATAAAAATGATAATGTTGAGCTAAATATGTTTAAAAAAATCCCAAAATTGTATTTCATTATTATCTTGCTCTTTAACTTAAAATGTTATATCGTCATTTTAACGTAGAAGCGTTTAATGTTAAAAGCGAACATATACATTATTTTTACCAGTTCGTAGCATCGTAAATAATAGCAACCTTTTGACATCTTTAAAAAGTGACATCTTTACTATTAATTCCATAAATCACTAATAATATAATTATTGATATCACAATTGTGTAATTATATTAATTTAAATGTTAGGTGTACATTTTCGTTTATTGAGATGATCTTCATATTAGCTGGCATTTCCCAGCATCCATTTTATTTCTAACGAATATAGCACAGTGTATCTTTTTATAACACAATCGAGTTCGCTATTCTCTAAAGTACTTATGTTATTACAATTTCTTGATTATAAACCCATAAAGATTCTCGGCGGCACATCATTTAGTTTTACTACGCCAATGTGTTGCCTACTAATGTCCCCGAGATTACCACCTTGTACATCGGACATCACAATATTTCTGGATACGCTACTAGTCCTAATAAATGAAGCTCAGAATTCAAAGTTGTTTGAAAGCTAAAGTTTAGTGTTGTCGTTAATTGAGAATTGTTTTACGATACGCTAGTAAAAATGTTAAATATAGATAATAGGCTCATTGTCAGTTTCATACGAGGAGATTCATATGTTGAATCTGAAATAGTTATGCTGCAAGTTGAATGTGATCCAACTTGCAGCATAACTACAATTCAGTAATTCTCTCAAATCTGTAATTGACTTACAAGATTTTGGTTAGCAAATTAATTAGAAAAATAAAATCCGAAAATCAACTCAGTCAATAGTGTACAATATAATGCCGAATTTTTGTATTTCTCACTACTTCATATTAAATAATTAATGCACATTATATAGTACTAGTACATTACACTAAACAAGAATAAGAAATCGTACAAATAATTAACTTTATTTAACAGCAGAATACAAAGTGGGGCGCTTCGAACTTATATTTGCTCCATAACTCGCGCGCACAATATCTCTGTCTTTTTCATTGGGTAAATAGTTTCAATTTAATTAGTTAATAACCCAAAGAAACATTAACTTATCTACCGAAAGCTGCGACGTTATCTGAACGAGTTCGGAATGCAGATCAAGTGGTTGTGTTCATGTATTCTGATTTACCTTAAGGCGGGTTTGCAACAACTACTGCTGCGGACAGTTTTTCTGGTTATTCTGCACAAAAAGCGATGTATTTGTAATTTTAGTACGTTTATAGTTAAATTCATTCCGGCTTGCCATGCGAAATGTCGTAATACAAGAAATGCGATAAATTCTGGTATGTTATGATTTTAGTATAATTTATAACCATAAATGATACTAAAATCGTACTGAGATTATAACCATATAATCTCAGCACGTCTCACATGTTCGGTAATATCAGTGAATCACATATAATTTAGACCTATATTTTCAATTCAATTTGATCCATAATATATGATGAGTTAAGTATAATCATAACAATGCGTTCTTTCTCAAAACAATGTCCTCTTGACCAAAACTATATAGTAAAAATGGCCTCAGTTTCTCAGTATTTGTATGTTGCGCATATTGTGTGCAATATTCATAATATTCTCAATCCTATTTATATTGTGTATAAAGCCTTAAAGTTACACAGCCTTTTGGATCAGTTGTCCGGGTATCTGTCGTTATCGACGGCCATGATAATTAGAAGTTAAATGGAAAACTCATTGGAAATAGACGGGGAAATAAATTGCAAAATGGTAATTAAGGTGAGAACACAGCGAGTTTAACGTAGAATGAAATGAACACGATATCTATATAGATCATTAACATAACACAAAGATGATATATATTTTGAACAATATATATCATCTTTGTGTACCTTCAATAGCACAAACTGTTTTATCTTTAGCCTTTGTCAGTCTATGATTGTAGGGGTCATTCAAGGCACGACTCTCAGACCCTTTTATATAATTATGGCTTTTTGTAATCATATGATAAATTTATTGATTTGGCAGCAAAAAATAATATTAATTCGCATTTTCTTACCATATACCATACTGTTAAAATATATATTTCCTATAAATAGGCTCAAGAATAAGATGCTGACGGAGACAATTTTCTACAAATCCTTATTCTTGATAGATTGGAGACGAGACAAAACATTATAACATGCTTACATCATGCAAATTCCAAATGAATGGAGCCATTGAGAAACGTCTGGCATCGCGTGTTGCCATAACAATTTGATACCGTGTCAGTTACATTACGGGTACACGGAATTGGTTTATAAACTTTTTCTTTCAAGTCTGGCTGAACCATAATTATGCAACATAATAGCTTGAGGTAGGTTGACTGGTTATATTCAAGCAACTTAGCATTGCTAAATTAAAAAACGCATGCCTTTGGCAAAGCCTAAACAAAGGCAGGTTTCTTTTTGTCCGCACTGTACGAATTGCTTATAAACACTGTACGAACAGAAATACATGGATGGGATTGGGTTGAAAATGGATTATAATAGTAATAGCAATTGCCATTGAAACCAAAGTTTGACACATAAATAAACATTTGAGCTGTGACTTGGGGCTTGGCTTGACAATGGCGACATATATTTAATTCAACATACTCGTACCTTAGGGTTTCTTTAGAAGTGTATACGGGTTGGTTCACTATGTATTGACCCAACGTAATTGTACTACTTCTAAATCAGTTTCTTCATACCATAATAATTATATATTTTTTTATTTCTATTGGTAGATTAGTGAGCGTCTTCACTATGCATTATAAATAACCATGGCACACGGCATGGCTGGATCAAGTGAAAACTAATATTCAGACCTCAGCGCCCAAGACGATTGATTTCAACCGAGATAACATTGTTAGTGCCGTGGACATTCCTGTAAGTTCCAGTTGTATTGATTCCAGGTGCTGTGTGGTGCAGTGGCGGGCGCGGACGAGTTGATCGGCAACGTAACCCGCGTGCGCCGTTCTCAGCATCCGAACCACTCTCACCGAATTATGTCAGTACATTAGTTTATCTTAGATTAACAATATGCGTTCATTATTAACTCGAGATATTTACGAGAGTATTAAGTATACACACAGTTGTTGTATATTTTAAAATTTGACATTATTTTTGTCGTCTTACTGGATGATTCCGGTGACGTTATTTGTCTTCGAATCGAAATGATAAATAAATAAAAATTACAAATTCGTTATTATAATATACGTATTAATATACTATGTTCATTTTCTCTAATTTTGTTGCCAGTATTTCCTGATGTCTTTAACTAATAATAAGATGATCTTTATAATATTCCCTCACGAAGGAGTATTTGTAGAAACAGTGCTGAATCTTATGTTGGTAGTCAAAGAAATGGCGTAAACCCAGTATGACCACCAAATAACGGGATGTAACCGCCATCATATAATTTGTCCGTCGTATTATTTCGCTGTATAATTGTTTCGTGTTGCATGCAATGGAGGCTGTAGTTTATGCACTGTATAAGATTTTATAAACAAGAGCTTCAGGAAAACTTATGTTCGTTTTCTGTTTTAAGAATTTCAAGTTAAATTGTTGTATCTCAATACACATTTGACACCTGGTCAATTATTTGTTTATTATTAATGAATTACGAATTAACGACCAAACTTAAAATATTATATCTCCAGCTCATGAGTTTACTGAGCATTCTTCAATATTACCAACATTGTTATGAAATTTTGAGTTTATGAAAATAATATGAAATTTCCTAAAATATATATCTGTCTGCCTTGAAGACAGATGTTAGACTCGTGAATGTTAATGCTACCTTATGCTGATATGCCGAGTTAATGCTAACACGATATAGTGGGCCGCAAAATATACATCTGCGCTACAAGTCCTAGACGCTGTTTCTAACTTTTCTATTTATGCCAGGAGCGAGTACACGGAACATAAACTTTTACATTTCTGTAGATTTCAGTAAATATATTTATAATTAATTGAAGAATACCACAACAATTCCAGGGCCGAAGAAGAACTGGATGCGATGGCGGCGTGGAAGCGCTCGCATTGGCGCGAGATGCAGAGCATCCTGCGGAGCGAGGGCGGCAGCAAGGACGCGGTGGAGTGCTGCCCGTCCGTCGTGGAGATGGTCGCCAAGAAGGGCGGCAGGACCTTCAGCGGCCTCTACGTGGAGCTCTACGAGGACGGCGAGAACAAGCAGCGCATCTACGAGCTCTCCTGCGCGCCCGAGGTGGTGGACCGGCCGTGCCGCTTCGTGGACGCGAGGCTATACAACCAGTCGCGCTGCGTGCAGATGTACTCGTACTCCTACGCGTTAGTGCGCTACACGGCGGACATGCCAAAGACGATAGGTCACGTCAAAGTGCCCAACAACACAGCCTGGTCGCTGGACTATGTGAAAGTGCGCGCGGGCTGCAAATGCCAAATTACCCCGAAGAGGAGGCCCCATAAGAAGCGGACGGAGCGACATCGCCCAAGGAAGAAGAACAGAAGGCTCGAGGAAGACGAGGAGACCTGATCCTTAGTGCGTTGCTAACGTGAACTTTGAACAAATAAAAGTGGAGTCTTCCCGGGTAGTATTGTAATGAACGGTTTAAGTGCCCTCTCTCATCTGCTGCAATCCAGCGAAGAGAGCGGCCGTCCCGTCTGTGTGCGGCACCGGTGTCGGTCGCGTGCCTGTATTTATTTCGAAAAACCTAATGTAATTACGCTTCTTGTTTTAGTCTTGCGTAATTCTACTTTAAATATGGAGCTTTGATGACAGTGATTGAAGGAAGTGCCTTTTGAAGTTTAAGATTTCGACCGAAGCAGAATTTTCAAGCTGAATATAGAATGAATGGAGTTTTAAAAAAATATCCAGTTAAATTGTCATATCTTACTAGCTTACCCGACAGACGTTGTCCAAATGTCAAATGTCTCAAATGTCATGTTGTCTCGCTGTATGTAAAAAAAGATTTTCCCGCTTTTCTATTGAAATTTTTCCTGTATTTTCTTTGCTATAAACCTCACGGAGCCCGAAACCTTTCCAACGAATGCAAAACCGTGGAAATCGGTTCGTGCGTTCTGGAGTTATAGCATCAGGAAGGAAAACCCGACTAATTTTTATATAGTAGATGACGTACATTATCGACGTGTTAACAAGAAGTTCCCGCATTGACAGACATTTGAATAATCAAAAATTCACTTTTCTAATTGTCTGTTGCATTCAAAATGTTGTATGCATCTTAAAAAACTTTCACTGTTTTCATTCACAATTATTTTTCCTGTTTCATAAATAAATAAATAAGGACTAGTTCTATTTCCACATGCTCTCTTCCCTCGATAAAATAAGAAATATTTATTCAATGTTAATAAATTATACAATTTTCGTCACTACTTTTAACAGTACTTACTTTATAGTTTTAAGCGCTTCGAGTGAAAGATCTGTATTATTTTCTACTTTGTAATACTTTAATTGTATTTATAATTAATTAGTGTAAGAAATTCAAAATATTTATACTGTTTGAAACGAGGTATTCCGCTCTATTTAATATGAATATGTAGTTGTATGTGTTGTATGTACGTTAAAGTCGCTTCCATAATTTTAATTGATTGTAAATAATAAAATGCAATAGTATTGTGGACTGAGACTAATTTGTGCATTTAAAAATTTTACTGTCAATTGCAAAAGTTTATTGTTTTTATACGTAAAGTGAAAATTATCATTCGTTGGATAAAATCATGTCTCATAGCGCCATCTAGCGGTGAGTAGTAAAGCTTAATACTCTATAAAAAAATTGTAGCCCAAAGAATACTAGATGTCGCTAATAAACATTTTACACTTAAATGCAACCGTGCCATGAACCAGTCTGTATTAGAACATAAGTTTAATAATTTAGCAGCTGCAGCACTACTTATGTTTGTATTAAATAAATTCGCTTGCGGTCATTTCAATATTGTCGTTGAATTTAAAAGGAGGAGCACTATAGTTGCCTATTTGATTTAGGAACAAGCATGCACATACTGATCTAATAAATAAGTATTTTTAATTATTAGATCAGTATGTGTATTTTTAATAAGATTTAATGATATTATACTAAATATCATTAAATCTTATTAATTTTGATTAACATTGAAACTGGCATGCCAATTTCTTCGCTTGGCTAAAAATTGATTCGTTTTGACATGCAAACTTATCCTATACACATATACAACGACTCATCGATTAGAACAAAACAGTATGGTCACAAATGATCAATTCGCAACACGGCAGAGTAGTGAGTAGAGTTGTCATCGAGGTTTAACCCAAATGCGATATCTAATGAAATATAGTTTTATCACTTTTTCCCAACAAACGAAGGGCAGAAAACCATATTGCCAATTTAATTCAATATTAGTTACTATATTTTTGCATATTCCATTAATAAATCACAAAACATGAATAAACAACGAACGATACCTACTATTTTGCAATCGTTAGACCAATTCGCAGATTGTTATACAATTTGGTAATTTGGCGATTTGATTCAGTGAACACATTCTTAAAACTTTAATCCACCACTTTTGAATGCTGTCTGAAGTTAGCTGCAATTTACATTTCATGCATTAAATGTGAATATTTTTAATCACCAAATTTTCATAAAAGGAACGATAACAACTGATTTTGTGTGCTAAATTACAATAATCGGAATGGCCAACACTAAATAAAATTCTTTAACTCCAAATTTTAATTATTTTTGGGAATTTCTTTACATCAATAACTTTTCTAAAATAGTCAAAAAGTAGTATTATCGCCAAAATTTGTCAGTTAACACCAGATGCTATATAATGCTATGCTATATTATGTTGATGATAAAAGTGTTGTAAATGTTGGCAAACCTATTAAAATGCAACTAAAGATAGCACAGTTGGTTTTACGTCCCTTAGCTAAATTACCGCGAATGGATAATAATTTATGTCGTGGTATTGTGTATACAGGCATGCTATATTTAAATTACATATTTTCTGACAGCCATTTAAACAATTTTGTTGACATAAATATACGTGCACATGGTGTTTTTTTATAAGTGTAATATAAACATAAACAAGCAGATTTTTTACTAAAGCAAAATATGTATACCATACATTATCTATGGAAATATATATAAACTATTTTTAATCTATGAATGGTGGTTTAAATTTAAGTAGAAACGAAACGCCATTTTTGAATAAGCTTGGATTACTCGATAATCTGTACTCATCGGAAAATCCCTCATTGTCTCTTTTCAAATATATTGCCTAATTTATTTATAACCGTGTCTATTGGAATTTATCATTCAAATTTTGAATAAGTAATAAATTCACGTATTCACGACGTGTCCTAAGAAGGCGTTGATCGACTTATTTACCTACTGCGTGGATAAGGTACATGAAGGCACAATAATACAAACTTAACTAGTGCAACAGCTTTGTATAGACATTCAAATTAGTATTATGAATATTATAATAGCATTGTCTGTTAGCAACAGTAATTAGATACAAATTGTTGCTAACAAACAATTGTGTTATCAAACTTACCAATACAACTGAATGTTCGATGTCGTTATTATGTAAAATAAGTCAATTATTTATATTAAATGTTAGTATCATCACAAACTGTACATTTATTGTTGAAATGAGAGCAGTCTTTAAATAAAACTCAGAAATAAGTAAAATTAGTTTTACTGTCATTAGTATTATCAGTCTTATATCTAAATTATCCTTCTTTGAAGGATTCCACCTACTTGTCTATACTCAATAAAATAAGATATAATCTATTATTTAAAAATATCAATATATAATGTATACATTGAATCTTCAGTAAAAAAGTAATGGCCTATTAAGTATTGATTCTTGTTCACTGCGTCAGTTTGCACCATGATCTGAAAAAAACAGACGGTTGCTTAACATTGAAACAAAATAGCAATAAGTTTCCTTGACAACAATTAAGAGGATGACAATTCTACTATAGTCCTGGTATACTGTTTCTAATCAACAGGCGATATGAAAGTTAGTCTTTGATGAATAATAACATGACAGGACTTTGCTTAATCAACGCTTCGACGATCGCCATCACCATCGAAAACATTGTTAGGACTCCCACTGCTATTAATTAATTAATAAATCTCAATAACACCTTATTATCCATATATTCAGGGATATATTTTACTAATACAAAATTGCTTGCATAATTTACAACCTGGTATTCCATCAACACTGACAGATGTCATAATTGTAAAAAAGTAACAACGAAATTTATTTCGCGTTTTGTAAGACGTTTGCTACACAATTATAATAAAATATAAAAATAAATTAATGATAAATTAAACATTGAATGGTCAGAGATAATTAAATTATATAGTCATAATTCATAAATATACTATTAATTTTTATTCAAATCTTGTCCCATTTACATTATTCTTAATAAATTCTAAAAACCTATGGAATATCTGTTTAACTTTCATCTTGCAGCAAATCTTGGAACTATAATAGTAACCGCAGCTAGAATGGAACGTAATGAAAATTACGCTGATGTCTACTAGATGTCGCGATCGAGAACTCATAAAAAAGATTATACTTGTTTCTATGTAACGTTGGACCGTGTAACGCTCGACAACGAACTTCACACAAAACACGACATAAAGTATAAACTGAACCGCCTTTTTTAATGAAAACTATCTTGCATGACTAATTGTTTAGGCAACACCGCAATTACGTCGCAATATAACGCTTTTAATCTGCACTAATAAATATAATATTTTCAAATTGGTAGTTAATATAGCTGGTCTACTGGATACAGCAAAATTTTGAAAGTGGTCTATGAAACAAAAACAAATGAGAGCCGGACTCGAAAGCAAATATGTACACCGAAGAATTAACAATACATAAATATTTTTACCTCTTTGTATAATCCTCTTTAGATTATTATTATAGATAATCGCTACCTTATCTCTCATTTATAACAACGTCAAATTCAATTAAATGTGTTGCCAGTCATATGACTTGCATATGCAAACCTTTATTACCTGTATATAACGTTTTGCTATCTCTGTTCTCTGCGTGTCTTATTATTCATTTTCTAAAGAATCTATATTTTATTCAGCAGTTGTAGAAATATGGTGAGATTATTTTTTTTGTAATATTATTAAAGACAAAAATAACACATTTTTTACCACAGTACCCTTCATCTGATTACAGTACCTACATTGCAAAGCCTATATATATTCTATAATCTAATGTTAGTCATTTTCATGGCTACTGACTTAAGTACATAGCGGCGAGGTACATGAGGCCGAAGCCGCTGGCGAGGGCCGCCAGCTGCGCCACACCCGCAGTGCGTCGCCGCTCATGCCAGCGCGCCCTCTCGCGAGGCAGGACCTCGCTGACGGTCACGTACAGCAAAGTGCCCGCCGCTAAAGCCTGGAACGATAATGAAACAATAACTAACGGAATTAACAAAAAAGGGAGAGCAAGAGCTGAGTAAACCCCATACTCTGAAACGATTCAATAGCTGTTGGATTTGAGTTTAAGAGATCATAATTTAAGTTTACAAGCTTGTTAACTCCAGAACAGTCATCAGTCATCACATTCATTATATACAAAATAAAAAGTGGAGAATACAGTGAAGAAACACTGGATTGGGTAGTGGTCTGTGGCCGAATAATTAACGCCTCAACGCGATATGTTAAAGAAACTGTTGCTAGTGCATATCCCGCTCAAGACGAATATTTTGTTAGTACTTTTCAACATTCATGCCTAATGCATTTAGCTTTTATAACTAAAATGAAACGTAAAAGTATAAACAAAAAGTTGACATATAATTTTGCCTGTAACAGGCTTTTTTATATATTGTACATATATTTAATAAAACATATAAGAAAATGTCATACAGTTCAGAAATACGAGTAACAAGGTTCTTCTTGACTATTTGAGATTTGTTATGTTGCATTAAGAAAATTGATGCTTATTGTTTTATTTAAAACTATTCAATATTGAGGTAGTCCCATTGCCGTCCCTGTTAGGAAAATAAATTAATCATTACAACTACTTTTCTAGTCTTTTACTTATGTGTGTATTAAAAATACAGATAATGCAATCTAATAATATCTTAAAGAATTCAAAAGGATTGGTTAAAAATAATATAACGTAATGAAAATAATTGAGAAATGGAATAGCGCCTTTAAAACATTGTTACACAGAGATAATAGTTAAAAATGTTATGTTAATATTATATTATAGTATATTATTATATTAAATTGCTTAAAAACGTTTTACATTTAAAGGTAAAGAAAACCAACATAAATGATACAATATGTAAAAATTAATATATACCTATATATATATATATATATATATATATATATATATATATATATATATATATATATATATATATATATATATATAATATATATATATATATATATATATATATATATATAATATATATATATATATATGGAAATGGAGGTCAGCTATTATCATATTTTATGTTTATTTGATAACGTTTACTTCTTATTATATTGAATTTGGCTTCCATTATGATGGAAACTTATAGCTTTCAATCGCTGCATCTGCAGTTATTGGATCCACGCATATTATTTTTGTTATATTATTATTTCGCAAACGAATATCTATAATTAAATAATTTACTTGCCTTTCAAACTGTGAACTACCATGACGATACCTCGCAGTCGCTATCCTGACAATCACTCATAGCGAGGTGTATCAGTGTCATATGATTCTAAGGATAAAGTACAGTAACTTGCGTTTTGTTCATTTTTGAGGAACGATATTGTAAGTGCTCAATAATGGTTATTTCGTGACTTTACTATAATTTTTATGTAGAAAACTTATGAAAAATTGAGTCAACTTGCTTACGGCAAATTATAATATGAAATATAACAAATTTTTCTCAAATACACAAGTTTTATAAAAACCACAAAACATTAGCAATACAATGATATGAGATGAATGAGAAGTAAAAACAATATCAATTTGAGAATAATTCTTCTAATTCTTTATTACATCTTATATCTGTTCGTGAGTTTTAACATTTGGCGTATTATGGGTTCAATGACTGTCCGTTGTTCTCAATTGATTTGAAGCAAAGTAAGGTAACTAAATAATTAAACTAAATATTTTCTGATATTAAATATTAAATCAGAGAATCGGAACAATAAAAGATGTGAGTTTTTGAGTTTATACGTTACAAATAACAAAAATACAAATCTTTATTTTCTATAATATTAGTGTTAAAAACTAAATGTGTTTTGAATCCACTGCTTACATTGGTCGGGCGGTCGGTCGGGGACTACATATTGCCGTTGTCCGATCGATTATGTATGTGGCACCGTGGGGGATATAATGAACTTAACATCAACCGTGGGAGAACCATGCTTCGGCACGAATTAGGCCGGCTCGACCGGAGTATTACCACGGCCTCATAGAAAAGCGGCGTAAAATAGCGCTTGCGCTGTGTTTCGCCGAGTGAGTGAGGGTACCGGAGGCCCAACCCCCCTTATTTTCCTTTATTCCCCTTATTCCCTTTTAAAAGGCCAGCAACGCATCTGTGACTCCTCTGGTGTAGCGGGTGTCCATGCGCAACGGTTATCGCTTACCATCAGGTGATCCGTTTGCTCGTTTGCTGTCCTATTATATAAAAAAAAATGAATCAGATATTAGACTCAATCCACACACCGTGTGCGATTAGTGTGTATGGTTATCACTGTACCAAGGACTTAATTATAAACCATCAGAACTATATAGGTATTTTTGTTATTAAATCCTTTCCTTTTAAGACCTCATTGAAAATATTTTCTATTTGTACTTAGTTTGAAAATAGCCAGATTGGATGGCATTATTTTGTAAGCTAACGAATACGTTGCACTGAACGTCATTCGTCATTTTAATTTAAATTTGGAACGTCATTTTATTATTACTAATATATCAAAAAATTAAGCGAGCAATTAGTTAGATTAACTACAGATTTTACATCCTAACGACAATACTTAGGCCCATATTACAGAATGAGACTCAAACACAAACCTCCGCTTGAATACAGTTAAAAAGGAATGGTGCTATTGGGTCTATATAGCGCCATCTCTTTCTAACTATACCTACTCAAACAGAGATTTGAGTTTATATTTTTCAAGATTGTATAATCTTGAAAATAAAGTGCAGGTGGCAAGCCTTCTAGGGATGTGGTTACGAGTCGGTGAACATGTTACCTGCATAACGGGTATAGCGAGCGAGTCCTTTACAGCAGTGGACACCTCCAAGCCAGCGCCGATCCCAATGCCAGTGACCGTCCCCCCGCTGAACAAGGTGACGCACACGATGTGCGCGCACAGGCGGCCCGGCGCGCTCGCGCACAGCTCGGCGCCCAGGCAGAACCCCACCACGAACTTGTGCGACGCCACCGCGGCGAGCAGCATCAACACCTGCCAAATAAATCACGGATTAGACAAAGGCGACTGGGTGCTATAAATTTAGTGCAGATTTCCCTTAATTTAACTCATGGAACAACAAGCGGTGAAAAGTGGGAATTCAATTTATGTATTATAATATACAATACATTTATTTATTCCCTCTAATGCACTCCCAGTAATGCACTGGACCACTCTGAACGGCGTGGAACGCCGTATACGTACTAGAATTTATCACTGAAGTATACTTCATTTTTCCAAGGTTATTCAAGGACCTTGGTTCAACCACTATAGAATTATGAGGATTAATATAAAATCATGACCATTATTTTTTACGAGAGACGTCCATATTTATTATACCTACATCTACCAAAATAAACTAATTGCACAAATGACGACCGTATCACTAAGAGAGATCTCTTCCAGGTGATCTCTTAGGATGGACAGGATTTAAAATTAATAATTAGGTGGAAAGATAGTGATGTATAAGATCCTCCTGCGATCTTTGCCAAGCGGATATTCTACACTGTAGCAGACCTACGAACGCTGCATTTCCCGCGGCATACCTGCCACTCCACAAGCTTATCCGCTATATATATATATATATATAAGATCGTCAGCAATGTGCCCTAACCCACTGCTACTTAAGGGTCGCAATTCTTTGAACTATGCTCCCTCTTTTGGGCGCTCCCTCAAGCGCTTTTGGGCCCCTATTATGGATTTGCGCTGTATCGCCCCTCTCCAGAGGGGCGGTCGCACTTACGATTTGCCTATATGGTTCTTAGAACTTAGGTATAGGCTGTGGTCAGACCACACTGGCCGCGTGGAGTCCGACATAACCTCCGTGACACTTGCCGTTGCGGAGGTATCCTGGGCACGTTTCGTGCTCTTTGTGATAGATTTTCAGCTTTCCTCTCCTGAGGAAAAAACAAATTCGAACTATATCGTAACTGACGTATGTCTTCTGCAGTTTTCATAATTTCTGATTCGACTACAAAGAGAACTAAGAGCCATAGAAAATCATTGCCCTTTGGATATGTTGAGCCTCCTTATAAGGTAAATTGTAATGCCCAGATTTCAATGCCATGGCATCGCTGGTAACACGCTTGAATCAAAGACATCCCACTGAAAAAAATGGAATAACTAATAACTCAAAAGTTATATAAAAATAATGACAACATAACTATGCCAAGAAGACACTCGTTGTAAAATACAACAAAGCAGTTGATTTAAACGTAAATTAACACTTTTTGTTAGTTAACAGTTTAGCTTTGGTAGGTTAACTCGACTGATTTTTTAAGTCAGTTTTTTCAGTGCCTTCAGTGTCTTGAGGTATTGAGCTACGTGGATCGAAAATCGGCTGCGTATTTGAACGCATGACTCAATAAATTCATTACGATCCATATCAACGTAAGCAAACACTGGCAGCTGATACGCCACGCCGTATCACCATATCCACAATTACCATATCATTGACGATAATCTCAAGGACTTCACGTAATTTTGAATAACTTTAGATCAATCGAGTCAAATTGTAACTTTAACTTGCGGCTTCGTTTGGAGACATGTATGGTTGCTTTTCCCTTATAATATAATAACAAAGTATTCCTCATTTATTTGATAATTAAGTGAGCAAACTTAATGAAACTTTGTCTAAAGAGATTAAACTTAAAACAATTTCCAAAATAACCAAAAATCTAGAACAACGTTTCCCATTTGCTGGATCGCGACCCAGTACCGCGTTTTTAAATAATATACCGGGTCGTAACAAGCAAGTACACCATTATCTCTTTTTTTCTTTTTATTTGTATCGTTACAGAATAAGATTTATTTGCTGTAGTTATAATAATATACGAATACCTGCAGCCGACGAGCGTGCATGAAAGTGTTAACGAAAGTCGAGGAAGCTAGGGAAGTGTTTGGATCGTAGCAAGTGGGAAACTGTGATCTCTGCCTACCCGCATGCCAATTTATATATTGTGGCATTGTGATGTAATTTATCACTGCGAATACAGAAGGCTTGTATCTAGGAGTCCTGAACTGAATTATCTTTATTATTTAATGTTAGTTCATGATGAGATTAGGTGGGAGTAAAACATTTCTCTTAAACGGTGGGTATATGAAAAATAAGTAGCAGGTCCTGTAAACATCATTATGACCGCCACCGCAAACTTGTCACCACAATGCGTGGTCGGTACAAACATTGATCTTTAAGAAAAAAAGTTAATATTATTTTAATCGTTTAATTTAATGTTCATTTGAGTAATTTTTCACGAATGCTATTATTTAATACGAATGCTATAATATATAAAAGCTTGGAACCTTTATCTTAACTCAGGCCGCTATTCTGTTGTATTTTCTTAATGACAGCTAAGTTTTTTTTTAAGATTATATTTAGACCAGTAATTTTAATAGTTGATATCCCATACATTGATGGCAGCATTTATATAACTGTATATCAAAGTCACTTAATTAATTTTACTAAATCGATATAGATATTAAAAACCCTACAAGTATAAACAGATATGATATGATACATAAAACAAATTATGTGGTCCAGCTAAAGGCCCTAGTTTTAATACCCTAGCTGCCCTAGCTTACCGTGGGAGAGCCATGCTTCGGCACGAATTGGGCCGGCTCGACCGGAGTGATACCACGGCCTCACAGAAAACCGGCGTAAAATAGCGCTTGCGCTGTGTTTCGCCGAGTGAGTGAGGGTACCGGAGGCCCAACACCCCCTTCTCCCCTTATTCCCTTTTAAAAGGCCGGCAACGCATCTGTGACTCCTCTGGTGTTGCGGGTGTCCATGGGCAACGGTTATCGCTTACCATCAGGTGATCCGTTTGCTCGTTTGCTGCCCTATCCTATAAAAAATAATAATAATAATAATACCAGGCCGGGCAAAAAACCATTATCAAAAGGTTGATATCTGCTCTCATAACGAAAATGATGCATACATACAAATACCCAAGCCTTTTTCCTATGGGGGTAGACAGAGAACACAGTCTTCCACTTGCTACGATGCAAGCACTTCCATAACTTCCTAGAACATGATGACGCGTGATAACTTTTGTAATAATCGCAAACCTGTGACGATTCTTCTTGCAGTCCAATCGCCAATCCCTCTAGAAGACTGTGCACGAACAGCGCGGCTAGCAAGCCGATGACGCCAGAGGAACTCTTGTTACAAGGCACCGTGTGGCTGACATGGCACATCATCGGGTTGCGCGTATCTCCACAGCATCGGTCCAGCATCTCGTCATCATTGCCCCTCGACGTCGTTGGGCGGTTCAGTAGACCCGTCTCTTCGGTGCTTCCATATGTTTGCCGATGAGGATCGTTAGTCGGCCCATAAAATAAATGCATTAACTCATCAACTAGATAAACTAGGAAAAATCCAATGCAGAACATTAACTCTGATAGATTTGGCAGTTTTTCTCTCGCTTCTGGCAGCATGTGGACGAGAGAGGTTGAGAATAGGACTCCTCCTCCGAAGCATAGCAGGCAAGACACTAAAAGCGGGTGCTTCTGTCTCGTTCGCTCTGAGAAGCACGCTGGCAGCATACCAGTTATGAAGCTGCCTAACCCCAGAGTCAGCATCGATACAGCTTTCGCTGTCGTCACCTCCATGTTCACAGTCAACTGCCTCACTAGCCACGCTACGCACTAACTCCAAAACTCCAAAACACTGATCACTGCACAATCGGAAGTTGCACCATCTATCTTGTTTGCACAATACTTTATCGCTCAAACGATCCACACGTGTGTTATCTGTCATTAATATTTAAGTTTATTCTTTATTTTTTGGTACAAACGTCTGAATCGTGTCACTGTAATGTTGGGAGTGCGTCTGACTTATTATCATTATCATAATGTTACGACTACTTTGTTCTGCGGCTCGCTAACTGGTGAGGTTTCTTATTGCCAGTTCAACAAGATTCAAAATTCTACAACACCTAAGTTATAGACAGCAAAAACAGAGGATTTAAATTTGTAACTTGTTAAACCGGCCAGTCCCAAAGGAACCATAGCACTACGAAGAATAGTATGCGTAACTGTGATTCAGAAGTCGTTGTTATTTTGGTCACATAGGACAAAGAATCGCGACTTGAATGGTAGGACAACATCGTTTAATATAACTAATTCTTTCATAAGCGCCTCAGACTTCTAGGTTTAATTACTTATTTACTTTAATATTTTCCTAAATTATTAGCAAAACGTCATTTTTTACTAATAAAATAACGCTAGAGATTATATATATATATATATATATAGATATATATATATATATAATATATATATATATATATATTATATATATATATATTGTAGTTTCATTTATTCGATGTGTCTTAATAAAGTTGACGGACACGGACCCGGCCATCTCAATGTTTCCTTAGAGAAGCTAAACTTATGAGCTGTTAAGTTGTAGGTAACAGCTATAAATAAATAACTTAGGTCCTTTACAGTAAAACTGAGAACTGGAGAAAGAAATATTACTTTACGGCTACCTATTAGACTTATTCAGTTAATTTATTGTAATTGATTTAATTACGAATTAATAATTGAGATAATAATAACGCTAAATACAAATATACAGATGTTAGTTAAATTTGAATGTAAAAAATAAATGTTGAAAATAGTTTGTGACATTTGACTGGAATAGTTTTGAAATTTGATATAAAGTGAATGATTTGACAAATTAATTAGACATGTGATGGAATTACGTAGCGATGCTGATGAATTAATTATTGTCTTTATTCTAACGTGTTGACTATGTAATTATAAGTTTATTATAATTTATATTGAATTGGAATATAACCTGCCACGATGTGTATTGTTATAATAAATACATAGCAATATCTGATAAGATTATAACATACTTTATATTAGTTTGAAAAAAAGTTAGCCTACTATGGGGCTTTGTTTTGTCGCGTAGCGGAAGGCTACGGCTTGGGAGGGTTCTTAGTAGTCAATGCTCAAACTACAGTTGGCTGCTTGAGGTTGGTTTATTTAAACGATTTTACAAAAGGTATAAGTAATAAGAAAAATAAAAGTCTGAAACAATATAAAAAAACTATTGTAGAAAAACTATAAAATACATTGGTTCTCTATGTCCGATAGAAAATTTAAATTATGCAAACTTACCCTACAGCATTCCGTGTAGGACTCTTTCTTGAAATTTTTAATAAATCAATATAATTTCCAATATAATAAACAAATTTGATTCGATTTGTACAAAAGCCACGTGACCTTATCTCATTATCTGCCAAAGTTCAAGAAACTTTCAGATGGCAGCACATCTGCGATATACGATTTTGACATCGAGTTGCATCTCTATTTCAGTATATATAAAGTACTCTGTGACATAGAGTGAGTCAGCCTAGCTTATTTTGCTTTGGCAGATGACATATTTCGAATTTTGACTGACAACCAAAATCATAAACGAAAGAAATAAACCGGCGAGGATTCCCATGAGGATTCCTAATATCATAGACAATGCTTACCGATGGTGAACCATAGGCAACATAAGACATGTAACGGCTACACCGTTACCGTTTAGTTAAAATACACATAGAGATATCAAAAAAAAGACGTAGTTACAGCTAGTCGATGGATGCGGACAGCGCACACCGACCGATGGGCAGTATCTATATTTGTATTATATATCTATATATATATATATTATATATATATATATATATATAATATATATATATATATATATATATATATACTTTACTATATCTATATGTTACAAGCCACTCTGCTGTGGTATTGTTTGAAAATTTAAATTACACAAAACATGTACGTATGCACAAAGCTGCGAAGCTCTTAAGCTCTTTGTGCTCTTCAATTTTAAAAGCCCTGTAAAGGCCTGTGTCGAATAAACATCATTTTGATTTTGATTTAAAAGCTTCTCAATTCGAATTATTAACCATAGATTTATTATCTATACTTATAATAAATCTGTAGAGAGGCCAATTCTGTACATGAAATATATTTCCAAAATAACTATCAGGTTGTGATTAGGAGTCGATACTGATGGCAGAAATGCAATCAGTAAACTTATCATTACGCTACAATCAATAGGAGCAGAGCAGTGAAGGGAAATGTAGGGAAATCGGGGGAAGTTACTCGATTTTTAAGCTTCCGACGCGTGTGCAACCTTCATAGTTAAAGCTACACAGAAATCATGTATGACGGAAATATTCTCTTTAAAATTATTAAAAAATATCCCACGACAGCATATGTCTATCTTTTATAGTTGACTCGTAATAACACGTGTAACTGTTACGTTGTTGTTGAGAAGCTTTCTGATTATATTTGTCTACTATTACGTTTATAACAGTCTCAGTCATTAAAAATACTACCTGAAATTACGATTCCACGCGGACGAAGTCGTGGGCACATCTAGTACATCATCATAATATAATCAACCTATGATTTTAACTCGGTTTAAACCTCAGCGATAAAGTGCCAACGATAAGATCCTTAAGATACAATGCCAAATAATTGTCAAAATATCAACTGAATGACATTGAATTAAATAAAATATTCGTATTCATTTTAAACATTTGTTTTAAATAAACAGTTCAAGGACAATCATTACAATGGACGAATTATTGCAAAAACATGGTTGTGCTAATGTGTTTTCCATACCAGAAGGTCTAAAAGAACTAATGGCAGATATCTCTCGTGAAGTATGAGTACCTCTTAAAATAAATCAAGATGGTTTCTTATTTTTATTTATCGCAAAAAGTACATCTACATTTGTATTATCAAGTAACTCACATTGCGCGCACTGTTTACATTACTGTCTGTAGTTACAATTCATATATTTTTATATACATAGTAATATGTACATATATAGTATGTATGTAGCTTATATCGTTTTGCATCGCAGGTCTGTTGCTAGAAATTTCTTTAGCAATAAGCAGATCTTATTAATTAACATTTTTATATTTATATGTTGGATTGTTGTGTACACAAATAAATAAATCAAATAAGTACTTGTAACGATTAAATATAACTTACTAGGTATTACGCGCACAGCCGACGCAAATATACGACTTCATTGCAAACTATCTGTCCGCTTTGATGTTGACGAGGGAACACGGGGTGTTAGCCACGAAGCTGCTACAAGACCTGTGCGACTGCAAGCCCACGGTGTCCGAGCACCTGATGCAGCTGGGGATTGAAGAGGAACAAGCGCAAACGATTGCTCAAGTCATTAAAGAAGAGGTTGAGGTCTTCGAGTCCGATGAAGGAAAAGGTTAACAATACATCTGGATATTTTAATCATCGACGTATAGCACTGTTCTGTGTCATCTATCATCATAAATAAAACCAAACGCAAATAACAATTTACTCTTCCTCGTTTAAAAATCAACTTAAAATAACTTTAGCTCAGTTTGAAATTTCATACAATTTAACTACATTTTTTAATATTTACATATTGTTTGACACTCTTGGATAAAACTTCTAAACTTCTTGCGACTTAAATACTAATTAAGTACATTTTTAATCGCTTTTCTTGTTACAATTTTAGACACGGTAAAAGAATATACAATACTAAAGAAAATCTTGGCTAAAATTGTACTGGACGAAGAAATGTGCGCTCGAGTGTGCCAAGTCGCGAGGAATGCTCACAGGGAGTATTGGTACCGCAAGCAAACACTGGAGCAAGTGAATAGTCTTTTTGTTTCTATCTATATTAATATTGTATATATATAATACTTACCATATATATATATATGGTATCAATGCTTCAATTGATATTATTAAAATAATCACAAATGCTGGCTTCAAGCAGCACGTGCTTAGTGGTGTCGCATGCAGAAAGCTTATGTTTATCGGCTATATCTGAGTCTAGAGCTGCGATGTGCAAGAGTACTTTATAACCATCTCAAGACTCCCCGTTCTATTATCACAACTGATGACCCACACCTAGATGTAGTCTCAATTCCAGAGGAGCGGACCCATTACTGAAACCTGAGACACACCTCATTTTTTCATTTATAGATAACTTAATAATGATTTCTTACTGATATATATTTTCATTCTTGCTTATATTTACGTTTATAACCTTTATTGATTAAATAAATAAAATGTAGGTTGATAACCCCAGATCGAGTGATAGCCCCAGCTACCCCCAGATAACCCCAGCTGATGAGAGGTACACCGTGCCAAGACGTTCCGTGGTAACGTTCCGTGATATAGGAGAGAGGAGCATGCGTTATCTCTCCTACGCCAATTATCATTACACTTAAACACGATTCTCACTTGCCAGGTGGAATTCAGTCATTTGCTCACTTACCTAAATGTGTAATAGCACCTTTACAGGAAAACTAGCGAAGTAGCTAAACGATTCACCCACGCGTATCTTGTCTATTCATAAACGGAGAATAATTCACGGCCTTGGATCGCTAGACAAAGTATCATTCGTCTTCGATTCGTTACTGTAATCGTGATGTCTAATGACAAAGTATGGAAATGATTCCAAATTTCGGAACCATTCCCATATATTTCGTTCTAACGTAAAGAAAGTGAATGGCATAAATGATGCTTTGACTAAAGGCTTTGTTTCATTTTCACGTGGAATAGTGTAATAATGGGTCCAAGACAAAGTAGCTGTAGAATAGCAGATTCCGCGTTAGAATAGGCCAGCCCACTAGAGATACGATTACAAAATAAAACAACGCATGCAAATAGTAAAAAAGTTTTGCTGTAATCCTCAAAAGGAGGTACCGGCAGGTACCTTTATGATTTTGGCTAACTGAAATCCATTTATATTGGATCCATATATTGCAGAAACTCAACGAACAACCAGAGAAGCCATGGGAGATAGCTGCACAGCACACCTTGGAACTGTATAAGAAAACGAAACCTTCCATGAATGAACTTGTAAGAGCTACTCAAAAAATTCAGGTACTTGGACTCTTCTTACAAAAAGGTTTGAAACGAAAAATTATAAAGTCAGATTTGTTGTCGCGGCATAGAGCAATAGGCTTCGCGATCGCGTCGCAAGTCAGTTGCACATCAACCATCGCTCGTTTTCTTCCTCTCATAGAAAATAAATGATTGATGTGCTAATGTTAAATCTAGCGATAGCAACTGGTTGCTCTATTACATAATATGCCTACCGTTTTCGTCTTCATTTTCTCATTCACATCTTTATTCATCCTTTAAGCTTCAACCAATAGCAAAATTTTCAATACTGTACTGCCCTATTCATGTTTTTATTTGCTTATTTTGTTTGTTCCATTATTAAAATAGTGTATATATTTTAAGGCCGCGTACAGAGGATATTATCTACGGAGAAACTTACTGGGACATCTTAAACCGAAGCCAAAGAAAACCAGCGTCAAAATTTCTAATCTTGGATCAGCTGTTGATGTTCCTGATTCTCGGGAAATTGAACTTGGACCTATTATAGTAACTTTACAATGCTTAATGTTTATATATACCTATTATTAGTAGACAAGCAGGCTGCCCACTTGATGGTGATTAGTTACTGTCGATATAGGCACTATGTAGCTCTTCTGAGATTCGCGGCAAATCTCCAACCCCACAAAACCCACAGTCTACATTGCCAACTTGTGATATAAGATGAAGTCACGGTAGCCAATAATTAACTATCTTACCCTTCAGACCGAAACACTACGGATACGTAATACGGATATTATTGGATTGTGGCAGAATTAGTGCTTTCATATCTTAGGTAAGTTATTGGATAGAAACAGAAGGTGTTGTGTAACATTTCTAACTGTATTAGCTCATCAGTGCAATGTTTGTTAAACATTATATTGGCTTAGCAATTCCTGTCTCTTTGTCTAATATATAAATAGAATTGTTTGTTTTATATATTAATTTGTCAATGTCAAAATATCTTTTTTAGTTGCTTACTTACACAAAAATTTTGGGATTTTATTAATTGTATACCTGAACTAAACAAGTGTATTTGTAAACAGGATTTGGAAGTCCATGAAGATGATATTGAAGCCATGTTTAATAATTATCCAAACGGACCAAGTTTCAAGAACGATCCGATGAAATCTGTCAAATATATGCCAGACTATGCAGACATGGAGGTAAAAGTACACAGAATTTAAAGAAAATAGATCAACAAAATATTTAACAATACAATCGTAAAATTTTTAATGATACAATTATAACAGTAATGCAAGATTAATTAAAGTTTTTTTTAGACAGGCACAATCTAAAAAGTTTCTATGATTTCTTAATTCTAATGTAGATGAGTTAAATTTTTGCAGATACCAGATAGTTTATCATCTTGTAGAAGCTCTTTATTGGTTTTTGATAAATGTAAACAAGGAATGGAAACTCAATCTGAAGGTTAGTACTCAAATTTATTTTATTTTAACGTCGCCCCTCACTAAGATACTGTGTCGCGAGTATATATAATACCTTCATAAAATTTCACATAGACATAAGCCCAAACTGGAACAAATTACTGTAGGTCATACAAAATAATTGTCATGTGCGACAATAGAACCGGCGACCCGGCGCAATAGCCGATTACTCCACCACCGCGCCAAACGTTACATTATTTTGTTTTCAATGATCAATAAAGACTTATAGGTAACTCTTATAACAAATAATTGACAACAACAAGAATCCAATTGCTAATCTATTACTTTCAATATCCTACACAGGATCTCATAAAACCCGGTCAGTGTCCAATCATGGAGAAGTACACCAATCTATTACGTCGGACCCGTATTATCCAATGCAGGAGAGCTCTCTACACAAGATATCGTTTGTCAAGGTAGTATCATAGATCACTGATAATAATAAAATCATGGATTTTTTATATGGTTTTTGTTATTCCGACTGAATCGTACGATGATAATTAGTGTTAGGAATAGGTAGTTTAATTTTATGTACTTGCAGAAAGATATTCAATGTAATCGTAACATGGATAAACCTAAAATCAGCGTGATTACCGGGATCTTTTCTGTTTTTTACTTGCTATTCGTTTCTTTACGCTTTTATTGTAAAATTTTATGTTTACAACTCATTATTACAACAATAAGCTAAAAGATGAAATACTTTTTGAAATTTCAATACAATATTTTTACATTCTCTGAAAATAGTAAGTTCCCAGGCATATCCATACTGTTGATGTCACAAAATCGCAAGTACATAAAATTAAACTACCTATTCCAAGCACTAATGATAATGAACAACATACAAGCTATTTATTCGTCAACCACTCACAATTCTGTAAATGTCTCGAATGTTAAAAATATATTCATGATAACAGTTAGAATAATTTATTATTCCGTAACCTATGCAGACTTAAGATGACCTTAGTATTTATTACCAGGATCCACCTGAAGTAATACCAGACTATGTCAGTGCCGATGAAATAATAAAGACGGCAGTGGTAGAGGAAATTCCAGAAGAAATAGAGTATTTAACTGAAACCGAAACGACATACGAAACGGAAGCGTTCGATCTTAAAACAGATGAACTGCCAGAAGATATAATGGGTAAGCTCGAAGCAATGACATCATAATCTATGAAGTATCAAATTAATATCTAAAATAAAATATGTTATGTAAATCCGCCAACATTTTTTGTCTTTGTAATTTCCTCAAAACTGGTACAAAAGAGTCACTAAGAACAGCTTATGTGTCTCGTCAAAAAGAAAACTCCTGGCCTGTAATTAAATCATGACCTACAATACTGTCATGCGAAACCTTGCTCATAATAGTAAAAAATGTCACTTCAACATTTTCAGTAAAAAACACTTTCCTTTAAACAACTCATTTTCATTATAATCCAGATGATAGAACTGAAGGTGATGGGGAAAATACAGATGTGGAAGATAATGGTGAAGTGGCAGCAACATCGGGCGAGGAAGTCGAAGAAGCTTAACGACATGAGAATGTAAATAAAAGATGTAAGATTTGTTCTGTTGAAAACTTGATAAATGTTCGAAAAAGACTCTTTAATAGAGAAAACTTAATCATGAACAATTCTTGTATAATTGAGTTTATCACTTCTGCTTCATTTAAAGATGTCTGATGATTTTAGAAGAGTACAATATAAATACTTAAAAAATAAAACAATTCAAATTAATGAGAAGTTTATTTATTATATACATATGTCTAGTTATACTTTTACTGCACCGATAAACATTTTTATTTTTGGTCATATTAAATTAATGGTTTAAACAAAATTATTATACAAACTTAAACCGAATTCATAATAACTAATCTATGTGTGGGATAAAACAGTGCTTGAACTAATTATTAAATAAATGCTTTCCTGTTATTTAAAACTTGTTAGTGTTAACTGGTGTTTTGCTAATTGCCTTGTAGCACATGTACAATCGTTCCTAACTATTTAACTACACATTTATATTTCATTTATATTTCTATTTCAAGTATGCACCTTAATTTTTAACCTTATATTAAATAACAACATTGTCATTTTATCAGAGTATTATTATTATTCCTGCTTTCACACCACAATTTACAGTTAAATTTTCGTTATAAAAATGTACAGGTAGGAGAAACTTAAGAATAGATTAGCAGACATCACAGTAGATCTCAATTCAACAAGTTTTATCAATAAATGTGTTCAATATTATAATAAAAAAGAATATCTGGTGAAATTGTACTTGGACTGTTTAAAAATACAACGAGAAACAACAGAGTCAACCATTTTAATATGATTTTTTTGAATACAGGAGTTCTTATCCGAGGTATAAAGTGTATCAGTCCCATGCATGGCTTTTATAAACAAACACTGTCAAAACATCCGTATTGTATGTTAACTTTAATTACTGTAGTTTAACTGTAATTTCTACAGTTAACCTATAAAAAATCGAAACAATGAAAAGAATATTGTAATAAAACAATTTCAACAATTTTAGGTTCACATTGAAATTACAACGGCAACCTACTGTAGTTATTAGATCTTTACATGTTCTTTTAATATAATGCAATAAATTATGAAAACGTTAAGGAATGTATAAGCCTTGGAGCAGAATTAACACTTAACAACTTCCTAGCTAACGCATAAGACACTAGGGATGAGCTCGAGAGATACATCTGTTTTAAACTTTACGTTTGGCATGTAACCATAGTCAAGAATCAATTGGTAAAAAATGTTATTTATTCATTGTGAGGGTAAAGTAATGTGCTCTTTGTGGTACTCGCATCCAATACAGACTAGTGATAGATTACTTACGAATAACTTATTGATCGTTAGCGGCGACATCGTCACTTTACATAAAGCGAACTGCGTAAAAGCATACATAGTTACGCGTCTTAAGATATCTCAGAATAGTTAGATATGAGATAGGTTCGCATATTTTTATTTCAAAGGAAGTTTGCTTTTTTTGTTCGTTTTTAAATCATATCCCTTCCTATTATTTATATGAATTAAAAAAGTGTAAATTTAGATTGGGAGGGTTAAAGCAAATGATAACAAAATTGTGTTAGTAGATGTTATAGGTAAAACTGTATTTCAATGTGAAATGTAGAAATTTCAGAATGAAAAAATTCTAACCACTTATTAGCTTTTACAATCGTCATATAGCAATAAAATTCTGCCAAAATCAAAAAGCTTTGCACCAGCAAATTACGTTTTTTGAGTTGGATAAAGAAAAAAGCAAACGTAACAAACTAGAATATATTTTAGCCACTCCTATATTTTTGTATAACGAAATGTGAGTAGGAAATCAAAATAGAAGTAAACTATGAGATAACGAAGCATTTCCTCTGAATTGTAATGTCGTGTCGCATAACCTATGACTACCGATACTTAACAATAAATACATGTACAAAACATAAACGGTAAACAACAAAAACCAATAAACTCTCAAATATACACGTTCAACATAATTAATATAAAAATAGATGCTTTATACATTTTTTATCGTAACGAAACGAAATTTACACAAACAAAATATAAAATATTTTTGAGCGAACGTTGGTCAGAGATCTCGTTATATTATGCTTTGGTATATCCCAAATTAGTAAAGATATTCTAATATAAAATATACGGTCGTCATTTACATTAAAATAATATAAATTAAAGAATATAGTTAAAAGAGAACTAAAATAACGGCATCATTGTGTATTACAATAATTATATTCATATTTACTTTTGGAGTCACTGTCCATTTCTGGTGCTTTGTCTTCAAGTAAAAGACGAGGAGTGAATGCACCTTTCACTAACTTCATATAGAACAATGTCTTTTTCTGACTACCCTCCGTCTTGTACCTGCTTGCAAATCCAGAAATATTAGTTGTAACACTCGTAACGGATGTCTCCAGCGTCATTACTTTTCTTTCTAGCAAAAGAAAGGAACAGAAGATGCGTTACGTTGATCGTGTCCCGCGCGATCTCCTCATATCGTGTCGACGCCGCCGCCCATTAGCTTGTTGCCGTATTCGCTCAGCAACTGAAACGTACCATGTAATTGGTTTTTACAAAAGAGTTTGACTCGTATTTTAAACGTAATAGGAACTATAATCGAGCATTAACCCATGATATAAATATTGTTTTTATGTTTGTAAATTGTCGAGGTTTATTATTTTGTATAACACTGTATTAAAAGTTCTCATAAAAATAAATTAAATTGTCATAAGTGTGCTGACTCGCTCAGATCATTATTCGTATTTATTACATTATTACTATCATCGCTATAAGCGTTAGCGACAGACAGGAACGCTTCATCAAACAATGTGTTCGAAGCAGTAGTCGGCGGCGGCGGCGGCGGCGGCGGTGGCGGCGGCGTGCAGCGCGCAGTTCGCTCACATTGTACAGGAACATGTAGTGGTGCCGGTTGTGCAGCGCGTGCGGCCACTGCGCGCGCAGATTGCGCACGACGAGCGGCACGTTGGCGGCGGCGGCGGTGTGCAGCGCGCAGTTCGCTCACCTTGTACAGGAACATGTAGTGGTGCCGGTTGTGCAGCGCGTGCGGCCGCTGCGCGCGCAGCTCGCGCACGACGCGCGGCACGTCTGCGGCGGCGGCGGCGTGCAGCGCGCGCGCGCAGAGGTCGGCGGCCACCAGCGCGGCGGCGCGGCCCGCGCCTGACGCGCACGTCACCACGCACGGACGCACGCGCGCGCCCCCCCCGGCGCCGACGCCACCTGCTCCGCCTCCACCTGCACCTGATTTTTACAGTGTCACATATTGCCCTGATGTTATTCTCTTATAAATAAAAGTACGTTTGTATGGAAAACACACCCCGCAGTTTCCCTTTAATTCGCAAACATTTATAGTGATGGCGTATGGAACCGACGTGTGACCGGTTACAAATAAATCTCTGCGCGATCGAATCGGAAATCTATAGAAGAATTATAGTCACTGACATAAGTTGGAAATTGCAACTCGACCGACGAAGCGAGAAGGTCCTCGACTAACAGGCATATGACGAGCAACAGCGTAAGAAGGCCTCTCATAAGATGGAGTATCCGAGTTTATGAAGATCACATGAGGCCTTATCACGCTGATCTGATGATCTAACGCTGAGCTGATGATATTCTGATCACGCTGGTAGTGACTGCGCACAGTGTTTCGTTTTCAGTGGTAATAAAACTATCTTCGGAATCTCTGTGAAAGGTCTATGGGGGAACAAGTTAAGTTCAATCACCGAAAATAATTCCGCGGGACAGGCCCAGTGATATAAATGAACTGAGACTTCACCGACGTGGTGGCAATGTTACACGTTTTAGTCATAATTCAGTTACTTACCTCCTGCTACTAGGGAACCTTCCTAAATTCAGGATAAGATTAAAATTAACAATCCAGAAATCGAAGATTTCTTGATTAGATCTTCCTGCTACAAAGTACATTTAGGTGACACCTCTCGTCAATCGTAACAATTGCACATGTCCCTTTGGTTGCCCAAATGTGATCCACACTGCACGATAAGTTTCACGATGGTCTTACAAATTTTCATCTATAGCTTCAAGAGCAGTCAGGATCGAAAACCTGTCGCTATTTGTTTCTTAAAATATTCTATTATGTTATTGAGTAATTGCTTTTCTATTTAACATTAAGTATCATCTCAGCAGGTAACGGATGGATTCAAGGAGGTAATTAGCTTTGAGCGAAATAAACAGACAGTCGGCAGCGAGAGCGTACCTTGGTCGTTGAGCAGCATGCGCTCGGCGCGCGCGGGCGAGTAGACGCGCGCGCCGCCGCCGCCGCTGCCGCCGTCCTCGCGCAGCTTCGACAGGCTGTTGAGCGCCGAGCGGCTCTGCTCGCCATATATTACTTCCACTCCTGGGAAAACAAAAACAATTTATAATTTCAAAGTAACATTTTGGGACGATCATATAAAAGCATTGCATGCTAGAAGTGCGTGCATGAGTCCATGGAGAAAAAATTAAGTATGCAATAAAAATAATAACTATAAGGAATAATAATAATTTGTATGTAGAGGTTGAGATTGAGAGATTTGTACAATTGAGAGGTGGTTCGACATGTCAGCTACATATACCCACCCCTGCACATAGTTTATGTAAGTGTTTTAAGTTTGCGACAATAGACGACAAAACTTGAGCTATTCCGATGTAATTAGCTTAAATAACAAAAAAAGTTACCCAAAGTCGCTATTCCAAGTGGACGAAGACGCGAACACAACTAGTTATAAATGCACGTAAGCCAGAATCACAAAACGGTTGAACATAAGTGAGACCAACCGTCTTCATCGTACTCCTTGGCCGTCTGCGAGAGCTTCATGTAGCTTCGCATGTCGGAGAGGAAGTCGATGACGGAGTCGTAGTCGTCGGGAACGCCGCTGGCCGGCCAGAAGTACCAGAGGTGCGTGACCTCGCGCCACGTGCGGCTGGCGCGGCTGCCCAGTTGCACGCTGGATACGGCGTACTTGTCGCGCTGCTCGCGCTTCTTCAGCACCACCTGGAACTCGCCGAACGTGCGCTTGTTGTCCGACACCTCCGACGGCGGCAGGTACTCGTAGCATTTCTCCTGCAAATCATAATTGCACATTTGCCAATCAAACAAGAGGCCACGACATACAAACACTGTGGATAGTATAAATCTGTGTTTATCAAGACTTCGAAACACAAACAAAACAAAACGTATACATGACACAAGACAATATAAAAACAAATGAAATTAACTAATTAATACAAGAAATCGCCCGAAAACTTGCACTAATTTTTAATAAATGTATTGATGAATGTGTTTTAACTGAACAAATGAAGAATAGCAAGTTAATACCATTACTTAAATCTAGTAATAAAACAGATCTATTTCTGTTTTACCTGCATTTTGTTTTCCTTGGCGTTGAACCACTTAAACAAATTATTTCAAGACAAAGCACGACATAGCGGTAACTGTGACCGTTGAGGCCACGAAAGACCTCCGCAGCAGAACAGCAGCTGCGGCAGGCAATCAACACAAGAATCGTGTACGTACCATGGCGTCGCTCCTAGTGAATGGCATCGGGGAGGGCGAAAAGTGTAAAAAGCTCTTCGTGGATGAGGCCCTGATGAGTCATGGCGATAGTCATGGCGGGCCAGATAACGAGGCCTGAGGAGGTGGTCATAATCGGGGATGTATACCACCTCCCATACATAGACCGAAATGACCACTTCCCAATGATTTATGACAGGCCTGCGTTACAAATCAAAACCGGAACGACACTTGTGTGCACGCACCGCAATCCGCTGGACATAGCCTACGCCCTCAGGTCGATCTACGGGGACGTATATTCGTCAAACCTCCGTACAAGGTCCCTGACGTGGATAGCATTGGGGAATTCGGTAATACCTAACATAGGTAATACCCTATATCTCACCCACACCCAAGCCGAAAAAGCCCTCTTAATTAGTCAGGGTTATGGAAGCTTGGAGGGTTCGAAGATCCTAACTATCCACGAATCCCAGGGTCTAACGAGCGGGGCGGTGGTTGTGATGCGAGTGTCACAAAAGCCTAATAATAAGATCTACGACAGTATCCCGCCATATCAAGGCACACCAGCACAAGTGTCTACTATACGGGACGCTGTGCTGATGATGCCATAGTACGATTAATATCCGAAGCACAGGCGGCGACTCCGTGCGACATTATTAATTACAATTGAAAATGGCACTAAAATACCGGGACGAAAAAATCAAAAAGCAACTGCTCCAGAGACTTGAGTCAGACGTGGAGTGACCACAAGTTGCACAGGAGGAGGTCTGCGAAACTCGTCCCACAAGCACATTTTCTAGGACACTACAAGCTCTCAGTCGGGCTTTACTCAAATAATATCTAATGAGTAGAATGGCAAATTGTACATAAATATAAAAATAATAATTTTAAAAATGTATAGCAGGAACACCTGCAACAAACAATAATAATAATAAGATAAAATAGGAAAAAAAAGAAATTATTGCGGCTTGGGAGCGTAAACAGGATGTAATCTGTGTATTCTGAGACTTGTCAAATGTCTGCATTATATAGTCATTAAACTCTTTCAAATAAACTCAAACTTTATGGTGTCTCTTCTGAAGCAATTATGTTTATATTGAATCTTATCCAATAGGATCAGAAAAGTTCTCTTTAATACCGCTTAATCTGCTGGTTCAACTATAATTTCACGGTACCCAGGGTAGAATATTGGGACCATTGTGTTCCTTGATTTATATAAATAACCTTCCATACTTCACTAGAGATCTGTGTGTTACAGTACAGTTCGCAGATGATATATTTAACGTAGACTATCCAAAGCATTACAGTGGTTCACCATAAATAATTTGTTGCTTAATTCTAACAAATATGAAAAGTTTCTGTTTCCGAATGTCAGGATTGTAGATACAGTTGTTAAAATACCTATATAATAATGTCGTCGCATTCACAGATAGAACGAAATTCTTGGCGACTTCTTGGCGACACATTCTTCACGACTGCAATGGAATCCCCTTATACCTTAGTTACCATATACCGGATCTACAGCAAATGCTGGAGAAAGCAATACAACTGACTGATGTAGATATTGATACGGCAAGATTGATTATTGTCGAGGTCCCCGCTGCGAATGTGGAAACTCTTTTTATACTACAAAAAGAAGAATTCGCGTTATATTTAAATTAAAACCAAAGAAAATTTTAATGACTTAATAGTTACAATACGGAATGTTTTGAGCAAAATATTAATAACACAAGGAAACTGTAGGTTTTATAGATATAATGTGAACTTATTTAAAGTTGTAAAGTTGGGCTCAGACTATTTAAAAATAGCCCTTACTGGTTTTTTCCAGTACAAGGTCTCTTGTGAAAAAGTGGCGTGAAATTAGGTAACATATATTAAAAGGTAACATATATTAACCACCATTTTTCTTTTATTTGTTTTCGGGCAACCCGTCGTTACTGACAGCCTTCAATTCAGTGAATTACTTTTTTTACGTCGATTTACAGTAGAAGGTAGAGCAACATATTTGAAACTGGAAAGATCGGTTTTGTATTATTTCCTCTTTTCAATCGTCATCTAGGAAACAGATATCCTGTTTCCTATCTATCTAACCTCGATACAAGAACACAAAGAACTTGTTATGTCTAGAGAATATAATGGCGTCAGCGTCCCCGGAATTAAAAACAATCCTGCAACATTGTACGGAGTATGATTAGCTAACATGACTGTGCTGGACTCGGGAAGGTACAGAAAAATTTAAAATCATTTCAGATTCACTTTACTTCCACCGACACACAAAACTATTGTGCGATTAGCGATTAACGGTTTGCTAATCGCTAATCGCACAATACAGTTTCAACTTAAACGTCAACTTATTATTAGCCCTTACGTCCGCCATTAATTACGCCCTATTCGTTTCCGAGAACTACTTGAATACTCTGTTTCCTCTGTAATATCAACTTCAATGCCACTTCCCCTTCTTTCCTTCGAGAGCAATTTTCCTTTGTCAACTCAACAAAGGCTCTCTGTTGATTCCACCGTAAGTCCCTGCTGAGTGTTCCTGCCTATAACTCAAATTTTTACTATTCTTTTATTGCTTATACAGTCATTTGGTATTCACTTCCACCGTATATTAGGGATTGCCAAAGTATTGAATCCTTTAAGTGTCGTGGGATATTTTTTATATAATTTCAAGGAGAACATTTCCGTCATACATGATTTCTGTGTAGCTTTAACCATAAAGGTTGCACACACGACGGAAGCTTAAAAAATGGAGTAACGTCTCCCGTTTTCCCAACATTTCCCTTCACTACTCTGCTCCTTTTCATTGTAGCGTGATGAAAAGTACTAGTATAACCAGCTAAAAAGTATGAAAAATAATTGTACTAAGTATCGTTAAAATCCGTCGAGTAGTTTTTGTTTCTCTATAGAAATAAAAACTACTCGACTGTCTGCATATTATATTATCTGTTATACAGACAAACAAAAATTATATTGATTGCATTTTTGGCATCAGTAACGATCCCTAATCACCCCCTGATAGTTATTTAGGAAATATATTTCATGTACAGAATTGACCTATCTACAGATTTATTATAAGTAGAGATCGGATAATCGGATGCATATTTACCTAAACTTAATTTTTGGCTCACAAATTATGGAAGCGGCTTTTTAAAATACATTTTGTTAAATAAAAATCCCAGGAAAATACGGGACTGCAAATTTAACGTAGTGATATTGTTTGAAAATTACTAAATTAGCACGTGGTATTTATTTTCAAAAGACCGAGACTCCGGGTTCATTTATACAACTATGCATACGTATTTACCAAAATGTTCTACAGTACCGGAATTCCGGGATTTTTATTTATGGACATAAAATAAAAAGACAGTTCCATACTTTGTCAAATACTAAATTAGGTAAATAAATAAACATCCGGCTATCCAATTCCGCAATCCCGGGATTTTTATTTAACAAAACAATAAAAAGCCGTTTCCATACTTTGTCTTAAACTAACTTTAGGTAAATATGCATCCGATTATCCGATCTCTAATTATAAGTATAGATTACCAAAAGAAGGTGGTATATGCATCGCTTTTATTTATTAGTTCCAAGGTGCTAGTTATTCAAATAGGTAATTTATCTGTCTTAAAAAAAGATCTCAGAAGATTGGTTGTCGCAATAAAACGTGAAAGTTTAAACACGTGTTATTGAATGAACGACCGAAGTTCAACGTTTGGCGAAGTTAATTAATAAATATTTCTTACATTTACACCAATTAGCCTAGCCCAAAGTAACCTCTGAAAGTTTTGTGTTATGGGATCTAGGGTAACGAACAGACATACATATATTTAATTGAAATATTTATTAAGAAGAGAGAATGATCATGTTATAGGAATGTTATGGACATGAAAGTGGATAAGCGTGTAGGGAGAGGAAGACCGAAGTGTCCAAATGGCGGGTGATAGTGGCGAGTGGAAGACGAAGACATGTTGCGCCGACCCCAAACAAAATCGGGAACAGAACAAGAGAAAGAAGAAGAATAGAAATATATTTTAATAAGTATGAGGCACAAACGCATAAACATCTGCCCCCACCGGGATTCAAACCCGGAACTCCAGAAGGGCAGGTGTGCAGCGGCAACTCACCACGCCATTCTCCATGTACTCGGTAAGCATGACGATGAGCCGCGAGTTCTGCTCCCACACCATGCGCCAGAAGTCAGCCACGGTGTTGGCCAGCGGCGCCTGCGCCGCGATGTAGTAGTTGCGGATGTTGCCCGGGCCCTACGCAAAAGCCAGCCGCGCCTTCAGACTCGCAGCTCTTGCAGCAACCACTGGGCAGTGGTTGCGCGCAGTAGCGTGCATTTTTACAAAGGCGGTATGTCAACTAGCTATATACGAGTACCATAACCGTGGCATGCAGTGCAGTGCTATGGTAAAGGTACGCTACGCTAGAATGTACATATTTTAGACGGAAAGATAGTTATTTTATTTGGTATATAAACACGTATACACAACAATTATTGTCAAATAATTATAATTCCTTAAGAATATTGGATAAGGTATTCGCGATCAACACAAACCAAAAAATATAATTTATCAAGTGGAACTAGACGTCAAATTAAAACAAAGTAGCATAAACAGAGCCCATACATATCCAGATTTATCAAATGCTGTAAAATAATATATAAAAACTAGCTTTTGCCCGCGACTTCGTCCGCGTGGAATAGTGACTTCCGGCAGATTTTTGGTTTTTCCCACATAGATCATGTATAGAGGAATAATTCTTTCATACATATTTTTTGTGTATCTTGAACCGTTTTCGCAGCGCACGCAAAGAAAGCCTTCAAAAATGAATAATTTTCCCCGTTTTTTACACATTTACCGCTCTGTCTTTGCTCCTATTGGTCATAGCGTAATGTTATTTAGCCTATAGCCTTCCTCGATAAATGGACTATCCAACAAAAAAAGAATTATTCAAATCGCACCAGTAGTTTCGGAGATTAGCGCGTTCAAACAAACAAACAAACAAACTCTTCAGCTTTATATATTAGTATAGATATAGATGATGGTTGAAGAAATGATACCTTTATTTAAAATTAAAAATATTGTTTATCGGATGATAAGTAAGTCAATAAATCCTCTTAGAGAAAAATGGCGTAAAAACGAAAATTTTCTGATTGCTTTATGTAACGGTTGCATAAAATATTATAATCTTTGTACTTCGGTTTCAATATATTCCAATACAATATTGACAGAAGTTTCCTTATGCATAACGAATCGTGTTTTTATGGGAATTATTATTAATTACAAACAAAGTGTAAAATAACGATATTTTACAATTAGTATTTCAAAGTAAAGTGAACTATTAAAAATGAAACAAGTTTGGAGCATTAATACCATAATAATAAAATCCGGTATGTACATAACGTCCAATTATTGGTCGTGTAATTCCCGTGCCAGCCTGTTTAGGTGCACGGTTCGACAATAACGGCACTTGTTTCAAAATCGCTTGTAACGTGACAGTTGCATAATAGTACATTATAATACTAGTGAGTAATGTTGAAAATTACGTTCGAGACTGACATTGAGCACGAACGCAGGGAGTGCTTAATATTCAGCCGAGAATGTAATTTTTAATTGCTCACGAGTGTTATACGACGTTTTTCAACACCATTGCGAGTAATTAATACAAACTTTATTGGTCAAGAAAAAATTATTTTGAAAAACCAATTTGTGAAAGTACAATTATAAAAATTATACGTTGGATTTCCACCTTCACCGCCAGTCATTTCTGAAATATTCGTTATTATTTCATTCGTACAATAAATTTCATCGCTTGATGATATTTTTGATATAAAAATCATAACAGAAGATACAATGCAAAATATCTGCAAAATAGTACTGAAAATGGCGCGTTTACTTTTTCATTGACGGCTTTGTGCGCGAAAGACTAAGGTACCGACGGTTATACAGCCAAAACAGCAAATTATATAATTTTTACTAAAAAATTCTTTTAATATTTATGTATGACTTCTATTTAATAGTTGTAATTTTAAATATGGTTTTTATAATCGTATATCTCTAAACAGAGTGTTTCTAAGCGCCAAACTTATTTAATTTACAAAAATGTTTCAGCATTTTGCATACAAATTCTCTTTGGTTCCTATTTTTTTTTTCTTATAAATAAAAGCGTGACTTTTCTTTACGAAACTATTAACTTTTGATTACCAAACTGCGCGGTAATCGAATTTGAAATTCGAAAATATCTTTCGAATTTCAGAATTAAATATCTATAAATTGGTAATATGATACATTGTGAAACTAAAATTGGTGTAGTTACATACCAATCACGAGCAATGGTGTTGAAAATAGTATTTATTATGTATCTTTACATTTTGATAATCTTTACGATTCCCTACTAATATTACCTACTAACATATGGCTATACGATTGAAATTATTTTTATATCGAAATAATTTATAAATGGACATCGTTTTAGCACGGGTAACTATTTCTTACCTATGGGAAAATCTGTAAAAATTTTAAAAAATATAAGTAAATGTACACGAATCGTGCACGACAAGTAAAGTGACATGTCCTCACAGTGATATAGTTGGCGTTGATGTACTCGGTGGTGGGGTCGCCGGCGAGGCGGCGCAGCGGCACGCGCGTGTCCGGCAGCGGCAGCACGTTGGAGTAGCGGTTCTTGTCCTCGCAGCCCGGCGGCACAGCGTCCGGCCGCACCGCGGGCGCGGGGATCTCCGCGAACTCCGCCGTCATCGCGTCCACGTCCTGCGCGAAGCTGGCCAGCGCCGCCAGCTGCATGGGGTGCGACGTCACCTGCAACTGTGCCACTGCCGCCTGTCACCCAGCCGAGAGACCCGTCCTGCATGCTCCACTACGAGAACCACAGTAGCGACTCGCGGCGGTCTCGTGGTCAACATGTATAATCGTTTCTTATGTGCTGACAAACAAGCTCACTTGGTTGTAAGTGATTACAAACCACATGTACTTCAGAGTGCATGTGGCTAAGGGTTGCATACATAAATATACTCAGGCCTCTTTCCCATGGGGGGAGGCAGATCACAGTTTCTCATCACTGATCCAAACTTATTTACCTAGAATCTTTCTTTAATATTTTTATAAGCGCTCGACGATTACGGGTATTCTTAATCTTACCTTACAATATATCACGTATTTGACCCAAGTGTGTTCGTCTAGGTCATCCCCTACCAACTGACCGTGTAAATTTCTCTCGTCAGTTATCATTCGGCCGTCATTTCTACGTGTCCAAACCATCTAAGCTTTTCACAGACATTTTCCGCCATATTTATTCAAGTAAGTCATAAAATAATAAAACATTAAAATATTTATTTACAATGTGAGGGCTTCAGTACGGACATGGTGGAGACTTCCTAAATACGCATTACATTGCCTACTCGTCATTGTAGGCCGAGTTCCCGTAGGAACGCTCGCTGAGTCATACTGTCGACGCTGTCACTACTTGTTCATTGACAGCACGTCCGACAGTAGTTCACTACCGTAGACAGGATTTTTATAGGAGCGGTTCTGACAGTGAACGCTCGGTTCGTGTGGACACTATAGCTAACAGCTAACAGATTCATGGAGGCAGAGAAGCACCCCAACATGTTCTCATGGAATGCAGAAGCGTGGTCGAAAAACGAGCAAAACTTCTCCACTCCCCGGGTCTCAAAAGGCATCTGACATTCTGGGAAGACTGGGGATGGTTGGAGAAATAGAGAAGTCACCTTGCTCAGGACGCATAACAGCCCAATCAGGAGACCAAGTGGGGATAAAAGCCCAGCTAAACTAACTAACTATGCGAAGTTAAGGAGCACTCACTTCGTCGTCGTAGGCGGGGTTCCCGTAGGAGCGCTTGCTGGCGCGCAGGCGCTGCACGCCCTTCCTGTGGCCCACGCTGACGCTGTCCAGGCTGTATGCATCCAGCGACACGGGCGTGCAGCGCTGAGCGTACACGCCCCGCCTGCCGCGCCGGCGCACCACCAGCTGCACACCAATTTTATTTATTGTTAAAGTCAATTATTGTTGTTGACACTCATTGACGTCAAAAGAAATGCAGTACGTACATACAATAATAATAAAAAGTAGGTACCATATTCATTAGTACCTCACATTTCAGCGCCAGTGGTCACGCAAGCTAAGAGAGGTCACGCATTATAACCAGTGGCGGATTCAGGGGGGGTGTCATGACCCCCCCCCCCTCCGAGTTGTTTCCAGGCCTTAAGTGCACTAATTGAATATAATAATTTTATTTATATATTTAGTCATCATACAAATTGTATGTACCTCGCGTCATACCCCTTGACATACCTACCATACTAGCTGTTATGACCAATCATTCAACACGGCTAGTGCATATAAATAGGCTGCCTTATTCCATGCGTGATAGTCTGATAGTGCTTCTCTGGATGTCTTCAAGAGAAGATGGCAATATGTACTACAAGTTGTTATGTGTTGTTTTTCAAGTGTACAATAAATAATCAATATTTCTAATAAAAAGTAGGTATTTTATTTGTATCTATTGTTATCAAAATTAAATTATAAGTTCTTGACTTGACCACGACTATGTGACCCCCCCTGGCGCCAAAACTGGATCCGCCCTTGATTATAACTTTGATTATTATTCTTGGTCTCGTTGTACATAAACGACATTAGCTTTTATTTCTAAAATTCTCATTATCTTATGTACGCGGATGATACAAAAATATGTAGAACAATCAAAACCTTCGAAGATTGTGTTAAGTTACAACTAGACCTGCAACGTTTTGAACATTTCTCTCACCCGTAAAAACAATGTGATTCGTTCGCGACTTAGGGATAATAATGGATTCGAGGCTACATTTCAACTTGCGTATAGACAACATGCTAGTGAAAACTTGTAAGCAATTGGGGATGATTCTTCGTCTGGGAAAGCCTTTTAGTAAGAACAAAACACTTAAAATATTATATAACGCATATGTCCGTAACATCCTCGAATTTCCCGAAAATATTGTCCCCAATATTCTATCCACAGGATCAAAAGAAATTCGTTAAATCCGATGCTTATCGTACTTGCTGCGTATCGATAGTGTAAATAGATACAATTTGCAACTGTTTGCAATTTGCAATTTCTAGGCGCAATTTTCTGAACGTGGTTTTATACAAAATTATTAATAGTAATATTGACTCTGACAAAGAATCAATATTAGAGTGACCAGGAAGTATTTTGAAAGAAAGTATCTTGAACATGAGGTAGTCCTCACGTTCAAAAGATACTTTTTTTGTTGCGTACTGTCGGACAAATTATGCTAAAAATACCTTTTTACTGCGTTTTTGTAATTTTTGTAATAAACTGCAATACGGTATATTTTGTGCCTCCCTGGGGGTATTCAAAAATAAACTAGCAAGCGACTGTTTCCACAAACAATTGATAAGTCTTCTTTTATTTTTCTTTATAATGCTAATTGTAGTTTTTATTTCTAATGTTTAATATGTAAATAATAGTTTCCGTCACATATTTGTACAATCTACAATAACGGCCATAACACAAATAATGTTACTTTAGGTCGGTTCGTATATATTTGTTGATATTTTGATAGTTTATTTTAAGACTATTGGTTACCTCAATAAATAAATAATGCAAGTTTAAATGTTTTGATATATTAATGCAGGTAATGGGTATAACAACCCTTAATTAGAAAAGAAGAGAGAGCAACAAAACTGAGATGAAACTATAAATTCAAAGAATAAAGTGAACGTCATGTCGAATGAACAAGAGAACAGCAGAATCCAGAAAATTTGAAATTTTGTTCAGACAAATGCTTTAAGTCGTAATGAATGAACTATATTCCTATCGGAGTGTTTACCTAATTTAAGGATACTACAAACTTTAGGTGGAGAAGGCGGCGGTGAAATAATATATAACTATAATATTTGGAGTTCTAGTATGAAATTTCTGTGTCTGGAGATTTCAAACAATTCGGCTTTTTCCATACTAACGATTTCCTAATTTATTTAATAACCAAGAGAGTAAACTTTACATTTTTACAGGCTCGTCAATAGACATTAAACTAAGTAATAAAATACCTATTTTTGAAGGCAACAAAATTAGTTATCGTCAACAATGTTTAATATTTTTTTTATCTTGATTCGGAGATTTAATTGTAATCAAAACTTGAACTTTAAGAGTAATTCAAATATATATATATATATTGTTTTGGCGCTTAAATTAAATAGTCATAAAGTTTTAAATATAAGCGCAAAACAGCAATTTCATGGTTTAGTACCTATTATTGACTCCCAAGTAATAAGTTTGGAATGTAAGGAGTACAGACCAAGCAGTTCCGTTATCAACAGGACGTGGAGCAGCGCTGAACCGCCGTCTCATCACTTCTTACAACAGCGCGCTGTTGACGCTCCGCGCTTACACAAGGCGAGTAGCAACGCTTGTAATTGTTTAAATTGCAGGGTTGTCACAATGATACCGTGTATTTGTTTACCCCGTCAAACTACACGTATATATAGAGCAATTTTATTAAAAGCTCAAAAGCTGTGTATTACAGCTATTTGCAGACTGAAACCTATGGATAGTTATATAGAGATACTATACGAGATTTGCCAAAAATAATCCTAGACTTTCTCCATGGAAAGAAATTATACGCATTTCAAAATTTGCACATATGAAAAAAGTAGGTATAGTTGAAATGGGTCCTAAAATATATGACACGCTACCAGACAATATAAAAATGTGTAAGTTACAAAAAATCTATTATACTTACAAAATTAGTAACATAAATGAAAATGATATTAATGAATACTTAATGGACAACGACATAGTATGTAATGGTTCAATATTGCAAAATTATTGTATTTAATATAGTTTTATGTTTGATTTTATTGTTCGACATTTTTCAATAGATTTTCTGACATTCAAGTTTTTCTGATTGACACACATAAAATACTTAATTCAGATTGACTTTATCAATGTATAAAGTAGTTTTGTGTAATAATTAAAATTTGATATTTAGTGCATATTTGCGCGTACAATTAAAGCATCAGACCATATATTTTTAAGACGTTTTTTATAATTGCATGTATTTGACAAGTTTTTGACGAATTTGTTTTAATTATTTCACAAATTTCTATTTCACATTTCGTTAGTCGTTACAGACTCCGTAAATATTACATCAGCATTGTTCCAATATTTTGTCTCTTATCGCAAACTATATTAATAATTTAACAAATGTGGCGGAACAGAATGTTTTCAAACTATCAAAATAATCGTATCCTGTCGATGGCGACTGCCGATTTAGTTATAAATTGTAAAATAGCTCTTCTGATGCAGATTACTTTAAACTTTTCGAAAAGAAATTCGTAATTTGTCCTTAACTGGACGTTGTTAACTAAACGTTTCACGTGATTTGTATACGAGTATATAGGCGCGGTTTTTGTACTTCGATGTGCAAAAGTGGGATTTGATGACCTCCATCATCAAGTGATTAGAGCACCGGCTTCAAGGTGTGTATCACCATCACTAAGGTCTGGAGTTCAAATCCCAGTTCAGTCACACATTTTTGTGAGATGAATGTAAGCATTTATACCTTAGTCATGGTATATGTATATTATATCCACGTCTATCCGTTACGCTAGATCCCATAACACAAGCCTTACAGAGTTTACGCAGAGAAGCTAATTGGTGTAAGTGTCAGGAATATTTATTAATTATATATTCAGCTATTACCAAAACTTAAAATAATACCTTGCTGACTGACACCCCTAGCCTGAGCTAGGTGTTATCGCACAGGAACTAAGATGGCCGCCATAAATCCGTCAAAATTCTATGAAATGCTTGCTCGTAACCCAGTAAAGAATACTTACAATATACATTGTGACTCTTATCGCCCTGGTGATGAGAACCTTAGGCTAGCAGCATTCGTTACTGCAGGCTCGGCTTTCATTGAAGCAATGAAATAACCAGATTATTTAGTCTGACTCGAACCTTTTGTATTATTTTCTATTTCTTAGAATATATCGAATCATATTTCGCGTACGTTACGTCATTTTTTTTTCTCATTATAAACACCTCAGTACCTCGATGGTCGTAGGTTGAGACCACCTTTGAGCGGCAGTACTGAGTTTCTATGATACTTTTGATTCAAAATCAAAATCATAGAAATCTCTCTTGGATCGTCCAATTTTTTTTCCTACCACCCATTCAGGACGTATTTTAGCTGATAAGAAGAATGGCTCTGCTTCTATTGATTGTAGCGTGATGAAAAGTATTGTAATTGTACCAAGTTTCGTTAAAATCCGTCAAGTAGTTTTTGTTTCTATAACGGTTATACAGACAGACAAGACAAACATTTTACTGATTGCATTTTTGGCATCAGTATCGATAAAATCTAATCACCCCCTGATAGTTATTTTGGAAATATATTTCATGTACAGAATTGACCTCTCTACAGATTTATTATAAGAATATAGATATAGATAAAGGAATTTTAGTATTATTTAATAGAAAGCAGAAAAGCAGACTGCCCACCCACGGTAAGTGTTTACAGTGACCTACCGTACATATAATTCTTATGAGATTCATAGTAAATCTGCAACCCCCACAAAAAGTGTTTTTTGTGGGGGTTGAACCTGGTATCGTGTAGTGCATAAGTGCAAAGGGTTTTTACGGCTGTAAAATATTTTCGCTTTTTAACTTGGGAACACATGTTAAGTGGCGAAGTAATGTTAAGGGACGCATTTCTTGAAATCGTAAATTGATATTGGCACTTGAAAGTTGGTGAGAAACGTAACTCGAGATCAATCACGAATAAGGGCCAAACACTTAGAACCTTGTTCATGACGTGCCCTATATGGCGCACGGTTCCATTGCCTCACGACCAAAGACCGTTGTAACTTTTGGGTTATCCAAAATATGTAAGTACAACATTAGGTCGATAATGATATAGTAGTAATAGATTAGATAGTCATTTAAAACTATCGTTGTCTCTAATTCAAAAATTAAAAATACCGAACCGAATGTGTTTATGAAATCGCCGCTGCTTATGATTTTTTTTAATTACAGAAATTATTTATTCTGCAGTTCATTATAAAAAAAATCAGGAAATGTTTGATTAATCGCGACTCTTGTTGTAGCAAAGATGTTCTACATCACCTTTGTTCGGTCTATAATCTCTATAATAATTGTGATGTTTACTGTCTTGGTTGCATAGCAACATATAGACGAACAGATGCGACTGTAAAATAGGAGGTTTTCAACATATAATTATAATTTTATATAGGGTTTTCCTGCACTTCTTCGCTGGCTACTTACATACACACACATACATATAGCAACTCTATACATTTGTTTTTGTTAGTTTAAAAGATTCGTAAAGTTTGCTTTTTTGGTTACTAAATAATTAAAGAGAAATTTAGTGTAGAAAAATTATAATTTTAAAATCTTATTTACTACTAAAAATGATTATTAATAATATATTGATGGATAAAAATTTGCGACAATATATCTAAATATAAAATAGTCAATTCATAAATTGGTGACGTCGATTTAAATATTAAATCAAACTTATTTAATACTACGAACATACTAACGCCATATTCCCAAAATTCAGCCATTGTCAAAGATTTATATATGTATACTTATATAACACACATAGGTTCATTCAATTAATGTTGTCGTATAGAGCAATGAGCACACACTCCTAAGGTCCGTCATCGCGAGTTTTGTTTACAATTTCCTTTGTAAAAACATCCTCCGTCGAAGATGGCGAAATCTACGGACGCCTTAGCCCGCGCGGCAGCTAGCTGCACGAAAGTACCGACAATTATCACAAGCACCCCACGTGTTTTGTTCAACAATATCAATTTTTCAATTGATTACTACAGTTTAATTTTAAATTTTTTAATACATTCAATATTTAAAGCGTGTTTTTTTAGTATTTTAAACTATAATTTATTATAAACAACATTCACAGTTTTTTCTGTAGTGTATTTAGTATCAGCAGTGCACCCCTGCGAAGCCGGGGCGGTCGCTAGTATATTAAATATCAAATAACCTAAATCGGTATATTTTAATTTACTTGTTTTGTTTGTAAGAAATACATATTTACTAAACAATAACTGTTTGAGGGGTGTCATTCATATATTGGTAAAAGATGCCGGCTTGTTAATATTTAATAGTTTATGCTTAAGTACCATTGTACTATACTGTACTATATTAGTCGTGACAATTGAGTAGATGCCAATTTTTTATTCTATACATAATTACAGTTATCTTTTAGATGAGAAAAATTGTAGAAGTAACGATGTATCTGCGATTATTACTTTTGAAAATAGAGCGCTATGTTAGCGGTGCTGTCGCGGGTCGCTGAAAAACGCTCCATACAAAGTACACTGCAATCGTGACGTCATAATTTACTAAAATCGCCTAATTTGTATGAGCGTATAAACAAAATTGCCAATAACTTTGTTATTTTTACTTTTATAGATATACTTTCTATATTAAATAATGTTACATTTAATGTGAGGAAGTTGGAAAGGTATTAGTTTCATTAGAATTTTGTAAAAAATAATTGTAAATTTTTAGACTAAAAGCAATATTAATCAAAATTAAAGTGAAATTTCTATAATGTCATACGTTCAGGATTTTGAAATTGCTCAACTTTGATAATTATATAATAAAAATAGACATATTCAGTTGTAGTCTAGTATTTCAATTACATATTTCAATATGTACGTCAAGCCATACATATGTACGCATAAAGTGTGTGAATGCGTGCGTCTGTGTGTGCATTTCGATATTATTTATTAATTTACCTGTCAATATATTTCGACGGAACCTGTAATTTAATAGTTCACGTATTATTTGATAGTTCGTTTTTGCAACTTTTGCAACGATATAGTACACGTGTAGTTTCGATCACGTATTAACAGATTCACGACTAACGTTAACTTGCGTTAAATATTCCGTGCTTTTACGCTTTAACTAAATCAATTAACTGTGACTAGCGGGTCCAGCTCCGGTTCTACCTCGGGTTGTTCACTCTGACCACTCTACTTTATGCCACTAATAAAGTATATGGAACTATTTTGTCTCGCTTGGTTTGATTGGAGATATGCTGTGCTACTTTTAGAAAAAAGCACCGAGAAGTAACAGTATTAAATAGTAAGTTGTCGGTAACATAAAAAGTACTTTACTTTGACAGACTGTAGGGTTAATTTATACCTTTACTAACCAATGTTACTACTTTATATGGATAGTAATAAGGTGGCTCTCCTAACTAACCACACAAACGAGAATACGAGGCGCTTGACGGAAATGAGCATGTGGTCGCTGCAGCCTACGACGTCTGCGATATCATTAGTGCTCCATAAACCCCTTCATACCCTTTCTGTAGAAACTTAGGAAAGGTTGTCTAGAAAACCTTACTTCGTAAGGAGCTTTTTAAGATTTTTGTTTTTTTCCATATTAATGTTTTCCTGTACAATAACTGAGCAACAAAACTTTAATGTTTTTGGAAACCGGCGATCGCACCACAATGCAATTAAGATCATTATTACTAGGCGGGCTGAGATGCTGCTCAGCTGCTCTCATTGAGATTCCTGAACCTTCCGAACGAAATCGCCGGTCTCAACCACTAGGCCGCATTCCATGTGTTTTATTGTTTAAGCCAGTACCTGCAAAGTAAAACGTAGGTACGCGTACTGCAAACGCACCATATTCTTTTCATTCATGTTCCGCGTGGCAAGTAATGTCTCCGTAAATGGTTCAAAATACTCAGGAATATCGCATTGGACATTTTGTAGCTTATTTTTGATAGTGAGGCTGTATATGGAACTTATTGTACAGAAAAATTGTAATAATAAATAATATAAAATTCTTCCTGTGGATTTGTTTTATTATTTACTTCTCTACCGCTACAACCCTTTACTCAAGTAGTATAACTTAATAATTGGAAGGGGTTTATAACTTAATATTTTGAAAAGTAAAAATAGTAGACTACATATTTTCGAAACGCATCGTTTGATCAAATCCCTTTCAAGTAATAAATTATTCAGAAAATGATAATGCAATTTATCATTTTCGGTCCACATGCTACTGTAAAATATTACAATTCGTTGTAAGAGTGCGAGCGCTGGACAGGACTTCGTTGGTCCTGAGCCAAAGTTGCTGTATGTGCGAAATGGGTTGGCTTGGGACACAGCCCGCGCGGCCCCGCAGCCCGCAGCCAGCAGTCCGCACAGGCGCGTAGCCCGCGGCGACATTTCGCTCTGACCCCGCGGCGCGCGCGCACCTCCTGCGCCCGCGCACTCATCGCACCTCGTTCAATTAACTATCGAGTACTTACTTTACTTCAGCTCTACCACTAGTCCGTCTAGAATGGTACATAAATATTTAGTTTTCACACATTTAGATGATTTTTGGTGAGTGCTTTTATATTTTGTTTTAATGGTTGCGGCTGTTTGATTTTAAACTAATACGTTATTCTTCTTTATTTTTCAAATAGAAATTAATAAGTTTAATGAAATTAGAACAGAACCTTATTTCACAAATACAAAAAAAAAACAAAATGATATAAATATTGAGACTTTTACAATAAATATTCAAAGAATCCTAAAATTTCATAGTTGATAAAAAAAAATACATTAAACTGTTTAATTTTTATTTTTCTTTTTTGTAATTTGTGTAACTCTACGCTACTAACTCGCGCTATAACTACCCTTAAACTTAATTTACATTGAATCACTTTACGCATTTCAATTCATTTGTTTATCAGCATTAAAATTTTTAAAATTCTGAACAAATATCTTAACTGCAGTTTCAACAGTCCGCAGACCCAGCGGACAACCTAATTGCTGGTCCACTATCACCAAATCTGATACCAGGTGACGTTCAACACTGACCGAGTAATAAATCTAATAAGATAGATAGTCCGAAATTTAATAAAGGTTTATAGGAACATTATTGACATTTTAATTTCCTAATAATTCGTGGATTGAAACAGATTAATAAATACAGGCACAGGGTTATCCCGGCACATCCCGCATGCCCCATTGCACGTTTACGGGTCGAGGTAAAGATGTTGTTAGTCAAAAAGGTCTAAATGTGTAATTGATGTAGTTGCGTACTAAAAACAACAGTTTGCAAATTAAACTCAATCTTATTGACGCTTTGAATTTCTTTTTTTGTCTTAGAATAGTTTAATAGTACTATTTCATTGATAAAAATAGATGGCCCGTCTGTCTGTCCTCGAAAGATAAGGACTAACATATGAAATAATCATTTATATACAGCCGGTTTCTTTAATAACACTGTGAATGGTTCCACAGTTCGAAAAGTTAATTTAAACCTAACTGATAAAAGGCAAATAATCTATGTTTTAATCTAAACAACAATTTTGTAAGTTAACTTATCAACTTAATCCCTTGCAATAAAGTACATACACAGTAAAATATATGAAGAATGTAGGTACATAGATACATGTGAAAATTAAAGCTTTTAAAATCTGAACAACGAATGAATGAATGACTAAGAAGACAAGCGCATACATAAGCGACGGCGATAATGATTTCAAGGTGTCGCCATCTCAGGTCCCAGGTTCGAATACCGGTAGGGGCAGATGTTTGTATGATGAATGCGAGCATATCAAACACCCTGATTAAGGAGTCATGGTTGTTGATATACACTTCTCTCAAATTATTTACATGTGTATAATATATGTATGTCTATCCGTTACCCTAGATCCCATAACACAACCTTTACAGCGCTTACTTTGGGCTAGGGTAATGGTGTGAGTGTCAGAAATACTTATCTATTTTATAAACGTATATTTAATTAATAATCTTAAATTTATTTATTATTAAGGTTGTATTAAAAAGGTCAAAATTATAAGTTAAGATGGCAGTCAACACAACAAAACAAGGAAACTTTTTTTATAATGTAAATCTACTGGACAAAACCAACAAACTTGTTTAAATAAATATCGATAAAAGTCTCAAAGTTATAAAACAATGGTATACCTATGTACTCACATATGTATATATGTCAAATCACAACAACGCTACAAGCAAAATTAATTATTATTTAAAATTTATAAAATGTAGAGATTATTAAAACAGCAAAAGTATTTTTACATATAACTAGCGACCCGTCCCGGCTTCGCACGGGTGCAATGCTTGTCGTAAAAAGTAAATGACAAAAAATGTTATTGTGGGATATTCATAAGAGAAAGACATATACCATCTGTAGAACTTTTCAATGTGTACAATACTTAGTACATTATTTTGATAAATCTCGTAGGGTTCACTCTGCGTTTGCAATGAAGCAGAAAAAATGTAATTATTTACGCCATCACATTAGAAACCTCAAAAATAACAGTATTTCTCCACTAATTAATGGATATTATTATACAAATAAACCTTCCTCTTCAATCACTCTATCTATTAAACAAAACCGCATCAAAATCCGTTACGTAGTTTTAAAGGGTATATATAGGGATATAGGGACAGAGAAAGCGACTTTGTTTTACACTATGTAGTGATAATAGCTTTTCGCACGCGGCTTTGCCTACGTACGATCTCGATTTTATAGAAAGTTTCCTGCAGTAAACATTATCTTATATACTTTCTATATCCTTCTCCTTATGTCCCTTATGTCCCTATGTCCTTCTCCAGGTGTCAAACTATCTCTCTATCAACTTTAAACATTCAGTAGTTTGTCAGCCTATTCAAACGAAAACTGCAATCCCCTTTTTTACCTCCTTTTGGGATAAAACTTTTACAAACTTTAAATGTCACATTTATTTATATATTATTATAAGTGATTAAAAATAAAAAAATCTCATTACAAAGTAGCCTATGTCCTTTCTTAGATTCTAGACTACCTGTGTATCAAATGTCATGTAAACCGTTTCAGTAGTTTTAAAGTGACGGACGGACAGACATTGTCGCATTCTGATAGGTATCAATAAGGATTTTTGTTTTTCAGTGGTGCATCTAACTACTTAGTTTATTTATTAGCCTTATACAAATTATGAATACTTGTTTATTTTGTCAGAATACTACTTTATCAATTGAACATTCTGACAACAAAATTTACAAATACAATATATATATAGTACGTCAAAAAAATATTTTTAATCTTCATATTATAAGATAGTACTTCCATAGGTACCAACATATTAAATTGAACATTGAAAACTCATAAAGCTCTTTTCACAAGCTCGTCCATCAATCAAACACTAAGGTGACTTTTGCATCCTCAGCACTCGGGGGTTCCCCGCAAAAAATTCCGGCGAAGCGAAGAACAATGTGGTAACAAGAACTCTTTCATTAACTAACTGATTAGATAAGAAACCCATTTCAAATAAGCACGCACCGCTTGTAATTCTACGAAAAAATGAAATGTTCAATGCCGTAACATTGGCCATCAGTTCACGAGTCCCCAGTGAGACCTCAAGCTACGCCGATGAGGTACTGGTACACCGCGCTGGCCCAGTGGAGCTTATGCCACAGCAGGCTGATGTATGCAGGCTACCTCACTATTCTTTCCTTCAACGTGGATGCGACGAGTAAAGGTACGAATTAAGCCGCATAGAACTTTTGTTTTACTAATATTTTATTAAATTAATTTTGCAATTGTTTATTTTGAATTTATTTTAAGATTTCCTTTTTTATTCATTATAACAAAAGTATTATAAAGAGAAAATGTTAAAAGTTTGAATATTCAGAGCAATATCCGATTCACATTTTACCGCGGGGAAATTCTCTTTCCAACAGACAAATCTGATAAACATGAAAATTTGTATTAAATAAGCTTCCTGTTTTTATTAGACAAGTGTAATGAAAAATACTTTTAACTCTTATGAGCAATTTGATAAACACAGTCATCAACATTCACTTGTAGTAAATTGGTCAGTTTTGACAATTCTGCCATCTAGTACCAGGACTATACAGATCCGAACCTAACGATGCTTCTAGTTATCACAATCGCCATTATTTAATTGAATTAAAAATGGCTGAATAATGTTGAGGAGCACCACTCTCAAGGAACCGCCAAAACGACCTAATATTTAATAATAATTACTATTATATTTAAGCCCTCACGACACATTACAAGTATTCAGTCAGTAACATTTGAACATTAATGGCTTATAATTTCTAATATTTTTTTAGTCCCCAGACTTTCATGCTATAGGTCAAAGCTGCGTTACAAAAGTCAATAACGGTAAAGGGTACATTTGAGGTTATATTCAAAGGGGCCTTTCATATTCGCCCTGTAGCCAAGTAACAACGTTATTCTGACACGTGAAATCCTACCTGAAAGCTATATCACGCCTCCAACGATTCTAGTCGGTGTCGAGTCGCCGCGATTAGCTTCGGGTAGCGTGCGTTGGAATTTTTAATACGAAACCACTGCCATTGGCTGAGTTTAAATTGGGCTTGCATTTAGGTATTGCTTATATCTCTTATTCGCGTTATACATGCCATGTCGACGTCTGTAATATACCCACACATATGTATAAGGAACGTTCATATTATTTACACAAGTATATTTGTCCTTCATATATTAAAAAATGTTCAATTTATAGTGTTCTTACACACTAATTATAACCTAAAACAGCGGCATAATTGAATAGCACAATTTAGCACTAAAAGATCTCAGGTATCGAAGAGATACGAGATCTGAGTATAATTACAGTAATTCTAAACTTACTTACATATAAAAAAATATATATTATAAAATTAAAAAGTATCACCTTAACATATGCAAATGCAAAATAATATTCTACAAATATATAATTTATGGCTTACACATCTTTCTGTTTGGATTATGAGACTTGCAACCTTCACCGAACTTACTACTTAGTTCGGTGAAGGCTTGCTCCAGTGGAAGCTTGCTACAAAACCAAAGTCACCTGTGGCTCTACCATGAGTAAGCTATAATTTTCGATAGTTATTTACCGCAGTACAGTAAACCACAGAAGTCATGTCAGTTTAATATCAAAGAATAGTACAATTACGTTCCGCTAGGGGCGCTGCACAAAGTTTTCATACAAAAATATACGCTGTCGATATCGTTTGCACACGAATGTAAACTCATGGTACCTACACTGGGATGGTAATTGCGGTATGCATCTACGTCCATAATTTAATATTTATATATTGTACGAGTATATAGCAGCTTTTGTTAATCATGTAGGTGCAACAAAGTATCGCGTTACATGTTGCAGCGGAACTTATAACGACATAACACTGTCTATGTCGCTCACTATTTCTTTAATATATAGAAATCACGAAGTTCTATAAACTAAATATTTTCAATTGATTGCGATGCGATAAAATATTTATGCTTCGAATTCTTTAAAGTGGAATTTCACATTATGTCTTAGACTTGTGTTGCGCTATGAAGTATCGTTTGCTTGCTACCCATTTTTGGCACTGTCTTCTGACAGCAAGAGGACAGTGCCAAATAAACAGCAGAAAGAACTAGATAACTCAGGGCAGGATCTTTGAACTTTGGTACCTATTTCAAGCCTTTCTGATATTGAGCATTTATTATTACAAACAATATACTGACTTTGTAAGTCTTAAACTACAACGAATAAAATAGATTAATAGATATTTATCATTCAACGTTTCAGGTGGGGCCAACAGCACCACTTTTCCACACGTGATTTCAAATAAGGTAAGCACTAACAATATATTGCATTGAAAGTACGAAGGTATTTAATGCGTTGCCACTGATACCTATACCTTTTCAACAATATAAACTATAATATAAATTTACTGATACCTTTTCAATAATATAAAGAGTAAAAGAAACAAACTAAGGGTCGATTCGTGTGTACAATATTTATATAATTAGTCTCCCATCATTAATGCAATATGAGATGTCTAGTATCAGACTTTATTTTTATACCACGAGGGTGGTAAAAAGTCTTACAACCTGCCTGATGGTATGTAGTCACCGTAGCCTATGGACCTCATACTGCACTTCACGGGGACAACCTGCGCGTGCGCAGAGGGAAATTCCCCTGAAGCCGCACTATGCGTGACCTCTTAGGCTTAAGCATGTGAGGATGAACCCTGGCGATAGCGAACAGTGCAATGATGAAATGTGGCCATTGGCATCATGTCATACAATTCTTTGGTTCATAACCAGCGATAGAGCACACATGAAAAGGCAATCTCTCCTCAGACTTAATGACTCCATACCGCTTGTGTGTCAAATGATCCAAGTTGGTATCAGAGTGCAAGAGCGTTTCAAAATTGTAAAATACCTTTTTAGGTATAAATAACAGTAACTTATGCCATCATCTAGCATTTGCAACAATTTTGATCCCAATTTTCTGAATTAGACTTCTTATAATTTTGGTCACCACGCCATCGTGAGTAGACTAAAGCGTCAATACTATAAAAAAACTTTTTAGATTTTTAGACCTATTTTAAATTGCCTATCGGTTGCGTCTTTGTAAATCTGATCATTTTATACTTTTCTATAAAATGCAAATGGATGTGCACCACCGAATCCGCTGAAGCAAGCCGTGGCAGCCTGTGGTCAGAGCTGCAAGTAGAATGAATAGATGAGGAGTTCATTTCAAGATGTTATAAGTGTATGACTTCATGGTTGTAAATAAGTAAGTTGTAATAAATAAGTTGGCGGCACCTTTGGTGCAGCGTTCGGCTACTACGCAACTGGTCGCGGATTCGATTAACTGGACAGATATTTTGAATGACCTACAAAAATTAGTTCTGGTCTGGGTTTATAAGCATGCGATATGCCATATATTAGACTGCACTCATGATACATTTTTTTAAACCCATAGGCGCCCCACCAAAATAAGTATGAGAGCAGCTAAACACGTGGTTTTAACACAATACAATTAACTCTACCTTACACCATACAAAAGTATGAACGCCGTGTTTGCACGTGTTTCAGAGGCCGGGGCAGGCAGCCGCGCTGGAGAAAGCTTGCGCCTCCTCCAAAGTAGTGCACATAATTTATCATGAGCATAAATCGATATTATGCACATTACTTTGGATCTGTTGCATTGCGGAACCTCGACGGGAGAACACTCAGGACGATTGAAAGAACCAGAAGCGAAGAACAGAAAGAAAAACCAGGAAGATGTAAACAGTATTTTAAGATATTATTTCAATGCTTTGCCTGTTCTATGTTTTGTTTCAGTACGAATATGACACCTGCAGTAATAACAGAGATATCAAAATTTACCGGGAAGTACCCTGCCCTTAAAGGTAAATAGGAATCATATTACTTAAGTCACGCTATACGTGGCACTCAGGTTGTCCTGGTTTTATTTATTTTATTTATTTATTTTATTTTATTTGGAAAACTAACAGTACTTAATAACTATTTAACATCTACTTATAATACTACGGACTATTTACGAGTTTTCGCATATAAATAACTAACCTAAAACTTGACTGCTATCTTAATAATTACTATGAACATTATTGACAATATGTCTAAACTAATCATCCGGGAACCGACTTAATCCATTGCTGCGATACCACATGAGCAAATCTGGATGGAGCTGAGTTAAACAGATCTAAGTCTTGGATATTTCCTAACTCATTCACCGAGTTCGCGGCTCTCACGAAAAATGAACCCTTCCGATAGTTGGTGTGGCTGTAAGGTACAAAGAGCGGGCATTGTAATCTAGCAGACCTACTGGGGACCTTAAGTTGTAATTTATCAAGGAGATAGGGGGAGTCTATTCTGGACTGTGCTATTTTTACTAAGGATGTAATGTCGCTTATTTTTCTGCGTACACAAAGAGGGAGCAAGTGCTGTCTTTTACATCTAGCCTCGTAACTGTCATCGTATTTTTTACATTTAAATTGTAAATATCTTGAGAATTTATGTTGTATTGTCTCCAATCTACTTATATAAGTTTTGTACTGGGGGTTCCTTTTATAAGCTATTCATTAACAGTCATCGTAGAAAGTTACACAAACTATATTTTTTTTAAAATATTTATAAAACTTACCAATAGCACGATGAGAAGAACCAGGGCTATCACCCCAATGGTGCTGACCGCAATGGCCACCGCCGCACCGGAGCCTGAGTCCTCTCCTTCCGACACCCTCGGTATAGCCTCCGTAGTCACGTCTCCCCCGTACGTGGCCAAATCTTCCAAATCATTGACCGACTTTGTACCTAGATCACTAGTAGATTCCACCTCACTTTCTCTAGACAAAGTTGTAGTCTCGTAAATGTTTGCATTACTTTCACTGACGGTTTGTTGAATAGCTTCTGTAGTTGTTACTTTGGGTGTTGTCTTTGCTTCAGTCATTGTAGTTGCCTCTGGTGTACTGAACACGGTACTTGTAGATGCCTTAGATAGAGTAGTAGCCTCTGTTGTACTTGTGGACGATTGTGCTACATCATTACTATCACTATTTTCCTCCGATGTACAATCAGTAGCGTCAGAAGACATTGCCTCTGTTGTAGAAGTTGTAATATATTTTGGTCGTTCCCTTTCTGTATTTATTTCAGTGATGATTTCTGTAACGATCGATGTAGTATCTTCATGCATTTGAGTCGTTGTTTTCATACTAGTCGAAGCTTCGGTTGATATTGCTTTTAGTGTAGTACTACTTTCAGTTGTAGTTGTTTTAACGATTGGAAGTAAACTCGGTTGGGTTGTTGTTTCTAGAACGTTTTGGGTATAATTTTCCACAATTTGTGACGAAACTTCTATTGGAAGAGGTGTTTCTGGAACATATGTTGTAGTTTCTTCAACCATATCAGTTGTAGTGTACTTAGGTCGATACGTCGTAATTGGACTATCTTCTACTGTGGTCATAACAGTTCTAGTTGGTACGACAGGATGCCATGTCAACTCAGTAGTAGTTTCGGATACTTTATCATCAACAGCAGTAGTTCCTTTTCCTTCAATTATTTCAGCAACTGGTTCAGTAGGGACATAAGAAAACCTAATGGTAGTTACTTCATAATCAGTCGTTGATGGTGGATTAGAAACTGTATTGACTACTGCTTTATTGTTGTGTTCCGAACTTTCTATATTTTGTTCTGTTACTACCATTTTTTCATTCTGTGGTGTCGTTATTCCAGCAGGTAGTTTTGTAATAGATTCGAAACCATTAGATTTTGTTGGATGTGCCTCAGTTAACATTACTTGTTTCTTTGTATTTGAAACTATGTCGGCCTCAGTCGCAGATATCCAAGTTGGCTTAGAATACTTGATGGTATTAAAAGCTACATCGTCAGATTTGTTAGGAAGTTGGTCGGTTGTTTGAATTGAGTCACTGCTGCTTTGCTCAGATATGTTACTTTCTGCGGGTAACTTCTCGTGTTTTGCTTCTGTTGATTTTGGTTGAATTGTTGTATCGACAGTAGGCATTGTAGCAGGTACAGGTCGCCATAATATTTTATTTTTTTCAATTTCAGAAACCCTTTTCACTTGAATATCATTATTTAGTACCGCAGTGCTTAAAGGTTTTGGCAACTTTGTAGATGTTTCCTTTTTATCTGAAATATTATTGGTTTGAATATATACAAGAAAAGTATTTTAGTAATAATATATTAGTAATAACGTAATTTTAATATTATAAAACAAGTAAATTAAATCAAATAATAATACATATTTTCCTAGATATATATAAATAGATAAATAAAAAATACATTATTATTTAGACAGTAACGTTTTACTTACCAAGAACTTCCCCAACATTTTGTAATTCATTTTCATCAATACTTTTGTGCGTTGAATATGTTGGTGCAGTAGCATTAACGACTAGACTAGCCACCGACGGAGGACTTCGTAAACTCGCCAGCGCCCAAGCAGTCAGTGTCGGTGGAATCTCCATGTCATTGGCACCACTGTGTTCCGCAGAAGTTGCAGTAGAGGTCGTAAACTTCGTAGAGCCTCTCTTCCATAGAGATGGAATTGTATTGTCCGAAATGGATGGCGAATGAACTATCTTCTTTACACCACCGATATCAGTTTGTAACACTGGATCAATATCAGAAGACACTGTCGTTAAAATTGTTTTATTTTGATTTGCTTGACTGCTATGATTGCTAGGCCTTCCTGTGTTAAACTTGTCTTTTATATCAAAGTGTTCGGAATATATTGTAGTTGGTTTGGATGGTCTGTTATATCTGGTTACGTTTCGTTTTGGTGCCATCCACATAGGTTTTGTTTTTGGAGTTGTATGATGGAACCGGCGAATATATTGCCTATTTATCAAATTGGGAGTTGCAGTTTCTTGTCGAGGAGTAACGCTATTAGGAGAATCTTTTGTATCAGACAGGTTGAGTCTTTTGGAATAACTTCGGTTCCTAGTATACGTACTACTAGATATTAATCTGACCGATTTATCAGTGGATACGATTGTATTTTGCGTCGAAATAGGCACAGGATTGGCTGTGTTCACACCTGATTGAATATGACTAGGAGCAGGTAGATAGTTCGTAGATAGCGTTGCTAGTTTTTCTGGTAATGGATCTGGATATACAGGCTTTATTGCGGCTGGGATCAACGTCGCTTGTGTGGCTGTTATTGACGATAATTCTTCTTCTGCCGATGTACTGACTGTTGGTTCGGATGGTAATTTATCGTTGTCACAATCATCATCATTCAAATTATTTATGGCATATGTTTCTGTGGATAATACAGACATTTCATAATAAATACTTGTACCGTGTACATCAGATAGCTCTTTATTTGCACTTCCCGCATTTTCGTTGTCTAAAAGTCTAATTTCTTTGGTATTTTTAATAATTACTGTGGATTTGTTGCTAGGCTTAATATTATTACCAATGTCGAGGCTCATATTCGTGTTAACGAATTTACTTACATTTGTATTATTTAACGTAGGCATTTTTGTTGAAATCGAAGCTAATTTGCTCTCTATACTTTTTGATATTTCTCTATACTTTTTGTCAAAGAAATCATTCTTCGGTGTAGTCAAATCGCTGTTGAAATCAAAGAAACTCTCAGATTTGTATGATTCGTTCTCTTTGGGATCAAACGATGATTCTTTTGGAAAATATGTGGAAAAGGCTCCAAATGATTCATCACTATAATCATGCTTTCCTTTTTCACCAGAACCTTTCGGTTTTGAATAAGAGCTAAAATGATCATTGTAATTAGGTATAGTAAAAAAATTACTATCGAATATATTACTCGATGCATACTTTTCTAATGATTTGTCATCATCGTCATCGTCGTCTTCATATTCATCTTCCTCACTTTCAACTTTCACAGAGTGTGTTTTTATAGAAACTGGTGAAACTGTCGTGGAGCTAGATGTTGCGATTGGCAACTTTTTATGTTTATATTTTCTCATACTGTCTATGATCTGTGCTGGCTTTTTTACTTCTGGCGTGGGTGTCACAATAATCACGTCAGGTTTTTCCGTAGTACTTTTAAACCTCCTGGGAGGGTTACTGGTAGTAGATTTAGCCAGCGCATTATACCTGACCCTTCCTCTGTCTTTATATTTCGCATTTTTCTCTGCATGCTCCTCAGATACTGAGTCTTTAGGGTTTAATTCGTTCAGCGATGTGTCTGGTGACTTGGCATTGTGCCTGGATAGCCAGGCCGTGCTGTTTACTCTTCCGTATCTGGTGTTCCTTTCGTCTTTTATCAGAGTCGAGTTCGTACCGTGCGGTACCGTGTTACAACTTACTAGGGTGCTGCTTAACAGTAGTAAATTCACTACTAGCGCTGCACCTGAAACAAGATTATTTGTACGATCAGCGAAATGTTACAGGCTTTAAATAGATTAAATAAATAATAAAAAATTTGCTCCGAGACTAACGTTTCCAGAATAAAATATTGTGCACGTTTTATTCAGAATAAGAAGATATAAGTAGAAAAAAAATAATTTGTATTTTTTAGAGTATTTAACCTATAAAGCTTAATACAAGTTAAATATAAATAATTAAGTGATAGGTGACAGAAAATAAAACACAACAATAAAAAATGGTATTGACGTTTCTAAGTAGCGACATGTTGATGAAATTGTGCAACACCGAACTTTAATTTGATCTAATGTGACTAACATCGAATCCAACAATTAAATGTTGGTGAGATTTTATCAAGAGATACAGACTTATGTAGTTTATTTTTTTTATTTATATCAATCATTCATCTTCTTGTTTCACGAACGGCGTCTGTAGTCTTTATAGGCTGGACTATAATGATTAATGCCCAGAGCTATACTTATCTGGTTTTTGGGATGAATACTACATTAAACAAATGAAGTGAAAACACAGATACTGCATTCGGAATACCATTCAGATTCTGATCTCTGCCGCCAGCTTAACTCAGAAAAAGGCAGATCGTTTGGTGCGTCGTGAAGCTTATAAAAAATGTTACTAATTCAGCCCTTTTCCTTTTTTCAATTGTCAACTTTACACTTATCATATCTTCATACTTCGAAAACTATATATATAATAGTTAGTGTATATGTACCGAGTGACCTAAACTGCTGCGACATATTAATTGTCAAGGCAGCGTCTGGCGCTCTGAGGTCAATGGAAACATTTTAATAACAACTGGTGTCGTTCGAACCCGGGACCTATCAAGTGAACTGTGAATAGACATCTATTGAGTAGGCGTGCTCTACTTTAGAGTTCATCTGACTTCATCATCAAGCGAGATGAGTTCAACTGCCTTCCCAAACGTAGTAAAAATACAAGAAAATAAATATAATTTTTAAGAATAAGGCGCCAACATTTTCGTTAACTATTTTCATAAATTACCAAAAAATTACGTTCAAAGTTTAGCACTTTTTATATAGCTGTTGCTGCCACAGCATTACATAATCTGTGCTGTCGTGAAATACGTACCGAAACATATTCTGACTGGTGACTCCATTGTCATTTCATGTTGTCGGCCCAAAGCAATGTTCTATTCCATTTCAGCTCATGTCATGGTGTCTCCTGGAAAAGATATAGAGTGCTTTTACATTTCAAATCCACAAATATTATCATTATTCAACATATTATCGATTATGTTCATCATAAGTTATCAATAAAGCTTGAATAATAATTTATTTTCACATCACTTGCACAGTTCTTTGCCTTTAAATGTCACGTTACAGAATATTGTACTGAAATTCCATTATTGACAGAAAAGAATGAAAATTAATTTTGGACAACTACAAATTCAATTCAGTTCACCGCCATCACGTAACACTGGACTCAATTATTACAATTAACTGAAAGTAGATGATACTGTTTATATGGCCAAGTGGTTTTCGGGACCCAGATCTAAATTTTGGATATGTTGTTCTCCTGGTCGAGCTGAGCAAAAAATGTAATGGTCGCAAAAAAAGTTGAATATTCTGAATCAACTCGTCAAGGAGAACAAATCTGCTGATTCTGCCGAAAACTACGATTTTCTAATTCAGACATCAGAGCCCCCTAGCGGGAAAATGAGTCGTTAACTTTTTTTGCGACCATTACATTTTTTGCTCAGCTCGACCAGGAGAACAACATATCCAAAATTTTGACCTGGGTCCCGAAAACCACTTGGCCATTTAAACAGTATCATCTACTTTAAGGGTTGTTAGTTTGAGTTCGGTACGTTTAAAATAGGATTTAATTCATTTCCCTTACTAAGTAAATAGCCGTCTAATCTGAAGGTCGATACTAACACATATATAATATAGTTAATCGAACTTTATTTTATCTGACACGTACGGTGACGGAAAATGTTGTGAGGCAACCTGCGTGGACCTGTGAACCAATTTAAAGGCACTGCTGGCCTGACTGACTAACGCGTAATCACCTACTATATAGGTTAAGTTCCGAACCTTCGGTGGGGGCATATAGGAGCTGTGATGATGATGGTGTAAACAAACGAAAATTCAGAAAATACTTTTTGAAATCATCTTCAATATTAGGCAGGGGACTTTCAAAATCAAAATTAACTTTATTCAAATATGACTTTATAGAAAGCTCTTTTGAATCGTCCAATTTTTTCCCCTACCACCCACCACCAGCACCTTTACCACCTTTGTATATAAAATTTACAACTAGCTGGTACCCGCGATTTCCTTTCTATTTCGTGTAGCTTATATTAGTGTATCTATCTTTGAAAATTGTAGCCTATGTATTATGCTGATGTATAAGCTATATTATTATTGTAACTGTTGTATAGGGGATTCTTTACTATGTTAGAAGAAAACTTCACTTGAACATAAAAACTTTACTTAAAAGGCAGATACAGTATAAAACCGCGTCGTTCGGCGAGCGGTTAGGCGCGAACTGACTGTGTCACAATAAAAACCAAAACTACCTCAAACTTTCGAAATTTTTAGAGCAATGAGCCGGTCGCTAACACTCCCCACCCCAGTGCTGTTTTCAGCACTCATCTTGTAATTTTATACGTGCAACGCGAGCTGCAGGACGCCGCCAGGTCCCGCTTCTGGTCTTAACCTCCACCAAACGCACTCGTCCGTCCTTACCAGGAATAAGTCGCGTTATGAGTCCCTTAGGCCACACGTTGCGGGGAGTAGTAGGGTCCACAATGAGGACAAGGTCACCCACTTGAAGCGGTTCTTGTTCCTCATGCCACTTTGTCCGGGGTACGAGGTCTGGTAAGACTTCTTTGACCCACCTCTGCCAATACATATCGGCCAGTCTCTGTGCTGTACGCCAATATTTGCGTAAGGATAAATCGGAATCGTTAAAAGATCCAATTATGGGCAGGGTCGAAGATGTTCCCATCATGAAATGGTTAGGAGTAAGGGACTCAACATCTCCAGGTTCGACTGAGACGTGCATTAAAGGGCGGCTGTTGACCATGCTTTCAATTTCAGCCATTAAAGTGCTTAACACCTCGTCGCGTGGTGCGCGCTCCTTTAATACAACTTTTAGTGATGTTTTCACGCTTCGAATCATCCTTTCCCACGCCCCACCCCAATGGGGACTAGCGGGAGGTATAAAATTCCACTCCATGCCATTGTTGACACCCTCAGATTTCAATAAATCGGTATCCAAATTTTGTACGGATCGTTGCAGCTCGGTGTCTGCGCCCCTAAGGTTCGTACCATTATCCGAGAAAAGGTGACGTGGCCAGCCCCGACGAGCTGCCATACGCCGCAGTGCCATGATCAAAGAGTCAGACGTAAGAGAGGTGACAAGTTCAATATGGATCGCACGAATAGTCATGCAGGTAAATAATACCCCATATCGTTTCTCTCTTCGTCGGCCCACAGTGACCTCCATTGGGCCGAAAAGGTCAAGCCCACAGTATGAGAACGGGCGCTGGTGATGCGCCATTCTCACTTCCGGCAAGTCTCCCATTCGGGGAATTTGCGGCTTGCACTTTCGTATACGACACAACATGCACTGCGATGCAATAAGTTTAACCGTTGGCCTGAGACGTAACAACCAATATCGCTGCTTAATTTCGTTGACTACAGTTTCTTGGTTGGCGTGAGCTGCCTTTACATGGTAAGATCGAACGATAAGTTTAGATATTGGATGTCGACCGTCCAGCACCACTGGCCTTTTAACAGACGCGGTCGCGTGCACGGCTGCGTCAATGCGACCACCTACGCGAAGGAGGCCGTCTCCGTCTATAACTGGTGTCAATTTTAACAACCTGCTACTACGGTGTAAAGGTAAACCCTTTTGTAATTTTTGTATATCATCGCCAAAAGATTCCAGTTGCGCGTACTTCAGCAACAACTTTTCAGCGCGCAACATTGTGTCACAATCGATATCACCCCTCTGACCTTTGCATTTATTTATAAATAATAACATTGTTGCCGTAGCGCGCACTAAACGCAACCACGATGAAAACCGCCGCGGGTCCGGCACAGGTAAAGTCACAGGTGTATCATGTATGGTGGCGACACAAGCTGTTTCTTCCGCGTCCTTATGACTGACGTCTTTTGGCCATGAAGTCTCGTCACCGTATAAAATTTTAGGCCCAATAAACCACTCATCCTGTAGGGCTTGATCGAAAGTTTCCCGCGTAGCTAGATCGGCCACATTCATTTTTGTGGGAATGTACCTCCATTCTTGCGCGCAGGTTAACTCGTCGATCTCGCCGAGTCGATTTGCCTCGAACGCTTTGTAATCGCGCTTATTATTACGGATCCAGTGGAGCACCGTAGTCGAGTCGCACCAAAAGAAGCGCGAAGGCGCGACCCTATGTTCCCTTGTGATAGTGCTAGCAAGCCGAGCCGCTAATAATGCGGCTTGTAGCTCTGCTTTAGGGATTGTCAGTGGCTTAACAGGCATCACTTTGCATTTACAGGCAATTAATGCAGTTTTTACAAAACCGTTACTAATCCAGCGCCAGTAGCCCACCGCGCACATTGCTTGTGTTGATGCATCGCTAAACATATGCAATTGTAAGTTGCTATAGCGAGACATTCTCGTAGCGTCCCTCGGCACTGCTACATTGTCGTAGGCATTCGTAACAGTCTGCGTAGACGCACTAGAAGAGAGCGGGGGCAGCGGCGGCGGCGGCGGGGACAGTAGAGGGGGCGGTGACGATATTGCTACGGACTCGTAGTCTGAGCGATTTTTTGTCACTTTTTCACTACTACAATTGTTAAGATCGCTGTCTCTGTCGTGAGCGCCCCCAGCTGTTATTTTGTACCATCGAGGTATGCGTATTTTGTTTACAACTTTAAGTAGGTCAATCCATCTTAGCCACTTAGAATAAATACCATCAGGAATTAAATCGTCCCAACCGATTTTTAAGCGCCAAGTGTCTTGCAGCATGATTCGACCTTGTATTGTAAACGGTGCTAAAAATCCTAACACGTCGAATATGGACATAACCACTTTTAGCATAACACGTTTTGTGGGCCGTTCCGCGCCGCTAATAATGTTTTCCGGTATCTTTTTAAGTGATACATCGAAACCTAAGGTATCATTAGCGGGGAACCACATAAGCCCTAGTGTACGTTCGCTGCTGCCGTAGTCCTGACCGAATTTGAACCTTACGGCAGCCGTACCTAAGGTTTCCTTTGGTATGCTTTCTAGCACGGCGACACTATTGCTGGTCCAGTTTCGTATTTCGAAACCGCCAGCTTTGTGTATGTCGGTAATATTTTTTATAAGTTCGACCGCTGTGGATTCATCTGAAATACTATCTATATAATCGTCCATGTAGTGTGAATTTAAGATTGCGTCTACAGCGGCCGGCATGGATGACTCAAATTGCCGCGCATTTTTGTTTTTCACAAACTGCGCGACAAAGGGTGAACAGTTTGACCCAAAAATTAATGAAGACATTACATATGTCTTTACTTCTTCTGTGGTACTGTCTCGCCACAGAAATCTTAAAACATTTTGATCCTCAGGGCGGATTTTCACCCTAAGGAACATGTCTTTGATGTCACCGGTTACTGCAATTTTATTTTCCCGAAAGCGCAGCATGATACCAAAAAGTGATGACAGCAAATCGGGTCCACTGAGTAAATAATCATTAAGGCAACGACCATTCACCTTGTTAGCTGCGTCGAAAACTAATCGAAGCTTTTGCTTATTTGGATTGTCTACCCCAAAATGAGGAAGGTACCAGGTTCTCGCCGTGGTTACGGCATTGATTAATTCATGAGCGTAATTGTTTGACAACAAATGATGAATACGCTCACGATACCTATCAGCAAATCCTGAATCCTTGCTCATTTTCCTCTCTATGCCCTTCAACCTATGAAGCGCGATAGGGTAAGCATCCGGTAGGGTGCAGCCCTCATCACGCCACGGGAGCCGTACGTGCCAGTGGCCATCGCTAAGAGTAGCGGTGCGCTCGAGTTGTGCCACAGCGTTAATGTCATCCGCGTTGTGGCGTGGGCGGCTAGCTATACCTAAATTGTCTAAAATGAACAACTTACGTACGTCCTCGTGGATCTCCCTCAGCAGGCCATCTTGTTGAGTGTCACCGTGCTGCTCCTCCTCTGAGATCAAAAGGCTGGTATGGGTGGCGGCGTGAGGTGCGGGGCGCCTGGACAGGTTTCCCGCTCGCGGAACTGACAATTTACCATGTACACACCAGCCTAAGGGGGTGAGAGTTGCGGTCGGCTCATTTATTTTACCTAACCTAGTTTCTAAAGGTAACAGCAAATGACAATTATCTTGACCTATAAGTAATTCAGGTTTTGAATCGGCTGAACAAAGATTATCTTTGATATCATTCAAATATGAATAATTAGTACATTTCAAAACAGACAAAGTTTGCAAAGGTAAATTTAACTGATCAACACAACGCATGGTTATATTATGTACCTTATTGTCCATACCTATTAGGTTCACTTTTGTAATCGTGGACTCACATACCAGTTCGTTATCAGTAAACGCGCCCTGCACTCGCAAAGATGCCACTTGGCCCCGTAGGGCCAAACGTTGCGCAAGATTGGCACTTATTAACGAAACCGACGAACCATCATCTAGCAAAGCGGTACTATTGACCTCACCATTGGGACCTTTTACGCGCACTGATACCACTTTTAACAACACTTTTGAGTCACTTGCGTTTATGTGTGTCAAAGTTTCGGGAACTGAACTCGCATCCGTCGTACTTGGCTTCGAAGGCAAAGCGCTGCGCACAGGTGGTACATACAACGCCGCCGGCGCGGGCTCCGCGACAGCGCTCGCGCTGACCTTGTTTACCGTGTAGTGCAGTAGTCGATGATGTGATTCTCCGCACCCGTCCTTATCGCACGCAGGCGCTTGACAAGTCTGTCGGTCGTGTTTAGATGATAAACATTTATAACAAAGGCCGTTTTTTCTTATGAATTGCCAGCGTACTTTCCGCAGCGCTTTCTTGAAGTATTTACAATCTTGTAATTTATGTATGGATTTGCAACAAAATAAACACTTCTCGTCAGTATTTTCTGTTTGTAACAAAATCGTATGCGAGCGTGTAGGTATGTTTATAGACTTGTTATTATGATGGTCATTTTTCAATGTTGTGAAGAGGCTCGCAGTTGTTGAAATTTTAATAGCCTCATTATTAAGAAATTCGGACAATAAGACTAACCTTGACTTGGCGCCTTCTTTGATTAAATTATAACTGTAATCCGACCATTTGGAAATCAGTACGGTGGGGAGTTTTGATAAAACAATTGACACCAAATCCACTCCCTGTAAATATTCTTCTCGGCGAACAGCTCGCACTGCTTCCACAAAATTTTGAATTTTTAGAGAGAACACAATAATATCTTTGTGATATTCATGTTGCAGTGGTTGAAGCCTTCTAATGTCATGAATAATACGTGCAATCAGACAGTCTGGATTACCAAAACGTAGTTCCAACGCCGACATAACTTTAGCAGGTGACGTTGCACTAATAAACAATGCTGCGACTGCCTCTCTTGCTGGACCGCGTAAACATTTCCTCAACCTCCACAAATTTTCTCTGTCAGTGAACTTGCAAATTTCTGTGGATTCATCATACGCCTGTTTGAACTGCAGCCACTCTAATTGATCGCCGGAGAAGTCAGGTAATTCTTTAGGTGTACTGATGCGGCTAAGTATACTGCCATCAGGTACATTGTGTATTTTAGCAGAAGAGATATCCTTAAGCGCATCTGCTAAAACTTGAACAACGTTATTGATAACCGCGACAGAACCATCAGGTAGCGGTTGTGGGGGAGCTGATGCAGTCCCCGGCGCTTGGGTGTGCCCGTTCGATGTTGACTCACTGTGGTGAAGTTTACCTGAAGTAACACCATTGTTGTAGGTAAACTGTTCCTGCTGCTCTTCGACACGGGAGCTTTGGTGTTCCACCCAGTCTGCAACTTCGCGACGAGGAAGGTCATTTCCGATTTGTGAACTGTATTCCTCTAGTTCCTCCTCATCACTAAGTGCTGCCAATTGTGCCTCCAACGTTTTATCGATAATATCCATCTGAATGGAAGCTTTCTGTTTTGCGGCTTCGAGCACCAACTGTTTTTTTCTTGCCTCTTTTGACGCTGACGACATTTTTGAGCCTTTGCTGCTAGCTGCTTTGGTAGCACACATTGTGGGTAGGCTATGGTGAATAGCGTGTGCCGTTGGCTCAGATTTGATGCTATTCTCAATATTTAGCTTACCACGTAAATTATTCGAACAGCTAGCTGAAGGGTTTATGTCGCTGGCACAACTTTGGGATGCTTGCTGATGTTCGAGAAGCTTCTTCTCGGTTTGTTCCCGACGCCATTTTTTACTACGTGTTTCCATTCTCGGTGGCGTATGGAACATTGAATCCGGCTCGAAGACCACTTTGTAACTGTTGTATAGGGGATTCTTTACTATGTTAGAAGAAAACTTCACTTGAACATAAAAACTTTACTTAAAAGGCAGATACAGTATAAAACCGCGTCGTTCGGCGAGCGGTTAGGCGCGAACTGACTGTGTCACAATAAAAACCAAAACTACCTCAAACTTTCGAAATTTTTAGAGCAATGAGCCGGTCGCTAACAATTATAAAGTTTCATTAAAATTCAATCAGTAGTTTTTACGTGAAATAATAACAAACATACATCCAAACAAACTTTCATGCTTATAATATTAGTAAGAATATAATTTGATATTCTCTTACAAAATGTTTATTCTTAATGAAAGTTATTATTATATGAGCCAACGACGAGTCTTATGTGAACTTAATATAATAGAAACATTATGTAACGTACGGAGTGGGAATTTAGTTCTCATGGACAATATGGCGCGAGACCTGTTGGCTCCGCGAGGGAATGTCGATCATTTACACGTAATGTGCATTACGTGATCTTTTGTTATTTATTTAAATAACTCATGGCTTCCATAATGTTGGGTATTAAGCAGGCAGGTTAGGCAGTGCGACCGTTTACGGTTTAAAGGATAAATATTATAACTAATGTTTGTTTGTTTCTTAATAAATAATTTTATTGTCCCTTCCATATCTTGAAGAATCATTGATGTATTATGGTAAGAATAAATTCGATTTTTCCATAGTGATAACATATTGTCTGATGATGGAAATTATCCTTTCTTTACTAGTACATTTTCCCTCCAGGAAGGTAATCAGTGCTTTTGTTTGAATACCCTTAATTAGACCAATTTCTAGTTAACATCCATACGTAATAAGCTTCGCCACTTAATTGGACTCATACAATTTTAGGGCTATAGAATCTGTTTTTACATTTTCCAACTGACCAATTTTTGTTTATACTTAGCTTATACAAATAAAACACAGTCTAGTAAATAATTATTAGCGTCAGAATTTACTTAATTTAATAGCTGTAATTGTGCCAACTTAATTTTCTTAATATAAATTTTGTTATAAATTAGTTTAATGCCTGTTAACATGTATGGCAAAGTTTCAAAAGTTTACTTTCTTGGTTAATTAAATTAAAAGAAAAGAGAAGAAAAAATCTTAAAAATTAACCAACAAACCAGCAATTTCTTCACTTACAAAACAAAAATCCAAACTGGGTTCCACCCACATCTTTCAAATTTACAAGTACACAAGTCGACACAACTTGCGCAATACCCTACTTCAGTAGCAACCAGCCCTTTGCTAGATTCTAGAACGCCTCTTATACACACAAGTGTGCGAAGTTCATTACAAACAGATTAATTTTAATAGCTAGTGAAGGGTTTAATTTAAACCCACATTGGGGTCAATTGCAAATATTGCTGTAGGACCATTGTTTTGAATAAATGTCATACATACTAATTATAAAGTATATATCTATTTTGTTCTTCAAAACATAGCAGAAAGTGACACACACACACACACAAATTATGTTCAGCGGATAAATTGAACAATGTTTATATTGTTTATATTTGTACATGTTTCATCGTCATCAATGCTACCTTTTTTAGAAGTTTATGTATTTTTAGATTTTTACTCATTTCGGATTTTATTCACTTTTAGTAATTCTTCCCAGTTTTTACCTGAACCGGCACATAATTAAAGAATCAGTAAACTATTTATTCGAAATTCAAAAATTTATATGTAACGAATATAACGTGTTTACGACTATTATTATTTTATGAAGGCTTTTGCAAAAAAATAATTATATAGGTAGGTACAGTTTTCAGCTTGCCTTTACGAATTCCCAGCCAATATTAAGCTCCATAACTCCTTCAACTCAATAACTTGGCTCCTTGTTGAGGACACGACGCATCTTAATACCCGTTGTTAATATGCTTGACCACGACATATATCATAGGTCACGCCAGAAAACTCGGTTTCGTTTTCTTAATGGAGCAGAAGTTTTAATAAATAGTTTAATCATTGATACGAATCCCGAATTCCCCCCAGCCAGCTTCCACCAACCCTGTCACAATAGCGACAATACTATTTTTGTTCTCTGCTGTTAATTTCGACAGCCAAAACTAAGTTTATCAATTCCTACATGGTTGGGGGTGCAAATGTTCTTGGTTTCCGTTCCTCGTCAATTAATCCGGCATTAATTTGAATTGATACGTGATACGTAATCAACAAATATGGAATTATATTCATCAGATATGATGACTTCGCGATTCTTGTCTTTATTTGCAATTTTTTGTTGTAATCCTTTACCTCTTGATCTGACGCCATATTAGGAATTACAATGTGGCGTCTAAGCTTCTCATGGCGTCAACTTCGTTCAAGTCCCGGTAGATCTAGGTGCATTTTTTTTTGTTCCGCTGAGGAAAGTGCATTGAATTGCATACCCCGGCTGCGGAGAGCCGGCGGTTATGTGAGGCTCTCCTCCTCAGAAGGGGGAAGCCTACCCACTAAAAACCTCAGCGATGGCCGTCCTCAGACGTTGTAGGGGGCCCTCAGGTTTGAATGTCGCATCATAGGTGCATGACACCCAATACCGAATATGGCTAAAACTGCATGAGGGACACTTTCGTGAAACAGGTTTTTTCCTTCTGTTCCTCTAAGCACAACTAGTCCCTGCGCTTCATATATCGTAAGCAATTTTGGCTTTTCGCCATAATGTAACCTTCTCTGCTGAACGTTACCTTCTTGTCTTAAGTGATAGTCAGAAAGAGAGTGAAAAGTAGTGGATGGAGGGATATGATCAATTGCTCGCGTAACGATGTTCCTCGGCGAGACTATCGATTAGTGTACAAGCGGGGTAGTATAATAGCGTTTGGAAAATTTTTGCTATGGACCACCCTGGGTGGTTTTTTTTAAATTGAGGTTTTTTTGGCTTACTTTTTTGAGACATGAGCGGGCACTACTCAAGCGTAAATCATAATGTTAATGATATTTTTAAAATACCTATTTAATGTCGATTTAATCTACGTTTATATTTTTTTATCCACATTTAGAGTCATTCTGAGTTTATGGCATAATTCGACACTATTCAAATAATATAATTCCACACTGTTCAAATAATATAATTCCACACTGTTCAAATAACGAACGTAAATAAACATTCAAATTGACTTGGAACATTTACTCGTTAAGCGGATGAATCCCCAAAGACAATCTTTATAGTACATTACTGGTGTTAAGAAATTCTCAAAGTTGTGATCTTATAAAAGCTTCTTTGTATTGCGATCACCGCGTTAGTGTTGCAATAAAGCACATAAGCCGTGGCGGACGAGATCGTGACAGAATGCGCGTGCTATCCCGCTTGTGCAAGACTAGTGATGGGGTTTTATATAGGGTATCGATATGATTGTTAGCCTTATTTATATATAATATTTATAAAATAAATATAACCTAAACAGTAAGCTTTAATTTTTTTAAATATTATAATATAACTATTGATTACTTTAAAATTAATGTTTAAGATAATTTGTCAGTCATCAGATCAAAAAATTATTTTAATGAAAATTTATTCCAAATATTAATTCACTTTTTATAAAGAATCAAATATGTTCCACAACGAGAGACTTTCCTAATAATTGACAATAACTTGATACATCACAATGCCACTATGTTTCTTTGTAATGTCATTATCCTATATCCTGTACAATGTAACACAAACATAATTTACCTAAAATAAATACCGCGAACAATATATGGGAAGGAATGCTCCTTCCCTCCGACCTAACGTATCCATTAACCATCAAAAATATCATAAATACCTAATGCTTCTAGTCATTCTTGTTTTTAAAGATACCATAAATAACAAATACTTGATGCTGTATTATTACAATTATTTATCAATTGTACAGTAGTACTAATAAATAAATTATTACCAATAACCTTACAGCTAGTAATCATGACAAAATCCACAATGTCGCTTCACTCCACATTTTTTAAGCAGTATTGATGTCACTCAACATAATCATTAAGGAGGCCAATCTATTATGACTTTGAACACAATTTCTCTTTCTGTCTTTGAAATACAAGCACATCCTCTCAATATGTCATAAATAATAACTGTAACAAGGTATCGATAGAACACACCGCACTGGCTGCATTACTGTGAATGAGGAGACACGGCCGACACGCCGACACGAGTCTGACGCGGACTGGCGACTGTTGTCGCGGCTCGCCGCCTTAAGCTTAAATGGTAAATACACAGCGAACTGGATGCAACTTGAACTAAACCAAACTTTAATCATGCTTTGTAAATGTCGCTCGTGTGATCTTAATCTTAATTGCAAATACATCACGGGCGTGGAATGTTAGCTACTAAGTAAACTTGTTCTGGCCATTAATATAAACACAATGAAAAGAAATATTAACCTATTCAATATAAATACAATTTAACTTGATTTGAACTGCTATGATTTCATTAGAACTAATGTCTGATTTAATTTATTTTGTTTTAACTAGCACTTTGAAACTAATATATGGTAGATTTTATTTAAATAAATAATAGCTATTACAAAAAAATATTATTGTATAATTAAGAAACCGCAAAGAAATGTTTATCAAAAATAGTTTTTTATTTTTCTAACTTTGTAACAAATAAGGATAAAATAGTGTATGAAAATAGATCAAAAATGAATAACGATATACAAAAACGAAAAAAAAATCTGAAGAAGGTAGTCGATTTTACACTGTATTTGGAAGACTGAGTGGGACACTCAAACGTCGTGTATTGTTTCAATAGCATCTTGTTGCAATATTTGTATGTGCGAAGTTTAGTCCGCGGTTTTCTGGGAGGTGACTGCTGCTTACAAACTGCTTTCAGTCTTTCACGACCTAAGATGCAACCGAAAATAATCATACAAACAAAAAATAATGAATTCATGACCACGCATGCTGTGCCTTAACCAGGCAGCGCAGCGCCGGCACGTGCTCTCCGCTATCGGGCCGCTAGTAAGGACCCTCGTTCGCACTTTACGCAATAAATTTCAATGCTTTAGAAATCTTCGAGGTCTTAATGTCTTTTAATTAAGGATGTCGAACCGCATAGTTGATCTATCAGTACATTTACTAGCGGTTTGGGGTTAGGGGCAAACAACATGCAAATGGCCGGTCGCAAGCGTCTGTGTTGCGCGGTAACTGATTTAAATTATAATTAATATAAACTAAAAGTAATATATACAAAGTGACATACCTACAACTTATTGGATTCAATCATTTCATTAGATTACGCTCATTTATGATATCGTCGACTAAGTTTTGAGATGTTTTTATTAGACCCACATCTAACAGAACATATGCCAAAACGTGTGAAGTACAAGTTATATAGCAAGAATGTTCAGGAGTTAGATATCCTTAATTTTAATATAAGTATAACTAAAATTTGGCTTTAGAATTTGGAAGTTAAACTATATAATTAATCACACACTGATTTATATGTGTGTTGTTTGTATTCAGATGTTGTTTTATTGTTCTTTGTTTGTGGATGTTGCTCAGACTCAAACGAAGTAATAGTATCTGGACCCTTTATTGGTCTACTCTCAGCTGTTTAGTTTTGTTTAAATAAATATCCATAATTAAAATTATTAACCACCCCAATAAAACCGCTGACCGCCGATGATGTTGAAAATAATGCAACTTTTATAATGTAAAAGTATGTGTAGTTTTTGCAGTACTTATATGCAAAAATATATATTTGTTTTTATTTTATTATTAGTGTAAGACAGTATATTGTGAGTTAATAAAATGTATATTTATCAAAGATATTACCTGTTTGTTTCTCAATCGAATAAACCTCAGTAACAAAGTCACGTAACAGCGCGCCACGCCATTACCGCCCTGAAAATGTCTCATTCAGAGCGAAACGAGTCGTTTCAGTTAGGGATTGCAATTGCTGGATCCAGCATACAGCAATCCAGCTGGATCCAGCGCCTTTTTAAACATGCTGGATCCAGCATACATCTTGATCCAGCGATGCGGATCCGCAAACGTATCAATTTCTATTGTTTAGTTTTGAGTTGCCGCCATTTTCGAATCGGTGCGGCAACGTTGCCGTTCTGTCCATAGCACGTGCCGCAGGAAAGGCAACGCCGACCAGTGTAGAGGCCGAAAGGGAATTCTCAGCAACCGGCTACATATGCAGTTCTGTGCGAAGCAGGTTGGGAGATAAGACTATAGATAAAATTTGTTTTTTAAGGTCTTACTTTCAGAGAATTCAAAAAAAGAAGTAGTCTCTTATCGTCAGACTTTAAACTGCTTAATTATTAAGGATTAACGAGCGGAGAGAAGATTATTTCTAAGCTTTTTTAGTTTGATACAAAAATACTATTGAAAATTAAAATGAGTGTTATTGTTACGGTCCTTTTTTAAAAGAATGTTAATTAAGTTAATTTTAAAAGAATTTGTGAGACTGATTGCTACTGATTAGCCGTCCTATCATTAAACATAAGCGTAATTAATAACATAGTGCTTACTTAGAAACATTATTTTAAATGTTATATGAATATAAGGATATGTTTGTTATTTAATTTTATGTTGATTATTTTGATCTCAAATTATTAAAAAACCAAAGCAAATTAATATAAGATATCACCAAATGAGTGGAAGATTTCAAAGATTATCGTAAGAAGTATAAATTAATAAAAAAAGTCTTAAAAATGTCGTCTTTTTATTTTCGTTCCACGTTTTGCTGGATCCGCGCTGGATCCAGCTGGATTCAGGTCAATCCAGCAAAAATTCCGCTGGATTGAAAACGCCGCTGGATTGCAATCCCTAGTTTCAGTGTCAATGTGAGAACATTTATTTGTCTTACTTGTGTTCCGTAAGAATCCAATCCAATCCAATACAATAAAATACCAAAGCCGAGGTAATTCGATCTGTTGATTGCTTTTTTATTTCGGTTCGTTTATTGATAATTAGACTCCAAATTTTGTTGCATCCCTAAATTAATCCTTAATTAATACTAGCTTTCCGCCCGCGGCTTCGCCCGCGTTATATTCGAATTTCCCACAGGAAGGATATGTTTTAACAATACTGCCATACAACCTTTCACCCCCTCCTTTCAACCTTTTACAACCCTTTTCTGCTTTAAAAGGTAGCCTCTGTCCTTTCTCAGCCTCTAGACTATCTGTGTACCAAATTTCATTTAAATCGGTTCAGTAGTTTTAACAATATTTCCATACAACCAATAATCCCTCCTTTCAACCTTTTACAACCCTTTACAACCTTTTTTGCATGAAAAAGTAGCCTATGTCCTTTCTCAGGCTCCAGACTATCTGTGTACCAATTTCATTTAAATCGGTTCAGTAGTTTTGGTGTGAAAGCGGAACAGACAGACAGACAGACAGAGTTACTTTCGCATTTAAAATATTAGTATGTATGTATGTATAGTATGGCACAAAACAATGAGCTTTTCCACAAATACTATTTTCACAGTACTTTTGATTAAATTTCACCGTTTTCAATTTTCACAGATGACACTCCAGTTTTATTTATTTGAGTTCATTAAAATGACGATAACTTTTTTTTTAATGAACCGATTTTGATGAAACAAAGTTTAGATATTATTCTGAGTTAAAACAAAGCAAATAGTGAAAGTTTCAAGCAAATCGGTTCAGTACTTTCGGAGATAAACGTGAACATACATACAGACAGACAGACAGACAAAAAATTCCAAAAAATTTTTTTTGCTTTCTAATAATTATTTAAGTGCCCCTCTATCCATTTCAGTCAAAAATACTAAATGTACAGACAAAATATTTTTACTGTCTTATTATATGTATAGATTTTGAATACGAAAGTAACTCTGTCTGTCTGTCTATTGCGCTTTCACGCCAAAACTACTGAACGAATTTAAATAAAAATGGTACACAGATAGTCGAAAGCCTGTGAAAGGACATCGGTTACTTTTTAATGCCAGGCGACGAAAATTTGTATGGAAAATACGCCAATTGGTGAAACTAGAAGTTTAAGTAAACACAAGACTCAATATTTATGACAAAAATAGGGAAAAAAAGTTTTTATTTGAATAGGCTCACAAACTACTGCACTGATTTTAATGATAGATGATATACGGATAGTTTGAGACCCGGCGAATCACGTAATGATATTTTTACCACAGGAAAATATATATTTCCTTTTGGAAAACTTTTTGTATGTTAATCGTGAGAACTGATTGTAAGGGTGAAATTATGAGGGACATTACTAGACATTTGTGAATGTCCAAAGTGCAATTAAATAATAAAAACTAAATATGTATTTCTAAAGCATGAATAGACAAAACACGTGTTTGAGAAATTGCTCTCTTTGTTTATAACTGGCGGGCGGTTAGCGACTAACTACGTCTTCGCATTATCTTTTGTGATTTAGGATTAAATCATTAAATTCTCCTCTTTCTTCGTTTTGTATACTTCGTTGTGTATCGACTGGTCTTGAATGAACGGACCGGTTCAGTGAACTGGTTAAAGTCGCGACGGCGCGGCGTTCACGTTTATTGACGGACTGGTTCAGTTCGTAAATGAACTTTGATCTTTACGCGAAATATTATACAATTTTAACTTTATTGTTCGTATCTTCTATAAATATTTTTGGCATTGTATAAAAAACTAAGCCAATCGGTTTACTAATTCTGGACAACGTTAATTATACTAAGGAAGCTAACTTGTTACGAGTATGAATTAATGTGACCTCCGCGGCCGAGTGGTCAGTACGCCGGCTTCAAGGTGTCGCCACATCTGAGGTCAGGGGTTCAAGTCGCCAATTGATGATGGAAATAGTTATGGCTGTGCTTTTAAGATCGCTTCACAAACGCTACCTCTAATTACCTATATGCTTCTAAGAAAATCTTCTTGGAGGCATAGAAGTAATATGATGTACCTATAATGTGGAGTATTCGACTTTTGACCCAATCCGGCTTTTTACATCCTACACAAATTACATACAATCCTAAAACCCCAATATTACGTCATATATCACGTGATACAAACTTTCGCGTGATCAGATCAGATACGTTAATTACTTTTAAAAAAGCGATGGCCGCCGTACGAATGTCTAATGGCCACGTACGCGAACGCAGCGCAGCCTCAGTTTTTGCAGCAGACGCAGTTATGCGTGAACCTGCACTTATTGGGTGGCAATCGCGAAAGATTGGACAAAAAATGCTCGCGTACCGCCGGCGACACGACCAAATTGTCAACATCATAATTAAGCACGCCTAAGCGAATAACTTAATATTTAGCGACTGAGTTTCCAAGCGCGACCTTGGCGCTGATATCTCGCACCGCGAACCACCCGTAGAGTGGCGGGCTCTCTCACTGTCTCTCGTCACTCGATTAATCGGAATTTTTTGGGTTAATTATATACAATCTGTACAATCTGTTATTGATCTTATAGTTTCGTAACCAACAGATTTGAATACGACCCCAGCGAACGCGTGAGCTTTCCCTAATTAAATAAAAGTAAGGATTTAGTCAAGTACGCTAGTCCAAATCCAAAAATCTATATTTATTTATGTTAATACATTTTTTATAGTTTTTCATGATTAATTTCTGACATACAAACAGACTGCCCACCTCATATTAATCACCTACAGAACATATGGTTTACATCACCACAAGTTCAGTGCGAACTTGTGGCATAAAATATTGTGACGGTGCTCAGCCAATTCGCTGTCATATTTCACTTTTCAAACTAGACAACAGCATTACACTGCAGCTGCATAGCTTCCTCCAGTAAAATATAAGGAAGGTAGTTATTGTAGGTGAAGTAGTAATTGTTGTAGTTTTCCAAGAAACCTATTTCTATGTCAGGCGATGATTATGTTGAATAATTTAAACGACAAAACGAACAATGTCTCGAGCGTCACCGGGTATTAACTGGAAGTCGGGGGCGCTGTGGTCTCAGAACTAGTCTACGAATCGGAAGGGCTGGGTTTGAACATGGGATGTACCAATGTATTTTTTGTTTTTCGAATTTCTTATGTACATTTATTTCTCTGACGCTCCTGCGTTAAAGAAAACATCGTGAGGCAACCACCTGCGAAGAAATTCAACGGTGTGGGGTTGTAAGCCCCCATTAATACATATTTTTTATTAATTTACACTCCTCGGATCGGAGTTTAATACGACTACCCTTCACTCTTATTCTAAGTTGAGTTGCGAATTGTAAGTTATATGTTAGCGGTGAAGCAGCACTCCCCAGTCGGTGTAGTGTCCAGGTGAAGCCCGCTATTTACTTGTTTCTTATTTATTATAATTAATTGCACAACTCCCTATTTATCGCAATCAGAGTGGAACTACGACAAAAGAAACTAATTATGTACAAAGAAACTATAATTTTTCATGTCGCAAAGAACTTGGAATCTAATCATTTATAAAAAACTACTTAATTGAGATTTAAAGGCGTTTCATAAAGCGACCTCGAGCGCTATGTCATTTCGATCTGAATTGAGCTTTCTGCTTCTGTCTTAAAGTGCAAAATGTTGAAAAAAAGGGTTTTTCATTAAAAATATAATATAGAAATATATATAATAAAAATTATATATGTTATTCTAAAAGACATATTTAACGTCACAGTTATTTTTTAACTTGATGTTTAAATTCGCTTTTATTTTAATATTTCAACCATACATGCGGGATAAGGATGTAGCATCGATCAACATTTCCTCAGTGGTAACCAAATCACATCAGCGATGGCGCTAGCTTGATTTTAATTTTTGAATGTTATTCTTTATTATTTACATTGAATATCGTAGTAATTAAAAAACAAACAATACAAATTGCTAATCACATCGCAACCTCTGCTCGTATAATTCATGTGTTGAGCCGTTTCAGACAGAATTTGGGCGCAAGTATTGAAGACATACAGACAAGTACAGAAGATGCACAGATTTTATTAGTCACGTGTGTGTCTTGCTTATAAGAGAGAGACTTTTCCAGAAACTTGTTGACACCCAGTGTTTGTTGTTGTTGTTGTTGAGACTTGAGCAAATAATTCGCTCAGTCGCCAGGATGGCAGCAGACCACGTGACTGAAATACTGCAAAGAATGTTCTGTGGATTTTTACACAGATGTTAAGATGTTTTCCAGGAACGTTAACATTTATATATTTGAAGAGAATATAATTGTACCTTTTATATATTTGAAAAAGAAGTAACAATTTATAAACTCACGTAGGACGGTGAGATAATCATGATACGGAATAACGGAAAATTGAGGAAATAAATAATAGCAAATGAATAGATCGCGCAGCCGAGTTTAGCCAACGCAACTGTAGGCATACAAATCGGATTGAGCGGTTAATGCGAAAAATTAATTCGTTTATTTGTCTACAAATGTAACCAAGCCTTATTGGATTAACGCGAACGTTTCCGAATTAGTTCTAATTTGTCATAATTAAACACAAATCACGATTTGTAAGCTCCAGTAAATTTACTTCTGTGTTTTGCTCGGAAATTTATGTTTTCGAAGGCTAAGTGCGCAACCTATTACTATTTCTCAATTAAAACAGGTAAATTTGGCAATTGAAAAATAATTATGATTATTTAAAAATTGAAGCTTTTATTTACACCGGACAAGGCTCCGGCATTCATTCCTTCATCGATAAAAGCTGGAAGTTAATATTTCATTTTAATCATTATATTGGTTGCATTATTTTCAGATCTTTCTATTTTTTTCAATTCATATGTTTTACAGCTGGTTTGATATAACAACAGCCATTTTAATATTTTTGTGGGTTGAATCTTTTCTGTGTAACCACGTCCATATGTTGTACAATAAATAAATAACTACCTTGACTCCATTGTACGCTCACACGCTACTTAAGAAACATGATTCTATAGTTCAGTCAGTTTGAAATGCCACGATTAAACTCATCAACACATTCATAATAGTGTTTATACAACATTATTAAAAAAAATAAGGGAACACAGAGTTACTTGACTTTATACGTACGGTCACGTCAGGTTTCACATTAACAGTACAACACACGCGGCTATTACGAGCGACAAGAGTTGTCTTAAGATCGATATATAATCTCATTTTGCGTGCTGTGCTGCCGCGTGCGTTGTTCTGAACAACTGTTCGGAACTTGAGAGAGCCTCCTCCAGTGAGAAGGACGGGCAAGAAACCGTGAAATTGCATTTTTTCTTCTCTTTTCCATCGTCATTCATAACATCATGACATGTATTTAATACAGTCATATGTATGTCACTTGAGCATTTGCTCTTTAGCCATCCATCAGATAAATTTACACGCGGGGATAGCAGTTGTTTACCCACACATACACTACACATAGCTCGCTTTGTATTTTTGCCCACTCAATGGAACTGTTTATGTCCAAAGCATTATCTGTTTGATTCTCATTTTCTTATTTAGTTACAGTATAAATTGGTTATAATTACATAGCGATTAGTGTTACGTTAACCTTGCAACACTTGAAACGCTTACTTTGAATGGAATCACACACAATTGTGAACTAGCGGTCTTTTTGTACAATCCTAGTGTGTAGTACTAATATATTTTTATATAAAAATAAGTATATTGTGAATTGGCGTTAAATTATAAAATAGTTTGATTAGAATTTGACTTTTAGAAATGAAACTCATTGCTGTATCTTATATATAACATGTTTTAAATAAATTGAAATATTCGTTATCACAGCTCATATACGACCCCACCGAGGGGCACGAGCCTACCCTAACTATGTAAGGGCGATCAGGCCTTAGTCAACCACGCTGGTACAGTACCTTAGAATCTCTTGACAGATGTATGCACGTTGCATCCCGATGTTTTCCTTCACCGTAGGAGCGTGAGATAAATGTACATATGAAATTCGAAGAGCTTATTGATACATGGCGTGTTCGTTCCCGAGTCCCATAAATCATCCGACCCGCAGACCAGTGTAGCTACCGTGAGTTTACATTCGTTTGCAAACGATATTTTGTATGCAAACTTTGTGCAGCGCGCCTAGCGGAACGTAATTGTAATTCTTTGTAGTAAACTGACATGACTTCTGTGGTTTAATGTACATCAAATACCTATCGAAAACGATAGCAAACTCATGGTAGAGCCGATGTGCAGAGATCACAGCGCTACGACGCCCACCAATTTAAATATTACCTCTTATAACTTGGTAGTATGGACATATTTATTCTTCATAACAATCATGAAATCTTTTTCATCTTTAAAATAATTAACTATCTGCATGATTTTAAATTTGCGCATTCCCTCGCAGAACCTGAGGAACGCACCATTAGAATTTCACGTACCTCGTACTGGCAAAGAAAGATTATAAAAAAAATGTTCATGAAATAATCTTTGTCATTCAGTTCAAACATTGCATTGTATGTAAACGTACGCACGTTAGCACATTCTGTGTTTTTCTTTTGTTGTAAAAACTAGTGCAGCGAGAGTGGTACGACGTAAGCCAATTTTCCATGGTGGTGGAGCAGTGACCTCGATCGTTTCACTTTCGGCTGCGCGCGGGCCGTGTCCAAGTGTCCAAGCGCCCCCCAACTGCGGCCAGATTCCAAATCTGGCGCTCGATGTTAACTCAATTACGTCCACAGTTCGTTGCTTCCGCAATGTGTGCCGCGAGCACCAACGCGTCACAATGGACCACGGCTCCATGCTTCTTAGATCGTGCTGCTTAATGGTCTTGTTATTATGATATGAGTTTGTAGTTAGTTCATGCCTGAGTGATGAAAATTTATAAATAGTTATTATAATTATTTATTACACATTTACCAATTAGCCTATCCCAAAATTTCTATAACACATCCCTTATTAGGATCTAGGGTAATGGACAGTCATACGTATGTTATACATATATAAATATTTTTTATAGAAATATATATTAATAACCATGAGTAAGTCATAAGTGCTCGCATTTATTTCATTTAACGTACCGTCTGTAATAAACTAGAGGCACTTTTATGGGAAAATGCATGCCCTTTTACTTACAATAAAGTTCCATAAAGTATTATCCACTTTTTACCTTTCCACAGATTAAAATTAATTGTCAAAACTACTCTTATGAAAAAAGGTTATTACTTCATAGTTATGGACCTATTATTTATGTAAAATTGTTTTTATTTTTTGTCATTCGAAGATGATGTGGATGATTCGTAATACAGGTTGTACAATTGCGATAGTGCGTAAACCATTTATTAAAAACAAAATTTTAAAAATATTTTAATAAGTCACATACCCGCAATTTGGCTTATAATTCATCTACGTAAGGAAACTGCTGCGCAACCTACTACAGTCTGCAGTTTGGTAGGTTCGGTGAAGTGGAGAAACTTATTACAAGGACACAGTTCAGATCTAAATGAGAACAGCCAAACAAAAAGCACGGACGAGTCCGCAGAGGAAAGAGTTTGCTAATAAAGGAAGGCTAAAAACGTTTAACAATTATGTTGCTGTAGCAGTCTGTAAATACGATAGTGAAAATTTCCATTAGCTCTAGTTATCACGTGTAAAGCTGCAAAGAACGTTCCACTAGTGTTATTATTACACGTACCATACAACTTAACTGCACCTAATGTAATTTTTGTTCATAAAACTTCATTCTTAAATACATAAAATAAAGTCGTGCAACTTACATCAACAATACGTTATAACGGTTGAACTGAGTAATCACCAAAATATTGGGTTTCGGTTCCTCTAAATATTAGCTAGCAGATTAAATATATTATGTAGCCGATACTGCTTTCTTCCCCAGTTCCTAGCTTACATTGTTATAAACCTGCTTAACAACAAACAAACATCTCCAAAAAGTCTCGATGTTCAATGGTCTTCGACATGATTTGTCATATGTCATTTGTTTTGCCAAATTTAGAACTAAATAAAAACCTGGCTATTAATTAGGTCGGATTCACAATTAATATTATATCAGTAGCATGACACGAGAATTAACAGTTTAGAACCGCGGCACACGCGCATTTCATATAAACATATTTACGCAGCTGTCAGTTCGTAACGTTGCCACAGCGCTCCATTGACGCGACACCGAACGCTCTTGTGGAACTGCTTAGGTCAGACAAGTTGACGGTTCCGAAGTCAACATACCACTCGGATACCACAAATATAGATTTCGTAATGACGGTGAAAGTTACTGAAGTCGCAATAGGAGAAAAAAAACTCTTATATTGTTTCTTTATTGGGAAAGATACAGCCTCTTTAATACATATTACTAAACTGACGGCCTGTGAGGTAAGAAAACGCAGCCTTCGTAGACTTTCCATGAGTTATACCGATGATTCGGTGAAGATCGTAGGCGCTGGACGCTTGCGGCTCAGAGCCGATCAGTAAGGAAATCCTTAGGAGAGAGAATCCTAGTGCGGATTGGTTGACTTCACAAACTCTTCTGCTTACAATTAGCAGAAAGAGTTTTGGCATTTAGAAAGATTAAAACATAAAGTTCTGGGGGAGTCTATACCAAGATGATCAGCTTGGGTACCTTCGTCTGACCTATTCTTAGAGCAACTCAGAAGTACTGCTGTGTTCAGGTTTCAAAGCTGAATATGATATGGCGATGAATGGCAGTGTACCGGACATGTCATGTAACAGATTGACATTGTACGGTGTTGCTGATGTGGGGGTTGCGGAGTTGCTGCGAATGTCACAAGAGTTTCACAGTCTCCTTGTACGCCAGTGCACTTGTTAATTTTTTTATTTTATTTAGAAAACATACAGCATTTATGACTATGTAATAAACATATTTAGTTAACTAACTACCATTAACATGTTTTCACATATAGAGTATAGACTATATATACTAGCTGGTAATGACAAGAAAAGGCTAACATATACTTAAAAATAAAGAAATGATAAGTCTTTGCTACTAAAATTAATTAAGATTTTCCTATGAGTGAACATTGAACCAATCAGATGACATACATTTTTTTACACTTTTAATACTTGAAATAAACAAATCTATCTCGGAACGATCAGCCAATGAATTAAAAGCGCTAGCAAATCTGATAATGAAAGAGTTTTTCCTATACTTAGTAGAAACACGTGGCAAAGAAAGAGTCAATTTTCGTCTAATAGTTCTTCCGGGGGCTCTAATATTTATTAATTTATTAAGAGTTATTAATTTATTAATATTTATTAAGAAAGAGATATTCTTCGATATGAGTTTAAGTTATGAAAAACCCCTCAGAAGAAGTGCGCTTCTGTTCTATGAATCGCATTATAGACACATGAAATCTTTTGTACTTTAAAACAGATACATCCGTTCAATGCCATTTTCTCACCGAGGACGCGTGTTTTATTTCCTTTTAAAAATGATTCCATTTTCTTTATTGTTTGGGTCGTGAAACGGAGAGAACTAGTGGATGGTGATGGTATTTCCTAGTTAAAATGAAATAAGCGAATCGAGCGAAACATGGGTTATATTTCAGTATTTACAAAAGAAAAACACAGACAGTTATATAAAGCGAAATGAAGTTACGTGACACAAGCAATCAAAATCAGACAATTTCAACAAGTAATAGACAAACATATATAAAGTAGTAGAAAAGTTATAATAAGTCTTTAAAAATACTTAAACCTAAAAAGGCTCGGCAACATACCGGCCCCTTGTGCAGAAAAGCACAAATTTTATTAACGAGGTAAACAAATTAGTTTTCGCCGGGGGCGGCGCAACGTGCCACCGGCCGTTACACGTCCACTACTCTGACCACTCCGTCTTTCCCAGAATGTAGAGCAGCAACACGACCACGTGGCCAGGTACCTCGAGGCAAATTCTCATCAACAATGAGGACAGGATCTCCGACTGCAAGCTCTACTGATTGGCTACCTGGTTGGCGAGGTTGTAGAGTAGGCAAAATCTCTCGAACCCAAGCGGGTGTGCAGATGGGCGTGGCGTGCTGGCAGCTGTACTGCCTGGAGCACGGCATCCGACCCGACGGCACGCTGCCCGCCGTCGCCACAGCGTCGGATTCCTGCTTCAACACGTTCTTCTCGGAAGCCGACCGCGGCAAGATGGTACCGAGGGTTGTAATGGTTGATTTGGAAGCAACTGTCATTGATGAAGTGCGATCCGGCTCGAAGGACCAAAAATGAAACGGAGAGAACTAGTGGATGGTGATGGTATTTCCTAGTTAAAATGAAATAAGCGAATCGAGCGAAACATGGGTTATATTTCAGTATTTACAAAAGAAAAACACAGACAGTTATATAAAGCGAAATGAAGTTACGTGACACAAGCAATCAAAATCAGACAATTTCAACAAGTAATAGACAAACATATATAAAGTAGTAGAAAAGTTATAATAAGTCTTTAAAAATACTTAAACCTAAAAAGGCTCGGCAACAGGTCGGCTCTTAGCTGTTTATTTTAACGATATATGTTGATGATGAGAATTAGTAGAGAATAAATAAATAAATAAATATTTCTTACATTTACACCAATTAGCCTAGCCCAAAGTAATCTCTATAAGGCTTGTGTTATGGAAATTAGGGTAAGGGATAGACTTTTATATATTAAAAATATATAATTATTTTTGATGGAAATATAAATTAATAACCATGACTAAAGTACAAATGCTCGCATTTATCACACAAGCATCTGCGCCCACCGGGACTTGAACCCGGGACCTCAGAGATGGCTACATCTTGAAACCAGTGTATTAACCACTCAACTACGGAGGTCATCTAAAATTTGTGAATTTGATATATTGTTATCAACAAATTAATTAAATTTCATTTAGCTTGATCAGTAACAATTCAACCAAGACTTCTTACAAGTCATTTATTGTTAATATTGGCTCGAGGTGGATAAGGTGAAAATTTCTTTTGCAATATCTAACCTGTTGAATTCCCACAACAGCCTGATTTTGTTCATTTCACTGTTATAAGTCTATCCTGGAAATTAGTATACAATTTTACGATGCATATGTTTGGGCTCTAAAGCCGAAGCTATAATTTTAAAAACAAAATACAAGCAGGAGGACACGGTTAACGAAATGGAGTTAGGCCAAGATGGCAGGGAAAGTGTACACAATCGACTAGTACTACTAACAAAACTAATAAGGAAATGGCGGTTTGTCGGACGGAAGCTTGCGCAAGAGTCACTAGCGCACTGATAAGATCACAAGTCCAGCCGAGAATTCTATTCATTTAACATGACTCGATCGAACGTCTAGCAGCGAGGCCTTTGTAGATTCATCAGACATTTGAGAATAATTTAGAAACAAACATATCTCGTTAATAATATTCGAGTGGGCATTAAAAACATATCGAAAAGTTATGAAAAGAGTACAAAGTACAATCAAATCGTATCAACTTGCTAAAAATATAATTACAATTTAAACACATTATATTGATTGAAGATTTTAATTATATAATTATGTATATAACCTAAAATAGAACTAAATCAAGAAATAGATAAATAAACGAATAAATTTATTTGATAGTGTAAATATGTTAAAAAACTTTAAAGTTCATTTTTTAATTCGAGTCAGTAAAATGACATTTCCAGTGTCATGTGTCACAAATCATATTATTTAATATGGTATGTATTACATATTTACAATAAAAAAACGCTTTGATACCTAGTAAAATAAAGCATTACTAAATGTCTAAATCTATTGATTGCCGAACATCACTATTGTAGTGGGTTGTAGTGGGTCACCCTTTTTTGTATCAGTGACAGTTGCACTTGCCATTTTACTGGCTCGAATTAAAAATCGTAGTTTAGATGTCTTACATGGACGTGCTGATGTTAATAAATTCCTTGATGCTATAATAATTGAATTTACAGAACCATACCAACACCTCTTAAATTATTTACATAAGTATTTAAGGTATTTGGTGTTTTATTGTTTACAGAAAGCAATCGTAATCCGATTGATATGATAACAGTAGATGTTGAAACAAATACTATTTTTTTTGGCAAACTTATTATTATTTTTTATTACAAATAGCCCTTTGCGAAATTGTGAGGAACAGAGGTTGTTTTAATTTATTAAAGTCTCTAAAAGTCGCCGATTATTTATCTCTGATTCAATAGTGACCAAACAGTAAAGTTTGACCATGCAAACATTATTGACGTGTTAAAAACTTTACCGTGTAGTAATCTAAAATTAAGGAACTTCAAGAACTGTTATTTATAAAAGTTATATAGTGCGATTTTGTTCCATCTTGCTTTAGTCTATTTAATCGATTATGCTTGTTGCTGTTATGTCATTTGTTTATTGATGTAATTGGCTCCGTTGACCGACAAACTTTTTCCTTGTGCGAATCTGGCTTTGACTTCCATGAGGTCAACTGCCAATTGTAATCAATTAGATTTAGTTTTAATGTTTGATCTTATTTTCTTGTGTAATATAATAATAAATCTCAACGGCATAACTATTTGTGATGTTGTTGCTAGTGTTTTATAGATCTTATAGTCACCTATTGAATCGCAAGCACTGAGTAATTACGAGTACTTTATATTTCATTAGTTAGGTGACGGAAACTCGCAAAAATTCCGAATTAATTATGACTCCGGGACCAAATAAACAAATACACGTAAGAGATTGCTGATTAGATTAGACTGAGAGAATTAGTGATTCGTGAACCATAGATTATATGCCGATTTTAAAGACATACCTACGAGGGTGGGACGAAAAGTTCGCGGAATGAGGGGTATGGAGGGGGGAATGGTGAGTTTTTACTACCTACACTAGTTTTGACACTCATTAAGAGTAGAAATACTAAGTTTAAAGAAAATAGGTCATAATTACCTGAGCTACACATCAATCAACAAATCAATCCGGAAGAAAATTTGCAACATGGAGAAAATTGAGTTTCGCGCAGTCATCAAGTTCCTTACCAAACAAGAAGGTTTCCCCAGACTATTTTGAAAGAGATGCCATCTGTTTACGGTGACTCTTACCCTGGTAAAACTACGGCAGGAAACGTGGAAAAACTTGAAAAAATTGGTCGTAATGGAAGATGCCCGTTTAAAGAAAAAACAGCTTGCAGAAATGATTGGAGAATCAGCTACAACCATTTTGAACGTCCTACACGACCATCTTGGCATGTCAAAGGTGTGTGCAAGATGGGTGCCGAGAATGCTCACGCCACACCAGAAGCAGCGGCGAGTTGAGTGCTATCGCGAGTTTTTAGCGCTCTGTGCTGAACAAAGGATGAAGTTTTGAACCGAATTGTGACTGTAGATGAAACTTGAGTTCATAATTATGAGCCTGAGTCCAAACAAGACTCCATGCAGTGGCACAAAAATGGTACAGAGAAATTCATAGTGTCTCCTGACGGAGACACTACTGGACGAGAGACACTTCCGGCTGACGCTGGAAAACTCATGGCCGCTGTTTTCTAGGATTCAGAGGAAATCGGCCTTATTGATTATAAAGAAAAGGGTGTCTCTGTTACTGGAGAGTACTACGCTGCACTATTAGAACATCTGCGAGATGCTATAAAAGAAAAAAGACGGGGAAAATTGACTAAAGATACCCGTGCACAAGGCGCAAGTTGCGATGGCTGCTGTTCAAAGAGTGGGCTGCGAAATCTTGGAACATCCTCCCTATAGCCCAGGTTTAGCCCCAAGACATTATTATTTGTTCTCAAAAATTAAAAAAAAGCTTTTCAGCGATGAAGAAGTGAAGAGCGCAATTTCGGCCTATTTTGACGACTAAGATAAATCTTTTTTTTTTCTATTAATAATATTAATAAATAATTGACAAGTCTAATAAATGTATTAGAATTAGGGGGAATAAATTGTAAAGGAAAAATAATTTTGTTTTTTATTTCTTACTTTTTACTCTCCATTCCGCGAACTTTTTGACCCACCCTCGTATTTATAACAAAATAATTGTAACACGATATTTTTGAATTTCCACTGCCAATATAGCAAGCAGTCGTACAACATAGACGCTGTTAGTAACTGTCGGTGTATGGTTATCAACTTAACAAGGAAAGTTATATATTGATGTAGTTTTGTATCACCAAACTAAGAGAAATAATCATAGTGGCACTAAATTTATATATTACAAATGAACTTTAAGGGACAATAGCTTCTACAATCTGTGGCTTTTTGTAACTTCAGATATGTCTTCTTAGGTAGCGGCTCGGATTATTCGGGTCAGGACCACTGACATTGTCAGTCGGAAGATTATTATCTTCATCTGGTGTCAACGTACGTGATATTACCTTGACAGGATGACCTCAAGGGAGTAAGAGAGTATCAGAGCTTCTTCAGTTTGATAGTTATGGTATCAAGAATCATTCATTAATTAAATTGGTTATTTGCATAATTTTCACATATTCCATCAATTAATGGACCAAATAGTACTGTCAACGCAGCGTTTTTATCTTCCAATCATCTCAACATTGATTGATCCATATTCACCTGCTATCCTGATAAAGACTCCCTGTCATTTTCATCAAACAATTAATGAATCGCAGACTTATCACTATTTAATGTCAGATTGTGATTATTAACACAACCGCTAGTTTTTCTGTCACAACCACGATACATAATTACGACGATAAAGAAAAACACGAGCGAACCACATAGGTCGCATAATCCCTGAAGTAGGACGAAAAGTTGGTATAAACTAAATTAGTCGGCAGTCATAGTTAGGTGAACGCTAATGACGTCATTTGGACGTCTAACCCAGTTCAACGAGTGCTTAACACACGGCCTCGATGCTCAAACTTACGGCTAAGATTGATGGCGACACGTGTGATTCACGTAGGTGAGGATATTTGGATCAAGCTGCTTAACTACTCTTTAACGGATTTTATATATAAAAACCGACAAGATTTAAGTAACAATTTTAAAATTGAAGAACAAAGAGTTCCATAACGCACTATATATCATCAGTTTGTGTCAGGTGGAATTAACATACCTATTTCTTTAGTTCCAATTCGTTGCTTTGTACTTTGCCATACCATCCGATGGTATGGATGGTTGGACACGACGTAGGTGGTATCGCTTCGCATTGCCGATTCTTTGAACGGTGGAACTTGGCGGTAAGAGTAACAGAGACAGAAAGCGAGTCTGCTTTATCAACAAGTATGAAAAACTTGAGTTTTCCGTGCCAAAGGGTTCATCTCCAGCTTGACCGTACGAATGTTTAGTTTTAAGGTGTGAGGGCCGGATGCTTTGCCGATATTTCTCAATATGTCGTCCTAATTTTACATAATATCGCACTTGTACTTTATAATAGACTAGCTGGTGCCCGCAACTTCGTCAAAATTTGAACAATTCACACAATCCTTACAGAGGCACAGATTTTTTCATCAATAGATAGAGTGATTCTTGAGCACGGTTTTGCCGTATTTTTTATCTCGGAAAAAACGGATAGTCCCACGGGAAGCGCGATAAAACCTTCGCGCCATAAACCGACTTCCGCGCATATGTAGTAGTGGGCAAAAGCTATGACCCTTAACCCTCTATAGACCCAATCCCGAAATCCACGCGGGCGAAGCCGCGGGCAGAAAGCTAGTATCATTATAAATTGTAGCCTATGTGTTTTTCTGATGTATAAACTATATTATTGCAGTTTTAATAAAAGCCATTCAATAGCCAAGCCATCTTCAAATTCAATCACCCAGCTTGATAATGGGTATTCGTGGTATTAGATATTGCGCTCTATTTTCGAGCTGATCTGACTGGTGTCTCTATGGAATTACAAGATTATCCTCGTCCTAGTCTCGGCAGGTCACTGACGTGTGAATTAAGTGAGCGGAGCAATTATAGTCAAAGTCAAAGCATTGTCGCTATAGTCAAGGTCTCCTACAGATTTTGATCGAAGTTTTCTTCTTCCGATCCCTGGGTTGCCTCAATTATTGACAGAGTTGTTTAGTTTCGTTTTGTTCACTTGGCTTCTTGTCTGGAGAGTTCACCTAACCGCTCAGACGTCATTATGAAAGCGACACTCTGACTGACTCTGTACACCGCACGTTTGTCAGCGACCTGCACCAGCCCGCTTGTAACCTCATTACCCATTCACGCGAACGCCAGAACGAATAATTGGATAGAAGCATGTGACTACAGAATTAGGCGAACGCCGCTAAAGTTGATTTTAATTATAGGGAAATTTGTTTATTTACGCGTAATTTTGTTGATTTGCGACTTTTAGACTAGTGGTTGTAGTAGTAATATTTAATCGTGAACATAATTTTATGTTGTGAATTCATACAAAGTGTAAAAATTTTATTATGTATTATGCAGCTACATTTCTTGCCAACTCTAGACGTAATAATAAAACTAAAAGGTAAATTAAAATAAGGGAAGATGAAGACCCATTATATTGGATCACATGTAGGGAATTTTGCTATTTACATCAGCTAAAGCAGAGGAGGTTTTTTATTACAAAATGTCAAGTCACCCCCGAGGGAGACTCACAACATGGAATAAAATCCTAATTTTATTCTATGTTGTGAATGCAGTTAGAAACATAACATCTCACATATTATTATATATAACAAAAATTTGTTTCGTGCGGGAATCGAGCCCGCAGCTCGCTGCGTAGTAACTAATCACTCGACCACTGCGCCACACGTGTCATCAAAAAGTTTAATTGTAACCTGTCTATTAGGCATTGGATAATGAAATAGCCCAGACGAAAATGGTTGTATTGTATTGAAATAAAACTACAAGTGCTCGGCATAGACTAAAATATATTTCTATTTTTACCCACTGGGCCACAAACCACAGTTTAACATGCATAATACCAGATGGTGCTACTAGACTCAAATATATTATTTTGATACATATTTAACATCTCGTTATCTAATTTGAGTAATTTTGATGTACGTAAAAATATAATTATCGGTTTTATTTTTAAATAAATGCATTAGTTACATTTTAAAAAAATATGTAGTTCAAATAAAATAACAACATTTTAGGCTTTCTTACATTAAATATAATGTATTTTTATTATAGAAAGTATATCTGTAAACGAACAAATAACAAAGTTATTTGGAATTTTATTTATAATAACCGCAAATACATCGTTACTTCAATAATATTTCTCGGGTGAAAGAGTAGGTATTCTTATTATTTATAGAATAAAAAATATTCATGTACCCCATTACAGCCTTGTCACATAACCGAATATCTTACGACCAAAAGTATTAGGACTTTTGAATGCGGCGTGAAAAGCTGCGGAAGCTAAGTGGGTCTGCTGGTAAGAAACATCTTAGGCTCGGCTAAGTCACTACTAATGAATGACGGTCAAGGAATAATTCAGTTAGATCGAACTCAATGCAGCCCGGATGAGAGTTTATTCCGCGAGGTGAGACTTGAGAAGGTGCAGTTGATTCGCGTTCAAACTGCACTTTGGTAGTGCAAGCGCGTACAGCGCTGCTGTACAGAGCTGCCCGCTAACGAGACGCAAGAGCGGCGCACACGCAGGGACGCTGCGTGGAGACAGCGTGCGAGGAGCCGCGGCGGTCGCGGTCCAGGGCGCACGTTTTACGCTTTCTATAAGACCATTCCTCTCGGCCTCTTCACGCAACGAGGGACACACGAACTGACATTGTCAGTACAGCTTTTCCAAGATATTTAGTGAGATATTACTCTGCAGCGGGCTCTGCAGAATATCCTAGTTGAAGTGTCCTAGTTCCTGCGTACAGCTCTCAATCCCACGTATTACAAAGCCACCATTATTGGAAATTATATATTTTTTATTTATATATGTATTTCAATATTTAGTTCTATCATCGTGCATTGTCGTCGACACGAAAAGACCTGGCATATTTCTAGAGATGTTTATGAATTCATGTCGAGTCTATTTGTAAAGGTCCTTTAAAGGTTATCGCATTAAAATTGTACTGTCTTTTTTCACAAACCACTATAGTAATATATAATTTTGCGTGGATAATCCTATTATTCTACATTAGTGGTATATATCAAGGTGCTTTGGTCTCTGCACTGATCTACGAATCAGACAATTTGCAGGGCCCGAGGTCTGTGTGTTTTTTGTTTTTCAATTGTCCCATGTTCACGTACCTGATGCTCCATGTATGCTTTGTCCCGCCGTATTTACATTTCACATTATTTACTTTAATGTATAATAGTTTAAAATTTTAAATATTTATCAAGCTTATTCGAAAATGTCTCCATTGGCTGCAATAAATTCTTTCTTCAATGGATGGTCCCGTTGTAAATAGAAGCACGCACTCTTTCCATGTGAGAATACTTCACATGAGATTAATGGATGAATGAATGCTTTAGGCACTCCAAATATCATGGTGTTTAGAGCATGCTATACTCTCACGAAGGACTGCCTATAAATAATAATTCAGCGGGATAAGATGGCGGCCAGTCTTCAGCTCTGATGAAGTCCAGAACATTCCTTTTCAACCAAACTTCGGTGGATCGATCTTAATGACTCAGCGCGGTTGCTGAAAATACTATTTTTGGTTGTAGAAGAGGAAGTTGTTAAGGGGCTTAACCACCTCCTCAAGAATGATATCTTGATACACATCTGCTGATGTCTTTTTCGCAAAAATAAATCTCAGCCACTACTTCATAATGAACACCACCACACTATCACTGAAGACGAATAATGTTTAAGTTGCACTGATTTGTCTTATAAATGTTTTTCATCAGTCGCCTTTCGTCCATCCTTCCTGCGTGTCCAAAATGCCCCTCAAAGTTGTAATTTCCACTGCATTTTGCTTTCACCATTTAACCTTCTTTTGCACGTGGCATGCTTATGTATGGATGTAGGGATCAGCATACCTCCATGTACGGTCAAACGCGTATTTTTAGAACCTCAATAAATAGCCTCATTGTCAGTCAGTTCACTTTGTTTCCAATCCTTACTCTTCTATAAATTCTTCCTTCAAATTTGATTCCCTTAAAAATCGACCAGATCTTTTTCTGTGACACACAGGGCGGTTTCATTGTACCTACGGATTCTAAGGTTAATAAGGTTGGTTCACCTTTAAAAAAGAAATCTGAAAAATATTTGAATCGTGCAAGTAATGTAAAATTAAAAGGCGCCAAGTTAACAAAAAGCCCTGAGGGCGCGTTCTGCTTCGTTACTTCCGTTTCATGTAACGAAATAGGCGAATAAAAAACTAAGGTTTCTCGAGGAGGCTCTACCGAACCTACCGCGCAGTGGCCGTTTGTTTCGTGGCTGCAGTGCGCGCCAAGGTCGCCCTGCCTCGTCTGCAACAAGGGCACATCCGCCATTTGCAATAGAATGGCAATACTTATTAGTTTTTTCTTTCGAGTACAAAAGATGTTGACGGTTTTACAATCACTGCTAATTTCTCGCTTCTCTTTTACGTCGTTACGGTTAGGCATAGTTATAGTAGTATTTTCAAGTATGATTTATTTCCGACTGTTAGTTTTGGTTGAAAAAGTTATAATTGGAGTGTGAAGGAATTGTACATTTCGATTCAATCACCGAAAGTATTCAATTCTTCATGAGCCCCGGTTCAATGTGCATCGAACGTGGTTATCCATTACATACGTAAAAAATAATAGGAATTTCCCATCAACCGATAAAAAAAACATTTTTGTGTTATCAAACTGCAGTTGGCAATTTCGTCGTGGAACGAGTTAACATTATTTTTATTTGTCATGAAAGAATCTTAATAATCAGACGACACAACGAAAAGATCCATCATTGTTTTATTTGTTTACTTTTTACTAACAATTCTATTTTATTTTAATTCGATTTTATTTCATTCTATTTAACTGAATTGATTGTAGTTTAGTTAAATTCAATAAATATATGGTTTGATATTATTTTCTAATTAAATTTATTTGATTGAATTATATTAAAGAGTGTGACTTGCTTCGCGTTTCAGAGGCAACAGGCGTCGACAGTACGTATAAGGTTCGTACCTTACATAATACCTATAAGTCTACCTCAGGAAATACCTCGTGCATGTACCTCGGGAACAGACATTTACCTTCGTTGTCGCGTCAGCCTGCTGCGCTCATGGTCTGAAACAAACGAACTTTCATTAACTAAATTAAATCAGTAGAACACAAGTGATTTTCATTTCAAATTAAAAATAGTCAACCAAACAAATAAATACTTATAAATTTCGAAGTGCGCATAAACACTGGCGAAATTTCATTTTTTGGTGTCAATCAAACTTAGCTGTAAGGGGTTGTCTCGCCTGTCTGTCTACGCCTGATCCGTATTGTGAAAAAAATATTCCACGTTGCAATTTACGAGCTTTTCACATAATTATGGCACATTTTGTGTCAATACGAGTACATTTAATATGGGCTCAAGCTACGAGAGAAATTTCACCAGGAACCACGGGAAAATGCCAAAGCCTGAGACGTAATTAACAACATGCTGCCACGAATATCTGTAATTAACATCATGCTGCCACGAATATTTCGTGAAAATAACTTGTACCTATTAATTTTGTTTTATTGTAAATCTCTTAAAACTGTAACTTTTACACCGACTTATTTGCTTCGAACCAGAGATGGTCAAAGGTAGATTTAAGTTCACCCAGCAACGGCTGAGGCTTTACACATTTACCTTAACACAGCTCTTATCTAACTTGTTATATTGGCTTGTTTTATAGTGCATATATAAAATTTGATATGTAGCTGACAGTAGTTTAAGTAAGTACATCACGTAAAGCGCTTCTCGCGATGTTTCAACCAGCATGCAACTTACTCGGATCAATAAAACAGCACAAAGGAATATTACAAAATATTTGAATAGCGCTCGATAAGTTAATAAGGTTATTTTTATCTGTTATGAATATTGATACTGGTAATTAATATGCTAATTATATTTATACTGTTGATGTCAGATTTCTCGCAAAAAATAAGTGAATTTTATTATATCGGACTTATTAAATTAGCAGACAGTAAATTTATGTTTATATGTGTATTAATTGACCAATTAAGTACAAACAATTAAACAAACCCGCCGCTCCAACGTAGATGCTACAAGAAACTATAATACTCATAGAAGCTCGCTATGTGTGGTCGCAGCGAGTACCTACTTGAGTACTTGTCGAATTCACTGACAGTACAACGTTTCCGAGAATTGATTCCATTAGACTTGTGCAGAAGAAGTTACTTTAGTTACAAGAAAACAACGATTCGCGCTATTATAATTTGAGCCCAAAAGAATCTCTGAACGACTTATTTATAAGAAATTGACATTAGCAAGCCATATAGACAAATATATGAAAATTTTATTTTTATTTTACAAGATTGTAATATAATTAGTAAATACTCAAACACTCGTAAATAAAAAAAAAACTTAGACAAAATTCAAAAAATTCTGACTTTCCATAAACTACACATGTTAATAAAACCCCTATAGTTAAAGGCTAGCATTAGTTTTCTGGCTGGGCTAGCACCAGCTATAAGGTGCCTATCTGGCTAGGCTAGCATTAGTTTTCTGGCTAATATCCTTTACAATGCAAGATCTGAGTGTAGGTCAAGTGTGATTCAGCAAAATGATAATTACAAATAGGAACATAAAACGCGCGCGATCCGATATTTGTATATAAAATGTAAGTTTATTTTAATAGATTCGTATGTCCTAGCGCCAGCAGTCGCGTGACTGTATCGAAATGTCAACAGTGCACTGATTGCCGTACTTACCTGCCCGCCATTTCAGTAGAACCCTGGCTGTATGCAATCATACACGGATTGGAAGCTCTCGGAAAAATAGGCACGTAAAAACATTTTCGTGTGCTTTGATCCAAATTAGACTCATATTGTGAAAGCGGTATGGTTAAAATTTCAATAGACACATTTACGGTTAGCGCGTCAGGGGTGGTCGAACTATATACGTTTTAGTTTAAGGTGAATGACTGGACAGCAGGGAACAGATAATAAATGTCACAGGACTGAAACATACATCTGGAGACCTATTTTTGAATTACGAATGCGACTTCGAAATCACCGATGTGACTAAAATCACCAATTTTCAATAATTGTTATTTTTGAATATCACTGATGTGACTACCTTAGTCACAGGTGTGTGATTTCATTACGAGTGCCCTCACCCACTCGTAATCAAGTCATACTATTTTTCAGTCTATATATGCAATATTCATATATATATATATATATATATATATATATACAAAAATATGTCTCCTGGTGCAGTACCTACTGCAGCATGCGTAGAATGACACCCCTCGACTATATTCAAACGTCTGTAATGTAATTGTCTATCCGTCCATCCATATTTCGAAGCGGCTTTTGTTTTAGCTTGAAATAAGCATCGATTCGTCGGTTTTAGGTTTTCAGAGATAATCATCTTTTATTAATTTTTAGTCTCACATGTATAATAACATTTTTCTTCGAGTTTACAAAGAGATTTGCAATTTAACCTTAGTTTTTTAACTTAGATATTTAGAATTAGATCGCAGCGTGTCAGAATGGAAGTAAAGTATATTATACAAAGTATAAACCAAATACAGTTTGTTTTACTTTTATTAATTATCCAACATAATTTCGTAACAGAGGCAGATTTTACGCGTTGGCTTTGAAATGCTTTTGTCGCTCGTAATAACAATAGGCTTGTTGCCTAAATTTCAGTAGTTAGATACTAATATACCTTGATGCCTATTCTATACAAAATAATTATTATTTTTGAAAAAAAATGCTTATTTATAAGAATAATTTTGCATTTACTTAAATATTTGACATTAGTCATCAAAAACGCTCATGACTGTCATGGCGTCTTGAATGACGTCACGCCGTGCAAAACACAGCTGTTTTAGTATCGGAATATTCGTATTGTGAAGTTATTTTAATAAAAAATGGATTCATCGTATTACAAGTACTGCATAGTGCCCTAGTGTACAAGCACAAGTATAAAAACACCAAAAAAATTATTTATATACGTGCCAAACAATCAGCAGATACGTAAAAAGTAGCTAACACGCGCGAGAAGGAATGATGCCCATTCTTTTTCGCACTTCCACAAGACACTTGGGAATGACATTCTGACTTTGACGTTTCGCACGGCGTGACGTAACACTTTTTAATTGGTGTTTGCTGTCACGTGACTTATGGCTTATTTTGTGCAATTTTATTTTATAAAAATATAAATAATCAGAAGTTATTATTTTATAAAAGTTTGTTTTTTCATAATTAAATGATCATCTTAATAGTTATGCAACCTAATGCATCAGATTTGTTCATAGTGGATACAAGCCTATTGGTTTCGCGGTGTTAGTGTAAAGGTTGACGTATCACTGACAGTACCTAAGACCGAAAGCGTTTTATAAAAAGGAATGTCACTCGCAACTGACGCACCTTCCGTCCATTAGCTTACAAAACCACGAACGTTTAATACGCGTGATTGCTGACATTACTTTTGTTGTACAATAATCATACGCGAAACGAATATTAAATTTATACCTATGCAGGTGCGTCCACTACAACGATTTACAAACCTAAATCACCGCTACCATATTACAATGACATATTATAATACATAATTATAATGACATTTCGTCAACACATATTTCCCGTTTGTTTTTTTTTTGTATTTAATACACGCGGCTGAATTGCTTCAGGTGAATGAAATCTGCTAGTGGACTTATCCCCATTTAGTTGAATGTGTCGCGGAATATTCACCCAGTTATCCAGCAAAACTAGATATTAATATATAAGATATAATGTGCCGCCATTTCCATGTAAATATTAATATAAACATCGCTCTAAGTTGCGAGGTTGAGTTCACCTAGATTAGTTTTAACCATTTATTCGATATTGATTCTACGAGTACTTTCATATAAAACACAGAAGACCACAGTAGATGAGTTCGAATTTGTCCGCAGCTCCCAAGATTCTTGAGAAATACAATTCCTATTCTTTTAGTATTCACCGCAAGGTTATGGGATTCTATCCGTCAAATGCTAGTCTGTCAATGTCGGTGTATTTTTTGGTTACTATCCGAATTTATGATTATGAATTATTTTTATCTTGAACAAATATATTTTTCGCGTATTAACGCGGGCTAAAAAGCTAGTATTGAATAAAAAAAAATGCAAATTTCAAATTTCCAGTAACGTACCAAATTCCACGACGGTTTGAGTAATGTTTCTGTGTCAAGTGATCACCTTGCCAATACACCTCCATGACGAGTCCATTACCGATATATCATTTCCCCCGTGAGCCAGCCAAGGCGCCACACGGCGGAGAGGTTTCATAACATGAGACTGCGGCTTGCGACACCAGCGATTAGGGAACAACATGGCTATCGTTGTTATTCTCTTAGGCACAGAGTCGAAATTCGTGACATGTTTATTATATTGAAAAGAACAATAGCAAAGGAAAAACCACTTTGTCTAATATAATCTTGATACGACTTTGAAACGTCTTAAGGCATTGTTTTGAGAACGAAGACATACTAGCAGCTCATTAAATGAAACAGAATCTGGTACTCTTGACAGTACCTAATGATTTTTATGATCCGCTGTTAACTGCCAGACTTCATCAGTCTCACTTTGAAAATTAGTTTGCAAGATGCGAAATTTTTGGTGGGTCGTCATCCTGACGAATAGTTTTGCTGTACGAGAATTGAATCTTGTTATTCATATTGATTTGATACTTATTTATCAGTTATTATCAACCAATCAGACCACTGCAAGGGTGCTACTAAGGAGAACCACCAAGCAGGTGCTGCTGGTCGTGGCGTCATGTCGCTAGGTCACTTGTAACTGAGTCCTCACTACGAGATAATACAGATATATTAAATCTTAGTGTGTAAATTCATATAGCAAGCTACACGTTTGAATAAGATAAATTATACTGAGATATAATATGCTGGGTGTTCCAGAAATCAGAAATAACACGTACACAAAGATTTTGTTGAAAAAACTATTCTTCATATTCTAGCTTTGAGCGATCGTTAAACAAGATTCTGTTTAGTAAAAAATATATATTCGCCTAGCTTCTACCAAAACACTTTACAGACAATTGTTATTTGAAGTGTACATAAGTAGCTTCATTCCACGACGCCAAAACCTTGCCAAGTTAGAGGCCGGATACTGCAGCAGGGGCACGAGTTACTTTCACATGTTTGATACTAGTTTGGATTTAATCTCAAAACCCAGTAATACCGTATTAGTTCATAATACTAAGCACGACTCAGCAACGAAGCCACGGCTCGCCAACTCTATTACTGAGACGCAATTCGTATTATTTTGAAATCGCAACAAAGTTGTACTCGGCGTACAGCCGCCCGTGCGCCGGCGCCCGCCGGCGCAACGGCTGCGCAGCCGCGGATGCCAACAAGTTAATGTTGCAACCGACAAACAGTACTTATAATCTTGGCGAGTCTCAATCAGCCGAGACAAGCGCACAAAATCGCTGCCGAAGTAGCACGTTTATCTTTCATCAAGTTAAAATCTAATCATCATTTATTCAACAAACGCTTTTAGAGAGAAATAAAACAAATATAAAAATAGAGAACAGGTAACTAAGCTGTGCTGCATATACAATATAAGGATAAGTATCCTTATATATGCACGTGTATAGGGCACAAAATAAATTGTCTACTTCTTTTTGGAAACTCTGAGAGATTTAACGAAAAGAACATAAGGCAGGAAACTCTTAAGGTCTATTTTTTATCTTTCCTTTTCAATCGTTATTTACAATATCATAATATTAATTTATATAAAACAATCACTTATATATAATAATGTAATATAATCATATACATAGCAGTTATTTTAAATTAATATATAACTATAAATTCTTTTAATAATATTTGTCCTTGAGCTGCGGAGATCTAACGGCACAGCTGATTTTAAAATTGTCCTACTCCTTGAAAGCGAAGATATGAAATGACAGTAGAAACCTTTATGCAAGAACAGACATGAGGATTCATGTCTGTTCTATATTTAAAGTATTTTCACTGTTCAAATTATAAGTGATGAAGGCCGCACCAGCGCCTAAATAGCATCAGACACCCGGAATCGAATCCAGGGCCAACTAGCGCCGAGCCTTTCTTTCTCACCTCTGATCTACAACTAAACCGTTTTCAATACGGAGATAACGTAGTGTCGCCGTTCCTTGTCCTTTTTGTTAAGCAAATTTTTAAACTTATATAAAAAGGAAATTTAAACACTTATATTTGTTGCTTGGTGATTGGGACCAGCGCTTGTAATTAACACCATTGTATTGGTACCTGGTAGGTACTTATATTTTTGCATTATTAAATTAGTACTTAATACGAGTAGATAGCAAATAGCCAGTTGGACCCGACCTCAGCATAATCTGCAGCAGACTAATGTGTTGCAGCATTGTTATTCTGGGCGGGCCTAATGGATGGGTTACGTAAAGTAGTGTACATTTTTATATTGTAAACATGGGTAGATCTACATATATTAATAATACATAGATAAATATTTTTTAATATAAATATATATGAACAGACATGATTAAAACTTTCTAAACAAATTATTCTTCATACAAACATCTACTTTAACCGGGATTCGTTCGCGTAACCTTAGAGATCTCCATCTCCACACACCTTGAAACGGGCGTACAGATCGCTCAGCCACGGAGTTCGTCATATAACTAAATTTGTAAAAGTGTAAAGAGATAAATAAAATAATTATTACTGTCTTCTATCATCAAAGTGCCAGACGGTAGTGCCCTGTCTAGTGAATATTTCGAGCCTTGGAGGTCCTGGCAATGTGGTTTCCTCGTATTATGTGACCCCACCCAACTGTGGGGCGTACGTGGCTTAAGACGACTAGAATATTTTTATACGTCAAATACAAATAAACAAAAGACAGAAAGAAATCTTATCTCTTTAAACCTAATTTATTTTGGTGATTTTATTAATTACAATTAAAAATTTTAATGAATACTTTCTTAAATTACTTCATAAGTTTTTTGATATATACTACGTGGAGTCATAGATAAATATGAGCTGAACCTTTTTTCTTTCCAACTGAATTCTTTGTGTTTCTATTTTGATTCCTTTTGCCTTATCTATTTATTATTTTTACAAAGTGTATTATGCAATGAACGAATCCATCAGTTTCGCTATGATGATTAAAGAGTTCAAAAATAGGAACGTAATGGATCTAATCAGTTTGCATAATTATGCATTAACGTTTGTGTCAGCGCCTCACGAACGATTCTGCACGCGATTTATATCAATTGATTTAATTTGTGCGCACTTTCGGACACTGTTCAATTATTTTATGGTCATTTTAATTTCATTACGATGTTTTGTATAATAAACTTTCGTTTTAGCAGTACGAACATTTTTCCTCTTTTAATTCATACACATAAAGTCTCGCAATAATAATGATGGCTGTAAAATCGTTTCATTAAGCCTAAATGTTCAATATCTCTCGGCTTTCTGCGGTGGAGGTGACAATTTGCATAATACGAACTCAAGATTTTAAAAGCTTTGTGACTGTTTGCATGCTGCCTCGCTTTTTTTGTCATTATTGATTGTGTTTGTGTGCGAGGTGTTGTGAGGCGAACATAGTATACAGCTGTTAACGTAAAGTTGATTATAAGTCCGTATATATTAGAAACGCCAATAAACTTTAAATGATATCCAAAAACATGAACTTAATTTTTTTATATGATCATTATATGGAACTGGTGATAATAGTCATTGCGTTTTTTTTTTAAATATGTATTACGGACAGGCATTTGACCTCGATCTCACCTGATGGTAAGTGACGATGAGGCCAAAGATGGTCCATGCCTGTCCAGATAGTGCCTATTCACTCTTGCCTTGAAAAGGCCCAGATTGTATTTATCAGGGAAAATATCCGGCGGGAGGGAATTCCACTCCTTTGTTGTGCGCATTATGAGTTATGTTAACATAAATTATTGGTATGTTGTCTGCATCTATATTCTTGTTGGACATATGTATATCTACATACGAACATTATACTAAGTAAGTATGTATTAAATCAATATTGAAAAGAGCAGATAAAAATTAGAGAGAGTTATCTGTTCTTCCCGAGAACGGTCTCCTCATTTACGAACATGTGTACGGATTTTTTTTTGCTAGTTCGTTTGTATGTACAAAGCTTTTGTTCTCTTAACTTCAATAAATGCCAGTAAATGTTGAATAAATGCGTTGATTTAGATCATATACGTCATAGCTTACACAAACTTTCAACACCTTCATGAAATGAAGGCTTGAAATAAAGTTCTGAATTTTACCAACTACACGGCGGAATAATATACATGAGAAATTAAAAACTCGAAAAATTGGATAGAGAATCATCACCATGATGTTGTTCTTCAACGGGATAGTCCTGTCTAACGTGGTCTTGGGTTTCCAATTCCCGTGACCTTTAAAGCTAGACGATTGCAATGATGTAAAGGACTAATGTATTGTTTGTTAAATAAGAAAACATCCTTGTTACCATTTCTCATGTGATAATGCAATTTACTAATGATATTTACTTTTCATCGTATTTGTTAATTAGAGATTGTTAACTAATGTCAGGGCAACGACTAATTATTCGATCCCTCTTGCTAATGTAAATAAGTGATTAGAATCACAATATAGGATCCGAAACCCTCCTATCCAGTCAGTAACAATCGCGGCTTCGAAATAATAACAGTTATAATTGTGAGTTACTCGACCAATCTTCGGATGGTCTAAATTCTGTACATAGTCCATAAGTTGACGTAATAAATCAAGTTCGTGACGAATCTTTGTGTGTGTCTCATTCAAGAGTATAGATTCCCACTCACCAACCTCAACGCCACCGCTCGGGCCATTAAAATGACACAATAACTGCACCCCGCTTCTTGGTATCTTGGTATAGGCCTATCTCATCCGAAAGTGCTGAATGACCTTTTAAAGCATCGACCCTTAGCGAATCTGTGCTCTGCTTGCTCGGTGTAAATCTGAAGTCACTTATTTGGTCTGGGACAATAAGAGCTTAACTGTGTATTCGTATTGATTTTAGTTGTTAACCGAAAATTGAAATTTCCGCCCCACTACGAGGATTTCGGACCTGTTGCCGGGGTCAGCCTGCATTCCAGTGAAGGATGCGAAAAAGATTGTGATAGTTCATCTATGGCGATGCAATAGACAAAGGTGGCTGTATTCGTTTATTACACTCATCTTCAAAGAATCCTTTCACAATTTAAAAACTGAAACTGGTTGTCGTAAATATTCAAGTTTGGTAGGTAACCTTCACATGTTACATCATTCAAAGATCAATGACTGGCGCTCGTAAAAGCCATTTTTCGGATTATCTAGCTATCACCTTTTAATATTAATGAACGACTCGACTGTGCACGTATATATGATGTCACTAAATGCACTAAATCAGCTGAGATTGTCCGCGAAAGGTGGTGCAAGTTATTCATAAGATGGTTATAGCGGAATTAGCATTATTAATGATATAGATTAAACATGCAAAATATTGTATTTAAATAAATTGTACGTGCTTTCTCTTATAAAACTTCCGATTTAACGATACACGTTACACAACACCATTCTAATGGAGCGTAACGAAATTTCTTCTGGTTTGTTAATCGTAACACATGTTTGGTGTTCATTTTCACACGATGCGTACTTGCCATGTAGATGTGTGCCAAATATTTGTCAATGGCAGTAGTAGTATCGCAGCCATGAGCCTGCTACCCACATGGCGAGGCCGAGCACCGGGGGATGTTAGTGGGTAGGCCTAGCACTCCTGTCGGTAGAGCCCCACACACGCCAGCCGCCAAGCCAATTCTGGTAGGGTGCGATTTTACGCATTTCCCCTCAAAAAAAATTGATAAGAATGAATATTTAAAAAAATATCCATCCCCAGACACAACATTTTAAGCTAGATAATTTAATTATGAAACAAGACATTTGTTCGAATTTAGATTATTAAGTTTGAATTTAGATTATTTACATTATTAAGTTTGTATAATATTTAATATAAATTATATAATATAGGAAAAGCTTCGTGATCTTCGTGATATATCTTAAATATATTATAATAAATAAAATGTGAATTACAGCTATTTTGTAAAAGTTGATGAGTCATAATTTTTGCAGTTTTGGTCAAACTAATGTAAATTAATTCAGTTAGATTAAATGCATTATTGGCTTAATCATTTATTAATTCTTCATAAAAAGAACAAATACGTGTTTTTCTGAGATTCGCAGTAAAATTTAAATCCCCGCAAGTACATATTATACGTTTCCAATTTGTGGTATAAGTTGCATACGACGCTGGATACAGCAATCAGATGCTGGCACCAACGCAGCGCCCTAGCCGACGAGCCTGATGGTCTCCCCCGCTAAGCCATCGGGAACATGTTACGAACAGACAACACTTATCAACCACTACGCCACGAAGCTTTTCTTAGACTTTAACGCGTGAATCACGTCGATGACTCAGTTTAACAACATTTTCTTTCAAGAAAATTGCACTGTAGCGTGCGCTTGCGCCGGGAGAAATCAACTGCAAACTATGCATATTTATACACGTATCGCTTTCTCTGTCTAGTATTTATGCGATTGAGACGCACTGCAAGAAAATCGGTTTGTAACTTTAAGATTTCAGCGACTTTTTTTTGCTAGGGCTAAATTGCATTCCTAACGCAACGTGTTTCACATTCGTACGTCGGGATTTGTTGGGAAGTCATTATTAGGAAACCATGAGTTTGCTATCGTTTTCGATAGGTATTTGACGTATTACACTTCATTGCAGGAGTCAGTTTATTGACTCTGATAAAAACTATTGTTTTCTTCGCGACGGCTCTTCTAGTAAAGGTAAAAAGTTAACCTTCTTTCTCGTTCATATGTTCCAGTACTTCATAATGTGTCACGTACTGTTGTACGTAGACACACACGCAAAATTAGTTCTAAAGCTTCATTTCTTTGAAGCTAGAGTGAGAAATATTTTTTTTACTACACCTCCTCATACTGTAGTTATTTTGTTTTTATTGGAAGATGATGTCTCTTCTCAGGATAAATATGCTTTTTCTGATTCTCAGCCAAGGTTTTTATTTCCAGTTTCTATCCCACCCACAGTTGAAATTGATCACTTTCTCCCCTCAGTGAATATTGCACAGTTTTAAATAAATCGCGCGAAAGTTACCGCAGACTAAGCGTTACCAATAACGAACGTAAGTGATAATCTGACGTGCGCGTAATGATGTTTTCACTGGACACTTATTGAGATGTTTTTCAGAGTGTATTTTACGGAGAAAGATGCGGTTGGAAGCCGCTGACACCTGCGCCGCGACAGCGCAGCGGACGGCGGACGCCACGCACGACTCAACGAGCAGCTCGGGGGAGCACTCGCTGAGGGTTGTCCACATTTTTTTTCGAACGAGGGTAGGAAATTTATATAGTTTTTATAGTAATAAATATATATTTTATGTCACTTCATGGATATTGTACCGTTCTAATGACGAAAAATACCTTTTTAACACTGTTCAGTAATTATAGAGTTTATTCGTAATAGACATAGATACACGCACATTTAGATCTTTCCTTCTATATCCGAGGAATGCAGTTTGGACATTTGAGATCAGAACCTGTTTCTGATAATAACATTTTTGGTGCCAGCAAATATCTAGTAAGAACCGAAATATCTCGAGACTGTCGCACGTACAGTATACATATGTTTAGCTGAATATGTAAACCGATGTTGAACGCGATGCTTTGCTCGTGCAAGCCCGCGGCGTGTTGGTGCACTATTTACTGGTCTGGTTTAATTTGACTGCGGCGCGGCCATTGTTGTGCCGAGAGTCTCTTGTAGCAACCTCGGGCCATGGGCGCCCGCTCACTCGGCTCACACAGCGTCGCTATGCTATGTAATACGTGACCTATTAAGTCGGGGTATTACTCTGGTACAATTTATGAATAGCGCAGCGTGAGCTGTTCTGCCGCGGATCGGTGCTGAAGGAACACCGTTCCTGAAGGATTTTCACCGAAGGCACTTGTTGCGCATATTTTCAGCAGTGTAACAAGAACACCAATCAAATCACATTTCGTTGCAAGTAATTCCTTAACTACGCTCGTGGCATGCAAATTTACAACAAAACTAAAGATTAGTTTTGTTGTAAATTCCTTTCACCATTGACAATATTTACAAAAATATAAACATAAAAAATATATAGAATTAAGTTATTAAATATGTCATATCAATATTCTATATCATTAATTAAGAAATTCATGTCACTAGATATTCATTACAAATGCCTATCATTAAAATATCCATTGATATTACAAACAACACACCAACGCAAGCTCTGAAAATAAAACTCGAACCTGGCGTCCTCGTAGATTCTCCCTCCGGTAATTAAGGTCCAGAATAATATTATCTGTATTGTAGATATTTTACTATTATTTCGAAGCAGGTTTCAGTTTAATGGCTTACAATTTAGTACAATCCGTTTATTTAGAACAGGATGTTGGCGCTGCTTCTTATCTGCAACAGGTAGCACAGGTTCCGCCACGTCCCTGTAAATATAGCTACAAGCAAAATGGCTGCTGTAAGTTTACTAAGGCATATACTGGCTGAATTATTACATAGATCCACGCCATAAGGTCGATGAACCTAACAATAGAGTTTTGTGGTTATAATAAATATATTTCATGCGTCGATTGGTTCGCACACAAGTAGCTGCAAAGTAAGTTTTTGCTCTATGTTATGTGCCAACTGGAATTTGTATATAAATATTAAAAAAATATGAGTTAAACTATCGACATTGAAATCAATAATGCGCATTTGTGTGTCCTAGCCACCGGCGCCCTCCTAATACACGCTTTTATAAGTATTGGTTTTAGTTATAGGTTTATTAATCCTAAATATGAAATACCTTTCATACCAATAACATTCAATTTTAATAAATATGTAATGTTTTAATACATTTTGTGTTTTTTTAATGGAGAGCGTATATAGTCGTACAAGTAACGTGGGCACGTCGCTATAAAGACATCGAATAAAGAAATAAATTATTCCTTTCCGCAGAGTTGCCGCAGTTGTTGCCGATTGATACGGGCCAATTAAATAAAAACTGACAGTGGTTTTTTTTTAAATTGTAATAAGGTTATTACAATTTAAAAAGGAACAATTCACTTTAATCACGGTCGATTATTACAATACAGTTCCGTCACTGCCGCGAGAGGTCTCCGCTGCTTCGCCCGAGTAATTGTGCGACTTTAGATTAAGTTGCTTGATTATGTCGCGAGTGTTCAGTACGTGTATATCGATAATCGTAGGCACGGTGACACCCCTGGTACTTGTGGACCGCATGAAATTCTTCTAAACAAATTATACAAAATAATAAATACTATTAGGTGTTCGTTTTGTTTATTATATATGCCTAAAGAGTTTATTATATGTACCTACCATTAGCCGAGACATAATGTAGTAAAAAATGTACCTGTTTCTGGGTTTTTCGCAGATCGGTTTACGCTCCATACTAAAACACGAGACCTCACAATATGGTAGTCGCCTAATTCGTATGAGTGTATATAAGTATATGTATAATATAAGAAATCCTAAAATATTTATTTTATTCAAATTATGTAAAAAATATATCTTGCTATATAAATCTTCAAATATTTTATTGCTTGCTATGTAGCAGGCCTGGAAATTACATTTACGTGGTAATTTCCAGGGACAAAGATGATATTAAGCAATACAGCGCCCTGTTATGGTGTAGGTGCCAATTTTTTCCGATTTACAGCACTTTTTTTAAATAATATATTGAGGCATTATTTTACACGATAACATTAGTGTTATATATATACCCATATTTAGTCGTACAATATTTACCCAATTATAATAAAACCACTCGTAATCGCAGAAGAGGCAATTCACTTAAAGAATTAAAAAAGTAATAGCATTCAAGTTCTCATGAATGGCGGAGGACAATCACAAGTACGGCGCAAACAATGTGTCAACACGTGGTCGGCGAGCAAAAAGCAAACGCGCAATTACCCAACAATCGTTAGTTACCAACAAGTATTTATTACTAGCGAAATAGTCAAGCGCGAATCAAACTTTACAACCACATCAAAATAGAAAATTTGACATAAAACATTAGTAATAAGGTTCAAACTGAGTAAAAGTGTCCGATGACATAAGCCGTTTTGATTTGATCGCTCGTTTAGAAGCAAAAACGCCGGTTCCCAGAGCCATTGTGCAAATCGGTTGCTAGCTTAGAGGTGCAAGTTGTGGATGATGCACCTTATTGCTTATCGTTAAGGGCTATATTGGAACAGTAATTGGTAATGTCTTCACAGTCTGACCAATTGCGCGTAGTTGACACAGGACCCACAATACAACAGAAGCCGCCTATTATAGACGCTATTTTTAGAATGATCTGTTTTTATCTACCATCGACCATTGGAGCGAAACATCTTAATATTTTGTCTTAACCATCAGAACACCTACTTTTGAATCATTCTTTTGAAGTCGCAGCTACTCGTTCGTAAGATATGAAATATTTTTGAATTGTTAGCCAATTGTAATACCAACATGAGAAAAACTACACAGATGCCATTCCAAACAGAAAAAAACAAACTTTTTCATTTTTATAGCTGTGTTATTTATTAATGTAAAAACGTGAGTGTCGATTTTCTTGTCAATACAAATGACATTGATGTATACCAGTTTGACGTTTATTCTATTTAACCGGCTCTATCATGTCATTCGACTAATGACGACTGGCTGAGACCACTAAATGTCAATGATGTGGAAATAGATACATTAGGAACTGTCGAACAAAGTGTATAAATATTGAAAAACAAACGATAGTTCATTCTGTTTTTTCGTTGTCATTCACTACTATCTGGAGTACGAAATATCTCAAAATTATTGGAATATTGTTGTACATATAACGGATTTCAAGAGCGCCGTGTCAGCTCGAAGCTAAATGAATAATTCAAAAATAACGATTCTGGTCGGTAGTCTTGACCAGAATCGTTATTTTCGCACTGGCGTATGACTATCACTACCACTATCCTCGTCAGTCCCGCTCTCTAACAAGACTGGTGCAGCAATTTTTAAAACTATATATATAGATAAACAATGGGGTATTCAACAAACAGTCAATAGTAAAGAACCTCCAACAATCTTTATTGATTATGGCATGCCTCCAGATTGGCCAACGTTAAAACCTCGATTCCTGGTCGAACAATGATAGCGTTAACGACTAAAACCAGGGTTCCGAACCTGGAAGTAATTACTCTGCGGGGTAAAACTAGCATTTACTTACAGCATTAACAGTCTGATAGACAACAAATTATCTCAATGTAGGGTATAAAAGATGAGTTTTAAGTAAAACGAAACGCGTCATAACATAACACATAAAAACTATAGAATATAAATACAGAATAGTACAATAAAACAATAAATTTACATCCGTGAGTTTTTTTAATGCTACGAATATTCTACAGATTTAAAAAAGAACGGGTATAATAACAAGATGCTTTTTTATTATAATATTTATGTGCATTATTTTTGTGTAAAGTTTCGCTAATTAAGTTAAACTGGTGAAGAGATTGGTCAGCTAAGTAAGTACCAGTTAGAAAAGAAATCGCTGCTACTGCGCCTTCAAAGCAGATGTTAATTGTCCAACAGTTGTAAGTTATCAGTTCGCCGTTTTGAAATCGTTGTTTACAAATTGTAGCAGCCTTCGAAGAGCGACTCTGACTGGGGCTCGGCCTTGACACCAAATCAATGCCAATCATCGACGGAGGAGCTGCCGACAGCTCCAATCGAGCATTCACTCAGCACGTCCAACAATAATCTGGAGTTTTCAAAAGAAAACTTTGTCATTTTTTTAGTTGTAGATAACGATATTGCCGAAGATGCAATTTGAATTATTACAATCACTTTTGTACGTCAAGGGTGCTACACTTCTATGGCGGGATGCCTTGTACTTGAAAGATCCAGCAACAAAACCAATAAGGACTATTTTTTCTGTACTTGTAATTGTACAGAATCGTCAATTAGAAGCTGGCCTCAGAGAAGTTGTCTGAACTTAACTTCTTTAAAATCCGTCGAGTAGTTTTTGTTTCTATAACGGTTATACAGACAGACAGACGGACAAAAATTTTACTGTTTGCATATTTGGCATCAGTATGGATCCCTAATCACTCCCTGATAGTTATTTTGAAAATATATTTCATATACAGAATTGACCTCTCTACAGATTTAGTATAAGTATAGATAGTCAAAATATATCGCAACTAACTATTGAGTCATGAAAATTGAACCCAATAGTTATCATTTAACAGTACTAACCTAACCTTTTTTAATAAGAGTATTTTTGACAAATGATTTCAATCGTTAATATTTATAAAAATTATAACATAAGTACGGTTATATAAAAACTTTGGGAATGAATTTATATATTATATAGTATTAGTGATTGCCCAATGTCAATTACCTTTCTGTTTACAATCAACCACTTGCTTTAAGCGACTGTGGCGGGGTACGCGACAACAACTGTCTGTGTCTTTTCGTTTGTCTTACACTATCAGACATATCGCAAAAAAGCAATACGTAAAAACTAGTTCGCTAGATGCTCGCGATGAATTTGTTTACGAACAGAACAAAAACTGATCGAGGACACGTCGTTCCGATGATAACGCACGTGGATGGACAGTTTATCTTTAAACACAGCCTTAAGCTCATGCAATATGGGTTATATTATAGCAGTGTGAACCGGCGCGACACGCTGGCTTGCTCGCGGACGGTCGCGCGGGTGGCCCACTGCTCTCGAAACGTGTGATTCACGGGACCATTGGTGCTAACTGTACTTGCTCCTTGCGCGGCGCGCGGGTGATGAGCTGGGTCCAAAACAAAGCGCAAAGCCGCGCCTCACAACCGAACACAAACCGTAACTGTAGACAATTACTAAAGAAATATAAAACCTAAACAGATCCCCCCGTTAAGGGTACGACACAGTCCCGTGAGCTGCAGCATTAGAGCACTACTTTAGAAGTATTTCCTCGTTAGCCTTATTCACATGTATTATTTAAAAGTGGTTCTTTTGTATTTTAAAGAATATCGCAACTGTTCCATATTGCCAAAGATATTGTTGCAAAATTCACACCCAATAGAGTCAACACAGAATTTAATAATTTGTAATGAGATATAATCATCATCACATCTTATATACGTCCCCACCGAGAGGCTCGAGCCTACCCTAACTACTACGTTAGGGCGAGAAATATAATAAAGGCAAATTATTTAATTTAGATTTTTTATGACTCCCGAGTTTATGTTATTATTATATTGAAGTCCAGTATACCAATTACCAGTCATTTTGCATGGCGTTTAATAAAATATTAAATATTTATATAATTGTAATAAATATTCTTGTATAATCTTTATCAATTCTTGCAATTTGACATTTAAGAAATGTTTTCAGTAATTCAATTGCGTTAATGATACAACAAATATGTCTTTTAATTAGATTGCTGGTATGTATAATTAAAATTGAAAAATAAAAATACGAAAATCTAGTGACGCCGTGAATTTGGGGGCTGATGGTGACAATGGAAATCTTCAAGAAACATGTAGACAAGATGATTCGAATCAGATGCCCGGTTAATTGTCTTTAGTTAGGTTACAGCTCAACCTTATGAACATCCTTGACCGATAAAACCATTGACTCATTTAAACCTGCGTTAAGCATGAGTTAATTAGGTTTACAATTTTAAGGTATTTAAATAACAGGTAGATTTTGTGCCATTCTAATATAACCGATCACAAAATTACTTTACAACCCGTGGGCTAAATTAAGTTTGTGTGTAATAAAACAGCGATAGTTTTACTAACAAGACCAAGTGACAGAGCACGCTGTCATCAGAGCGAGACAAATTACTTCATAATTAACAACACATGCGTTAGTTAGTATATGTTGTGTGCTAGGATTTGTCAAAACTGGAGACCTATTTTTGAATTACGAATGCGATTTCGAAATCACCGCTGACTAAATAGTCAGCGGTGACTTTGAGGTCACGGATTCCTAAACATCCAATTTTTGAAAGTCGATCGCAGAGCTGCCAACATAGATAAAGTACACACATAAATGTAAGAGTTCGGTTCCACGCAGAATGTAGCCGCTGCCGGTTATTGCCGGCGTAACCACTGCGGTTATTAAATATATATATATATACTAGCTGACCCGCGCCCACTTCGTTGGGCATAATATTAATAATCCCCGAAGCGAGCACGAAAGCGAACTGAATTAAACCCGAAGCCATCGCGCGCCGTCCGCTGATGATGATGATGATGATGATGACACTCCGCAATAATGTGGCTTTCTATTGGTGAAAGAATTTTTAAAATTGATGATGATGATGATGATGATGATGACACTGAGATTTAAACTATCCTATCTCTCAAGTTGGATCGAACTGCACATGGTGTGCGAATTTTATTATAATCGGTTAAGTAGTTTAGGAGTTCATTGAGCACAAACATTGTGACATGAGATTTATATATATTAGATATATATATATATATATATATATAATATATATATATTATATATATATATATATATATATATATATATATATATATATATATAATATGTGGTACATTAATACATGTATATTGTAATAGACTGAAAAATCAAACAAAACACAGATAATATTTCCACAAGTATGACTTGATTACGAATGGGTGAGTGCACTCGTAATGAAATCACACCTGTGACTAAGGTAGTCACAGGTGTGATATTCAAAAATAAGAATTATTGAAAATCGGTGATTATTAGTCACATCGGTGATTTCTAAGTCGCATTCGTAATTCAAAAATAGGTCTACTGGTAAGGTAATTATATGGTCGCCTACACTGGGATCTTGTTAGTGTTTGGATTTGCACGAATATTGCTCTCATGTTGTTTTCTGTCAACTTCAACTGTACAAATGACTCTGTCGTGTTATATCATTAAAGCTGTCATTTTAGTAAATAGTATTAATTATTTACAATGCATGTTATACATATATACATGGTTCATTCAGTAAGTGGCGTTGAAGCAAGACAACTTAACTAAATTTAGACAGAGTTTCACAACAATGTGTTATGAAACGTATCCATTTCTACATGCTGCGTCATTACAAAAATAATTATGACTGAATGGATTTGGTTCTTTAAGCAAGAACTATTTTGCAACTAACACGTGTTTCTTTTTTACGGAACCGAGATATTGACCACCGGCGGAGATTTTGTTGCATTAAAACATGTTCTAATTGCATGCGTCATGACGCATGAACGCAGTTCTAACCGGGACAGCCCAGCAGCATTTGATACTTTTAAATATCGAGGGCTTCAAGCCAAAGGGGCGTATAACCAAAAATGCATATTTTTTTTTATTACACCAACCCCTTACAAATTCATCGATACACATCCTAATATTTTGTTTTTAATCATATCTCAATTACTTTAAAAGATATTAATAAAATACTTTTAGACGTATGTCTAATGTGAAAACATTATTTTCATGCCAAACAGACGTACAACAGCAATAATATTATTATTCCATTTTATACAAGTTTTTACACAGTATTCGAAGTACCGTCCATAGACGCAGCGCTGGCTGTATGACACAGAATCTGATGCTTGTTTCGTATAGCCGCTACAAGAAACTCCTGTAAATATTGTTATTCAAATGTACTGACGGCGACGTAGATATATATACATTGTGAACCCACATCAAAAACTCAAGTTTATTTTGGGTTAAATTTATACGTTAAAATTTTATAATCGTGTCACAATCATAAACTACATGCTAAGCCGCTACATAATTATTTGTAACATAAATATATTTAAGAAGATTTTTAATAAATGTAAGCAACCACTATCCTTTTGAGATATGACAATAACCCAAAATTGATTACAACACTTATTTGTTTGCTGCCTTCTACTGCCTTTATAACTAAACAATAATAATAGCATTAAAATCAAAACTAAATTGCTTTTTTCAATGTCTAACATAAATCGAATAAGATTTAAATTAACAATAACAGTTAGAGCAGCATCCGGTTTATGTAACTCTGTTGCTAACAAGTTTGATGCAAACTGCAGAGACATTGTCGCTTTGGCCAGATAATTGTAATATTAAATCTTAATAACGCAGCAATGTAGCTGCAATATCTTCAGTTTCAATCAAATTTGATAGAGTTGTACAATTAGGGACTGCACGTAAGTATATATGTCATTTGCAATAACAGTAGCTTTTAATACCCCTGGGAACAAGGAGCAGACTTCGCTAAGGCGTTAGGCAATGAAAAAAGGGCCTATACTCTGTCCATTATGTTATTTTCTTTTTGACAGATCGCGCGTATGAAATATTGTTTCTATTTTCAAATTATAGTACTACAGTAATAATATACTTTCTAGACGGGTAACGCCCACATAGTGAAGTGCTCTGTGCATAACAAACTACCACAGACAATCAGCAGTTCTTGAAATCAGATAAATCGATAAATTGTCTTCAAATCAAATATTTGTAAATTTATTTATTTCCTTCTCGACAGCTACCTTACATTATTTATAGGTATGTGAATTTTAATATTAAAACGCATATGTAGTTAATAACATCTACGTCAAGTTTAAATCAAGAATTATGATCAAGAATACTTAGAAAATCACATACATACCATTTTTTTAACAAACTAGCTAGGTAATTGGTAATTCGCCAAAAATATAAAATTTTGCCTAATTTACTTGGCATGTGTAAAACTTTATTTTTTCATATATTTCTGATCCATTTAAGAGAGAAAAAGGAAAACTTTCTTAAATGGATCAGAAATATACGAAAAAATAAAGTTTTACACATGCCAAGGAAATTAGGCAAAATTTTATATATTTGGCGAATTACCCCAATTGGGTAATTCGCCAAATATATAATATAAAAATTAAACAAGTAAATTTATTTACATAGATTCATCAGATTCTTCTTCGTAAATTACACTAGACTCGTCAGTTGAGTCCTCTGTTACATAAAAACCAATTCTTGTGCCATCATGTTATCAATTGCAACATCTCGATCCCAATCAGACATTATTAATTTTTTTGTCCTCTGTACAACACTCGCCCAGTTTTCAGGCGTCACATCACCACACGCGCTAGTTAATAACTGCAACATTTTATTTGCTGTAAACGGCGGCGTTGTGTTATTTCTTGCTGCCTTCCCTTTAATTTGTGCCCATATCAATTCGATGGCATTATACTGACAGTGATACGGTGGGATTCTAATGACAGTATGTCCATATTCCGCAGCCATTTCATCGACGACGTATCTTTTAGGTATACGTTTCGAATTTAAAATTCTTATCAGCTCCGCTTTCAACAATGTATCAGTCACATCCTCATCATTATCACGAAGCCAGTTAACAATTTGGTCTTTGGTACTTCTTTGCGTTGGCTTTTTATTTATTTGCCGCGAATGATAGGGCGCGTTGTCTATAAATATAATTGAAGGTTCTTCTAGTAGCGTCAACATTTCCCTAAACCAACTTTCATATACTTCTGCATTCATCTCTTCGTGATAGTCACCAGATTTTTTGGATTTAAAAGTTAGCAAAGCATCTGTTACAAATCCTTTTGCACTGCCTGCGTGGCAAACTATAAGGCGTTCGCCCTTGCCTATAGGCACAGCCGAAGTAGATGCTGCAGTGTCGTCAGTCGACGATCTCGATATTGTATGATTAGCATTGAGCCAAGTTTCGTCAGTGAAAACCACATTCGACCAGTCTTCGATTTGTTTAGCATTCCTTAGAAAATCACAGCAAGCCAGCGCTATATCATGGCGTTCCAATAAAATTTTTCTCTTATCAGACTTTCTGTAAAAAAATCCAATTTTTCTTAGCACTTTACCTAGCGAAGATTTTTGGCCACGGTACAAACCACTGTCTCTCAGTGAAATTACCATTCTTCTTACAGTTGGGATTTCTTTACGTTGATAGTACGCGTATATATGACGACGAATAGCATCGGCATCGAAATCATCAATGTTTGTAACTTTACAGAGTCGGAGCTTTTTTTTCGGTGAAGACAGTTTATTACTCTGCATACCACTACTGCCGTAGGCTTCTTTAGCAATTTTTGTGACTGTTGGAATACTAATTCCTAAGGCGGCAGCAACACGGTTGCGAACCTGCGATATTGGTAGTAGCGGTTCACCATTTTGACATTCCTTCTCAAAGTATTCATGAAGGCGTCTCACAAACTCCCTCGATTGCCCTTTTAACACAGTTCCTTTCGGCATATTGAGAACTTAATTAAGCTCTACTGTAGACTGTACGTATTGATAAGGAGGAATATAAATACTCAACTTATTATATTGTAAAACAATACACAATGAAAGCAATGAATGTGATACAAGCGTTGTATGGCAAATGACAACCAAACGGCGTAGCCGTATTTAATGACACATACAATCTAACGTCACTCCTCACAACTCCCGTTGCCTAGACAACCCCATAGACAATATATGACAATTTATTTCATGTATTTGAAAAAACCAGATAAACGAATTTAATATTTATAATAAAAATAATATCGCTGCATTAAATCGATTAAAAGTTCTTCTTAAATAAAATCGATATTCTGTTTTAATCGAATCGGTAACTTGCGAGTTCATCACTGATTTCAAAATATCTTAAACTGTCAAAAAGAAAATAATATAATGGACAGAGTATAGGTACGCGCAGCAGTGCTTTACAATACGGCGCGTGTTAAAGCGGGTCTGTTGTTAGCCAAACAAACAGTCAGCGGTGTCATACTTCCCTCGCGTTGACCAAAAGTTGCGCAATCGTACAGAAAATATGATAGCACTTGCCTTACAGCATTGTACGGAGCCAATCAATAGGAAATAGTCCTAACTGCACCGGCGCAAGATGTTAGCAAATGTTATTAAAATGGACAAAAAATGAACCCATACAATGATACAATTCCGTCGCCTTCACGGCGAGTGGCTGGTCTTTTTGTCCGATTGCCAGCTATTTCGTACAAGGAGTCAACGCTCGGCTGGCCGTTGAATGGAGAACCTTTCGTCACCATCGACCTAAATTAATTTATCTTGTTCGATGCACGCCGATGGCGGCATTGTGCGCGCGGTCGGCCCAATGCCGCCAACACGCCTCGATCATTAGCGGTTGTCGTCGGGAGCGCACTGGTCTACCTGACGCTGGGCACGAGGTGTAACCTAATCGCTTATCGACTGACGCTTCACTTCCGATATATCCTATTCGTAGTTCAAGAATGAGTTGCTCTCCCAAACGAAACAAACTATTGTAATCAACTTTAAAACGTTTATTATTTTATATTTCCATTCCTGAACTTCCTGACGATGTTCTTTGGTTTGTTTAAGGAATTATATAAATCCATAAATAATTCTGTTTGTCTGTTTGTCGTTCTTTCACGCCGAAACTACGAAACCGATGTAAATGAAATTTGGTACACAGCTAGTCTACGGGTTAAGAAAGCACATTGGTTACTTTTTAATGCAAATAGGGCTGTAATAAGCAGAGGTCGGAATTAGGTAGGGTTATTCATTTACTTACACTGATTTCATACAGCGAAAGAAGAAAATGCATATGCCTCAAATCCCGAGATTAATTTTAAAAGAGTACAAAAAAATTTGCTAACCTCACCTCAGTTGACATAGAGCTTTCTTTTACAATGTACTCGTACAAATGGAAATTACACGTTCAGGAAAATTTGCTTAAGACTATAAATAATTTGTATTGTAAATTAATCTAAACTAATATAAATTGTATATTCATTATTTGTAATATTCTTGGCCACACGGGATTGTCCATTAGAAATCCCGAGAAGGTCCACGTTGATATCAACGTTGATATCTACCTAATTACGAGCTCTGGTAATAAGGGATGAAAGTTTTGGTTTGGATAATGTCACAAACTACTACACCGAGTTTTATAAAAGTTGATGTAGGAATAGTTTTAAACCCGGGGAAGGATATAGTTAAAATTATACGGAATATATTTTTCTTCTCCGGGATAAAACAACTGGCCGGGTTTTGCTTTTTACTGCGGAAATATAAATATCTTGTTATTGAAAAATCCAATATAGCACGGACAATGCCGCACTCAGGAAGTTAGTATTTATCCTTACTAATATTATAAATCGGAAAGTGAGTTTGTTTGTTCCCCTTTCACGCCGTAACTACTGAACTGATTGCTATAAATTTTGCAGAGGTAAAGATAAAAGTCCGGATTAAATAATAGGGTACTTTTTATCCCGGAAAAATCGTCAGATCCCACGGGATGCGCAATAAAGGCTTCGCCAAAAACTACTGCACAGATTTTCATGCGGTTTTCATCAATAGATGGAGTGATTCTTGAGCAAGGTTTTGCGGAATTTTTTATCTCGGAAAAACGGATAGTCCCACGGGAAGTGCGATAAAGCCTTCGCGCCATAAACCGACTTCCACGCATATGTAGCCGTGGGCAAAAGCTATGACCCTCTGTAGACCCCAATCACGAAATCCACGCAGACGAAGCCGCAGGCAGAAAGCTAGTATAAACAACAACACGGCATGGTGAAGACGCAGACTCAAGTACCGCCTGAGTTATTAAATAAAATGCAAAGTCAGAAATGAAGCATTTGTTAGAGCTGCATTCTCAATTAATGTTTAATTGTACATTGACACGGTAAGGACGGATCACCATTCAGGTGGACAAATGGAATGTTGGCTGCCGCGGGCCCAACAATACTGTTTATAACACTTGCTTGAGAACATTTGGTATATATTTTATGAAATCTAGTTTAGTGGAATAATGTACATTTTCTGCAGAGAATCTGAAATACTAGGTCTCATATAATGATGATGAGGATTTCGAGGACGCACTTTTAATAAGCGGGATATGGGGCAAACTTAGTGGCTCTACCCCCAAACCATTTACTGTGTAGGAACGGACACCCTAATACGAGAATACCTTATATGTGGTCCTGGATATCAGCTCGTCCAAGGAAACACAGCTCACCTCCGCAGTTGCTATTTACGCAACATGCAGTGGTGCTTCATATTAGCTTCGACGAGACCTTACAATGTACTAGCAATTAAATGACTAAAAGTAACTTTCAAATCTTACCAAATAAAAGATTTAGACCACAATTAGTAGAAATATTTTTCGGTGATTTATTAATGTTTCATGGTCAGTTATCAAAGAGGTTTACAATAGACAAATTAAGACAATTAATTCATCAGCATTAAAATTTGTTAATAGCTATTAAATCTAGGTTTTGATTAACGAACTGATAAACATTTCCCAACACCGCGGTGAATCGCGCAGTCACGTGGCTCTCTTGTTTCCGTTGCTCAATCACATTTCAGGGGAAACTTTTTGTTTATTATTATATACCGATATCTATTTCTTCACTTTTTATTCTCACTATTATGAGGTATATGACTGGATGCGATGTCATTCGCAAGAAATAAACTACTTGCACAATTTTCCACTGGATACAAATTACACTGGACCGTCGGCGTCGGTGCACTCTCCTGACGGCGAAGGAATATATCGTGAAGAAGCCGCATACAGCTAAATGCATACAGCTGCAAAGAAATTTAAAGGTGTATGTAGTCAACCAATCCGCCCTAAGGGGTAATCTAACCAACATCATTACCCTCGCTGACGACGGGTAATGGCTATGCTGATGATGATATAACGTCTATACTAAACAGAAGTACTGTTTGTAAGTTTGCATGGGCCAGATAATCTCTGACATTAATTGAACCGATGTTGGTGCAATTGATATAGGGATAATTTGAGAATCACAGATTTGGGGACAGAATTCTTACCACGGGAAAATATTTTTTTTTTATGGGAAAATGTTAAGTAATGCCGCACTCAAAATTTAAATAAATAGACTGATTGTTTTGTTTTAAAAGTTATTTCTTGCTGAGATGAAGAACACGTCGTGTGCTGAGATGATTACGCCAACTGGAGTTGCACCGCATAAAACAACCGTCTTGGTTTTACGGGCCGAATCAGCGGGAGATGTGTACGGAACCTGCATACAGTACTCTGCCGTGCTCATTTTTCCACTCACATCAAATTATTTAATTTTTCTTCCATTGTCCCTGTGTCCCTCTCCCCATTCTGGGGCGGACAAAAGACTTCGATTCTCCCCACAGTCGCCGTGTGGCCACCGTTAGTGTACCGCTAAGTACGTCTTTTTACAGTCTTCGGGCGGCTGCACTCTTTTTTCTTCGCTACATAGTCCACTTCTGGTGTCATACCATCTGTGCGCGAAGTCTCGCAGTCGTCGGAAATTTCCGAGGACTATTACGTTAGAACAGACAATTTAACAACAATATAATGATGTTGAAGTTAAAGGCGACTAACCTGTGAAGATACCGCTAATCACATTTTAATAACATGCCATCATTGCGAAGGAAAGCGAAATGAAAGTAATTTATATTCATTAGGCAGCTAACTCTTTGACATTCATAAATTATAACAATCTTTAAAATGAACCAATTCACAGAAATAGATTTGATCGAATTGGTACATTTAATGGTCCCTTATTTATATTAAGATGTCAATGAACTAAGTTTCAGATTAGAATATTCAAAAGCTTATTTATGTCCACTTGGTGGAAGGTGGCTCCCTCTCAACCTTTATTAAAAATTATGTAAGGCAATGATTTCTACTATAAATGCCACATGTGCACACTACGCGACGTTTAAAACTGACCTATTTTGTGTGCACTCATGCATACTTATCTTTTTACATTTCATAAGATTACAGAAAATAAGCGAAGTGTTCACTCGCTCGTTATTGCTATGCGACTTGAGTAGATCTGTTCTTTCCTTCTAAGTAGATTTGTTCATTAAGCCGCATAGGCTTAATGAACTGTGGCATCATAGTCTTGAGACAGACACATAAAACTTACAACACCCCTCTTTTGGCGTCAGGGGTTAAAAAGGCCTCATGTACCTGTCACATAAATGACAGGTAGACACAGCATACCACACATACCAACGACTGTATTTGTAATCTATTTTGTCGCGGTAGTTACATCACAAACTCAGCAGAGCGGCTGGACGGATTTAAATGGTATTTGTTGGGTTCTCATTTAGTGAGTGACTTCATTGATCGTATTGAGTCTGTGCCGGTCTGAATGAGTGGTCTCACGGCGCGCTGGCCACGCGGCGGCTTATCACCGCGTGGGTGGTACGGGCCGGCACCGCCGACATCTGGCGTTGATAGCCGTTGTGTGCCAGCCAGGAGCACTCCTCGGCATCTCGGCCTGCCTGTGTGCTGTGTGAACGCTCATTTGTTTGCCTGCGATTACATCTAACGAAGGATGGAGGCACGAGCCTACCCTAACTATGTAAGAGCGATTAAGCCTTAGTCGATAACGCTGGCCCAGTTCGAATTGGCTGACTACATACACCGTTGAATCTCTTCGCAGATGTATGTAGGTCTGGGATCAACACCGGGCCATCCCAAATCATTCAATTCTAAGATTAGTGCCAGACCGAGACCATTGTATGCAGAGTCCGTAACCGAGTGGTTCCATCTCTCTGGTCCCGATTAAACATAGTTTATATATGTCTATCCTATACCCTGGATCCTATAACATAAGCCTTACTCTTTGGACCAGGATAATTGATGTAAGAAACACAATGATATTTAACAACTCTTGTTTTATTTAATATCATTGAAGAAACATTTATTTATTATTTATTTTTAATGTACCTCTAAACTCCCCTGTATACCTGTGACAAATGACAAGATTCCGGAATTCCTGGCTGCCAGATAGGTTTCGATTTTCGTCTTATTAACTAGTACTGATCATTAGGCTAATTGTGAGCTATACTCACGAGATTTAAATATTTTCATATCGCCTTGGTTGTATATTTTATAGAACTGTGCAAGTTTGTGCGTGAGCATTCTGAACTTTACAGCAAAAGCACGAAAAATCTTTAACAATGCATCCTTTCAGTACTCCGACAGTAGTCATGACAACAAAAAATTATAATAATTGGCCGGAAGTTTAAAAATATAGCAATCGGGTGTACGCTCGTGACTCACCGCTGCAGCTCAAGTCATGTCATTTGGTGAAATGGTAATTATACATATCAAGATTAATTAATAAATTCCCAATGTTATAGATAAAATTGACTTTTATTGCGATTTCGTATGGGTAGAGGTTGTTGTCGCACCGGCGCGGAGCCGATGTGATCGTTCTGGCAGCGGCTGCCGCGGCGGGTCCTGCTGCCGGCCATGCGACGCTCGCGGTACACTTTCACTTTGATTTGGTACTTTGCGCGGTTTTAATGAATTTAAATAAATTAACACTAATCTTGTAACAATTATCGATATTATGTATCAAAGTTTCACTTTCTGATTAAATATTCATTTCACTTGTAAAACCAACTATTAGTAAATGTTTATTAACGACATATGTTGTCGATAATATTACACGTATTCAATATGGTTATGGATAAAGAGAAAACATCACAGATTAACTCTCTAATTTTATGAACGGCGCCCTAAACTGCCCATTTACTACTACTACTACTATTATTATAAGCGGAGTGTTCACAGACTGTAACAAGGTCTTCTTAAATGCCAATGATACTATCATTCATGTTGTCATTCATATACTATATGGTGATAACATAATATTATACATGCTTTTTCAATAAGAGAATAAGAGAGAATTTAGTTCCAAGATAAAACTTAAAATAATATGGCAAGAATTGCCATCTAATTCATTGTTTTATTTTGATATCACTTTTATGTTGGCGTTACGTTTACGACAGAATTTATACGGAGTCGATGAAAAAAATCATTCCAACGAGGAGTGCAAACAAAGTGGAAAATGGACTGCCTGAGTACCAGCGCCTGCAGTCACAGGCGCTTATAACATAACATTACCAATTTTTGTTAAACAATAAAACAATCACTAGCCTTAGATTAGGCGTACCTGCGTTGCACAATGCTCCGCTGGTTCTAAGAAGACACAAACGCGGAAACATGCGTTGCATGATCGGTATCTCGATCATTTATCGATGATTTGAGTTCATTCGATTGGCTTCAGTTGCGCAAACGATTACTCAATGGACGGCGGGAAGCCGATTTTCTGCGACTTCGGGAAAAATAACGATTATTATTGTTCGTATTCACGGCGCGCTGCTAACGCATTACTGACGCCCTTTCCAATGATCCGATTCACAGAATGTTCACTTTACACCACACAAAATGTGTTTTAAATGTAACGACAGCTTATAGAAATACAGCTGGAACAAAATATAACACAAGATAAATAAACGCCAGGAGCTCGTCGTCCTGTTCGAATCTGACCAAATTCCTTGACAGATTTTCAATTTAATATCGAACGCATAGATTTCAAAATCATTTGAATACTCAAAATAGAAATTATAGTACTTTGATGTGTTGGCGTCTGTACATCTGTACGTCTGTCAAGAACGCTTGAAATTCCCTTCACAAAATATGACACAGATAAATCTGATAATTATTTAATATTTATGATAGAAATTCAATATACATTAGATAGACTTGTTGAATTCTAATAAATAAGATTAGAATTACTATCAGAATGAAGCAAGGCGAACTGAATAATATACATAAAAATAGAAAATCTTATATACTGACAGAATAAATTTATATTTACACTGCTCTGTGTTGCAAACATTGTATGGTTCATTAGAAACTAAATGTGTGTATATCACTTCCAATATATTATTACATTACTGACGACAGGTTTGGCTGGCGCAGAGGTCGCGTGATCGGCTACTACACAACGGGGTCGCAGGTTCAATTCCCGTGCGGGACAGGTATTTTGTATGACCTACAAACTTTTGTTCCGGCCTTGCTGTATGTGCATGTGAGAGATTATATACTATCGTTATACACTTAAGCCAAAAATGAATACGGAATCAATTTTTCGTATCAATGTATCAGACGAAGTCCCAAGACAAGACAATAATATTTTAATTGCAGATAACATGTTTTACTGCGCGCTCATTAATCGGTCAATCAATGACCATTAAATGACAAGAGAAAAACAAATAATGACTATAATTAAACAGGTTTACGTCAACCCCGGGCTTGCATACCGTCTCGTGTTCCAGCGATCGCGAACTGCTGGTCGACACATAATGGGTGTTTGCGCCGCACGCCTTACAGCTCATAAGCGGCGTGAAATCATTTCGTTTTGTCCATCGAATTGGTCGAATCAGCTCAATGGCATATTCACTCGCATAGGTATGCGAGTGAATATGCCATTGAGCTGATACGTACATTATACAAAGTAGTGTAGGTACACTACTTTGTATAATGTACGTAGTACAATTTGAGTGAACTATCCTGTATATATATGTCTGAGGTCGCTTGAAGCTGTCAAAGAACTAAGCTTCTAAATCAACGCAATCCGCGGTTTGACGACCACCGTGGCCGACTGGTTAGTACGGCGGCTTCAAGGTGTCGCCATCTATAACACTCTGGGATTCAGTCCCGGTGAGAGCAAATGTTTGTTTGATGAATTTGAGCATTTGTACCTCAGTCATGGCTGCTGATATAGATTTCCATAATAAAATTATTTCTCTAAAATATTTATATATGTATGTCTTTCCGTTGCCCTAAAATCCCATAACACAAGCTCTACGGTGCAATGTCAAAATGTGCCGCTACGGCGAAACAAAATGTTTTGTTCGTAATAAACATAACACTTCTGAAAAACACAGTTACTTAAAACAGAGCCTTATAACAAATAGTATCAGAACATCTACACCAATTGGCATCCTGGCAGCGCCTTGTGTTTGGCCTTCATTGGGCTTCAAGGTGGGTTATTATATCCACTGTAGACAAACTATTTTAAAACTTATAAACATAAAGTCTGACATACCCAAAATTGTGACTGTATAGTGTTTCTGACCCCTAAAAAATTGATGTAGTTTCTTCGATGGCTTAAATTGATTTTATAATAATGCAGTTTTATTACGAGAGCTGCGTGTCGAGGCGACGAGGATGACTTTAGTATTCCAACAACGAGAGGTTGCAGCCTCGCGTCTTGCAGTTCAGCAGAAGGCCAAAAGCTATGTTACCTGTCGTACATAAACAAAAAATATTCCCACCCTTGGGTTGCCCGTAAGAGGTCGCTTTTAGAGATAAGATCACTGTTTGTACTAATGCAAGTATATCCATATTCAGAAGAAAATTGTAATGTGCATATGAGCAATAAAGCACTTATAAGTGGCAAACTTGCAAACACCCATCAAGACATTGCTAAAATGTTTAAATATATAAAAATATTACAAATGAACATGAGAAAGAAAAATATTCTTTTGATTTTTAATGATCATATATAAAATCCTTTTGCCAAAATCGCTACAAATGTGCGTCGTTGAATTCATAACGAGCTAACAGGTTTGACGCCAAACGTAGGTAAAAAAACATTGTATATTTAATAAGTAATATGCTTAGTACCTACATTGTATTAGTACCATTTTGGTTTAGTCGTGTGCTAAGCCGTTACCTGCCTGCCGCTGCTGCAGGGTAACAGAGCCTGCAGGCACGTTCTGGATTGACGAGGCGCCCCTCGGGATAGACAGCACCACCATTAAAAGACTAATATTCATTATACATACATTCTTCTTGTGTTTAGATTTTTTGTATTAGAGGTTGTATGTTTAATTAATCAGTAACCCAGTAGCAGGGAAACAGCAGACAACCCACCTCAATACTGGTCACAGGTAAGGCAAGAAGAAACTTCATAAGATCTCAACAGACTATATAATGTTACTTCTGTATATTGTCATATGTATATAACATAATAAAAATGTTTCAATGGAGCTACCATTATGATGTCAAGACATGCTGCCCAAATCTAAGGGGAAGGAAAACTTCAAAAAGAGTATTAGTGCTCGTGCCAAAATATTAAAAAATAACCCCATATAATCTGGGGACTAGCCTGCTTCTTCACTAGCTTTGATGTAAAACTCATCTCACACATAGCACACCATAGTTACCACTCTTGTAAAACAAAAGGTAACTACAGTTATTCTACAGAACACATTTTTCCTTGTTCCAAACACACCACAATAACAATATTTCAAAATAAATTGCAAACCTTTCTTAGAACAGGCCGTTTCTTAGCTTGTGTCTTATTTTGTTTCAATATTTATTTATACGTCTATGATATATTAGTACGTAGATAGCGTATACAATAAATGATTTATCTATCTGACTTAAGATCAGTATTTTGTCTACGAACTAAAAACTCCACACAACCTTGACTTTACTTGCTTTTGTTTTGTACTCGTTGTGCCTATTGGCTGAATAGCAGGTAGCAATAAACGAATCTATCTGGCAAAACTATGATGGAAATCGCAAGGCAAATCTCATATCTCGCGAGCGCAGTCACGGTGCCCGCGCATGTTCCACGCTTCGAATCTGCTCACCGTTATACTAATTAGAACATGCCTCCGTCTTCTTGCATCCTGGTACCGCGTGCAGTACTGTAGTTACGTGATCTCGTATTGCAATGCACAAAGATTCGGTCAAAACTCTGATTTTAACCCCGATATGCGCTGGCGCGTATGAGATCTCCCAATGCCTTTCATTTAAATGGTGATGGTTGGCTGTGGGGTTGCGTGGCTTCTTGCCAGGTGTCTCATAACGTTCTGCCACCATATCTCAATAACAATATAAATATTTAAAAGTAGCGTTCTGAAAGTGAATCGGAAGGTCCGGGTTCGATTCTCCGATATACTTTATTGCTTACATATTTAGAATTTCATGTTTAAATAGTTATTTGTGCAACAAGTGAGCAAAGTTGATGTTTGCTGCGCGTGCTGATTTGAGTCCCGAGCAAGCGAAGGATTCTGTTTGAATCACGAGCGAAGCGAGTGATTCTATAGTAGAATCCTGAGCGTGTCGAGGGATTCAAAGGCACGAGATGCAAACAACTTTGCTCTCGTGTGACACACATAACTTTTCACTTCAGCAGCGAGAACAAATATCATACCTACTTTGGAAATAAAATAAGACACAGGAACGAGTATATTGTAAAATAACTCATTTATTTAAATTCAAAATTATACAACAAATTAAAAGTTAAACGTAAAGTTACTACAATTCTGTAGATTAAATGTTACAGTTTTATTTAATTCCAAATTTTGATTTTTTTTTTGTTTTGCTTTAAGGTGATAATTATGCCTGACACTTCTCGTTTTTCCGTGTTACGCATACCACTTTAAACAAATGTAAAATAAATTGTCAAAAGAACAGAAAAATAATTGTTAAAATATGTCTTCAAAAATAATAAGTAAGTAAATTATTGTTATTATTATTCCCTGTTAGTAAATTAAGCGAATTAAATAAAAAAAAAATATTAAAATCTCAAGAATGTATGATGCGTGGAAAGGAACTTCTGTAATAATTCTGTCGTTCCGCGCATCATTCTTGAGATTTTGATAAGTACTTATTATGTTCCGTTCCGAAGAGACATTTTTTTAACAATTATTTTTCTGATTTCTTGCCAATTTATTTTACATTAGTTTAAAGTGGTACCATGTATGAGGAATGTTATGAAAGTAGATGAAGCGAAAGATATATGTAAGGACCGTAGCAAGTGGAAGGACGTAATCTCTGCCTACCCCCGTGGGAAAAGGGCGTGAGTGTATGTATGTATGTATGTATGTATGTAAAGTGGTACCTATGCGTGACACGGAACAACGAGAAGTGTCAGGCAGATCCAATGTCCATGGGCATATTATCTTAGGGCGAAACAACATAGTCTGTATGGTTATCCCATTAGTTACTATACATCGGTTACTATAATCTGTGGTTAGCTTTGTCTCACTAGTGAGTAAAAATCGATTTTACTCACTGATTTTGAGCAGCAAAACCTTCATGTTTGAGCTACTGAAGTGAAAATACATTTTCCCAACGCTGCAAAGGTAAACCTCGTGAGGCAACCCACACACATCTGCGAAGAAATTCAATAGTGCATATGAAGTCGGGCCGTCGTGGCTAATTCGTGGTGGAGTATAGAGTAGATTCGAGTCCCGCAGGAGGTTAGAACTATATGAGCTATTATGATGAAAAACAATATATATTTTGTCCTATTGCTATTTTTCTATTGTAAAAGTTGTCTCCAGTATTTTCAAATATGTGAAAGATACGCCTTGAAATATGTGAAAGGTTCTCTAATACCACAATACGCTCGTACCATCATACAGGCATTGCACAGAGGTACAAAACATTATTGCATTCTATTCGAAATGAACAAGGCCAGTCTCTTAAATATTCAAAGAGCAATGCATTGCAAATACCGTTTCATTGCATTTGATTTAGTGTTATTCCGTTAGATCCGCCGAAAAACTGACTACAAATTTTGGGTTATCGCTGAAAAGTTCAGCAATTCGACAATAACTCGTAATTTCAACACCACAGACTACGTTTTCTACTGAATATTTCCAAGAGCGTGATATTCCACGGCGGACATTCGTCGCGCAGCGGGATCCAAGTCGAACCTGGACCATAGCGGTCGATTAGCCAATTCACTTCAATTCAGACGGTCTGAAGCTATCAGTGAATCGTTCAGTTGCAGTTTATCGTGGAGCATTCTCTATCTCTCTCGAGATGACGCATAATACGAGATACTAATTACTTCGACTTGTATTCCTGTGGGTAAGAAGCGTTAAGTGGTAGTGGGCAGGGAGACGCAGCGTCAATAGACGATTTGTTAAAGATCGCAGGAAGGCACTGAACGCTATAGTAGCTCCAGAAGTCCGCGTCCCTTGGCTCAACTAATGAGTAACAAACTTTTCCAGGGCTCATAGCGCAGTCGTCACCATTACGCTGATGATGCTTTGTGAACATGGTGAATATGTTTAAAAACTTTATAGGATACGATTTGGAGTGTCTTCAGGAATTGTTAGCAATGAATGGAATTTTTACCCGCCTCTGTGTTCCCGCCACACTACAATGTGGGTCTTTTCAAGTCGATCGTGAATAAATTTGTATTCGCAGCATTGTAACGTACGGCTATCGAGCTTGTGGACTTCGATAGTCAGACAGAAACATATACTTCTCTCACTAAATAATATATTGCTTTTCCAAAATTTGCAATAAAACATACAAGCACAAACACAGAAGAAGCGAAAACTAGGAGTATTGTATTTCAATACGCACTCTGAGATAATACATGTAACATTTTTAAGATAAGAAAAACAATGCAATCGTGCAAAAGTCCTGCACACATTTCTGATATGAGCGATGTACTTCTAACGTATTGACATCAAGAAGTTATTTATTTTGATGCTTACTATTATATATTTACAATTTATGTATTCTTTTTAAACAATAGGGTCAAAAAGTTGCCTTGGAAAGTTATTCATTTCCACACTAGGGCTTTCTGTTTTCGTCCTGCATATACATAACTTCCAAACACAGAAAGGAGGATTTTCATCAATTTCGTTTTCTTAATAAATGTTTGTATGGATTAGTTATTTTACTCAGTAAACACTAAGTCACAAGGGTAACTTAGTGTTAGATATAAACTGAACTTGTTTAATCTTGTAACGGAAGTTGGGTTCAGACTAGTTATCTGAGGCTAGCTTCTAATTGACGACTCTCTAAAATACAGAGAGACAAAAATAGGCTGGTTCTAGGCGAAGACTTGTGAACCAATGGCGTAGCATCTTTGACGTGCAAAAGTTCTATTTGATTAATAAATTTTTGAAATATTCACTATCACATACCGATTCAATTATTTTTCACTGATTTCCTTTCCTTTATTTCTTTCGAAATTTATGGTCACCTGCACTTTCGGAATTTGTTAAGAAGTGACATAATCATTCTGGATCATTCCATTAGTCTACTTGACGGTACAAACAATCCAGTAAAGTATTGAAAATATCCAACAATAGCCGGTTTATTTCTTCCGAATGTTTGAAATTTTTTGAAGCCATTGAAAACGTCCTCAAAGAGGTATAGGTTTAGTGTAATAGGATTATTTGTATGTAACAGCATCCGCAGCTGCAGGCGTTATTAATTCAATTGTCGAGTCCCACATCCTCGCATAAGGTGTGCCAGTCATTTTAGACACTGCCTTCTTTAGGACGTGATCAACTGGTCATGAACTGCAGTATGAAAGGAATCCAAAACTGTTATAAATACGCTTTAAATTAATATATATTTTTTATTTCCTTTAAATACGACAAAATGAAAGGAGCTCATGCAGCCTCCTTAGTGTTATACTATTTTTACATAATTGTTTCTTTTTATATTTTTGATCGACTGTAAATCTTCAAATTCAAAATAACTTACAATTTATTACATTCACGTTGTACATTGAATGTCATGGTTATAATTAGATAATTCACACATGGACCCTGCTAGAACGCAATTAATTTCATCTTTTAAATTTGATAGCGGTGCGCATATATCTTCAAGCTCTAGATTTTTAACTGCTCTCTTGATGGTAAGTCACCTATACAATTCACAGCAAATCTGGTACCCACGGAGTACATGTAATGTGAGGTGTAAGGTCACGGTACCCACTGATTTCCCTATCATATCTTACCCTTCGAACCGGACTAAGAACGAACCGGAATTAAGATTTTGATTAAATGACTTACCTACATGTTTTAAATGTAATTTAAGAAAGTACGAAGAAACAAAGTAGATTTCTCGACGAGACAGATAATCTTCTATTCTATCAAATTTAGTTATAAATATTTAATATACCAACTCAATACATATATCGCAAACATGTACGCTAAGTAACTGGTCTCCACCAGTCAACTGTTCTACAGAAAAGTCACATTATGTAGGCTGAACTCCACATGCATCACGAGACAACACGTCGTAGTAAACAGTAGTTCGTATTTATGTAGCCAGTTGACCCAACTGTATTCTTTTCACCAAATAACACTGAATAAGGTCACTATGCGGTAACCTCTAAATGCATCTGTTACTGGACACTGAATTACACACAAATTTGCAAACAGACATTCTCCTTCAAGTTATTGTAAAACAAAAATAAAAGCTAAATCGTTTGCTAACCCATAAATAATGGCCAATACTTTTAATATTTAAAAGAACAAATAACATAAAACAATTTAACAGCTCAAATGTAAGTAGTACATATACACGCACTATAAATATACTACTTACGTAGAAAATAATATAAATACTACAACAACTCTAACAAAGTTATCATCAAACAACACAACAGACAAATACAAAAACTTGTCCAACAACTATTTACTACGAGAGGACGCCTCAAAATTAGAGATCTTAATTAAAATTATAAGACAAACTGATATATTTAATTACCTGCACTGCTTAGGTCTAAGTCCAGTCCAAAAATAAGCACGTCACTTGCACAACACAAAAAAGTTAGTTCACTTAACCGAATCGTTCAGAGAGTTCAGTACACGCGCGTCGTCCCCGCGACTTGCCAGTCGACTGGCTGTCCGGTCCGCTCTGCGATCGCTACACAATCATGGAGATGTTAGAAAACGTCTAAAATTGTATGCCGCATAGATGCCGTTTGCTGTTTGCAAATAAATTATACGTAGCCTTGATGCGGCTGCTCGGCCGTGATGCTGCATGGAATACGAGCGGTTCTCGCCGCCTGCACTCTGCAATTAGCGGCCTAGAAATTGTAGCTCCGAACCGCGATTGCCGACTGAATGAACAAATGCAAACATACCAATTTTTATTAGAATTTGGAGACTATTAAGGCTGTCACAGATGCTTCTTTTTGTGTCGAACTATATTAATGGACAAGCAAACTGCCACCTGATGGAAGTGATACTTATTTAAAACCTCCATAAAAACCACAGTAGGTGTACGTTGCCAGCTTGTAACAATGTAACGTCATCATATCCAATTCACTTACATACTCGCAACCGAAACAGCTAAGCAAGCATTGCATCAGAAGTAAATAATCGGAGCTGCAGACGACCCTGGCATGGTCTCCTTGGTAGTTTGTGAAAATAAATATCAGAACAAAGATGAACCTTTCACAGCGGGAGTTTTTTTTTTCCCCTCAGGAGAGGAGGCTGAGAATCCTCATGGATACCACCGCAACGGCAAGTAGACATGCGATGATTACGTCGGACTCCTGGTGAATCGAGGCGGCTCGACCCAACAGACCTACCGACTAAACTCAGCCTGAGCCTTTAATCCTAATGACCCTACTGGCTTGAAGTGACAGAGAACTGCCGATTAGGGGATGACAAGGGAGGTGACGGTTCAGACGCCGCCGCAGGTCTAGAAGGTCCTGCGTTAGTTGATTAGGGGGATCGCTTAGGACATGTCGCGGTCTACGTATCCTATATCCAGCGGCTCGCTGAAGGCGGTATTGACGGGACGGGGATTTGGTCGTACATCCTGAAGTTAACTGCAAATGTTACCTTCGTATTAACCTAAAGTGGTGCTTCTTATTTTGAACTGTTGTGGTTAAATGGCGATGTAAAATCTATGGGTGTGCGCTAATACTGAGCAGCTCCTTCGCTTAAGAGTCGAATTTTCAGTTTTCAAAATAATGTTCTAAGTACAGTACACATTGAAAAGGTCAACAGAAAACTCCGCGTTGGTATATGTCTATCTCTTATGGATATCCCACAATAACATTTTTTTGACATTTACTTTTTACGACAAATAATGGCAAATTTTCGATGAAAATTTCGATTTTAACCAATACAGCATTAATCCTTATCCAATTAAATACCTTAAATACATTGTTGATTTAATTAGATCTATATGAACCTTTACAGCATATGATTTAAATGAATATTTTCGATGATATTACAGATTTAAAAATTGCGGGACGCAGCGTTTGCGGCGGTACCGGCCAGCTTATCACAAGCACACCACGTGTTTTGTTCAAAATATCAATTTTTCAATTGATTAGTACCGTTTTATTTATTTTTTTTAATTTAATCAATTTTAGCGTTTTTTTGTAGTTTTTTTAACTATAATTTATTATATACCTACAACGTTGACAGTTTTTCTGTAGTGTATTTAGTATCAGCAATGCACCCATCACTTTATGAGGGTACCAGTGCTTGTGTCAGGATAAACGACGCTTACTCAGACTGGTTTAGCAGCCGTCAGGGTGTTCGACAGGGATGTGTGGCTTCGCCGTGGCTGTTTAACCTATTTATAGACAATTGCTTGAAAGATTTGAAAGATAGTGAGTATGGACTAAGAATTAATGAGTTGATCATCAAATGCCTCTATACAAATCAACAAAGCGATCAGAAAAGGAATGAAAGTGAATGTAAGCAAGACGAAAGTAATGGTTTTTGTAAGAGAAGAATGTATGACAAACGGTGATATTATGATTGAGGGACAAAACGTAGAACAAGTGAAAGAATTTGTATATTTGGGTTCACAGTTTACGAGAGATGGCAAGTGTGATGGTGATATTGAAAGAAGAGTTTTGAAAGAGAATCAAGTAAATGGGGCACTTCATAACTTCATGAATAGCCAGAACGTATCACAAAGAGCACGACTGGCTGTGCATGGAGGCGTGTTGATCCCCACATTGATGTATGGTAGTGAACGTTGGGTGTGGCAGAAGAAACATGAAAGTAGGATTAATGTTGTGGAGATAAGAAGCTTGAGAAATATAATTGGAGTGAATCTGAAGGACAAAGAAAGGAACAGTGTGATAAGGGAGCGATGCGGCGTAGTTGAAGATGTAGTGACAAAGATAGAGAAAGGGATGTTTAGATGGTTCGGCCATGTTTAAAGAATGAATGAAGGAAGATTAACGAAAGAGACAAGGTAAAAATGATAGGACGAATCGGTGCAGATCGACCTAGGGGGACATATCTCGATCAAATCGAAGATGTCCTAAAGAAAGGCCGGGTCAAGAGTACTCGCAACCAACGAGCATGCATGAAGACGCTCATGAAAGTGGAGGAAGCAAGAGAAGTGTGCCAGGATCGTAGCAAGTGGAGAGAGGTGGTCTCTGCCTACCCCATTGGGAACAAGGCGTGACATATATGTATGTATGTAGTGCACCCATGCAAAGCTGCGGCGAGTCGCTAGTAAGTAATAAATAAAACTCAAATTGTATTTTTATAGGTGTTGTGACCAGTGGCGGATCCAGGGGGGGGGATCATGGGGTTTCGACCCCCCCCCTGAGCTGGTTCCAGGATTTAGGTGGAGCACTAATTGAACAAAATGATTTTATTCATATATTTTGTCATCATACAGATTTTATGTAACTCGCGTCATAGCCCTCGACATACCTCTAGCTGCTATGATAAATCATTCACCACGGCTATGGAATATAAATATAAATAGGATAGTGCTACTCTGGATGTCTTCTAAAGAAAAAATATTTTTAAGTACAGTACTTATGTACATTAATAAAATACCTACTGTTTATTAGTATCTATTGTTATCAAACATAAATTATAAGTTCTCGACTTCACCACGACTATGTGACCCCCGCGCCCCCTGGCGCCAAAGCTGGATCCGCCCTTGGTTGTGACAATCCTATAATAAAAAAAAACATGTAAAAACTGACAAATACCTAAAGTACTTACAAATTTTTAAAAACACATCAAAAAGGATAGTCTCGGACAAGAGCAATCCTTTTTTTTGGTTTGATACAAACTTATTGGTGATCATTTTCCAACTCAGAGACAGTGATGTGTGATGTGAGCGCCTTGAATCGTAAGGCTGGCGGCGGACAGAGGTTTTTGTAGATAGAAAGAGAAGTGCACTTGGGCAATTCTTCGTATGCAGCGACTAGTGACGTAGGTTTTGTTCAACTATCAATGAAGGTTGAATATTACTCAATAAACTAGATAAATCAGCTGAATTTTTTACATTGATATACTCGTATGTACTTCTCTGGTATCAATACTACTTAAATTAGGTAATTATATGATAACAGCATTAGGTTGATGAGAGCAAAACCAAAACAGCATGTATGTATTAATGAGGATGTGTGTATTTGTCTGGTAGAAGAAAAAAGTTTTGCAACGAATTTTTGTAACAAATGACAGATGACTGTATTGTCCAGCCGTGAGTCCAGCCCCGACGCGACGGTAACCGCGGGATTAGCTCGTATTGCGCGGGACGGCACGTACCTCACGTACGTCCAATAATAATTAGGCGTGCACTCCGAGCGTGTCATCTCGTCACACAGATAGCACAGATAGAAACTAAGCAGTATGTCATTAAATTATAATCAAATCAGACTCTTGCCAAGTGTTGACACGTTCACGTCCGTCCCGTCTGTATACATAAGTGCACGTTCATTTTTCAAATATAATTATAACATTGAAAAGGCTTGGGGCTGAAAGTGTCATCATGCCCTTGGTGAAAGGGCCATTGTTTAATGAAAAAGCAGACAGATCAAACGGTAAAAGCTTAAAACAATTAATTCAGATGACAGTAAATATGTCGATGAGAATGAAACTAAAATTTCGTGACGACTCCAAGTTGTGACTTGGTGCGTGAAGGAATGTCCCCATAGAACTGGGAATTTCCAACAAATGTTCCTTTGTTAGAATCATACAAAAGGTGTATTTCGATATCTGGAGCCGAATTCGTTCCGAGTTGATTCTATAACTTCATAATTTCGCAGTTGTGAGTCAATCAGTTCGCCGGTTTTATTCATTACCGTAATTTCAAATCTTCATAAAGGACCATGGAGAGTTATAGTTAGAAAATAATAACGTCGATAGACAGATACAAACTTTAGCATACACATAGTTTTTTAGTTACACACATGGCTCTCTACGTATCACATGTGTGATACGTAGAGAGTAAGTCGTCGCCCCAGTCAAATCGAATTGCAGGTTATAGGTTTAAAAACCGGCCAAGTGCGAGTCGGACTCACGCACGTACGAGTATAGTTCCGTACCACTATACATATTAATAAATGTTTTTCTTTATTATATTGAAGTTGATTGAATGAAAGGTAAAATGCGGTTTACGATTTATCACGTATTAAAAAAAGAACTTATTAGACTAGACTAGACTCGTTCAAACCAATAGGATCTTGGACTGTTTCATGAAAACCATTTTAACCTATTGTTTACTAATTTAAATAGCTGCTAAAAAATATTTTCCTACTGAAATTACTTTATTCTTAGTTAAAAAATTGATAATTCTTTTTTACATTTGAATTTCGCGCTAAAACACCTTTTATTATGTCTCGATTATGACGTCATTTATCATACAGAGGTTGCTCATTGATACAGCATGTGTAAACGTTCGGTTATATTTCGTAATCTATATCAAGACGAGACTGGAAAAATCAATCAATAAAGTCGATGATTTACTTTTGTGAGATCATTTTGGTGTAAGTATGCATTTGCACGATCTAAAACAAAAACAATACATTTAAGGTTACATTGCAACCAACCATGGGTCACTTAAAATCAAATTTAAAAAGATTTTGATTCACTCTTCATGTGTGTAATGATACCTACGCGACAGTTTTTACATTTCTGAATTCCGATGAGATAAAATCAGGGTTTTTAGCGAAAATATCTGCCACCGTCATGACGTCGATACGTGGCTAATTTCACCTATCAGCTCTTACGAATTTCTTTGCCATCGTAAATAAACTGAAATTTTACTGCAAGCAAACGACTAAAACTTTAAATCACAGAGAATATGCAAGAAATAAACGAGGTTTCGAAATCACAAACAATGTAAATAAGACTACTACTTATAATAGTAGTAGGTGACAAGTGACAATGATAAATGACGTCACGCGCTGTGATTGGCGTTGTGACTTTCACATTAAAAATAATAATTTATTATGTTAAAAATAAAGAAAAGTTATGATTGTTATCTTAATAATTAATTCTAATCGCATACACTATCCCTGTACAAAACAACATATCATTTTATTACTACAGTCCAAGACCCTATTTTCGGTGGAAGTTTGTATTCGCTAATGTACATTTACGTTTACGAAGTTGGGGCGGGGGGGGGGGGGCGCAAACTATTCAGTTAAGAAAAAAATATATATTAGAAACCTCAATATTATTTTTGAAGACCTATCCAGAAATACCCCACAAGTATAGCTCTTATAGTTACGGAAAAAAGTGGCTGTGACATACGGGGACGGACGGTCGGACGGACAGACATGACGAATCCATAAGAGTTCCGTTTTTTGCCATTCGGCTACGGAAACCTAAAAATGATGACCATTTTCGATCTCTTCTATTTAGTGTTGGCAAAACAAAGAAACGCATAATCAGCAGAAGCCGGGAAATCTTAATTTCTTCCTTTACATAAAAAAAAAACTTTATATATAAATGTATAAGGGTACAAATAGAAACTTTTAAAATAAGTGCCGATCAAATGGAGAGATTACACTTTAGGCATTAATAAGGAAGTGTTATCGATGCTTATGTAACACCGCGTCCATTAGTGTAATATAAACATTACACTGTCGCAGCGGAATAATGACGAGAAAGCGTAATTGCGCCAATAGTAGGAATGATGAAACGTAGGCTTAATCAATTGAATGGACTGAATCGATTCGAAGCGGTCATTAGCAGAACTGAGCGCTGTTGAAACTGGAGTTTTTTCAATAAGGCTCTGACTGTGAAGCAAGTGGACGTTAGTACTACTACTTTCTTGTGTATCATTGGATAGGAATTGTCGCTTGAGTGACCTCCTTCGAAGTCGAGGAGCTGACTTCCTGACATTCATTAATCAACTGAACTAATTGGTAAGTAGTTCATAGATGATGTGCCTACTTCATCTATAAACTACCGACTCAAATTCAAATCTTAAGGTGTGGGTACTGCGTCGTATTATTCCGTACCGTAATCCTCTTTCTACGAATCGAATTTGAAACGTTCTGTTCTGTTCTTTTCTGTTCTTGTAGTACTGGAGATCATTATTAGTGAAATGATTATTCATGCTACCGTTCAATTAGAAACGAACGAAGAAAATCAAGCATTCCTCCGATGCACTGAAACAACTACGCTGCCAACCATGCCCACCCTATTTATCCCACCAATGCAAAGTAAACCACTGGCACTTATTGGGGTTGCTTTTTACAGCTCACGGGACTAGATCGAAATTTCTGGTACAATGTTTTAAGGCAATTCTATGGGTTTAAATAATTATAATAATAATAATTAATAGTTTTAATTTATTTAATGTGTTGAAAGACTTGAAGTATAACGCAGCATCATGTTACTTTTTTTTTGTTCCCCCTGAGGAAAATGGATTAAATTGCATACCCCGGCTGTGGCGAGCCGGCGGTTAGCGGGATCTCCCATCTCCCGACCTCGCTCGGCGGCCTCCTTCTGGAGCATCACTGCTTCACAGAAGGAGGCCACAGCCCTCCAACCTCCATCGTCCGCCAGCATTGCCGCAATCAATGCCGGCGGAGACAGATCTCGCCCGATCTCTGCGACCAAGACTCGGCGCTCGGAGGCCCACGCGGGGCACTCCCCAGCGTGTGGTCGGCCGAGTCGAGGTCGGATGCAGTGGTGGCATCGTGTCGATCCCTCCCGTCCTATGCGACACAGATAGGTACTCACCGAAGCAGCCGTGCCCGATGAGTATCTGAGTCAATCGGTAGGTGACCTCCTCTTTCCCGTGGAGCCAAGCTTCAAGGTGCGGGAGTACAGCACCGACGACGATTGCGCACGCCAGGCCGCCACAATCCGTCTGTGCCACTTCCGCAGCATCATGATACCTTTTTTTTTTTTTTGTTCCCCTGAGGAAAATGCATTAAATTGCATACCCCGGCTGTGGCGAGCCGGGGTTATGTGGGGCTCTCCTCCCCAGAAGGGGGAGGCCTACCCACTAAAAACCTCAGGGATGGCCTTCCTCAGGCATGTAGGGAGCCCCCGGGAACACAAAGGCCACTTCCGGGAACCCCCAGCCTCCGCTCCCCTCTTTAGAGGGGAGCCCTCCTCGGGGAAGCTACCACCTCCCCCGGTCCCCTCCACCGACGACGCCCCCCGGCCACGGAAGGGGCGTGGTCCATCCCGGGTCGCCGTAGCGGTCGCGACTTCCTCGCGCCCGCCGGCGACCCGCGGCGGCGCCGCAGCTGTGCTACCGAGCCCGGCGCCGCCTCCTTCGAGCGGGATCAGCCATCTCCCGACCCCGCTCGGCGGCCTCCTTCTGGAGCATTACTGCTTCACAGAAGGAGGCCACAGCCCTCCAACCTCCCTCGTCCGCCAGCATTGCCGCAATCAATGCCGGCGGAGACAGATCTCGCCCGATCTCTGCGACCAAGACTCGGCGCTCGGAGGCCCACGCGGGGCACTCCGCCAGCGTGTGCTGGGCCGAGTCGAGGTCGGATGCGCAGTGGTGACAATGTGTCGATCCCTCCCGTCCTATTCGACACAGATACTCACCGAAGCAGCCGTGCCCGGTGAGTATCTGAGTCAATCGGTAGGTGACCTCCTCCTTCCCGTTGAGCCAACCTTCGAGGTGCGGGAGTACGGCACCGACGGCCTGCTGGCGCGCGCAGATCCGTAATTCGAGCTGCGCACGCCAGGCCGCCACAATCCGTCGGTGCCACTCCCGCTTAGGCACTTCGTGCGCGGGTTCCAGGGCGCTCCCCCCATCGCCCCCCCGGTCGACACGCCGCGACAGCATCATGATACCTAGACATTAGCTTTTTAATTCGTTAATCACTACGTGTTAAGTAATTACCAAAAAGTCTGGTGAACACCGAGCGTGCATGACAAACAAACGAGGCTTAAAGAGAGAATTCTTATCACGGTAGGTAGCCGTGTCCACCCCGGGAATGCTAAGTCCATGAAACATATATTGCAACTATATAATATTTTATACATTTGTGCTAGTGGCTTTTAAACAATTTCAACTGATTAACTAAAAACGTTAACTAGCGTTTCGTATTCCGAAAGTTACCAATTCGATTAACTGTGCATTTTCTATTCTGTCTGCTTAGGAACTATGTAACTTGTTATATGTGCATATGTATTGTAATAGATGAGAGTTACTCGAATACCAACCTAATTAAATACTTCACATTACATTTCGAATTTTCAATATGATTTAATAAAGCGTAAATTATAATCAAAATAATTAAAAAGTATAATTAATTTTTGATCCGCCACGTGGATTAATCTGTCTGAGGAATTTCTCGATAGTATGTAGCGGTAGCAAAACGTGGCCGTCAGTTTCAATATGCGAAAGTTTGCCCATGTTTCTAAGTATCGCATTCAACTAAAATGGTTAGGTACCTATTCGCACATGTTTTATCCCTATTTTACAATATTTTGTACATTCCAATATCTTCATCCAACCTTAAATTTTTGTTCTCTTTTCGATCCCATTCGTCATGTCGCGTTTTGCGTTCTAATTTTAATCTGACTCTTAATATACCGTCCCGAAGTAGTGATTTCTTTTTATACTCTTTTTCGGCTTATGCGTTGTCCTGCCCAATTACTGCAAACATCTTCTATTTAAATGTCTTTTAGTACTTCCCTGGTCCAAAGTTGGTTGGAGGAAATATACGACAGAAATTCATAATTTATCATTAACGTATATCCATTTCCCGTTAATTAATAAACTGTTTCTGAGTCTGATCTCACTTACCTGAAACAATTCATAATAAACGCTGGAATGTTATAAATTGAAACCTGCTCTGTATCCCTTAGAGGAACAGACGAGCGGTTCAGTGTAGGCTGACGAGATTCGACGAGAGATCGACGTCGTGCGAGATTCTAGAATTTTTGTGCAAAAGATGTAGTTGTCAACCAACCAATTTTTAAAGCATAGGAGATATGACAGCGTTCCTATAATACATAATAAAACTACAAAGATTGAGAATGTTTTGTGCCACAAAACATTCTCCGAAGAGATCGCTCAACTAATTAAAATCTTTGTATAACTTAATTTTATTGCCTAGGAAATTGTTTAATATGAGAGACAATGTCGCACGCGAGCCGCCGCCGCTCACGCGACGATCTATCTACCTACATATATAAGGTAACCACTGCTTTTATTCAATCGTGATTGTCATTAGAAATATTACACCTGTTTCGAGACAGAACAAGTGCGCAACTATAGCAACAAATGTCGCCAGAACTATTAATGAACCATTTCTGGCTATCGATTTTGTTGTAATGTTAAACTTTAAATAAATATACAAAGAGGAAATCATAGATTATATAAAGCCTTCTTTATTAAACATTTAATTATTTATGTTATTTTCTAAACACTGTATACATTTTTTTGTATTTTTTTTAAATATGCTACCCCCTCGGCGAAAGCCCGACCAACCGGATGAGCAAGCCCGGGCGCGTGAGTAGTGGTATCGCGATGTGCCAAATTGTATCCTACCCCTCCCACGGTTTTGGTGGATAGACCTGACACTCTTATCGGAAGAGCCCCATACATACGGCCGCCGCGTAGCCGCGGGCCAATAATAATTTAAAAAAATCAAAATCCGATTGTATCTTACTATCACTCACACTCAAAATAGGATTTTTATTTTAATTCCAATTATTATTATTATTTCATTAATATATATGTTTACATATAGCCAATCCACACAATTTTTTTCTACCGCCCATGTTGCAGTCGTTAACCAGAACGTTCGGAACCTCGAAAAGGCCAATCTACTTATGTCATGTTCACATTTCCCGCCTCGGGACCCACCCCGACTTTCCCATTGGTCCTGCTCTAACCGTTCTTCGAGTACCGTTGGTGATGGTATTATGAGCCTAGAGTCAATATAATGGAATTATCTACATCTACATATAAATAAAATTGGAGTGTCTATTTGTAATATTAAAATAATCGCTTTCTACTACATGCATATGAATGTATATACAGTACACATACCAAAATACAAATTTTTAAAATTTTTGTCTGTGTGTTTGTTCCGGCTAATCTCTGGAACGGCTGGACCGATTTGGACGGGACTTTCACTGGCAGATAGCTTATGTAATAAGGAGACTTAGACTTAGAACTTAGGCTACAAAAAATAAATAAACAATTTTTTATTACATTTCACGCGGACGAAGACGAAGCATTGCCACAATCAATGCCGGCGGATACAGAACTCGCCCGATCTCTGCGACCAAGACTCGGCGCTCGGAGGCCCACGCGGGGCACTCCGCCAGCGTGTGCTGGGCCGAGTCGAGGTCGGATGCGCAGTGGTGGCAATGTGTCGATTCCTCCCGTCCTATTCGACACAGATAAGGAGACTTAAACTTAGAACTTAGGCTACAAAAAAATAAATAAACAATTTTTTTATTACATTCCACGCGGACGAAGACGAAGCATTGCCACAATCAATGCCGGCGGATACAGATCTCGCCCGATCTCTGCGACCAAGACTCGGCGCTCGGAGGCCCACGCGGGGCACTCCCCCAGCGTGTGCTGGGCCGAGTCGAGGTCGGATGCGCAGTGGTGGCAATGTGTCGAATTGTCGATCCCTCCCGTCCTATTCGACACAGATACTCACCGAAGCGCCCCCTGGGAAACGCGGGCCAAGTACTAGACCGGTGCCCTGATTTATTACTTCACACAATCCAGACGTAACATGATATTAAATTAATAATAAAGAGAAGCAGCCATCCATTGGTAACCGGAAGGAGCGGAAGAGAGAAAGGCATCGGCACATGCCACATACACAAAATATTAAAAATAAAAAATGACATGGTGTTTTATTGATACATTCAACAATAATAATGATTATTCTAAAATTAACATCCAAGAAAGTAAAATATGTAAGAAAATCTTTTATTATCATACTAATTATTTATTTCAATAAATATATTCAGTTATTTACTTTACAACCAATCTTGTTTTTCCCTTATTTTGCCATACGCAGATTTCACTTCCATACATTAGCGTAGGGACCTACATGCACAGCCATACTTTAAACACAAACATATTGTGGACCTCTAAACATATAAAAAAAGTGTTGGCAGTGTGTGAGCGATTAAATTCTACATTTAAAAGAAGATACCTAATAATTATCTAGGAAATTTAAATTATTGTATTGAACACTTAAGCATAAAATTGGCATATAACGCCATCTAGCGAGAACAGACAGCATGCTTACATATAAGGCTAGAAGTTCAAGTATTAAGCGACAGAGGGAGCTTAATACTTGAGTGGTGCCGCCAACAAATAACAGACCTAAAAGTTGTGCTGTTTACCACATAGGATTTTCATTTTGCCTGGAATTCCAAGAGGGTGGTGGGGTAGGTAGGTATATATATCAATGAGAAACAATAAAATATAGCAAACGTAATGATATACATTCGTTGTCAATAGAATCAAAATTTGAAGTATCATAGTATACTTCAAATTTTGATTTGATACTTCAATATTTAATATGTTGTATATTTCTTTTACATATTATGTAATAGTAATATACCTATAACATATTAAATTATTAGTAATAAACATGTAACTGGCAGCTAGGTCATAATTATGACCTATATATAAATATATTTATTGAGTAAATGAGCGCCTCCGCAACAATACAAACAGACCTTCAAATAGGGAATAATTGAAACAAAAATAAGGTTACATATGCATACTTTAATGTAAAAAATACACATATATATATAGAGTCTGGCTAACGAAAGTTGGCCCCAGAATATTGGCCGCAAATTTAAAAAATACATGCATGACAACACTAAAATTATACTACTAAAATTGGAATAACCTACTTTGATACTTGGTAATTAATTATTAAAAATATATATGTAATTAATTCTTGGTATTAGTAGGTAAAAATGCAAAGGCTTTTTTCGGCGTAATTTCAAAACATCAGTGTAGAAATGTTTATGTAAAATATAATAATTCTTTATATGGGCCGAAATTAGCAACAAAAGGAGTTACTTTAGCGCCGCTTTTGTACTCATTATATATATCTGAAATACATAGATATATTATTTTGGATAACTTTACAATATTAAAATACGCTGATAATATTATGTTGTACACTTCTAGTAGAATTTGTTAATTGCACAAAATACTTTAAATAAAGCCCTGGATTTATTATTTTTTATATTATAACAATAAATTAAATTTAAGTGTTAATCCAAATAAAAGCTCTGCAATCGTTTTTTGTGAAAAGTACGATATAAGTTCTGTAAATATTAATTTAGTAGATGAAAAGAAAGTATTAGGTGTAAGATTTGACTCTAATATGAATTTTCAATCTCATCCAACTAATATTATAAATGCGAAAGTGTGTTTGTTTGTTTGTTTGTTTGTTTGTTACCTCTTCACGTTAAACTACTGGACCGATTTCAAAAATTCTTTCACCTTTGGAAAGCTACATTCTCCCCGAGTAACATAGGCTACTTTTTATCCCGGAAAAATCGACAGATCCCACGGGATGCGCAATAAAGGCTTCGCTCAAAAACTACTGCACAGATTTTTATGCGGTTTTCATCAATAGATAGAGTGATTCTTGAGGAGTTTTGCGGCATTTTTTATCTCGGAAAAACGGATAGTCCCACGGGAAGCGCGATAAAATCTTCGCACCATAAACCGACTTCCGCGTATATGTAGCCGTGGGCAAAAGCTATGACCCTTAAACCCTCTATACACCCAATCCCGAAATCCACGCGGGCGAAGCCGCGGGCAGAAAGCTAGTTTTTATATATATTGGACAAACTGCAAAAAAATATGAACGTAATGCGTCATTCGGCTAGTGTTTCTTGGGGAATGGACCCAAAATTATTAAATATTATATATAAAGCTATTTTCAGAAGTCATTATGACAATGCATTAATTGTGTTTGGAAAATTCATTACTTCTACATTATTTCGAAAATTAGAAGTAATACAAAATAAAGGTTTACGGATAATTACAGGTGCAATGTTCTCCACACCTATAAATGCATTAGAGATTGATTCAGGCATTTGTCCAATAGATATAAGGCTAAATTATTTAACAAATAAGTATTGTATAAATATATTAGCAAATAAGGAATATATGTGTAATTATCAAAATAATAATCTATTAATGGAACGGTTAAATGACTTAAAACAACTTTGTAAGAACATAGACCATATGGCTTGCTGGGAATTTAGTTCATTAGATATTCAATTACTTTGGAATCTAAATCTGACCAAACTACAAAAGCTGCATATTATGACTCCACCAGAAAGTTTGGGCATTGTTTCATTCTGAATCAAAATATCACAATATTTACTGCAGAAGTTTATGCTATTCATGCTGCTTTAGAATACATCAGTGCGATTCATGAAAACACCTCTTTCTCATCTGCTTTGACATGTCTAGAAAATGTTAGAATATCAAATAAAACTAATTTTTACATTACGAAAATTAGGGAGTGTCTACACAATAATAAAAATTAAATCATTGAATTTCTGTGGGTACCATCACATTCCGGCATAATAGAAAACGAAGTGGTTGATAAACTGATAAAAGAGCAAATACCTGTAGACTTCTTACAAAGACAACAGTGCTATGTGTTTTAATAAGAGTCATTAATGTTTATTGATTCACTTTAATTGAGTAAACATTATGATTATAACTATAATTAATAATTATTATTAGGTCGGGGTATGACACCTACTACAGATCAGTGAAGTGCATAATCTAACCTTTTTACAATAAGCAAAGGGATGTGATGTTCTTACATACAACACTATGTTCCACCTGTACCATTATGCGATTACTTTCCAGTACTAAAACACGTATATTTGATGAATGGTCAAGAGATTGGGAATATACCAAGCAATATAAAGGAAAATAGCATGCTGAAATACAAGAACACCTTCCAACCAAGCCTCGGTATTGGAAGCTATCAAGCCCAACGCGTAATTTTATTGTATAGGTATATAAATAGATTAAGATTTGGACATGGGCAATTTTCAGCACATTTAAAAAGATTGGATCTCATCAATTCAGATATATGTAGGTACATATTGTTGTCAAGATTCAGGCACGCTTGAACATTTGATTCTGTTTTGTTCCGCCTTCACTTTGCAACGATTGATTATTATAGATGGCTTACAAAAGATCTTTAAAGAAAATGTAATATCCCGACATATTTTTTGAACATTTAGAGGAATTATTAAACATATAAAGTTATAACTATAGATAAAATTGTAATAATAGGTGGGAATTAGAAGTTATCTTTTTCAAAGAGTAAAATGAAAAGAGCATTATCCAATCTTTTGTTGTCGTAGAAATTTGTCACAAATTGTACATTGTTTCGTACAAATTGTCAGAGGCGATGACAGTTTCGTCAAAGCTCTATGTGTTTGGACCTTACATTTGTTAATTTTAATATTAAGAAATTTAAAGTGATTTACCTACATACTAAAGTTATGTTTGGGAACTAGGTTTTTAGACCATAAAAGTGTAGAAATAAAACATTACATTTAAAATAACTGTTATATTTACAATGCCTTCGAAATTGTTCTTTTTGTGAAAGGAATTTTCAATGAAATTAATTGAAGTAAATTTAAGAAAGAATTGAGTGCATTAAGACAGAAAACCGTAATTTCAGCAAACAAAAATATAAACTACAAATATAGTTTATTTAGTGAAACATTGCAATCTATATTTGCGCCACCAAAAATACTATGTGGCAAATAAAAGACGAAATAAGAAGAACGAAGACGAACAAAGTAAGAAGTAATATACAAAATATAAAATTAAAAATAAATAATAATATATTCGCGGAGAATAACCACTTTTTAGTTATCAGCAATTAAAAAATGAATACTACCAAAGTAAACCTATCAGTTAACAATGAAAATATAACAATTATTCATGCCATAGCAAAAAGCTTCATTGTTAAAAATATCCATTTAAAAAATGTAAAACATAATTATTATAAATGATTAGGCACTGACATAGTAATTTAACTTAAGTTGGAAATCCCATATACAAAAATTGCAAAAATTCTATCTTCGTTCACATATGCACTTTATCTTTTAAAAAAGAAACTGACTTCAATATGTCTATGTATATGTACACTGGAGGCTCACATGTGACAAATCTTTGGTGAAATTGTACTGACATTCAAGATTTTATGTAATACAGATCAAATGAACTCGTGTAGACCACACTTTATAAAACTTATTACACTTATACTATAACACTTTATAATTGCCCGGTAATACAAAAAAAACATGAAAAGAAATCACAAAGACAACAAATTGTTTACAATATAACCACAGTCTAGTGCAAAAATGATCAACTAGTGATAATATGTTGTCTACGGTATAGACACAGCCTAGTCTAAAATGGTCAACTAGTGACATTATCAATAGTATAGTAAATATATATTTGTATGTTATAGTAATAGTATAGTAAAAATCCCCATTAGACAACACCACTTTGATAAAGTGTTGGTCTTTAAAATTAGTATTAGTTTATAATGTCTGCTAAAATTGTTAAATAATTTATGACTATTATAGTCAGGCCGCTCTAAGATTACCGAATTGACATATGTCAGATTGACAGCACTAGTGAGGGACTACGGCAAAATTACCGAGTCATTTAAGTAACTGTTATTTCTACTTAATAACTAAGTAAGGATTAATTAAAACAAAAATAAGACTGAAAAGATTTATTCACTTTCAGATTCACTTATAGAGTCGCTATCGCTATCTGTTACTCGAATCACAATTTCATTGTCTATAATAGAATCAACTCTTATGTCTCGTTGGTAATCTTCTAATATTAGTTTTCGGGTCTTTTCGACCACTTTGACCCAATCCTCTTTGGTGACTTTGGAGCATGCCTCTTTAAGTAGGTTCAACATTTTCTTCGTACTGAACGGGGGTGTCGTATTATGACGAGCTGCGTAACCTGTAACATAATTTTTATTATTAGTATTAGAAGCACAAAAATTTAATTTAAAAGTCTGGATATTTGTTTCTTTAAAACTTTTTCATCATTTAGTTTTTAATATTTCTATGTATGAACTGTGTATGTCTTGCTGTTTATTTTTTTTAGTCTACCAAGTCAGTCATGCAGAGTTTAAATACGAGTATTAATATAATGTTTATATAAAGAAGTAACAAATTACCTTTGACTTGCTCCCATATTAACTCTATAGCATTGTATTGGCAATGGTAAGGCGGGATTCTCAGGACACGATGTCCGTGTGCCAGAGCTAGTTCATCGATTTCATATAGCTTTTCTGCTTCTTTATTTTCGAACACCAATTTGAGTAAATCCGATTTTAACATTTCGGGGTTGGTTTCTATACCATTTTTTTCAAGCCAACCTGCCAGATCTGCTTTCTTATTAGCTTGAGTGGGTGCTTTGTTTATTTGCGCCGAGTGATATGACGCATTATCAATAATTATAATGGATGGCTCTGGTAAACTGGGGAGTAATTGGTTTTGAAACCAAGATTTAAAAGTTTCCGCGTCCATTTCCTCGTGGTAATCCGACGTGTTTTTGGATGCAAACGCTAGCAATCCATTTTCAATTAAGCCAACTCCAGCAGAACCGGCATGGCAAATAATAAATGAATATGTGAGATAAATGGCCTTGATCCCTTGCCAATAGGTACTTTTGATGTAGATGCATGTGTTCCATCAGTCCAAGTACGTGACACAGAGTGGTTAGCGTTTAACCATGTCTCGTCAATAAAAACAACGTTCTCCCAATCACTTATTTTTAGAGCCTCTCTTAAAAATTCACATCTTTTTAAAATTATGTCATACCTTTCCATTAACATTTTCCTTTTATTGGTTTTGGCGAATTCAAAACCAATACCATGTAGTAATTTAGATAAAGCGGTTTTCGCTCCACTAAACAAGCCAGCCTCTTTTAATGAAATCATAAGCAGACTTCTGGTTGGATATTCATTGCGGGTATAATAATTATAAACGTGATTCCTTATTGCATCAGCATCGAAAGAATCAACACCGGTTACTGGCTTTTGTCTGCGTCTTTTCTTAGACGTCCTTAGAATGTTTTCTTCACTGCCTGAAGCACCAAACTTTTCTTTGTTGATATTATATATTGTTTTGGCACTGATTCCAAGAGCTTCTGATAGCCGCTCTTGTACTTGAGTTACGGGCAATAAGGGTCCGCCATTTTGTGACTCACGCTCGAAATAGTCCTGTAGCTTTATGACAAGCTCCCGACATTGACTATTCAATTTTTTTCCTCGTTTTGGCATTTTAAACCAAACACAAAGCAAAATCAGAGTCCAATAACGTGCCAAAGTCAACGTAAAAGCAGGATAATCAATAAACTGGAGAAAGCCGGGTCACAATAATAACAAATACACGAGGGACGTAGTCTATGCGCACGAGTACGAAAGACGACTGAGTTGGACGATTGACATTGTCAGTCGTTCACAGCAGCTGGGTTGCCAATGTCAAAATTAATCCAATTCCCTAAATAAAATATTTGCAACAAATAAATTTCTAAATGTATATTTTTTTCTGTATGGCAATAATTTATTTCATCGACATCAATGTCAATGTCAAGTTTATCGAAGCTTATCGAGTTTCATGCTCGCAAGGCAATGTAGTATAAAAGAAACCTCCAAGTGCTATAAGTAATATTTCTATCATTCTAATTAATTTTTTTCAGTCTAACTATAATCTGATATTTTATTCCGTGAATACCACATTTACCGTAAAAATATCACAAAAAAACAATATTTAACTATTGATAAAAATAATGCAAACCGCCGCTATTAAATCGCGCCGAAACCTCCTCATTCTAATACATTCCGGAACACAAAAGTACGCAGTGAGTATTACCGAGCACATCACTATGAAAGCGTGACCAACGAAGTAACTTTGTAAACGCGCTATACAAAGGGGAAATTATAAGTTTTTTTTTATTCTTAAATTATTTAAAGTACTAAAAGACAAATAATAATACAATTACGTAACTTTGATATTTTGACAGAAAATTGTATTGATAAAAGTTGTTCTAAACGATTTTCCAAATGTGTTCCTCATAACAAAGTTATATGTACAACCAATAAAAGTAAAGTGTCATATCGGTAATCTTAGAGCGGCCCGACTTTAAACATATAACTTATATAATATCTGAAACTAAGGATACAATTACATCTTAGTATTTTTTGGGATCTGGTTAACTGTCATACCTGTTTTTTGACAATATCTGTAAACTTGACATCAGATAGTATATAAAACTGTTTATACATTAGAATAAAAAAAAACAATAATAAGCATTTATTTGTAAGTACAGGTACAAATATATACAATAAAAAACATACAAGATAATAAAGAGATTAAATACTGTATACCTTAAATTAAGAGAAAGCAAGATAAACAAAATGTTTTTATGTGCAACTAAACAGAAGAAACCAAGGACCTGCTTAAGTTTTTATGTCAGTGTGCAAATTGTCTTGCTTATAAGCAATACAGATAGAATAATCCAAAGGGTGCATATACCAGTGAATAGAAAATTTAATGCAGTAAAACGAACATGGCTCGACTGGTGACATAAAAAAAAAAGTAAATGTTTAGTTGTCTTCGTAGCCTAGTAGCAGCGTATGAAAGTAAACATTTGAGCTACACAGACAGCTTTTATAGGAAATAGCGGAGCATAGGAAATAGAGGTGGTTGCCAAGGTATAATTGTATAGTTTGACGTATAGCTGTATGTACCAACTTTAAAATAATATATTTGATAATATATATATTTTCTTCAATTTCAAATTTAAATTATGTTCCGTTTTGTTTCGTTTGTGCATTTTGAAGTGCACTGACTAGTATTTACGTACCATGTTAAAATTTCTTATCAGCCTTATCTAATATCATTAAATACATAAGCTCTAGGCACTATTCTTTAATGTGTGCAAACACGCTAATATCATTAAATACATAAGCTCTAGGCACTACTCTTCAATGTGTGCAAACACGCTAATCTCTACGTTTTATATATCTATAAAATGATTTATGCAACTGGTTATTGAATCAAAATCAATTTAATTCAAATATGACTTTATAGAAAGCTCTTTTGAATCGTCCAATTTTTATTCCTACCACACATTCAGGATGTATTTTTTAGTTGATAATAAGAATGGGCGAATGAAACTTATCAGCTTTATCAAAAGTAATAACAACATATACAATTAATTATCTAGTTATCATACAATGTACATGTATGTTTACAGTTTATACGGGAAAATAAAAATTTACACTTTAGTATCCCAACTAGTCCCAACTAATATTATAAATGCGAAAGTAACTCTGTCTGTCAGTCTGTTACGCTTTCCCGCTGAAACTTCGCAGGCGATGTTGATGAAATTTGGTACAGACAATCTTTAGTACATAAGCTAAGCTAATCAATACATAGTATAAAACAAAGTCGCTTTCGCTGTATGTCCGTATGTATGCTTAGATCTTTAAAACTACGCAACGGATTTTGACGCGGTTTTTTTTAATAGATAGAGTGATTCTTAAGGAAGGTTTGTATGTATAATATGTATAATAAATGCATAATATAGTAGAGAAATACTGATAAATTTAAAGGTTTCTAATGTGATGTCGTAAATAAGCACGTTTTTTTGCGCTTATATTGCAAACGCTGGCTGAACCCTACGAGATAGACCAAAATAATGTACTACATTATTGTACAACTTACAAAAGTTCACAAAAAAGTCCGCGATGGTATATGTCTATCTCTTAGGGATAACCCACTATAAGCATTTTTTCATTGCACCCGTGCGAAGCCGGGGCGGGTCGCTAGTGTAATATAAAACAGAAATTATACAATGTACATATATGTTTTCAGTTTATACGGAAAAATAAAAATGTACACTTTAGAATGTAATATCTTCAAATCAACACCAAGCATTGGCATCATTTAATTGTAATAGCTCTTACTCATTAGCGTCTTTTTAACATGTACGAGTACCTTGAACTTATGAAAAGGCAATTCAGCTAGACTATGTGGAATTGGACGTCTTATAAAAATTTATACATTTGCCCACAAACGAACCTCTAGTTTTTTGTAGCCTGTACGTTGGAACGGCAAGTATATTTTTATTTCTTATCTTTAAATTACGCATTTGAAAATTAGTATCAAATGTGTTACAATTTTTATACACATAAATCAAATTTTCAAATATACTGGCCCGCTAAAATCATTATATTAATCTCTTTAAATACATTTCTAAGAGAATCCCTTGCTCGTAAATTATAAATAGCGCGGACTGCTCTTTTCTGAAGAACAAAAATACTTTCTATGCTAGCAGCCGACCCCCATAATAGTAAACCATAGGACATAACACTGTGAAAATAACTAAATTAATCTTGCCGTTTCAACATCTGTAAGTTGTCTTATTTTTTTACAGCATATGCTGCAGAACTTAGTCTATTTGATAGGGTCTCAATATGTGGATCCAATTGCAAAGTCGGATCCAAAGTAATACCCAAGAATTTAGTGAATTCCACAAATTCTACCACTTCATTATTCATTTTAACAATAGTATCTACTTTTCTTACATTTGGTAATAAAAATTTGATACATTTAGTTTTATTGGGGTTTGAAGATAAATTATTAATCGTGAACCAGTGCAATACTTTAGAAAGAGTACTATTTACAACGTCAATATTGCCGTTTCCTCTGTCAACCTTAAATATTAAAGAAGTATCATCTGCAAATTGCAATAGTACTTGCAATAGTACAGTATTGCACAAAGTATCAGTGAAGTGTGGGAGATCATTAATATATATCAAGAAAAACAAGGGTCCCAATATCGATCTCTGGGGCACGCCCATAACAATAGAAGTACCTGCACACTCAGTCCCATTAACAACAACTTGTTGGATACTGCTGGATAAATAAGATTCGATAGTCCGATTAGTCTAGACGCTGCATCAGAGACACCGTAATGCTACAGCTTATTTAGTAAGGTCTGATGATCTACGCAGTCAAAAGCTTTCGACAGGTCACATACAATACCAATCGCATCCTGTTTACATTCTCAAGCGCTAAAAATGTGTTGTGTTGAGAAGTGCAACTCCCGCATCTATAGTGCAACGTCCTTTGGTGAAGCCAAACTGGTTTATATGTATAATGTTATTTCCTGTTAAATGATCGGTTAGCTGATTACATATATTTTTTTCGAATATTTGCTAAGTGCTGGTAGTATAATCATTTATATTTCCTGATTTAAATAATGGAATTAACTTGCTATTTTTCATAAGGTCAAGAACAACACTTTTATCAACACATAAATTGAATATGAACGCGAGTTTCGCAGTAAGTTCCTGTACTATGGATTTAAGTATATGAGTAGAAATCCATACTAATATTATAAATGCGAAAGTAACTCTGTCTGTCTGTCTGTCTATCTGTTCCGCTTTCACGCCAAAACTACTGAACCGATTTAAATGAAATTTGGTACACAGATAGTCTAGAGCCCGAGAAAGGACATAGGCTACTTTTTCATGCAAAAAAGGTTGTAAAGGGTTGTAAAAGGTTGAAAGGAGGGATAGTAGGTTGTATGGAAATATTGTTAAAACTACTGAACCGATTTAAATGAAATTTGGTACACAGGTAGTCTAGAGCCCGAGAAAGGACAGAGGCTACCTTTTAAAGCAGAAAAGGGTTGTAAAAGGTTGAAAGGAGGGGGTGAAAGGTTGTATGGCAGTATTGTTAAAACATATCCTTCCTATGAGAAATTCGAATATAACGCGGGCGAAGCCGCGGGCGGAAAGCTAGTACCATATAAGTTTTCAGTCTTTATGATATTAATCGAACGGAATGTTTTCAAAATAGTATTAGCATCAATGTCACAAAATTTAAAAACTTTGTTGCACTTCTCTATATTCTGCCCCAAGAGGGCTAAGGCTTTGCTTGGGCAAGAGCTGAGACTACTTGTAGTTTACCGATAGAGGTATGTGAGAAAAAAGTGCTCAAATGCATTGGCAACTTCATTGTTTGACTTTAATTGTTTATTATTGACTCCTAATGAGAGTGGTTCTACAGATTTTTTTTGTTTATCAATTTCCTGGTCAATGATGTTCCAAGTAGTTTTTATTTTGTTCTTTGATTAATAAATTTTGTGACTGATAAACATAGATTTAGCGCACAGACACACTTTTTTAAATATTTTAGAATAATTTCTAACATAATAAAATGCGGGATCACTCGAAGTTACTTTTTGAGCATATAGGTCATATAGTCTCGTACGGCTTTTGTATTTGCCTGGAGTAGTCTAGTCACTAAATTTCTTTCTACCGTTTATTGATTTTATAACTTTTTTGTTAAATGTACCATTATATTCATTTTTTATTACATTAAATAAATTATTGTAAAGATTATTTTATTTTAATCTTTCAGTAAACAAATTTGCAGTCTGATTAATAATTTTGCTCAAAATTTGTCTGAACCGCGTTTTGTGATAAGTCTACAAGTATCAAATTATCCCAAGATTAAACTCATAATGTTTTATTTTTGAATTTAAGGCTAGGCTTACAGTTATTTATGACATTATGTCCTAATTGGTTCAATAATAACTTACCCATATCTCTACCAACTTCACCAGAAAAATAATATATTGTGGTGAATTGTTTACTTGTTCCTCCGAATTAGGTAATACAAAATGAGCAGGTGACGGACACAACCACGAATTGTGTTTAAGAGTTGTGTTTTTATTAATTATTTTTAATGTGCATAGAGCATATCACTTACGTTATTGAAATTAAAGTTTCGATAATTCTTTGCTTTTGCTCTCAGTTAATCTATCATCTCTACAGCGTGCTATCAATTAGATGCATGTTTGTAGTTTTGTGTGTAGCTTAAAAGCTTAATCGTTGTGGATAAAGTACAGTATATGTGGCAACGACACATGGAGCGTCGCATGCTCGATCCGCGGCCCATAGAGCAGCGCGGGGTGCGGAAGGTGGCGTGCTGCGGGCGCCGGACGGCGGGCGGCGGGCGGAGGGGCGCCGCAGCGGCAGCGGCAGCGGCAGCGCGTACCGGTCGGGTCAGTCTCAGCCCGCGGCTCGTCCGCTTGCGCCTGCGCTCTTTCAGCGCTTGCGCACTGACGCTGACAATACGCGATCGGACCAATCCAATTAAAAATCTTACAAGAACTCTCTTACAGTACTATCTAACGATAAGGAGTGCCATAACTGTGATATTGTCTCAGTTTCTGTGATGATCGGACCTTACGCGCTTTTCATTAACAGTGCGTTTTTTTGCATTGCAACTTTGCATCGGATTTGAGTCCTGGAGGCTGTAGCGGAGCGCGGGAGGTACCGCCGGTCGCGACTCGGGTTCACTTCATTGTCGAGTGCCTTTATTCCGTCGAACTGGTAAGTTCGGCATCGGAAATATGAAAAAGTTAATTTGTTGGGTTAAAAGCTTCTACTAGTATTTAATATTGGTTGTACATGAGATTATTAATTTTGAGATTTTCTTATGTACTGAATGACAGAGAGAGAGAGAGAGAGAGATAGAGATTTTGGTTTACGCTTACTTGAAGTTCTCGTTGAGTGAAAGCTGAATTCTACAGTACATAAAGTAACAATTTTATATATGTAAAACAATATGAGATTGCAGATGCACGAGCAGATGCAAATTTTTGACATAACAAATGTACAAAATTTGCATTTCAACGTGATTAAGTTCCAATGAATTGTTTAAGTATGACAAATCATCGTATAATTCATCTCGCAGTTTATTTTTGGTTGGAAAACGATTGCTCAACGAGTCGAGCTTCTTTGAACAATTTTCAGTTCAATGTATTTTCAAATCTATAAGTATAGCAATGTTCATAGTAGCGGTGCGATATTACACAGGTGGATTAATCGCTTCGAGTATCGCATGTCCGCGGCGCCGGCAGTCGGCGGTGACCGATAAGTAACACCAAATAATATGCACGCAATAAATAGCAACGATAATCAAGATTAACTGAAGTAACTGCATCGTACAAACATATAGCCGTATACGGTGTCAACAAAAGAGTATACAGTTCATGAGTAATGAAGGGAAGAATAAGTTTAAAGAGCTGTGTAACAAACAAGTCGAGAAAAGCAACGATCGGTGAGTAAACTGTCTCTAAGACAAAAAAATCATGATAAACTAGATAAATATTTGATTGGATAAATGCTAAACAAAAATTAAAAGAAATACCGAGACTGGTAAAGCTAATCATAATTACGTCAACTGTACTAATACTGTGGTCGTCGTTCATATAGAACACATGAATGATTTGCTTACTAATAAAGTGGTTCATATAACACAAAAAGTAATCGAAGTTGTTTGTTATTTCGGTGCGCCAGTAGGCCGGCCGGCCTCGCCTCGGCTCGCCTCGCGTCGGTCAAGCTCGGTGTACCGTTTACTGCATCAATTCTTACATCTCTGATAAATATTGCTCGTAATTGTATTCAGATGTTCATTTCAATTTGAGATACGTGGGTTGTTTTATTGATATACTTTTTGAATTGTGATATATTGTCTAATTCCGCTTAACATGTAAGTTCTGCTACAATATGACGACACGTTAGGCGCAGCGGTTGAGTGTTCGGCCTTTACACAACGGGGCGCGGGTTCAATTCTCGCGCGGGGCAGATATTTTGTAAGACCTACAATAATTTGCTCCGGTGCTGGGTGTCTGTTCATGTGAAATTACTATGTTTGTTAGTGCACCCACGACACAGGAAAATATAACGCGGGGTGACGTAAAAAAAATATGATCACGACGATATGAAAAAACAATACGGCAACGAAGCAAACAACGACCAATACACAGTCTGCAACGTTATTAGAGAAACGTAATTATTTTGTCCATCACTTACAAAGACTGTTATTTACAAAATCGCAGTCAAGTATTTACGAAGCAGTAAATACAATCAGTAAACAATCAGTAAACATTTCACACAACAATCAGTAAAAAATACAATCAAATCAGTAAACATTTGTAAATCTAATTGGTTTTGTACACTCACTATATTATAATACAGTGCGAAGATGGTTTATACTTAAATATAATACGATCGAAATTCATTATCATCACCATTTCATCAGTAGATGCTACACGGAACTGCGTATGCGCATTCAGCTATAAAACAAAGCGTGACACAAGTTTTCTAAGAATGCAATAACACATAAAATAAATACAAACTCGTACCAGTGACTTGCTCTGCAGCTGATTCAATATGAAGAATACTTGCACGTACAACATTGATTTTTTTTCTGTTGATCTAGAGGAGCGCTTAAAACAATAGCATTATAACTTAGGTGACATATTTTTTTTTTAAATTCATCATAATTTACAAGTAGGTCGTAGACATTTACAAGCGGTTCTCTTGGGCGAAGTAATTAATGCTGAAATATTGACTAAGGGCGTCGCTCGCGGCTCCGTTTCTGCTTTGTAAGAAATTCGCAAAATTTCTCACCTCCACAAACGATTCCATTGACATGTAATTTTAATAATTTTAAGTAAGGTGTGAGGCTTCTAACAAATACGACTCGAATGGTACGGAGCATGAATCAGACAGGTGTGAAATGGATGTTATAAATGATAACATCGATTTCAAATAAAATTATTTAAACATGTTTACACCATTCATAATCCACTGTTTGCAGAGTTCCTTGTTAAATATGCGGATAGATAAATGTGTCCTGTGAAATAATTGAAAGTGATTTTAATACAGCGTGAACACGGGTGGTATCTACTCAAAGATCGTCTGTCGATCAGCTTCGGCTTATTCAAGCTTTATCCTTCAATAAACAGTTAAATAATAGATACTTAATAATTCCTTTGAACATTTTTGCTTTTCCCTACTCAAACATTATTTTCAAATTTATTTAATAACCAAAAATCATTTTATAAAATTTTTATATACATGTCACTAGAATTAAACAGCAAACAAAATACATTTTGACGTGAAAATAGAATTTGTTTTTCTGATTGGGTTTTCAATATACAGAAACAAAGAGATTCACAGCGATCAAAAATTGCACTAAAGAGGTAAGTTGAAGTGCAAATTGTGTAGTTTCTGTAGCTCTTGTTATTGAAAATCACTGATATTATTTATTTTATATCATCTTTTAATATCAGCGTCAAAGACTATACCTATAACCGATACAGCAGCAGCTGCTAACTAATTTGCAACGATCATCATGAGCTTTTTATTACTAAACCAAGCATCAGGTTCAGAATTAGGTCACTTGTTATATAGCCTTTCTCGATAATTTTTCTATCCACTCTGCAATGTTACAATTGATAAATGATTAAGAAGCTATAAGTCTTGACAGGAACGACAGAGTAGAAAGGACTTCGTAAAAATAAGTCACATTTGATTTAAATAAAAAATATCATTCCAATATACATATGTCTCACAAAGACCTTATTTATATTTGGCTGATGAGGTTTTGGTTAAAAGGATTGATATGCTAACAAAGCAGCATTCCTGATGACGGCGAACAGAGAGCAAGGCCGCGTGACTGAGCGTCTGATAACGGCAACGGTCGTAACAAAGGGATTAACTGTTCGCTCGTAGTTTGCTCTGCTGATCTATCTCATTTTGCTGCTTGCACAATTATTCTGCATTTTCAAAATTTTCAATAATTGAAAACATTGACATAGCATCAGTGGCGCATATATGGCATCTACCTTGCCATAAAGAATATGATAATGATCATTTTCAAGTTTCATAATCAATTTTAGATGCCATGACGATTCGCCAATTCAAATTAATAAATACCTTAAAGTTTTCACAATGTACTTAACAGTAATTAGAAGTAACTACAGACAACATCCAATAATTAAAATAAAAAAAGTAACATACTTTTTTGAGATCACCCATAGTCACAAAATAACCGACTGTGCACACTTGACAGTTACAACCTGTACATAATACCTGTGGAGTGTAATTAGACTTCAATTAGTCTGGTGGCTACCAGTCTGGTGCATAATTTAAAAGGAAATTTGTAGTGGGGAAAAAACCTGGAAAAAAATCTGAATGGATAATAGATAAAGGTTTGCAGTGGTATGTATTACATTCGCACTCCGAAATGTACCTTCTACGAGCTGACTTAAATTCTAAATGTAAAATTAGATGCGTTGCTGCGTGTTCGAGTATAATTTAAGGTGCTGTTGTAATCTTTATATAATTGAGTCCAGAAATTTGTTATACGACTAATTGGATCTCTTAATTGGAAATAATCACCGCATGTTATGCAGGCTTGTACCGCAAGTGGATCACTCGTTTGTTTTGACCTCATATCGTAAGCAGCAGCGTCGGCAACATAGGCCACGACCTGATGTGTCCTGCAAACTTAATTTGATTGCAATCAAAATTATTTATATTTCTACGCAGATAAGTATATACATATATTTTTATTTAAAGCAGTTCTTGGATTCTGTACATTTGATTACGTACTCTGAGAGGTGCCCTTCAGCCCTGCCACGGCGGATGTTCACGTCTCACATCTCTCTCACAATAACATCAAACTGAACACATTAGATGCGCACACACAGTTTTTTAAGATTCAAATGCTGCCATCGCTCTCTAGGCGGCAAAGAAAATAAACAATTAGATCCGCACAATACAACTGATCGCAATTGTAGTTGAACATCAATGACTGCTTCCTGCTCATGTCAGAAACATCCAAACAATGTCAAAAAGTTGTGAGATCTGCTTCGGAAGTTTTAGTTAGAGATTTATTGTCGTACAAGTCGCGAAATGTTAAACGTTACAAAACTTAGTAGCTTTATAATCTTTCACTAACTTCATTTAAAAATCTCAGACCGTAACGGCTTTTCAACCCTTTATCAATATATTAAGTGATACATAACTATGTATCATTATTTTCCACACGCAACCCACAGCTAGACATTTAATGACAGCTGAGTAGTTACCTAAGACAGAAACATGATTATCAATATTTCACTCCAGAGAAAAGCAATTCATTATTTCAAAACAACTGTGTATCTGAATATATAGGTATTGAAAATTAACGTAAAAGTTTTGATTGTAAAAATTCGTTCTCATTTTATGATTCAGTAAAAAGATATCATTTTGTTCGATCACAAAACGTACGCGTCATTGATAGCTTTAGGTAGATAGAATTAAAATTATTACCGCTATATAGCATACGCTTTGCACGAGATATAGACTGCTTCACAGGAAACTTGTTATCAACTTTCGTTGCGAGCCAGCGAAGGTAATAAAACTTGTTTTCATAACTTCGCTGGACTGTCTATCTATTGCTTTTTTAGATTTAATTATTTTGATTTTAAAAATACTTAATGCTATTTTCCACACCTTATATTGATTTGGTCCATATAGCTTCCGTGACGAGACAAGCCCAAAAACGGTTAGTGGCGGCGTGGGTATGATTTACAACGTGTGGTCACTGTCGGAGTCTCGCCAATTTGCCGGTCGTAAAGCATCGCCTGATTAGAGCGCAGACAAAAAATGGATGAATAATCGCGGCCACAGCGCCGGTTCACTCAACCCCGCGCTCGCGCGCAGGACCGCTCGTCATCACGGGCCTGTCCGACAATCGGCCATCATCACAGCAAATGTGCCTGTGGAATTTATGTAAATGTTACAATGAGATGCTTTGTGGAAGATAATAATGCTGTATCATGTTATTTATAGGCTAGCAAATGTACTAGAGCAAAAAATTAATGAAGTGGGTGTAATAGTTGATATGTTTGGGAACAAAATATATATAATATAGACGTCGCTTGCGGCAAGCATGGCAGCTACTGGGGTGGTCCATCCTGGCTGTTTTACAAAAAAAGGGTCGTCTGTCAAAATTGGTGGGAAAATGTCTTGCTTTTTGTCCAAAAAAACTAATAAACAACAAAACTGTGTACGGTTGTAAATACACTTAGAAGCTCAAAGGGTTTGTGGTCGCACGAGTGCCGCGACGTGCGTGCACGTGGTGTGGTCTATCCCACCACTGAAAAAAATGGTGGTCGGTCAAAAATTGGTAAAAAATTGTATTGTTTATGTCATATGAAACCTCAAAATCGTGTACGGTCGCGAGCATACAAAAACCTCACGCCCTTTGCGGTCGCGTGAGTGCCGCGAGGTGCAGGCACGTCGCGGTGGCGTGCTCTATCGCACCACAGGGAAAAAAATTGGTGGTCCGTCAAAACTTCGTAAAAAATTGTCTCCATTTGTTACACAAGAAACTGAAAAAGTGTGTTCGGTTGAAAATACACTAAGAAGCTCACGGTGATTGTAGCCGCGTGAGGTGTGGTCTATCTTCGTATTGTAAAATAAAAATTTGGCCGTCGGTCAAAAATAGTTGAAAACTTGTCTCCATTTATGTTGCAAGAAACTGAAAAATTTTGTGAGGTTATAAACACACTAAGAAGTTCACAGTGAGTGTGGTCTGTGGTGGCTGGAAAAAACAAGATGGCCGCCGGAGACCATCTTTGTTTTTTCCAGCGCGCCGCAAATTTTTCAAACCCTGAGGACAGTCCTGAAGTCCACACGAAAAAGGAAAATCCGGGAAAAAAGCAAACGCTGCGCCGGTCGACGGTCGTAAAAACGGGTCGAAACGGGTTTTTCAATCCAAGATGGCGGCGGCGCCATTTTGTGTTTTCGCACTTTGACAGCCGCACCGCATCCCCGTCAGAGATAGGAACACTCTCACCACACGCCGTCAAAACCACATCCGATTTGAAAAATTGACGTTTCGCGCCGGCCGCCATGTTGGATTTCCAAAAATTCCTTTCTATGAACAAAAAAATCTACAAAATCCACCCTAACATCAAAACACCCAAAACTACCTCTAAACACCCAAAATCACCCCTGATCAGTGACTGAGTGAGTCAGTCAGTGGTAATCGAGCTTTATATATATAGGAGATAATAGATTCAAGAATAGGAGATAGGAGATACAAGAATATGTTTTTTTAGTTAGCCTACTTGGCGAAGCTTCAAGCATCGGGACCCGTCGTTCGACGCTTGGACCATTGGGACTTACCCGAAAGAATGGTGGTAGTGAAATAAAGTCGGCTCGGCTTTTCGGCGCGTCCAAGAGGTGCTTTGGAACATAACCGATATGCGGAGGTGATGGTTCTTGGTGACTTTAGTACTCTTCATGAAGAGTGGTTGAAGTTGAGGACTACTGACCTCCCAGGTGAAGCTGCCTTCAAAATGGCTTTGGTCTGAGTATTTCTGAACTTGTGGTGTATTCCAGTTGTAGAAAGTTTACTATTGACTACACGACTTAACGGACACAGAGATTCAGGCTCCTCTTGGATCATCAGGTTACTGTTGAATGAATGGCCAAAGTCATATCAGTACAAGCAGCCGGCAGCAGTTTGCACCATAGCGCAAGAAAGAAGGCTAATTTCTTGCAACCTTTACTTCCAACTCTTTACTTCCAACTCTACTCTGGACAATGAAGAAGCTACACCACCCACCGTACGTCATGTGAAGGAAATTCGCAATACGCAAAGTCAGATGGGAAATCAAGCTCCAGAACGAACATAAATCGAGTCGACGGGATGGCATCTCTGAGAGACGTGCGTCCCCGAGTTAACCTTCGTATGTACGCGCTTTTACCATCTTATTTGACCGCTTTATATTGAGGCAAACATGACAGAATAGAAAGAAAATAATACATACATTCTATCAAAAAACTTAATCTCGAATGAATAGAACAAATAATGCATGAGGCACAAATATTTTCTGTGGGTACAAAAAGTCAATGCTGACAATAAAACTTAGGAAATCCCAAAACTACAAATTTGTTACATTTCAGAACAATCCTATTTAGAACTGAGTATGTTCCAAAGAGTAAATAAAAAGCTTCTAAAAATAACAAAATGCAGAAGCTGAAGAGAATTCCGACTGCAAAAAGAACGTTAATCATCGATTGACGAAGACATTAGTCGGTGGCCATGTTTTACATAAAAGGTTAATGCGTCGCCATTAGCCGCCGCGACGACAATTCCCAATATTTTTATTCACTAATGTATATTTTTCAATCTATCGTTGGCTACACCGTTATGATTAATGAGTACGTTTGATTCTCGCGTGAAATTATAAGCAGAGTTATCTGTTTGTTTGCAATCTTTCAAATTTATAACAGCTTTGGTTTTTTAATATTGATGTTACGAAGTAAGTTTTGATCAATGTTATTTGATCAAATTGATTGGGACTGTATCGCTATTGTCTAACTACGAGTACACTGCACCATCTAATGGACTATGTCGACTGCAGGCATTTGCAAAAATAACCACGCCTTTACCTTGTACCAGTAACTGGAGTTTTTTCGTATTACGATGCTATATTATTGTCATTCTCTAACCATACAAATTTTGCCAATGTTGTCATTCAATTTTTCAACAAATTTATCTGATCGTAGAGTATTACATGATTAGCAACGCGCACGTTAAAATCTCGCGCGTGGTATTAAATATATAATAAACATCAACAAACACAGGTCTAAACGCGCAAAAGGTATTATTTATAGTATGTCTAAGGATACTTCGTACTACCCGATGCTTCGGTTGAGTTGCATCAATTGCGGTTAACAGCTGCCAGCTGTTGTGATTTGACCAGTATCCGTGTATGCAATCTACGACGATGTACAATCGACGTATTGTAACATCGTATACATATAGTAAACATGTATTTGTTAATGTATATTATCAAATAGATATTTTCAGAGAAAATGTTTATTGTAGCGTGCAATCAATTTACTATAAAATGAAATATTAAATAACAGTATCAAAAATAGGTATACTTTAAAAATGCACTTTATTAACAAGGCCAGAATATGATGTGAAGTATTGAGAGAACTTTTGCCCGCTAGCAGCGAGTTGTCTTCAAGAAGTTACGCTGTGTTACGTTTGGAAGCTTTCTACGGAACAATGGTGAAGGAGCAAACTTTCCCGCGCGGGCGCGCCTCGCACGGCTCCGACGTTGATTAAATTATGCGTCCGTTTTTTCCGCGCGTACATTGTTTTAATACACCATTAGAGTTCTAATAATGCCATTAACGTGTTAAGCGGCTCATTTGCATACGCTTACATTAACTTACAAGAAATATGACTTAATCTTTCACATTTAAATCGAACGAATCACATTTAAGTCGCAAGATATATTGTTTTTTTTTTTAATTATTGATTACTGGTCGAAATAAATTTTATTTCTCTGGGTATTACCAGTTTTATTTTATTATACACGTCGTTTCAGTGTCTCTCCGTTCAGCTAATAAGAGGTTATCTTATCTTTAGTTGATGCGCTTCCATTATTAGGTGTACGTCATTTCATTCACTCATATTCACATCAAAATCAAAAATACATTCTTCAAAAAAGGATTTTAAGTCTACGGCGGGAGACCTACTGGAAAGAACCAGCAAGAAAACCAGCAAGGGCTATTCTTTTTTCTCAGATAAATAGTCTGAACCCAACTTCCTTTTCAAGTCTAAGCAAGTTCACATTATATCTACTAAAGCTATAGTTTCATTGTGTTATTTAGCGTGTTTTAGCCAAAATATTTGCAACATAACTATTCAGTCATTACAATCAAACCCAAGCATATTTATCATTTAAGTAATCCTTACCAGTATATCTTTTGTCATAAGAATATTTTTGACAATTGATTTAAATCTGTGAAAAGAGAAATCGGTAACACTTTGTATTAAAATTCTATTTACTCTCACATCGACGTCTCTTCTTGTTTTATTAAATCTATAAATAAAATAATCTCAATCATTTTAAGTTATTACTATGTGAATTAAATTTACTTGCTATTTAAAAATTGGTATTATTGTGTTTTTGTACATCATTGTATGAAAAGCACGGAAAATATATTATATGTTTTGCACAAAGCAGTAGCTTCGCACCACAGCTCCACAGCGCAGTGCTAAAGTTAAGTCTGTCTTATCTCGCCAATTCCTAGTACTGATTAATTATAGCAGCCGTAGCTGTCTCGTCTCTCGGGACCAGAAGGAGATGGATGCCCACCGATCCCTTATCGCCACGTGTCACTTCTGACAGTTTGTCTTTGTGACCCTGATTGCCAGAGGCGTTGTAACCGATACCTGAGTCAGACTGGCTTGCACCAGACACGTCAAGTAGACGTTAAAATGACTCGGGAGTAGATATGATCGATAACGGTACTTGTTTGAATCCTGAACTTTGTGACGAGGCATTGATGTAAATTGTTGTTTCTGTCCACTGTGACGGTGATGGAGAAATTTGTTTTGGTTAGCAGAACAATTTTGCCATTTTATAATTTTTTCATATAGAACCGTTGGATAATGTAAGCCAAATTATGAAATGGATTTTATGTTGCTATAGATATAAGCTTTTCACCACGTAAACAGTTCTGTTCAAGTTAAAACATTGATGGATTTGTATATGTATATATCGAAATATATATAAAAAAAATATAAAAATTAAAATATTGATTTTTGTTTTGTTTTTTGTTACATTTTTTTTAATCATTTATACGTTATATTTTAAAAGTAATCGATATTTTAGCATTTAGTTTTTTGCTTAACGTACTTTTGATGTCAGTTTAATGTTTTTTGATATCACTGATAGTTATGGAATAATTGTCGATTCATTCTCGGTTGCTTATAATCAATATATATATATAATATATATATCTAATCTAATATATATAAATCTCATGTCACAATGTTTGTGCTCAATGAACTCCTAAACTACTTAACCGATTATAATAAAATTCGCACACCATGTGCAGTTCGATCCAACTTGAGAGATAGGATAGTTTAAATCTCAAATTGTCATCATCATCATCATCATCTTCAATTTTAAAAATTCTTTCACCAATAGAAAGCCACATTATTGCGGAGTGTCATCATCATCATCATCATCATCATCATCATCATCATCATCATCATCAGCGGACGGCGCGCGATGGCTTCGGGCTTAATTCAGTTCGCTTTCGTGCTCGCTTCGGGGATTATTAATATTATGCCCACGAAGTGGGCGCGGGTCAGCTAGTATATATATATATGTATCGTCTAAAGTCAACTGTATAACACTTCAAGTTCCATTCATGACCCGGTTTATTTATATACAAGTATTAGCATACATTCGTATGCTAACATTCTACAAATCAACTACAGATCTAATACAATAGAAAGAAATATAAAGATTTTGATTTATTCGACGAGTTATCACATTTATTATACTTTGAACTTCTAAATGTCGATTAAAATATATATCTTCTCTATTGAATTGAAATATTGAAACGCCTTTAAAAACACTAACATAACTCACGTATACAATAATTATATGCATACAAATGTAGCGCTAGCTTCTTAGAATGGTTTTCAATTAGTGTGGCCAAAGCGACGCGCCGCGTAAATCATCATTTGGCTGATTATTCATAAAGAATCCATAAATAATAAAACACCTCGACGGAAGTGGGCACTGAATCTACATTTGCCAATTTACGATTACGTATAATGTCTCGAGAATGTTCGAGCTCAGCTTTGCTTCTGATTGATAGACAGATAAAGCGTTTATTATTTTATGCAAAATTCACATAAATATTCAGTAAATCAATGATAATTATTGAGAAAAAAAAAACATACATTTAAACACTATAACTAAAACTATGTAAATATATGTATTCTGTAGAAAGCAAAAGGCCAAGGCAAAATATTTGTCTAATTTAAGTAAATCGTCGATTTTCAGTTATCAGCTTTTTGAGTGAGTAGAGCTTTACAAATTGAGCAGATAAAACTAATGCGAGAAAAAAAAAGAAGGAATAAAAATTTGTAAAAAGTAGAAAGAGCCGCATGAGGCCATAAGAGAGACAAGCACAGATCAATTATTTTATAGCGAGTACGAATTAATTATAATAATAATAATTAATAATAAAGCGACTGTATAATTTATTTATACTGATATTATTATTTCTGCATCATTGGAACAGAGATACTCCCACAGCTGGACATTTTGATATGTGGGTAGTTTCAAATTTCTTCAAGAAATGGCAAATACTAAACTGTAAATATGAATTAAAAATCGAAATACAAAACATATTCCAGTCCTGTCTCATGTAATATTTTCTTATTAGTTACAAAATAATGTCTTAATATTTCTAGTTTGTCAATATATTTTTACATTTAATATGTCTGTCGAATAATTTAGTAAATAAACAGACATCAATATTTTTAAAGACACATAGTCGATATCGATCGTGCAAGAATAACACCCAGGAGACCTATTTTTTAATTACGAATGCGACTTCGAAATCACCGCTGACTAAATAGTCAGCGGTGACTTTGAGGTTACGGATTCCTAAACATCCAATTTTTGAAAGTCGATCGCTGCCAACATAGATAAACACACACATAAATGTAAGAGTTCGGTTCCACGCAGAATGTAGTCGCTATATATATATATAATATATATGTTACATTCATATATATGTGTATATATAGGTATATATATATATATATAATATATATATAATATATATATATATATTATATAGACTGAAAAATCAACACATCAACTTTAGACTTGTCAATATGTTCTCTAAACAAAACACAGATAGATAACATTTCCACAAGTGTGACTTGATTACGAGTGGGTGAGGGCACTCGTAATGAAATCACATCCATGACTAAGGTAGTGACATAAGTGATATTCAAAAATAAGAATTATTGAAAATCGGTGATTATTAGTCACATCGGTGATTTCGAAGTTGCATTCGTAATTCAAAAATAGGTTTCCAGGACCTCCCAGAGCACACCTATGACGCCTATGATTTGTATTGCTAATCGAGATGTTGGCCCAATAATGACATTTGTATGATAAATTAGCGAACGGCGACCAAAAAAGAATTATGTACCGAATTTCCGAATATCAGTACGTCAGGAGTCGAGATAATTATTTATGGCTCACGAAGCTGCTGTTAATGTTTGTTGACAGAATTTGTATATTCCAGTAGTCGATCCTAATTTTCGACAAAATTTCTTTTTCCGGCGAGAGTCATACAGTTTAAATTAATTTTCTAAATAGTTTAATTTTGATGTTTTAACAGCAGCCTTCGCTTGTTCTTTGCTAGTTCATAGCTTGTACATAGTTGTGTATGTAAATATCGTGTAGTGCTTAAGATTTGTTAAAGCATGTATATCTGTGAGGGCCTATAATTGGTTATCTACATATATCGAAACCAGTTTAATATGCTCTAAAATAAACGCTGTTGACCTTCCTTATAACTAAATAATTACTTCCAGTGGGACAGTTAAATTCTTGTATATCAGAAAAAAACACATAAATAAGATTTGCATAAAATAATAAAAATTGCAACAGGTTTGTTACTCCACATTTGAGGAAGAAATTACAGCAGTGAATGAACAGCAGAATGTAGTACCTACTATGGATGTGCCTTTTTTTTTTGTTCCCCCTGAGGAAAATGCATTAAATTGCATACCCCGGCTGTGGCGAGCCGGCGGTTATGTGGGGCTCTCCTCCCCAGAAGGGGGAGGCCTACCCACTAAAAACCTCAGGGATGGCCTTCCTCGGGCATGTAGGGAGCCCCCGGGAACACCAAGCTACTTCCGGGAACACCCAGCCTCCGCTCCCCGCCGATACAGGGGAGCCCTCCTCGGGGGAGGCTACAATACCTCCCCCGATCTTTACCACCGACGACGCCCCCCGGCCACGGAAGGAGCGTGGGCCCTCCCGGGTCGCCGTAACCGCGGGCGCGTGGAAATCGCGCCCGCCGGCGACCCGACTATGGATGTGCCTACGGTTTTATTCGTCGAAAAGAACTTTGATTGTTAAATAACCTGTAACTAAATTTAGGAACTCTCAACGGTATATATGATTTCAGACTCGATGATCAAACTCACTTCAGAATACGTATAAAAAACTATAGGAAGCTCTATTGTTATATGAATAATATTTTTGTATGATGAGTCACTGAAAGTATCGCGATGGACGCCTGTGAAGCACGTGTTGGCAAGCTCTGACGCTGCTCTAAAGGCTGTCATCGACTTGCATGGTCTTGTTTTGTACAAGAAGTTTCCTTTCTTTCTAAATAGTTAATAGTAGACTCGTTGTCTTATCTTCCACTTATATATAATCAGAGTTGACAATTTTTCACAATAACAATGAATAAGAGTGATAGAATTTATAAAGATAAATAATGCATTTACCAATGGTGAAATCAAGCTTCATGTAGATAGCAAGTACTGCTGGACGCCGCGGAAATAGATTGGCGCATATCTTCTGATGCCTCCACTGTATAATCAAATAAAAATTTGCGAATTAATGAATTAGATATTTTGTTGTCTTAAATTTTATTATGTAAATCTAATGTATAATGAATGTTAATCCGGCGCACGACATTATTTACGGGGTACATTTGCATCGAAGATTTGTATATGTATAATCGTTTCATTTCATCTTATCTGATCGTTATGCTACACTAGAAAGCTGTAAATCTTCTGGTTAATGTTTTTATTTCTCAATCTATTTGGTTGAATCTTATGTTTGGGTTGGTACCTAGTGAAGTCTCAGTTAAGTTATAGCATCAAACCGGAATCCAAAAATATTTAGATTGTTCATATATTACTTTAAAATCAAAATGAAACCATCCTGTTCAATTAAACAAATTTAAAAGAAACGTATCAAATACAATCACAGCACGAATGAAAATCAGTTATCATTAACATCAAAGTTTGCTTTTCAAAATTGACTTTGTAATTACTATTGCGTATCAAAGATGCTACGCTATTTGTATACAAATCTGCAGCGGGGTCCTGGTAGTACTGGGAAGAATCAGCGGAACACCAGCTAGGGTTTTTTTCTTGTCGTGTGTTGCTACAGTCGCCAATTGAAAGGTGGCTTCAGACTAACTGAACCCAACTTCTTTGACAAGATTATACAATTTTTAACATTATATAACTTTTACTGTAAACTATAGTTAACATTGTATGTCTATGAAAATGGAAATCGGTAAAACTTCATAGGACTTGGTTGTAAGAGCTGCGCATCTATATTCCCCTATAAACCTGGGAGTCTTATCTATAAACCTATAATACTGGAACTTTTTATTCACTGGAACCTTTTATTCACTGGGACCTCTTTTATTTATTTTGTACATAAATGACATTAAGCGTTGTTTTAAATATTCGGAATTTCTTCTGTACGCGGATGATGTAAAACTATAGGTACAAGTGCATATCTGTTGATGAATATAAATCTGTTGGTGACTGTCGTTTGTTTCAAGAGGATCTTGATATATCAGTGCTTATCGTTGTAGTAATAGACTACGATTCAGTATCCCGAAATTTAATTTTATTCGATTTACCAAGAATATTAAAGTTATTCAATTCAATTATCATCTTTCCAATACTGCCTTGAGTAATGTTTCTTCCATAAGGGGTCTCGGCGTTTTATTTGACAGTAAGTTAATTATGGATCAGCATATTCCATATATATGTATAGACCTACACTTACCGGACCTACTATTTTTCTCTATTTATATAAGTCTCTTGTTCGTTCACAATTAGAATATGCAGCTGCGATCTGTAGTCCGTTCTATATGAAGTATACGGAGGAGATTGAGAAATTGAACAAAAATTCTTACGAACTATGCATTATAGATGTTGTAGGCAAACTTTATCCTATTCGAAGCTTCTTAAGAAGTATAAAATGTCGTCTTTGGAGGACAGACGTAGGTACCTGGAGATGAATATTTCGTACGCAATTATTAATAATAAATTTGACTGCATGGACCTAACTAGTAAAATTTATTACACAGTTCCGAGATCCGCTCTTAAGCGTAAGGTCCGTGTTGACAATTTATTTGCTATCAGTGTTTGTCGTACAAACATTGGACTGCACTGTCCTCTAAATAGAAGTTTGAAAAATTATAATTCTATGTTTGTATCTGTAGATGTATTTAATTTGTCAAAACGCATATTTAAATTGGAATTGTTAAGAATATTACATGATGATTCAAGCAATAACATCTAATCATATAATTATAATTAATATTAATTAGTTAAATGTTGTTTATTTATATGCTTACATATTTAACTTAATTTGTTTTATTTGAAACATAAAAAATATAACAATTTGGTTATTGTTCATGGTGCATGTATATATGTGTGTGAGTATGCGTGAGTGCGTGTGCTTTGTGCGTGTGCCGAGGTCAAATGTAGCGCACTATTTTTGTTTTTTTTTTAATTTGTTGATAACGTTGTTGGTTGCAGTATTAGCATGCTTGGATATAGTAAACTAAATTATACTTTATATATTGTAACTGTTTGTTATCTCTCAATAAATAAATAAATAAAAGTGTCCATATAAAGCTGTTGAGTATTTTGCAATCTGTAGGACATTGGAAGGGCAGAACTATTCATATTCTCGTATTTAATTTATGGATCTGAATATTTAAGTCAACATTCTTAGAACATTCTAAGTATGTTATAATTGTTAATATCAATCTGTTAACCATTTTGTACATAAAAGTATTTTCTTTATTATGCTGGCTAAGGTCTTAATATGGCGATCCTGTAATCGTGAATCTAATGTTACCTATACTTAAAACAATTAATTAATATTATACATCTGTGGTAACTGTGGTAATATCAATGAATTCTAAAATTTAATTATTCATTTGTACAACTGTATCCGCTGTGCCGATATCGAGTCACACATTTCCGTTCAAGTTGAGTAAAGATAAAGTTAACAACATAATCAATTTCAATAGGATCCTATAGATGTTATGAATCGGACAGGTTTTTAGTTCTCAAATGATCGATGAAATTCATATAGGTAATTTAATTAGTTTTCGACACTATGTTTTAATTGTAGGGCTTTAATTGTTGTGCTTGTGATTTTGTACAAAACTCACAAACTAAGCAAATCAAATGTAATCGAATTGTTGAACTCATTTGAAATTCAAAAATAATTGTAAAAAACTATTAGATCGGGTGGGTTCTCAGTGCGATAGCTTACATCACTTGTTATATTTCGGTGTGAGTGCGCGGGCGCAGGGGCGGGGGCGGGGGCGGGACGCACTGCTTCTTTTTCCGAACTCACTCGGCCGGCCGAGTCCACTGGGAGTCGATATTCGACTCTAACGCCGCATCGCAGCGACCAACCTCAAGCGGCTCACTTCACACAGTAATTGCCAACCAAAATAAACCTATGTTGTTGGAGTAAATCTCCGCGAAACTAGAGCGAGGTGGGTATCAGCCGAAGGAAGCGGATGAATCAGATCCTGATTAAAATATCGCGGCTTGTGTAAATAGTGTCGTATTTTTATGGCGGCGTCGTCAGCTGCTTACGTAGCTCCTCAGGTCGGTAGTGGCGATGCAATCTTGCTTTACATAGAATCGTCTATTTGGTTGCTATGGTTTCTTTCGTAAGTTAAGTCTCTTTGAGTTCTTTTAGATTCTCTCATCTTTTTCTATTATCACCTCTGCGATATCAGCTTTTTATAATCACATGTTCGAATAATTGTGTTATGTTCAATAATAAATATGTAAAGTTTCCAATCCATAAATAAGATTGAATCCATTACAGTTGAAGATTGCAACTAAAATCATATATTCTTCTATTTCCTCGTATAATATTGTCTTCTCCATTATTATGACAAGTTCTCGATGTACTACGTTACAAAAAGTTACCAATTTCAATAATGTTTCAAAACTATTACTGGGCTTCACATTTTTGGTTACTTGTTGTCAACTTGCTAATATTGTACTGTAAAGTTTGTATTTTTTTTACATTACATTATTTGAGTCAACTTTATAATTTATTCACCTTTAATTCACTTCACTCGCATCAAGCTGTGAGTCGGGGCTGTGGCCACCAGTGCGCCCTCACCGCAGCGGTCACGGCGGCTACGGGACTTGTTACACTGGCTTTGTATTCAATTCTTGAATTTACTAACACTTCACATAACAATATGCGTTCGCGATATTATTTATTAATGCTTGATATTCTGCCGATTTAACTTCCAAATAGGGCCTAAATTAATTATTTAAGCATGCGTGTGAAACTACTGTCAGTTAGGCTCTTGGGAATGAGTTTAGTTTAAACCTTTCGTTATATTTTTTCTTCTATTATTTACTTACATCTTCCGTTTCCTTGGGCTTAATACAGTTTGCACTGTAAACATTTCTAATCATTTTTAATTAACCATAATTTTCTTTCTATATATCGTTTTGCTCATTCCAATAGAAAATTGTCTGGATTCTATGACTGCTATTACGCTGAACGCTATACTGAATTCTATTACGCTTAGCTAATAAGAATCTAAGTTTGATTTCCATTGTCCGACAAAGAACTAAAAACTACAATTACATTCTCAATTGAATTAGAGTGAACATTATGACTGGTCTCATTAAATCAAACTGGAAAAGTCAATACCATATTCTCCTACTGATATGAGCATAAATCGTAAGAGCGCCCTCTGTGTTCTGGGCCGGTAATCTCGCCGAATGCCCGCCCGCCCTACAAAGTGCTTGCTGAATTCTACGCCAGGAGGCGCAAGTTGTACCAAATTACAAATTTTTTACTTCTGCCTAAATTACTGTATTTATTTATGTAAATTTAGGGATGTCGTAATAAACACTTCTGCTTAGTTATTATTTTTATACACATTACTGACAAATAATATGAGACATAGCTTAGTCGCCAGATATACAATTAAATGCGTAGCTATATTATTTTGTAAAAAATGTACAACTTTTAATTTATTAGATATTTCGAGTTGTAACTGCATACACCTGCAACTGTAGTAATTATTCAAACGGACATATTGCTTTACGCGATACAAGTAACCTGTGTAAGTAAGAATTATTAAGTTAGTATAATTTTACAAGATTTTATCAGTGCTTTTATTACATTTACAACATCGTTACGAGGTGCTAATTGTATGGTTTATCTCATATTATGTTCGATTATAAAGTTAGTTTTTTTTTGTGGTGGTTATTTCGCATTGTTGGATTAGCTTTGGTTGATGCATTGATGTTTGATTGTCAGCAGATGCAGCATGCGCGGCGTGACGTAGCGCTATGCCGTCGGAGGCCGCCCACCTGCGCCACGACCATAGGCCGGGGTCTGTACTCTTCCACGTTGCATCAACATTATTCAGCATATCATTTAGTGCTTCATGATAAGTATTGTTCTGTATAGTAAACATCTCGAGGTCACCGTGTCGCTAGATCGCCAAGAGCTATTAATAGCGTCAACGTCTTCCGTCTGTCTGTCTGACACCTGCCGCCCGGCGCTCCACTCGACGCTCACTGCTAGGGCTACCGTGTCACAAACTTCTGTGCATTAAACGACTCGTGACTTCCTAAAGTTAAACAAAGCGCTTATAATAACGTTTATTAATTTTGCAGTATAAAACTTAAAACATCGGATGCACCTAAATAAGTGAATAAAGTAGTTCCCTAGTTTCCTTCTCATTATTGGGTTCTAGAAACGGAAGTCACGACGAGAATGGTTTACTAAAATAACGATTTTCGTGGTATCCATTCAGAGCGAAGTGACCAAATGCGCGAACGGTAGCCCTAGGGTACGCGGAAGTGGGGCGCGGGGCGGAGCGGCTATATCTGCTCAGTCAGTCGGTCGGCGCCGGCGCTGGCGCTGACAGTGCTGTGCGCGCAGGTCCGTGTACGTGAGGCTGGGCGGCGCGCGCTCGTGCCGCCGCTGCTGCCGCGGCGCGCTGGCCGCCTGCCTGCCGCCGCCCGCCGCCTGCCTCCCCACGCTGGAGCGGCTGCAGCGACGCCTGGGCCGCCGCGACGAGCGGCCCTCGCGCCACCAGCGGTTACAGGCTCTCACCGAGCGCCTGCTGCCGCGCCCTCCAGCCGCCACGGCCGCTGCCACACCCTCACCAGCAACGACGCCTGCCTCGCCGCCGCCGCCGCCGCCGCCGCCACCGTTGCCGCCCGTGCCACCGCCGCGCGCGCGACACCGCGCCGACGATTTCGCCACGGACGGCATTACGCTGGCGCGTGTCGAGCCGCGCTCGATCGTCGGCTCCTACGTGCAGCGAACGATCCCCTATCGTAGTGCGTCATTCTCGCAGGGTGATTTCGCCGCGAACAAATACGCGCGCGTGCAACCCGCATCGATCTTCGATCTCGTGCGTCGCGACGGGCCCGAGAAACCGCCGCGCGTCGATACCGATGGCGCCGAGGGCAGCTCGGCCGCCTCCGTCGACTCTGGCGCGGAGTCGGGCGCCGGCTCGGCCGATGGGCTCGTGTCGCTGGCCGCGCCGGCGCCGCGCTCGCCGCCGCCGGCACGCGCTGCCCCGCGTCGCACCGCATCCGTACCCGCACCGCCGCCGGCGCCGCCGCTCCTCCCGCGCGAGGAGCCCGTCGGCAGCGGCACATCGCCTCCCGCGACGACACTCCCGTTCACGTTTCCGCCGCTCCCGGAGCCACCAGCAACGGCGTGCGCCAATCCGGACTGTGAGTGTGCCGATTTTAAATCTCGAGACGACAGTGTAAGTGCGACCGAAACCGGTGACATCCCTGTACCAGTGTACGAGTGTATAGTGAAACAGTGGTCGACCGAGCGACCGCAGTCCGGTGCCGCGTCGGACGGCTCGCCCGAAGCGGAGCGAGAGGACGAGCCAATAACGAGCGAGCAGGTAGCGAGCTTGCTGGCGGCCGTGCACAACCCGCGCACGGCCGCTCCGCCGGGCACGCGCGAGCGCCGCCGTCCGCTCGACAAGACGCGGCGAAGGAAGGGCATATACATAACGACGGCGAGCGACGACGGCGGAGAGGAGGAGCCGCCGGCGCGGCTCTCGGCCGACGCGAGCTCCTCGCTGACTGGAGAAGCGCCGCCCACTGATGGTGCGGGCTGGCCACGAACAGACGAGCTACAGCTACGGCGCGTGCGGCTGTCGCAGCAGAGTTCGGACGAGCGAGATGATGACGGCGCGCGCACGTGGCGCCGGGCCGAGCCCGCGGCGGCAGCGCCGGCGCCGGCGGCGGAGAGCGAGCGGCGGCGCACGGGCGGCGCCGCGGGCCGGCGCAGCTTGTCGGATGCGCCGCACGCTGCACGGCCGACGCACACGCGCGCGGCGTCGTCGCCCAGCAAGCTATCGCTGTCGGGCCGTGGTGGTGCCGAGCTGCTTGCGGAGCTGCTGCGGGGTTCGTCCGAGGCGTTGTCCAATGCGGCCGTCTTCGACAATGTCGTGCTCACGCTGCACCAGCACAATGTAAGTACTTCTGCTATTGTACATATTAATTCGTAAAATTGGATCTCGGAATCTATTCGATGTCTGGATATCCGGATAGAACCAAGATTACTGATTGTAATCTGTCAATAAACGTTTCACTCTCCTCGCTGCAGTTGATAGAACCCCAACGACGATACTTTGAACTACCTCAAAAGCAACAGGTGCTCGATGTGCCACACCTGAATAACATTGGTCTGCGCGGTCATATCGTGTCATTTCCTTTGTTATTTCTTTAGGAAACGCATAGCTAGAATTAGTTTAACATTTTTCTCATTACATTCCTTTAAAGGGTCGTTAACGTACCTTACGAAATTATAATTTAATTGACTTCAATGACATTTAAAGTCCGGCTCCGAGCAGGTTCCGCTCAAGGTTCGATTGTGTTTTCAATACGAGCAGTATTTCTCAGGCCAATGTCGAGTGAATCACGCGCAGCTGTTCCAGAACTGTCAAAAAGTTTAAGGACTCGCGAGCTAATTTTGGGAACGATTTTTATACTTTGCTTTTTATGAGACAAAGAAGTATCACCACATTGCAATTACACAGACAACTTTGTCCATAAATTACTTATTTTCAAATACACGTAACAGTTAAGGCAATGTTCACGAAACGTGCGAACAGCATAGAAACGATGTAGTTGCGAAATGTACATGACTCCGCGGAGCACAAATATTGACTGCATAGCTTTGTAGTATATCCTGGAAGATTAATAGCTAAATAACAAACACACACACACACATGCTTCAAAACAGATACCGAATGAATCTTATCGTGTTTCAGTATACGGCACAAAGCAGCGTGCAATTTAGTGTGTTTTGTTTCTTTGTTAGCACATGACATTCCACACTTCTGTAATCTCCTGCCTTGTGTACAGTCTGCGTGTCTGTTCATACTGCTTGCTTATGATCTTTGACGGATACACTGTCTGATACTATGGTTTATTTACGTTTCCAGTGACGCAGGAATTAAATAATTTTAGACGGCTGATTCTGTCTCTATACAATTTTCTGACTGATATATAACACAGAAAATTTGTGAAATTCAATCACATATTGAACCAACATGAACTATGGCTAAAATCTGTAATAGTAGGTAGTAGGTATAATAATTAAATCTTGTGATTTAGAATTAAATGAAATTAATAAATCGAATATTACATGCTTTCAAAATCAAAATTGTTGCAAAATTATTGTTGTTGTTTTAATCACAGTTGTTATAAGGTAGTATTTATAAAAAGGTATGCTTTAATTGTTGAAGCGTTCCGATTACTAATAGTAACTACTTTTTTTAGTTAGTAGATTCGGCTAATTCATTCAGTGATGGGATTCTAAAAACGTGCGGCACGCGGTGCTAATGTTCATTAGACCAAACAACTTTAGAGCTTGCTAAATTATAGATTGTCTCTGTACCATTCTGTTAATACGTGCGCGCGTCGAATCATCTCTTAAATTCATTTCATCAAATAATTCCTCTTAGCTCAGTCAACACCTTGTCGCACTTCAACCTCCAGAGATTCCATCATCGATATGATACGTGATCTGAACCGTCAATTTGTGAACCCGAATAGCGTAGATTCCTTGGCGTGCAAAAGTGTTAATGTAATAAAACAAACAAAAATAAGATTGATGCTGAATCCAAAGATAATTTATTATTATTAGTTACGTGTAGAATAAACACAAATATTTTATAGTAATATAGATGTTAAACCCCAAATGAGAGAGAGAGAGTGAATAAGAATCGAAATATCAGATGTAAATTATATGATGAATTAGGATATTATATTATACTGAACTGATTTCCTTAATTCACGGTTTCTTTGTTGCTGCTATTCCATTATTTATAACCGCATCATAGTATGTTTAAACATAACATATTAGGCCCGCGTTGGAAGCCGTCAATGAACTAGCTCGCAGATTATTATGAAGCTATGCACAGAATTGTACTGTTTGCTTTTGTGGTAAATGTAAACACGGCGGTCTGTGCTGGTTGATAAGCTGTGAATTGGAGTGCGGAACCGCTCGGAGGATGTTGCCTCGACTCGATTTGTCGGGACCGTGTTTTGGGAACTGGTATTTACCTATCGAAGGCGGGCTGTGAGCAGCATTTGGTTTTCGTGGAGGTTATTCTAAACAATGATTTTCGTTGAAACCCAAGCATCACCAAACGTATAAAAACAGGATAAACTTTGTAAATGAATAGTTAGTATGTAAGTGAGATGTTCTTTTTTGGACCCCATTTTTTATTATTTTTCTACACTTACTGTGTGATGTTTTGCTGATAGATCTCCCCTTTAAGACAAACTTTCGAAAAAGCAGAAATATATAAAAACCTGCGAACTTTTAAAAAATATTATTTAATGTCTCGAATATTGGTTTCTTTCATAAAGCTTTTTTTTATATTTATAGGTTTATATTATAGGTTGATAGTAAATATATGTTCTTACTGCAGATTTATTTTTATTAAATAATGAGAATTACCTAATTCCTATCATCGTAATGTCATTGTCAATATTTGTAAGTAAACCAATGTCAGTGTGACAGTGACATCCTTCTATTTACAAATTAAACTGAAAACAAATTTTTTTAGTTTAATTTTAAAAATGATTATCTTCTTAAAACGAATGAATGAAATAATCGTAGCCAATAGTCGTCGTTCCAGAAAATATCACAATTCAAAGCACTGAGAAGAGAAATGTCCGTGAGGAAGTCAAGTCGTAGGAGAAATCACAAAATACTTAAAAACAACCGAACACATGAGAATATCAATGACGATTGATGTGATGATTGAAAAAATTGCGCGGGACGCCATTTTGATTTTGGTAGTGGCGGTGAAGCTTTTGACATCTATCATGTCACTCATTGTGACGATCAAAATTGAAGATACCAATATAAAAAAGGCTTTGGGTGGCTGTTTTATTGATCTTAACTTCAAAACCTTATCTTTTTATTACAATGTTTTCAGGTTTTAAAAAAATATCTTCTTGCGGGTAAAGGTTCCTGAGAGGGGCCCAGTCTCCATACAAAAATTTAACATCTCCTTTAATATCAAAACTAAATTTGATTTTGAAATTTCTTTGGCAGTTACATTTTATTATTTGACATGTAGCATATGTATATATAGATTACAGCATTATGACGCTGTAATTATACCAACATGGTCACTGTTATATTGCCGTGATTCTGTATCAATGTCAACGTTGAAATCATTACAACGCTGTAATTATGTCAACGTTGTTATATTGCCGTGATTCTGTATCTATGTCAATGCTGGTACTATTACAACACTGTACGAGTAATTATGTCAACGTCAACACCATTAGAACGCCGTCAGTCAATGTCAACGTTGGTAAGATGTAATTTTGTAATTACGTCAATGTTGACAACTTTCAACGTCAGTTAGACGACGACAGTTAGTTAATGGATGAAGGATGAAGCCATCTGGCAGCAGTGTTACCCCAAGTCACTTCCGTGTTACGGCGACATCAAACTGTGACTGATCTGTAAAGCTGAGTGATGCGTCACAGACCACAGGTACTGATACTATTAGATCGCTGGAGTCATTGACGATACCATGCTGTCAAGAATATATATCTGACTTAATTGATAATGAAGGATTGAGTTGACTGTCTTTAGCATTAAATTGCCTTTTGTACTGTTATACGAAATAGATGATGTTAATGCCCGATTTGAAACGTAGACAACACCGGAGGTGTATCAAAATCAAAGATTTATTGTTCAAATAGGATTTTTCCAAACAATTTTGCACGTCGAAGACACAATTGGTTCACAAGTCTACGGCAGGAGACCTTGTACTGGAAAAAATCAGCAAGAAAACCAGTAAGTGCTATTTTTTTCCCTGTATTTTTGCAGAATCATCAATTAGAAGCTGGCCTCAGATAGTTCACATTATATCTGTAAAAGCTATAGTTTCATTGTGTTATTTACTATAGTAACAAATCATTAAAATTAAACACGAGCATTTTTATCACTTAAGTAAAACTTAACAGTATACCTTTTTCAAAAAAATATTTTTGACAGTCGATTTAAATCTGTGAAAAGGCAAATCAGTAACACTATGTGAAACTTTATTGTAAAAGACTACGCAATGTATTCGTGTGTACACATCGACCGCTGCCAGTCGACGGAGGCTATGGCAGGAAGTAGGATTTATTGACTCATTAGCTGTCGCCCGAGGACAGGGGCTTCAGTTAATTTGCCAGTCGGAAGGGTTCGCTCGATAACGAAGCTAATGTACACGTGCCAAGAAGCTATACTTTGCACCTTTCTTTTGTCGTTATTAATACGGGTAGATTTCGTTAAGCGAATGTAAAGCTTTAACACGTCATCGACCTTACTCAACTATGTTTCTACTAAACTGAACAAGACTGCAATTATTCTTGGTCCTAGATCGGTCGGATGTCCGATTAGCGGCTAACTATCCACATAACTCAAGTATAAATAATCAACATGAAAAAATCTAGTTTAAAGAATTATTTCTATAGATTTCTTGTTTATTTACATTTAGCAATCTTCCGTCGTTGTTTTAATTTTAAGTTGTTCATCGTTAGGCTTTTATGTGGTTCGTTTTAAATTCACTATGTATACACAACAAAAATATATATTGGTAATTGATCGGAGCCAGCAACTCTCAGCAGGGTGAGCCAATCAGAGTTTAACGTTATTATTATGTTGTAGGGGATCGATTGGGGTGTATCGAGCAAAAGACCCGGGTGTAGTCTCCCTCCAGTAAACTTGATTTATAGTTAGCCTTCGATGTACAGGTGTTTCATGGCCTGCGGAAGAATATTTTGTATTATGTCAGTTCAGTTCAACTGTAAAAGAAATGTTAACAGAATAGAGATATCAATCTCAAAGTGCAAGTGAGTGCCTTGCCTATTGTTACTTACGAGTATGGTTCACAGATCTTCGGGCTATATCGGTGACCCTAGTTCTCTTGCATATTTATTTTTCGAGCCGTCGTGAGGTGTGTATGCAACACCTGCATAGAAACTAAAGCTTTTTTGAGGCCAATTACGCCACACTGGCCTAACGTGATTAATAAAGGCCTAAATATCTTTAATTAGAATATGATCAAGTCTCCCCAAGGGAACTTTATTTATTTTAGGGAACTTTATTTGTTTATAGGGAAATTTATTTTTGAAAGTTGAGTACATTAATATATATTAAACTGACTAGCTAAAATCGCAAGCTCAGTGTCAAAAAATGTTAATTGCTCGTTATCAAAGAGAACTTGCTGGTGGCCCAAAGACTATCCTATGGAGTAGCAAAGCCGGCTGCAGGTCCTTGGCCAGTGAGGCGCCGCCGCCGCCGGCTGGCGCGGTTCCAGCGCTCAGCGGATGTTTGGAATGCTCGTCCGCGTCCTTGCCCGCTCTGCGACCGATCTGGGAATTTCTCAAACACTGCAAATATCTCTGTACTTTGTATGGTTTGCATGTCTGGCAGACTTTTTTAGAAAATTCGCGCTAAACCAATGTCATGGGAGAAATTGAAAACCTTTTTATCTAAAATTCTGTATACCTCTGCGGTAGAAGGTCACGGACCAGACATATTTTGTTATTAAATTAGAAGACCTAGAATTCTAGTAAATAAATAATAATAATTATGATTCGTATGAAGGAGTAGCTAACGTCAGTTTTTTGGCAAATCCCGTAACTGCCGTTCCTTTTCATTCCATTGTTGTCATAAGAGATGCCAAATATGGTACCTTTGAACAGAGTTGGACGGAGCAAAACTGTATGCCGCTTGGGCAACGTGATGTAGTCTGTTAATCCTTCCTGGACTTAGTGGTCACGTGTCCTGCAATGAGACGTAATGGCTTGACTTTGATTCATTTACTAGTAGCCGTGCTCGCGCTCTTCATTTGGTCTTTGTTACAGGATTTATTGCTAAGTATAAAATTTGGTAATTAACGTAGGTAGTTATTTGTAGTGCTGTTCTTGTTCTGCGATGCCAACATTAAAGTAATTAAGATTATTAATACAAATTAAATACAATAAAATTTTGATTTTAGTGTCTGGAATGAAAATCATATACAAATAAATATTTATATTTTTTGTGTACTCACAATTTTAAATTGTTGCAAACTACGACAGAAAATTTGAAGAAATAAAATAATCAATTAGAAAGGTTCTCTGCTTGAAAATGATAAAATAATAAGATTAAAATAAAAACAGTGAATACTGAAGCAGACACACATGTCTGCTTCAGTAGGTATTTATTCAAGGTTCCAGATCAACCTTTCTATCAATCTCACATTACTTGTTAAAATTTTGTTATATATTATTTTAAATTTAAAAGTTATTCATAGATGTAATTGTACGTCTTCTTGATATCAGTTTGAAGATTGTTTGACATATCCAACAGTCACGAAATAATCTCTACACGAGTGCATTCTTTACTATAAACTCATCTATATACAAGAGCTGCATGCAACACGAGGTTCTAGCAGTAGAAGAAATGACAGAGAATTTTACAGTAACCCATAATTGAGATGTTCGGTTTCCACTTACACTCCAAATTAGTATCAGCGAGTATCAGATGTATCCGAAACCCGATATTGTCGCGCTTCATATTTCATGTCTCCTTGTAAGGCCAATTCTTGTCTCCCAGTTGCCTTTGGATCTATTGCTTCAAATTAAATAGACTGCTTTGTTAACTGTTAATAATATTTGAGGGTCAGTGAAGAACCCTGTGCGACTACTGATTTATAAGGCCATAATAAAGTTAAGCTCAGTTTTGTCTTGTTATAACTGTTCCATGTTATAGGTCCATTCGCGTCAAAGCCTTTTTGATCTTAGAAATGAAAGACATAGCACTAGCCTAAACATAGCTAAAACACTTTGCATATGTGTGTAAGCCTAAATTATTTTTCTTTCAATACATAATGAAAAAAGAAAACACTACTAGTAACCAAACGAACCCAACGCTTTTCGGAAGGGTAAGTATGCAAATGATATTAGCTAAGAAAAACTATAAGTTTGTTACGAGTTACTATAATTTCTAATAATAATTTAATAAATTTTCCTTTATACTAATATATCATTTAATTACAAAATTGCGAGATCTTTTCGATTATTTCGATTGCAGGCATTGAGGATCCTGTCCAATTCAGGGTTGACCTTGCGTATTCCTCTTCTTTATATTTTGATTAGTCTAGGTTGTTTTTTAGTAATACAACCACTATGAGGTACTAAGTATTTTGGTTATTTTTATAAATTGGTCTTGTTGTACAGTCGGGGTCTGAAAATGTTTACCACCTTAAGGTTCATAATTGTACAGACAATTATATGACACAAGGTCGAGATACTTGTATTGATTTGATTTCATAGACTTACTATAATGATACTACGTATTTTGATTATACTCTGAGATAAAGCTGAGAATAAAGAGTAGAGTAACAACCTGTCAAAGTTTAGAGCAAACCTTATTCGCTCACTCAAGGAGGTTTTATATAATGCACGGAAACAAAGGAGAGTAATAAGATAAAATATAATTGAATTTGTTACTAAAAATAAATAAATAAGAAGAAAATCCATACTAATTTTATATATGCGAAAGTAACTCTGTCTGTCTGTCTGTCTGTTCCGCTTTCACGCCAAAACTACTGAACCGATTTTAATGAAATTTGGTACACATATAGTTTGGACCCCGGGAACGGATATAGGATACTTTTTACCGCGGTAAGATACCTCTTTCCCGTGGGAAAACGCGATAGCAACAACCGACCCATTTCTGGTGACCCATTCCCATTTGGTATGGGGAGGGTTTAAGACACGGGAAACGAAATTAGATAATTTTACTGATGGAAAACATCTTTCCTGTGGGAAAATCTAATATAACGCGGGCGAAGCCGCGGGCGGAAAGCTAGTAATATTATAAAATAGATTAGATAAAAAATTGATAAGATAAAAAATTTAAATAAATGAGAAGTAGGAAATCTTTATTGAAAATAAAAAAGGTATCAAAAATATAATATGTCTAATAACGAGTGTAGCCTCCATCAGCAGCTATAACGGCACGTAATTTATCTTGCATAGATGCAACAAGGCGCGCGCATAAATCAGTACCCCTCATGTCATACTTGAGCACAGTGAGATCTAAGAACTTGAGGGTCCCTTTCACTACGACAATCCCAGCGTTGGACCATTATGCCCCACAAATTCTCTATTGGGTTCAAATCGGCTGATCTAGCAGGCCATGGATTAAGATGGATGTCACGATGCTGGTTGAACCATGCCATAGTTGCTTGGGCAGTGTGAACTGGTGCATTATCCTGGACATAGTGAATTTGTGGGACATCTGCTGCAGGATACACGATGCGCACAGTAGGTAGCATAACGTCTTCTAATAGGGACACATAATTAATAGCTGTTGCTCTATTTTCTAATGACGTTAATTCTCCAACGCCGTCATTGCTCATCCATCCCCATATATTAGCGGTGATGCGACCAGATTCATTTTGAGGAACGATATGAGCTTCATCGTATCTTGTGTGATTATACCGCCATAAAGTTAATCTTCCAATTTAGCTAGATTTAAAGGTTTTTTCATCTGTAAATATGACATTGGACCAATCAAAATTGATATATTGTCGTGCAAAACTAAGCCTTGCCGTTTTGTGGCGAGGGGTAAGCTCTACTTTCACGGCATGGTGTCTGTAATGTAGCCCAGCACTATGTAAGGCTCGACGAATTGTCCGCTGACTCACTTCATAAATTACTGCGAAATGCCCAGTAGGTGTAAAACCATGCTCTTCATAATGTCGCACCATACTGGTAATTTGTGCAGCAGTTAATATCGGCCGTCGTCCCGAGTTGTTCCGGTGATCACTTATTTGGCCTTCTTCGCCATGACGCCGAATCCAGAACCTCACAGTAAATCGAGATATATTAAGTTCTCTTGAGATGGCACTGATGCTCAAGCCATCTTCATGCAGCAATATTATTTCAGCCCTTTGTTGCACGGTTAAACTTGCCATTTTATTTATTTAACGCCTGTTGAGAGGCCGCTATACTAATAATGAAATCATTGTTTTAAATACTAACATCATATTTATTTTAAATAACTGAAATATAAAAACAAACTTTCTTAAACATTTCCTTTTTCTAATTCTTACACAATGACAAGCATATATTAAAATTGACAATTATTTCTTTTTCATACTTTCCATAAATCGTCATGGATGATATAATTATAGAGGAACATTGTACATCAACAACGCCTATTGTCAAAACAAAAAAAAACGTTGTGACTTTATAGTTTGTGTTTCAAACTTTCTATTTTGACAGAGTTTTTTATGTGTCACTTGTGTCAAATAGTAATCATTTTAAAATAAGAAATGAGTTTTAGATACATGTTGGATACATGTTATAATCGAAACTTCGGAATTGTGAAAGGTAATAATTATATTGTCAAAGCATTATAGGCCTTACTGTACATCATTGTGACAACGAATTAAGTTTGAAAACTGGTAAACATTTTTAGACCCCGACCGTATATGTATATAAGTTGTGGGTTGCACCGTGGTCTCGACACTGGAGTACGAATCGAAAGATACGGCAGGTCCGGGGTCGAAGAAGAATCGTGTGGCAACCCGCGCTACATATCCAGGGTAGGCTCGAGCTCCTCGATGGGGACCTAAATGAGCTGTAGTTGCTGTAGTAGCTGTGTAGGAGCGAGAAGAGCGCGCAGAAGTGTACGATGATTTTTGTGATCCGCACATGAATTACCATCTTGGCTATTAGTATTAGTAGGCGCGTATGAACCCTGACACGATAAAGGTTGAACGATGATTTGCGGAACAAGTGCAAGCCCGGCCAGTCATCACGGCGCGGAGACGATCAATGCAAATGAATTAACGCAGCGACGGACAACAAAGAGGCTAATTGTGGCGAGAGCGGCGACAGTGACGCCGCGCTTCGTGCCATGGAGAGCTCAATGCTGAACCAGTGTTTAATTCATCAAGCGCCCTTGGGGACCTGCTGGCACTGGTCACTTTCACCGCAAACGTTTTAAGGCACATAACGAATTGATAACACAATGGCGCATTCGAATAACAATAGGAAGAACATTTCGCTAAGGAGGATGTACCTTAAAAGTATGTGATAAGGTCTCATAGAGAAGAATAGAAATTATGTTTATAGTGACCCTGGTGAGTCACACAAAATGTATGCAATAGTCAGAATAATGCAAAGCAACTTGTTACAGTAAAAATACGCCCACACGGGATATGGAAGTAGTCCCGCATAGGCTCCAGTGTTTAAATACGAGTGTATAAAGTATAAAAAAACTTTCATATAGATATGTACACATGCAAATTAAATATAATATACAGCTATTGAAAATTACCTAAAACAAATTGAATTTTACAAAAAAATACCGTAAAATTGAATCTATTGAAAATTACGTCTTGATCTCACCTTAAGCCCCCAAAGTACTAACTTCTAACCCTTATCCTTTTCGGTCCACGTAGTCGGATTTGGACACTTCCGCATGGTATACGTGACGTGGACACTATCTTCCTTTAAACGAAAGCTAACAGATCATTCGCGATGTTGCTGTAAGCATATCTACTTTTTAATTCAGCTTTAGTATATACATATATTCATATGTATGTATCTATTATGAAATCTATTTCATAGTTTGTGTATTGACGACGCGTCTTCTCTCTCTTTTCGTGGCTTTTCCAATCGCAGGGTTGCTAGAAAAAAAATCGTAAGGAATGAGCAGTTCGTTTGTAAATAAGCAAATAAGACATGCGCGATAACAATAATAAAAATAAAAGGCTCAATATAATCAGCCACTCAAACTAGATAGATAGATAATGAATGTGGGAGAGCCATGCTTCGGCACGAATTGGGCCGGCTCCGGCGTAAAATAGCGCTTGCGCTGTGTTTCGCCGAGTGAGTGAGGGTACCGGAGGCCCAACCCCCCTTCCCCCTTATTCCCTTTTAAAAGGCCGGCAACGCATCTGTGACTCCTCTGGTGTTGCGGGTGTCCATGGGCAACGGTTATCGCTTACCATCAGGTGATCCGTTTGCTCGTTTGCTGCCCTATCCTATAAAAAAAAGAGTTTATTTTGTTACAACACACACATTCATACATATTACATGACATGAAGTACATATTACACAGAATACTATAACACAAAGAGATATCCAGCAGATATAGATGTGTGTGCAGCAGCAAGAAGGGTCTAGGTTCGGTGTGTGGTTTGACGACAAGAACACAGATTTTCAGCCGTCACCCAGAGATGAAACGAGGGCACGGCTAACCGTATTATTTAAACTTAAGCTAAACTAAATAGGTCCTTACACCATTATCACGTTACATACTACAAAATCACTTATAACTATATAGTTATGACTCGAGGTGAGCTAAGGCGACATAAATCGTCACCCATTTGTTGTATGCCATCCCGGGTAGTTGACTACTGACGTCATTGACTGTCAGACATCAGACTGTTCGCCGAGTCAGCTAGTTCAGTCAGTGACACGCCATGGTGAACAGTTGAACTACGAAAACAACTTGTATTGTGTAGAGAATAGAGGCGGTCTTAATATATAGCATTTTCTACTTCGTAGAAAGTGTATTTACGCAAAAGTTACATACAGTTCGATCAAGATCGTGTCTGTCATTAAGAAACCTTATAGATATACATTCATCAACACTTCGATCTGTACTACTACCAGATCCTATCATCTATACGGTAATTGGGATTTTATTTCCCCTTTTTAATTAATAATAATTCGATTGTATACTTTGGAGCCGAAATTGAAAAAAATAAAATAAGGATGAATATTACAATAATAACTTCTATGCGATTAATGCGATGCGGTAACTGTAAAGTGTCATTATTGTCAATTATTGTCATCAAATCATACATACAAAGTGAAAAATACGATCGTAAAATATCCTAAAACAGTTGCATAAAGCCGTGAGAATAACGAAGAACGACTAACAGTCATATAACAACATAGCTTACAAGACTATCGGCAAGAAAATTATTTTTCCGCTTTGATGGATTTTGAAGTTTATTTTATTACATGCTATAATGTAGCTGTAATGAAAACGCGTCAATTCCATTACGTCTTAAGTATTAAAATATTGGAGGTGGCAAAGTCTGAGGTGTGTGTAGCGAGAGCAGCAAGCGTGACTCGCAGTTCGGTCGGAAAGTTTCCGTATGTGGGTCACGGGCCGCGACGCAGCTTTAAATGTCAATATGTCACCTCACCACGTTCTGTTCAATTATTTGACACCACAAAGACTTGAGCGTTCTCGCTCTCACGTTCAACTGAATTATCATTTTTATTTGTTCCTCGCGTCTTAATATATGAATTTTCTTGAAAGAACATACAAAAATGGTCGTTTTGTTGACTTTGGATGCATGAATCACATCTAAAGAAACACAATATGCAGAAAGCGGGCAGTCGTGTTATTTCCAGACAAACATGTCAACTTCTTAGCCCCATATCTTATAAATGCGCTGAAAAATGAGTCTAATGTCTCCCCATTTCCCCATAGCCTGAGAAGAATGAACGCTTGTTCCCTTTCGAAACAATGTTGTGTTAAACCAAATCAATACATAGTATAAAACAAAGTCGCTTTCGCTGTATGTCCGTATGTATGCTTAGATCTTTAAAACTACGCAACGGATTTTGACGCGGTTTTTTTTAATAGATAGAGTGATTCTTAAGGAAGGTTTGTATGTATAATAAATGCATAATATAGTAGAGAAACACTGATAAATTTAAAGGTTTCTAATGTGATGTCGTAAATAAGCACGTTTTTTTGCGCTTATATTGCAAACGCTGGCTGAACCCTACGAGATAGACCAAAATAATGTACTACAGTATTGTACAACTTACAAAAATCCACAAAAAAGTCCGCGATGGTATATGTCTATCTCTTAGGGATAACCCACCATAACCATTTTTTCACTGCACCCGTGCGAAGCCGGGGCGGGTCGCTAGTCATTTAATAATTTTGTTCTAGATTTGAGGATAACAATCAGTTTTTAAATTTGTTTAGAATACTTCATGGATTATATAACACTGAACCTATCCTTTCCTATTTTTATTTAAAAAATTGTGAAGGGTCTGGTTGATAGAGTTAAAAGTACTCATCAAGAGGATGCAAAATTGCAAAGAAATATAAAAAATTATGTCGAGTTTGTCCAGTCGCTTGTTTATTTTAAAAATAAAGGGCGGAACCCTTACCTGATGGTAATATTATATGAGTCAATATGCGTAAAGAGGTATCTAACAGGAACCAATAAGTCAGTTTAAATTAAAATTATATTTATAGTTCTTGAAAATTGTTAATGTTTCTCTTTTCACTACGGAGTTTTCTCTATTGTATGTTGGTACTGGAGCAGTAGTGTTTCTGGTGGAAATAATAATTTTGATCTCATATAAAGCACTCGATCACCTATAACATAAACGTGCATATTATATGTCATGGGGAAGAGGTCATTCCTGTCAATATAGGGTAATTGATTTATATCTCCTATAATGACCACTTCCCTGGCTCTTGTCAATTGGGTTGCCATCGCTATCGCTCCAAAGTGATTCATCAGGGCCTCGTCTACAAAAAGCTTTGAACACTTTTCGCCCTTTTTGAGGCCGTTCACTAGGAGTGACGCCATGGTGCGCACTCGGTGTTTTGCGCTGTAACCTTTCCTCAGTGCTAGCCTTTCTCTCAGGTCGTTTGCAGCTTCCAATGTGGTTGTAACCGCTATATCGTTAGCGATGTCGATCCGCGATGTGACCCACTCCGTTTTCCCGCACCCTGGCACGCCGTTGACCCATTCGATCGCGGTATCTGCCCAGCTCCCGGGGGCTGCGCCTTCCAGTGATTCGCTCGCCATAGTTTTAGCCCTAGCGAGCACTTCACCTTCTAGCATTACCCTCGTGCACTTTGCGACCACCACCACCGAGTCCTCAGGCGGGGTGTTAAAGAGCCTACCTGTCTTACTCGCGGACACGAAACCAGACGACCCGCTGTAAGCTGCCATATACGATTCAGACATATTGCCCGCAAGAACTCGCGCTCTGTTATTATCGTATACGGCAGCCTCAGCCTCCTCCAATAGTTCCCACAGCACCCGCGTTGAAATTGGCATTCCCCAGGTACTTCGGTTGTAATTCTGCAAGATGTTTTCGCAGGTTTCCATACCGTGACCTTTTGGGTTGCCTCCGCGAGTGCCGTGAATTCCAAGAAGGCGTTTATCATGTGGTCTTGCGCCCCGTTCGCCGGCCTTAGTGTTGGTGTGGGAAACTGTCCTTTAGATGTGCTTGGGCAGGCGGGGGGTTCTGATCTACTTCGCTGATCTAGCTGCTGTTTGGTGTTGGCTGCACTTGGCATTGATATAAGTCGGCGCAACGTTTTCCCTCCTTTACTGTTGTTTTGGAAAAAAAAACATAAACGTGCATAAATACAAAATAATCTTGAATGTTCTCGCGTGTGTACCTTCATGGCGATATGAACAACTCGGGAATGTCTGTCTGACGTAAACGGTACGTCTGACGTAAAGATGTAAATTTTGCGATATATAATTTTAATGATTCTTTAATAAATGTTATTTTTGTTTTGTACCGGACATATACATATCAGATTTGTTTAATGCGATATGACTCTTGTGACGGAAATATATATATGTGTTAGTTGTTTTAATTTGTATCGGAGGTTGGGTTCAGACTGTGTATCTGAAGCCGGCTTCCAACTGACGACTCTGTAATGATACAGGGAGAAAAAAAAATTGCCCTTGCTGGTTTTCTTGCTGGTTCTTTCCAGTACAAGGTCTCCCGCCGTAGACTTGTGAACCAATGGCGTAGCATCTTTGACATTCAAAAGTGATTGTAAAATCCTATTTGAAGAATTAAACTTTTGATTTTGATTTTGACATTTCAATCCTTGCAACAGCAGCAGTCGCATCACGATGTCCTTATAAGAAATTTTATAAGAAGTTTTATCATCATCAGCGACGATCGATGTAGGCGAACTGATTAAGAAATTATAATTACATTAATCGCTCTCAGTCATTGGCCCGAACGATCACAGATCATATCTGTCTCCGCTAGAATGAAGTAGGAACGCTTACTATGTTAGGGCGATTAGGCGTTAGTGCGGGCGTAACCATGCTGGCTCAGTGTGTTCCCTTCGAAGCTGCAGGTTGTCTCACTATGTTTTTCTTTACCGTAAGAGCATTATATAGATGTTCAAATAACCCATGGCTAGAAGACCAGGGCCTGTAGTGAAACTAACACTAATCATCGCTTTTGTTTCGTTAGAACGAAATATATAGGAATGATTCTGTAGGTTGGAATCATTTTCATACGTTGTTGTTAGATACCGAATGCGGATGGTACTTTGTTTAGGGATTCAGTACCGACACGACAGCGAGACAGACGCTCGCAAAGGTCTTAAAATTTCGTATAGGATAAAAATGTGCTCTTGTATCCCTGTTAGTCAGAATAACTTTCACAGATCGCCCGCAGTATCTCAAGATATAACATTGTTTTGCCCAAATGGTCCGCAAATCAATTTCTAGTCTTCCACCCATACAATTTAAACAAATACCGAGCACGCGGACAAAATCCACCGATCCAAAGTACTCGTTTTCCCTGCGCATTATTTTAGTAACGCTAAATGTCCCCGACAGCGTCATAACCAAGGATATTTATACCGGTGATTTATAAAAAGCTGCGTGATGCGGGCGAGATGGGGGGTGGGCGAGGGGAGCGGAGGTGGGAGGCGGCGCTGACGGTGCACTATTAATCGCCGCGAATGCCATTGCCAAGGAATGCGGCGATCTACGTCTCGCGATGATAGATGAGTCATGTAGAGTCGTGCGCGATGCCGCGCAATGGCGAAGACCAGACACAGCTGACAAGCCGAAGCTGCACCCACGAGGGAGATGAAATCAATTGTATTTGACCGACAGTCGAATTAGTAATAATACGACAAACTTTCGGGTACCATTATAAATCAAATTAAAAATCATAATAAATTTTATTCAATTTTGGCCTGCACAGGCGCTTGTTGACGTCAAAACTCATCAAAACAATATCAGAAGATAATTATTAAAGATATATATAAAGATAATTAAGAATTTAATGTTATACGTGCATACGTCTAAGAAAAAAATCAATACATCTGTTCGGAAATTTGGAAGGCCTCCTCGAAAAGAACAGGTAGAAGAGCAACTCTGAAGGTTTATCTTTCCTCCTGTTTAAGTCGATACATTACTCATAATTCATATGTATGTTCACAACATCAATATATATATTCTATATAACTAAGACCGAACAACCTAATCATTTAAGTAATTATTTATATTATATATTAAGGAATCTTTATATGTAGTAACCCTTAATGGTAGTAATGCATATGAAAAGTAATAAATTTTCCAATGTGCTGTATTCATGAACAGGCACGCTAATTATACTCGTAACACATTGTTAAGAAAAAAAACCACCATAAAAGGACCTCTATTTTATGAAAACTCTTGTGTTTATTTGATGAATTTGAAAAGGAAAGAAGAAACGTTGGCGCAGTTAAGAATTTATATCCTGTGTCGTGGGTGCAGTTACAAATGGAAATCGAACCCATGACTCGTTACGTAGAAGCCGGTCACTCGACCGTTTTGCATTGACTAGCGGTTGGCCATAAAGAACAAAAACAAATTGTTCGCTTACGCAGCAGCCATTAAGATTAAGGCGCGAGTTGAGTCATTTAAAAATAGCAAGGAACAGAACACCGCGAATAGCTGTGACGTCGCCGTGACGCTGTCGCCACTGAGGGCTGGACGGAATGCAAAATAAATCGGGGCACTGCAATGGTGAACGGTATTCATTTAAGCTGCAGGGCCCTTATGACCAAGGCTTAGGCTGGGTTTAGTCGGTAGGTCATTTCGGTCGAGCCACTTTGATCGGTCTGGAGTCCGATATGATCATCGTTGTACTTGGTTGGAGAGGTGAGGATTCTCAGTTTCTCCTTTCCAGAGGAAAAAAAAATGTTAGATGGTTGGGAGCTTGTTCTTGCTCAAGCAAAATTACACATTTAAACTTGTAATTTTTTTTCTTCCCATATCGTTTAGGTATTTGTGAATAAAAAAATACTAATAACGTATAAAAGTTATATTATTATTTTTGTTTTAATTAATAAACAATTATTTATGTATTTAGTCTCTGCAACCAGAACTGGATAGTGTTTGGGTAAAACCCTAAGTTGTTCTTAATTTCATAACTCAAACAGAACACATTTCCATGTAAATTCTGTCGTAGTCTTAAATATGAACATAGTGCCTTTATAGGTAGCTTTTTATGAAAAATATTTTAATAAAAAACATCCTTCATTTATTTAAATATAAAACAGGAACGTAATAAAATTATAACAAGTAAAAGTAATAATAATAATAATGTCTGAGGTCGAAACGTACAAGTATCTCGGTATGTCGAGAGTCTTTGGGTATATCAGAGAAGGATGTCAAGGAATCGGTGAAGACACGTTTCTTTTACCGCTTAACAAAGGTACTTCATAGTCTTTTGTCTGGTGGCAATAAGGTGCGTGCCTTCAATGGTTGGGTGATGCCTTTATTGATATACTCCTTTGGCATACTGAGATGGACTCAGACTGAGCTGGACACCTTGGATAGGAGAGTCCGTCAACTACTCACAAAAAATCGCATGTTACACCCACGTTCGTCTGTTATGAGACTGTACATTCCACGGAAGTGTGGTGGTAGAGGCTTTCTAAATGCCAAAAACCTCCATAACCGTGAAGTGTGCAGCCTCAGGAACTATTTCCGAAACAACGAATGTGGGATGCATTGTGACGTTGTGGCAGTTGACAAGGGATTTACCCCTCTCTCTATGGCAGTTGAGAACTGGCGTAAACCATCGGTGCTTAGCGTCGAAAATCGCAGGGAAGTATGGAGGGACAAAGAGTTGCACGGAAGGTTTTATCGGGCCTTAATGGGCCCTGATGTAGATCTTCCCGCGTCGGTGAACTGGCTGCGCTTCGGTGACCTCTTTGGGGAAACTGAGGGTTTTGTCTGTGCAATTGCGGACGAAGTAATGATGACGAACAACTATAGAAAATATATCCTAAAGGACGGTACCGTCGACATATGTCGAGCATGCCGCCGTCCCGGAGAGTCACTTAGGCATATTATTTATTTATTTTTATTTATTTATTTAATCTTCATTGCATAATAATAATACAATCGGCGGACTTAACGCAATAAGGCATTCTCAACTATTATCTCTGGTTGTTCTCATCTTGCAAACGGTGAGTATTTGCATAGACACAACCTTTTTATTTTTTTTTTTTTTGTTCCCCTGAGGAAAATGCATTAAATTGCATACCCCGGCTGTGGCGAGCCGGGGTTATGTGGGGCTCTCCTCCCCAGAAGGGGGAGGCCTACCCACTAAAAACCTCAGGGATGGCCTTCCTCAGGCATGTAGGGAGCCCCCGGGAACACAAAGGCCACTTCCAGGAACCCCCAGCCTCCGCTCCCCTTTCTAGAGGGGAGCCCTCCTCGGGGGAAGCTACCACCTCCCCCGGTCCCCTCCACCGACGACGCCCCCCGGCCACGGAAGGGGCGTGGTCCATCCCGGGTCGCCGTAGCGGTCGACTTCCTCGCGCCCGCCGGCGACCCGTGGCGGCGCCGCAGCTGTGCTACCGAGCCCGGCGCCGCCTCCTTCGAGCGGGATCGGCCATCTCCCGACCCCGCTCGGCGGCCTCCTTCTGGAGCATTACTGCTTCACAGAAGGAGGCCACAGCCCTCCAACCTCCCTGCATAGACACAACCTAGTAGCCAGGATCATCCATCAACAACTTGCCCTTCAATACGGCCTTGTTGAGCATGAGACACCGTACTATAAGTACGCACCAGCGCCAGTTCTTGAAAATGGCCGTGTGTTGCTCTATTGGGATCGCTCTATCATCACGGATAGGACTATTGCGTGCAATAAACCTGATATCGTGGTGGTCGACCGCTCCCAACGCCGTGCAATGCTTGTCGATATTACCATCCCTCATGACGAGAACCTCGTAAAAGCCGAGAAGGACAAAGCCAGTAAGTACCTTGACTTGGCATACGAGGTAACCGCCATGTGGGATGTTGATTCGACAATCATTGTTCCGATAGTTGTGTCTGCGAATGGCTTGATAGCAAAGAGTCTCGATCAACATCTTAAGAGGCTCTCGCTTGACGGATGGATCAAGGGTCGGATACAAAAAGCAGTGATTCTCGACACGGCACGTATTGCCCGGAGATTTCTCTGTCTGCAGCCCTAACCACCGGTTTGTTTGGGCCTTGCCTCGCTACCGGCGGCATACTAGGTTTAAGTTTTTTTTATAGTATTTATATTTATTTTATATATCTATATTGTAAAAAACTTAAATTTAAGATTATTAATTAAATATATGAATAATAATAATAAACTCTTTATTGCACACAAAACAAATACAAGAAATAAAGTAAACAAACAAAGACAATTATGAGCAAACGGCGGCCTTATTACTAAAAGCAATCTCTTCCAGGCAACCTTAGATAAGAGAAAAACGAAAACAAACTAGGAATTTTGGGAATAGGTGCAATTGGCTCTGACAGAATTGCGCAGGCTGTTGAATAGTAAGGTGTAACATCTCCATTTTAAACCGATTTAAATGTGGTCAAGCCCTTTTACTTCACCATTTTTTGGCGGCCACCATCTTCTATAGTCAGCAAACATACCTCAGAGCACTCCCGATTAATTTATCTTCGACTATTTTATTTTTTTATTAAATCATAATTAGTTCGAGAGCAACACGATGCGATGCCAAATGGGCTTCGCTCCTCAACGCTCGACTGATATCGCTGGCGTTGCCATTGCCAATCTAGACTTAATAACTTTTGTATAAACTGTTACCTTCATCACACGATCACTCTCTACTCTATCGCCACAACAAAGATAGTTTTGACCCACCATAAAAACCATTTTGTTCCAAAACAAACATAGTTTTATTCAGTTCTAAATGACTTCTCTGGTGCTAAGCAATTATATGAAGGCGATATGCGGTCCTCACAGTCCGCAAGACTGGACCAAAATAGAGAGCGGCATTTTTCAGGGTGGTCGTTTGAGCTTCTTATGGTTTTGCATAGCATGAATTCTGTTAGCAAACTGCATCTGCTGTATACGGACGATCTCAAATTGTTTGCATTAAAATGCCAAGATATTATGAAGTTCGCTCGGTCGTCTGGTATATAACACTACATTCCACGGAACTGTGTTATCCGAGGCTTTTTAATGTCTTACTTCACAACGAGTGCCGGATGTATGCTAATGTTGTGTCAGTTGACAAAGGATTTACCCTCCATAGAAGTCGAGAGCTAGCATAAGACTGCGGCGCATAGCGAATATGGATGGATGGAAGACCAGGGAGTATATTTTTAATATTCTATGAACTCATAAAAGACTAGATGGCATTCATGCATCTCTTTCAGTATTCGCATGGAAGTGACTCAAGCTCGCTTTTAACTGAATTGCTACAGCAACGGGAGCTACACGGGTAGAGCTTGGTGAAACAGCTAGTACATTATAAACATGTGTCGTTTGGCATAATTACGTATAAATAATGGAATCCTTATCGTTGCGTGTATTTATAGCGGCTGTTGTTGTTTATCGGAGGGCGGCAGCGGTGGCGCGTAAACACGCCGGCGTCCATATTCCTGAATCGCACGATATAAAAATATGCTCAGATTAAATTGCTCCATTGAGTAAGAAAAATTTTCCCTTTGTGGTTTACCTGGTTATTTTCATTACGTTGAAATCCAAAGTATAAAGCTCACTTCACCACCTACGTAAAAACTGTAAAAACGTCTGAAGAGGTAGACTCTGTAACAGCACTGACATCAGTGACTCTTGACTTCATAAGCCCTCTGGCATCACTCATGGCTTTGTTATATGGACTAGTTTTCTTATTGCTCTCCATATTCTGTAAGCAGTTTGATTCAGTTTTATTAGATTTACCCTTTTTTTGAAGAACAGGCTAGAAATTCGGTAGACTTTATACGTCTTCTTTACAAATGTCCTCGTTACATGACTCCTGATGCCATGCTCATGATGCAATATGTATCTATTCTCTAAATGACAAGAGAAAATAATGAACACCGTAAAGTGATGAAAATTCATTACTGGTTTTTAATTAAGCAATGAATTATATATCGCTGACGGTGATATTTATAATCACTTGTAATTTGAATTACGTAACAGGCGTATTTTTAGGTTCATTTACGGCTGTATATTTTAGGCGGAGCTACGCGTATTTTCAGCACTTTCTTTTATCTATAAAAATGAAAAGCAATTAACGAAATTTCCTAAGTGACAAGTGTTCCGTTCAAATTTCTACATTTCTGTATCGGAATAAGTTTTTGTAGTTATTCTGTTAAGAATCGTATGTGGCATGCGTCAGGTGTGAGGCGTGATCGGCGTTAACCCTCTCCCCCACTCCTCAAGTTGTTTATTCCCCTCTAACCCTGCGTCTACACTAATACTTATTATAATGACGCAATGTCTACAAGTATCAGAGGTATCCCTTCATATAAATCGCTCCATGTTTTTCGTCACTTTACAGCAAAGGGTAGCCAAAGTAATATATGAGATTCGTATTCGTTTGAATGTATAGAGTTGATTCCGCAATTTGGAATCATTACCGTACAATAACGGTCGACACAGAAACGATGTTGATAAAAAAACGAGCGCAACATGTTTTGTCTAGGGGCCCAGTCAATTTTATTTTATTCTGTAACTACACAAGGCGTAGGAAATGATCTGTGTAGATCACCAGTTGCCTTGGCTGCTCTCTTCAAAGTGCTCGACGATCCTATCACCACCTGAAAACCTTGGTGTGATGGCGACGATTATCTATACGATCTTAAATAACGCTTGATAAACGTCGCATGCTGAGACAGATGGATGAAGACAGCTAAGATGTTTATTTGACAGATCATATCTTCATATTATTTGTCGACAGCGAGTGTGCAACGACATTAAAACAGAGTAATAAAACTGAAAAAAAATCATAAAATTAATCAATGACAGCTATTCAAACTACTTAAAAAAGCAGGATCTCAATTAATCTACTTTTGTACGTTTCTTATACGATCTTACCGCCCTATTCTGAATTGATTGTGACGTTATTTTTGTGGGTTATATTTCAGAAAAGAAATATAACCTACAAAATTTACAAAGCTACATTGTTTTCTGAGAAAGAAACAAACAACAATGGTAAATAAATTTAAAATTTATTTACCAAAATTTATTAAATTATTAAAAACGGATGAAGAAAAACTAAGCCCAAGTGTACGCAAGTACGAGTAGCAACATTAAAAAGTAAAAAATATTTTTTCCAATACAAGTACTAATTAAAATATTATTAGTTTAATTTAGTACATTTGAATATTTTGAGATTATGATGACAATTTTGCCCATCCATAGCCACCACAGTAGCGCTATCATTATAAAATTAAAAATGAAGAACGTCACCCGATGTAGATCGACCGGCCCACGGACGCAGGGCCGAGATCAGCCACCGCTCGTGCTCCCACGTACAGTGGGGGGAGCCTCTACCCGCCTGTGTGGCTTCGTGCCGCACCAAAAAAGCCATTTAAGGGATTTTTACGGTCTTATTTCCCAAATTAAATAAGTCCTTGATATCCGCTCGCCCAATTTAACTGGTGTATTTTGCCCTGTGCGATGGTTTCTTCGTACAAAGGGAATAAAATTAAGATCATTTATGCAAAGAATTATTAATTATTTTGTACATCTACTGTTTGCTAATGCAACTAATAATTCTATGTCACTTCCAATGAAGTTTAACATTTTTGAAATTTCTACGTGTTGTTTCTTGCTTAGTTGTTGGAATGACGCTTATTCATACCTTTCTAAAGGAAGATTTTTTAATGACATGATTAACTTTTCCTGGTATTTAACTATTAATAAAGGTTTTACTATTGTCAACTAGATACATACTGTAGGAAATATCAATAGAAACATAATTTATATGTAAAACCAAAAGGAACATTTGTCGCAGCGGTAAAGTATACATTTTTATGTATTAAATTGTACGGTACTCGCAGAGACGCAGCAGGTGTCACTGTTCCACACATTACTACAATTATAATTTTTATCATCCTCTTGCTCTAGTTGCTGGCCGTTGCGTTGTAACTTAAAGAGCCAGACCTATTTCTATTAATTCGGGATTATTCTTATACACGAAATTGACAAGAAAATATCTTATTTTAAAATCCAATATAATGTACACATTACAATTGCTCGTTGCAAAACAATTTATTGAGCTTTATTTTGAACTGACCCACCAATATTGAGAGTGAACATCAGGCACGTTGGCATATGAAAACGTCTCCTGAAGCGTTTTTGACGGCGCGTAGGGCGCACAAAGAGTCTGACGCTCCGCTCCATAATAGTGCGCCCTACAGCGGGTGCCATCTCTCCTAAACAATAGACTCCTTTCACGAGTGTCCCTCATTGTGCGATGGGACACGCCGCTCTATTATAGAGCTTTTTAGTTTCTCTGAAGTAGAGACGGGATTCTGCATCAAAAATATTTCTGAAATAACAGTATTCGCATTGCTGTGTTATGTGAAGGTTAAGACAGGCACTAAAACTACTGGGGCTGTGGCTACATCTTATGTCACATGTAGCCAGCGTACATATAGGCGGCTCACACCACTTTCCGTTAGGTAGGCAGTCTACTTGTTTGTTAACATATCACGAAAAAAAATTTAAATTGGGAGGAAATATCCTTTTTTTTGTCCTGTACCAATAAAATTGAGATAAAATAATAGGTTAGCCCAAATGATATCATTTTTTTTTGTAGAGAGGGTTAGGTAGAGAGGGACAACAGATCGAGTTAATTAGTTGGTTAACTTTGAATAGTAAATACTTTTGTATACATATGACGCATTGGCGCCCAACGCGGGCTACTTGTGTGACATTTTTGAATAGACTTATTGAACATATACATGTTTCTAACGAAAATTATCGTTAAAATCAAAAAGTTGTCATAATTATTGTATGATTTGTGTTCAGCATTTTATCATATATTAGTGAAAAAATGGACTTGCAATGTGTTACAAATAAAATTAATATCCACTTATGGCAAGAACAAAAATGTTGATTCTAAATCTTATCGTCTGATAAAAAAAATAGCAATTCATTTCATTTGGCAATTTTCTAAAATCAAAATTCTTTCATGTTTTTAGCCACTTGTCATTGATCGACAAAACTATATAAACAAAGGATTTTTTACAGCGGAGTGTACACTAGATGCAAAAAATAGACTTGGACAGTACATTAGGCTGGCAGTACAGTAATTAATGTAATGATTACACAGCTCCTAATGAAACGCCACTCGTGCTATCAGACATCCTGACATAAACTTAGTAGCAACATTGCTTCGTGAAAAACAACCCCAAGCGCGTAGTATTAAGGTTATTGCGACTGCAAATGTAAATCTAGTAATCCATATGTAGCGCTCCAGATAGTGTTGCCAAACGTACAAACTTTACCTATAGAATTACAAATTTGGTTACATCGCGAATTTTAATTGTTCTAAGGGAATATTATGATCAAGTCATTTAATAATTTTATGAAATCGTATAAGATACTTAGATAATTAAAGATGATATTTAGTACTATATAGAATAAGTGAAATAACTAAAACATTAGAAGCTATAGAAATGCTTTTTAATATTGAAAAGTCTTTTACATACGTTTAGTGCATTGAGAATAAATAACCTAAATTGTGACCAGAAAGTTATAGTTAAAATATTATTTGATCAAATAATATATTACTTTTATTAAAGTATTTATTTAAGTAACGTCTTTCAATCTCTGTTCTGAATTCATTAAAATCTCACCATCATTTTAAATAGGATGTAAAGACAACATTACCGAATCCAGTAACTGATAGAATCTCGTCCCTCGTTACAATTTATCGAGCAGAATCCAATTTCAAGTGATTTTACGGCCATAACATCTGAAATTAGGTGATCCGAATAGCAGGGCAGGCAACACCGGTGATGCTGTAGGCACAGCCCGGCAGTGTCGCGCGCGACGCCACGGTCGACGCGTGTGGCGTCCGAGTGCTCTTCGGCCATTGCTCGCTGCTAGGCCTAGCTTGTCTGCAACAGGTGCCGGCGTAGCGGTGCTTTGCTATATTCAGATACACAAATAGCATGTGTGCTTTGTTTACCCTGGTGAAGAGTGCCCGCACCTCGGCCGCACGCGATCGTTCATTCGCGAAGCCCATGTTGCTGATATCAAACAAATTCCGCATGATCAACGTTCACATAGAGTCTGAAGCTATTTTACTGTCATCTCCGGTCATTAATCATATAAAACGTCTTTTAGATATTATAAGGTGGTCAGTATATCATTTTCAGCAGAACGATGGACATGTTCAGTAAACTACGCCATTATCGTTCACGACAATTATTTAAATATTATGAACTAAATTTGTCAGTTGTATTCATAAAAATATCCTCATTTGGGTTTTCTACAACCTTGTGATACAAAGATAATTAAAAAAGTGTTGCAACGAATTGTGTACATTCAGTTATTCAGTTAAATGTTTCTATCGCAGTATCATAGCCATCTTGTACAAATATACTTAAAACTTCAAATATGCTGTTCGTTAAAATAATGTCAATAACAACAAGACCCGATGTGAAAGTATGAGGGCACGTAACAAGTCTCCCTAGAAATACCTGCACCCGCAGAACTTCGCTAGAATATTAAAACTTGCTGTTGGAAAAATCGCGGCTGGTCCGGAAGCTCGCCGAAACAAACAGATTACGGAGCACTTTGGGAGATGAATTCTCGATAGTCGTGGGATTAATAGGTGACTAAGGATTGTGTCGGAACATCCCACTGAGCAGATAGTCATACAGAATTATTAAAGTATTACTTTGACAGCGTCGCTACTCTGGCCCTCGTAATAGTTAAATGTCTTTATTATGATGAAATATTTGGTGTCTAATTTAACATGGAATTCATATAACATAACTAATTTTCTTTAGGGCAGAGCACGTCCTGCGTAGTGGCTTATAGGGTTTCACGTTAATCTTCGATAGTCATTTGAGGGATGAAACTCATTTATAAAATGTAGAAAATGTTTAATAGAAAGTGATATTTTTCACGGTATATTCACCCTAATATATTGCACACAAATACTAAAATAAGATTTAGTATTAAGAGAATAATGTACGTACAAAACGTAATGTAACTATGTACAAAATATTGCACATTATATTTTCTTTTACTGTAAATGTATATAATTCGTAGTACATTTTAATATATTAAACTTTTAATATAAAGTATATTAATATTTTTTATTATAATGTTAAAAAAGCCATCGTTGTTGAAAATATGTTTTAATTCACATTTTAATGAATTGGAAATAATCCTCATATTACAAATCTTGTAATCTTGCCAATTTTAAAACCCCATACTGCTTAATTCTATAGAAAATTGATGTCCCTCTAGTGCTAGCCATAATCTAAATAAGTTACAGCATGTAAATATCTGATAAAAACTATCTAGTTTTTATTCTATCTAGAATATGATGCCCTGAGGCATATATGTAGAAAGAGAAATATTTATTTAATATCATTTGCCAATATACAGTAAGCATCTTGACGCTGGTCTTCCGTGGGTACTTTTGTTCTAGAAAAACCTACACCACCTTCAACTCGTCTAATATCTTCACAATATTACATAGTAATATAGTATAGTCTGTAACAGTCTGCTCATAAATAGGTATCACTTGTATTTAAGGTGCATCACTGGCATTGCGGTGAATTACTTCAAGTTGTTCATCAATTAAGTCTACATACTGTAAATGTATCTGGAACATGTGCACTAATTTCTACTCGAATAAAATATTTCACAATGATACAGATGTCGTGTCTCTGTTTACAAATCACTTGTTCGTTTGTTTCGCATTCATAATAAAACTTAGTTTCAGATTGCTTTCGCTCAACATTTCCTCGCTTAGATTCGTGCAGCCATTTTCGCAGAATTGCATAATTTCCGTCGTTTCCACCCTTCATCCTGCGCTTGGCACTGGGACTTATATAGATAGTGACATTTTACGTTATCATGAAAAATTTAACAATAAAAAAGTTAATCAAAATTCTTTGACTTTACAAGACTATGAAAGTCAAATTGGAACTGTATAATTAGGTGTTAGTAGCCATAAGCCCGCCTGAGAAGTTGGTAGAAGGTGGCGAACAGCGCCTTCCCTAAATTTGTCGCCAGATATTGCCGATATAATTGTTGTGCTGACAATTTGATGTAACACAGATCGGATCCAGATCATCATTTGTTGAGAGTATCTATTTGAAGATTTCTTTTCCTTTCGACCTTAATGTCCTTTCCATCAGATGAGGTGGAAGACAAAAGATTTCGTTGCTATGAAAAAAATATTGAACTACAACTATTATTTGAAATACTGGCAATGGCAGACTTTTAAAATGAATGACAATATACAAACAACAATCATATTTGAGGGGAAAAATATAAACCCTTGTAGTGTGTTCTAGGAATTCCAATATTGGCAGCGGCACAAGCTGTCACGATATTTGATTTGAGGGTACCCCGAAGGTGTGAGTACAAGTATTTCATTCCAGTATATTTCAAAGAAAATAATAATATATCGATTTCGATTGCCAGATGTATAATATATTTCGTTAGAACCCTTCATTCAATATAATGAAAAACCTATTCCATGTTCACACACATCCAAGCGTTTTGTTTAGTAGGTACACGATTTTTATCAGTTTTACTGACAAGAATATTGCGAATTCCTAGAAAGTATTTTTGCTCAGTTATCCTCCCATGGCTAGCAGGATCACAGATCTATAAAATGTCGCTTAAATATTTTTACATTAAAAAATTAGATGTTGTGTTCTAAATTTTTATTTATTGGAAAATATTTTTCATTTGATTAATAAAAATAGCACTCTAACATCATCGACACTTACAGTTCCAAGTTCTATTTGTTCATTTTGACATCAAGATGGAGTGTGTTGTGTATTCAAACCTCATCGTGTAATAATTCATTAAGATTCATATTTCTCTTTCATATTTGTTCGAAACACTATATATGATGTACTCATTCTATTAACTGAACTAGCACGCTATATGTCTTCCATTTTCCTAAATCATCATTCTAAAGTAACGGTGACTCATTAGTTCTTTTGAAATTAGGTATTTTTTAACCCTGCGAAGGGCAAGAAAGCGAAGCATCCCTGACAGCGATTAAATTGAAACTGCATAGCTAGATTTCTGAATGACGTGTAAACTGTGAAGTATTGACACTAGTGGAAGGTGATCAGAAGAAGTGAAAGTGCTGTGTTAGTGATAACAGTGGTGAGAAAGAAAAAGATGTTATCGCAAGTGTGGAGGCGGTGAGGACGCGATGCGACGCGACGGGTTGCGCCTGCGGCTGAGCGATCCGAGCCCCTCGCTGCCCTCTGGCGGCTCCGGGGGTTCAGGCCAAGGGCAAGCCCACGGACATGGCCTTGGGTCGGACTCCGACGACGATGGCTTAGAGCGCGCACGCACCGACCCGCTGCCGGCCTCTGTTCGGTTCGCACAGGTTCGCCTTAATGTTGTCAGCTTTTTGTGTCAAGAAATGTCCAGGTGTCGAAACATCACTGGTGGTAAATGACGCCTGCGCCACAGATGGCAGACATGAGAACAGCTCTACTAGACCTAGCTATACTTAAAATATACAATAGAAAATGCTATACTTTAAAGTTTAGCGTTGTACAGTACTTTTTAAAGTTTAGCGTTGTACAGTACTTTTTTATAACATTGTGGTTTTCTAGGAAACCACAACGCTATAAAAAATAATTAACCAATTACCCTTTTTTTGTGTATTATTGTAGAATTAAATAATATTGAGGTATTTTTCTGTGTTATTATTAAGATATACCTGTAAAAACAAGTAACAATGTCCATGACGTAATATTGTTGATTGTGTCTAATAAATAAACAGATAAATATACCTCTGGAAAAATTCAACCCCTAACTTATTACAAAAACCATTACAACACGTAAGATTTGTGTAACTGGAACTTATCTGGAAATATGGTGCGAAATAGCATTTCTCATTTTATACAATATTCCAGATCTTTATCTAATATATATCAAAGCACGGAAGGAAATTGAAAGATATTCTAAATAGATATTTATATCTATTTGTTGACTAGTCCTCAAGGATCGAATACACCTAGAAATAATATTTATATACTATCAAAGTTTTTTATATATTATCAAAGGCTGAGAAGTTTTTATTTTGAGACAGATTTGATGATTATATTGCAAGCCAAAAATTGGGCATACGGCAATTCACACATTATTAATGTAAGTGATACAAGCATCGAAGTACGAGTATTTATTTAATCACAGAAAACAGAATTGCGGAACCATTAAGAAAAAATAAATGGTGTTCTGTTCCCGATTCCCGTCTCATTAATCAAGCGTCGCGTGCTAAGTTCGCTCCGTAACAGTAGCAATATCATAAATCTGCTTCTGCTAAATATATTGGAGGAACACATACTGAAGATAGTATTAGTGTATGCCATTAACATAACGTAAGGGCGGGCTGCTGCAAAACTGTTGCCAAGCACACTTGAAGTAGTGGAAATAACGCTGCATGACTTGATAGGAAGTAATTTGTTCAAAGAGCGAAGTCGACAGCAAAACGACAAATTCGATCCACTCAGAGAAGTACTTAGTTGCGTGAAGCGTGAATTTGAAGTATTTGTGACGTGTATAAGTGTTTGTTGAGGATCAAGTTACATATGTTGAATGAAGTTTTTTCTGAAGAGATTCAAAAAATATTTTGATGAACTTTAAAACGAAGAATTATCATTTCAACTAATTTTAATATTTCTATATTGAGAGATACTTCCACTCACCGAAAACTTTTTCATATCGAGATAACGATAAGCTAAGATGCCAATAGTTAGAGGGAGTAATGAAATTTTCTATTATTTCTTATTCAAAATTTGTCAGAGTAAAGAACATTCATACTCAGCAAATATGAACTACAAATGTAGAAAACACAGTTGTCCGTTCCGACTTGCTACTTTTGTGTTAGAATTTCGAAACCTAATCATTGCAATGCGTCAAAAGCTGAGCTAACGTCGGCCATTAATCATGTTTTTGTCTCGACGATGTTTCCAAGGATATTTTCTGGTGAGACATCTTTCAGAAACATGCCGACGTGAATGAGTTTCAAATAAAAGGTCGCGGTTATTTGCTCTTCCTCGTCAGCATATTTCTTAACAAAGTTTGACATTCATTCATTTACGCAAAACTAAATATAACGCGAAGCAGCGAGCAAAACTAGTTATGTATAATTATATTAATGATACACGTGTATGTTGATTGATATACATAGTGATCTTCTGATTTCAGAGCAATTCCAGTGGATTATTCTAAAATAAAATTAATAGCCATTAAATGAACAGTCTTCCATAAAAAATATGAGTTTCCATTTAAAATAAGTGGTGAGCTTAATGCCTCCGTAGATCGTGTTCAGAGACATCCGATACCCTTTTTTGCGCAAATCCAACGACCAGGCGAACTATTCTCTAACGCGATCGAAGTTTCTCACTCAAACTTCAGCGTACATCGGACCGAGATTACGCATATTTCGTAGACGCGGAGATAGGACACAGAAATGTAAAGTTATTTTCGAACTTGGAACTCTTATTTTTGTTTAGATAAGGCCTTCTGATGGCGTCATTCGATATCTGACTAGAGATTTTGGTGGCTCAACCAACACCCATAAACCGATAATCGCTACGAACAGATTTAAAACAACAACGTCCGTATTGTACAACATATCCGAATTGGGTTTCTACAAAAGGCATTACCTTGATTTGCCAGAATTCCACATGTGTCAAAATATATTTGTGTATATCTAGTTTTATATTTATACTACTGTTATGCAGTAAGGTTGTTTTACTTTTGTTACTTGATGTATTCTTTTTGTCATGGTTTGTTTTATTACAGGCAATAGGTTTTATTACGAGTAAGTATTTTCATCTCCAATCCAGAACCAGTAACATCCTATTCTTTAGATTTCTTTTGACATTTAAAGGGATACACATACAGTAGATTGGCGGTATTGTATTGTAATTTTGAAAATGCCGCTTATTAAGATATAATTAAAAAAGAAAATTGAGATTATTATAAGACAAAATTAATAGAAATCTCTAGAGATCTCGAGAAGGTTCTCTCTATTCCTGAAATTTCCAAAACTATAGTATTTTTTATGTTGGTTGTTAGATGTTTGTGTTCTCTCAATTTGTTTTAATATTGATTACAGATTATTTTGATTTTATTTTAAAATAGTCTTACTATTTAGAACATAATTTTCCAGTTTCTTGATTGTATTGTAGATAGGAAATATTAATAATCTAGTATAGCTATTATTTGCGAGCAAATAAAGAAGACAACACAAAAAATTGATGAAGACTTGATATCTTTCCCAAGGTATCTATTACAATTAATTAGCAGCTTCTCAGGTCTTCCATTACACCGAACAATCTTAGCCGCCTATTTCTCGCACGTGAAACGAGTGTAAAGCCGTCTCTGTTCCGCGTGTGGTAATAGACAGAGACGGCGCATTGTTTACAAACGCGGCTCAGTGAGTAAGCAGCGCGCGCGCAGCGTGGATCTCTGACGTAGCGTGGATGCCGCGCTATTAATACACTGGCTGATTTTTAGGTTTGGAATTAAACGTTTCGGTAAGCTTTGATGCGCGTATAAACATAAATATGGAGAACTGGTCAAGTATTTTAATCTCTAGCTATTAATAAAGTTAAGTGTTTTTAAATGAAATAGCAGCAACCACCAATAATTTTGTTACTGACCTCAAAACAAATATAAGCCAAGAAAACAAAAATTTTGTACGTGCAAACAAACAAGGAAAAGTAATGACTTTACACCTGTTCGAAAATTCCTTCTGCGGAGGAACAGGCAAGAATGAATCTTTTTTTCTGACAATAACAGTAAAACCAGTTCTTCTATTGTTGAGAAATTCTGAGGCTCACCTGCGTTCAATATACATAATTATATCCATTGTTATTGTATTAAAAATAAAGTAGTGACGGTCTTGTATTTATGCAGCAATGATAGACAAATTGAATTAAAAAATACGACAGATATTGAGTCACACAACAAGTCAACCTTATGACATTAACAATTAAAAATATTTCATAAATATATCGTATATGAGTCTAGAATTGCCGAAATTTTGTTTATACACAGGGTCGGACTGGGCCGGAAGAGCCCGGGTGGCTGATCGCAATCCTGAGGCCCGAGACACCTTTTTTCTACGACGCATAGTTTCCGAGACATGCACGCGGGCAACCGTAGCACAGGGGTTCCGCGCAGCGTTGCCCCTGTGCTACGTGCCCTGCCGCATGCTCCGCAACCCAGACCCGTGGGGGGCCCGCGCAGGCTGGGGCCCGGCTGGCAAATGCCACCTCGACTGTTTATAGACTATTCGATAGACAGTACTCCGACTGGATCATCACGGTCTTGTGCGTTCCGGATAATTTTGCAACAAGTGCGCACACACGTTGCGCCTGCTCATTCTTTGTACTGTCGACACCGCATTAAACTTGACATTAGCTCTACGATTGCAGTCTCTATAATGAAATACATGTGACTTATGTAACGGTCAACACACCACGGTTTATATAATTAAATGGCATGTAACTATTCCAGATCACTCAAATACCTTAATTAATTCCATATTTCTAAAATTAAATGGACACGGACAAAATTTATATTTTTATTTAATTGCTTTTATTTATTGTATAAGAGAAAATTTGGCTGTACTCACGCACTCTTAGAAAAAAAGTTTCCTGGTGGGGTTACAAACAAACAAATTGTTGGACGATTAATCGTGTTTCATTATCAATTTTGGAGCCCAGGGTTAGCACGGTAGTCCTCTCTTCTCCTAACTTCCGGCACCACAGTGCCTCGAGTAGTCGCTTTGGTGAATTAAGATCAAAGGCTGCACTAGTTCCATATTTTAGACCAGAACATGTACTACTGCAATCTAGTATGTATTTAAGTATTTACTTTATACGGCATTGACGAACCATGTGACAAAATTGTCTCTGGATTTTTGTGGCATTTTATAGATTAGCTGACCTCGCTAAGTTTTCCACCAAGTTCATTTGGCTGTTCTGGATGCTGCTCATCAATTTCTTTAGAATATATTTACAAGCAAGCAGGCTTGCCCACCTGATGATAGATTACAGTCGCTGAATTAGCGATTATAGATTTGCTGAAAATCTATAGTTTCTGTGAGATTATCAGCAAACCTGGAACGCATACTTAAACCACAATGTGTGTTGCCGACATGTGACATAACGTGAACATCTACCGTACCCACTAATAATATTATACATTTATAAATATTTATAAGTACGCCTATCTCTTATTTTACGCTGGAGCACGGCAATACGATCACTGCTTTTTGCGGCAGAAATAGATTACCAAACACCCAAAGAGGTATCCAAGCAGACGACCCTGAATACTCTCCCTCCGGTGAATAATAGTCGTAGCTAACGTATATTGAATTAAATTATGTATTATGATATAAATATAGACCTTCAGAGTTTTTAAAGGCCTAGGTTGAATAATTATAGAAAAAAAAAGATTTAATCCTGATATTTGTGGCAGCTTTTCCCAACGCTTTTTTGTGTTCCGTGTGTTGACCCCGCCGGAAGCCCAGCTAACCCCAACATCCACACTGGTCAGTTTATCAACTTTATTTCATCCACGCTCGCCATAATTGGATTTAGGACGTGGAGGTCTCATGGGATACATGATTTAAATTAGTCGCAGGGGCACGCCATTCCATATACAACACTTCAGGTGGAAGTGAGTGACGGGCTATCGAAAGAATTAATGATGTTTTGTGTCCTTTAGGTACTTAGTGATTAGTTGTTAGTTTTTGTTTTCATATGCTGTTTCAAGAGTTGTTTGATATCCCGAAATTTTCAGGTGAATGAAACGAAAAATTGTATGATTATGATCTAAATATTACACTATACACTAAAAAAAAATTATATATGTATTTAAAGAGAAATCGGTTGGCATTGACAAATAGATGATTTTTCGGTTATAGACATGATTTCACAGGGTACATAATTACATACATAATTACATACATACATACATACACTCACGCCTTTTTCCCACGGGGGTGGGCAGAGATTACGTCCATAATTAATTAGTATTTATTCAACATAGAATTTGGTAAGCAATTATTGGCGTCAATCGACAGTGTAAACCATGTAAATATGAAAATAAGAGAAGAATCAAGAGAATATTTATATCAAATTAAGTTTCAAGATGGACCGGAACAAATATTTAATTATTTTAAATATTTGTTCCGGTCCATCTTGAAACTTAATTTGAAAGCTTTTAACCGACTACACTTAAATTCAACTTTATTTCTAAGAAATAAAAAATAATAATAAATCTTGAACTTGACCAATTTGTTAAACCTAAAATTAGTATGGAAACAGAACAATTCTTAAGAAGGTCCATATAAAAAGGCAATTTTATAGACAAGGAGTTATTACAATTTCCTAAGTTAATGCTTGCCTTTTAATATCAATTGCTGTGGAGATTTTATAATTATTAACTTCAGTAATTTCAATTAGTGAGATTAAACGAGGTTGACAAAACTATTTTAATGCAAATAGGTTCCCGACCTGGTTGATAGTAGGGCTTTTGAGATAGCCTGGGAACTCTAAACAATGGAGAATTTAACTTATATACCGGAACTTTGTTGTATTAGAGATAATAAATCAATTCCTCGAAGAGACCAGAGGGGCGATCGCACTAATAAATCGCAAGCGAAACGCAATCGGACCGTTCGGCTTAACCAATCCGAACGCCACAGTATCACGTCATCTGTTCGATGACGTGATATTCTAGCTCTCGGATTGGTTGAGTGGAACGATTTGGTTTCGTTTCAGCTGCGATTTGTGCGATTGCCCCCCTGGGGGGGCAATCGCACTAACATTAATTTATGGATATATATAGGATTATATATATATAGGATATATAGGATTGGTTAAGCCGAACGGTTCGGTTGCGTTTCGCTTGCGATTTATTAGTGCGATCGCCCCTCAGGCCTCGTAGCAAGAGCAACTAAACAAGATAAGTTGATGTTTATCGCGCGATATAACCACCATCTTGAAAGCGCTTTATCATAACGCTTTTCGGTCATGTTACAAGCACAAGTAAAGCTCGCTTCTACTTTTGGCGCTATTATTGTTTGTCAGCAAGTGACAATTCCCTGTCACTTAAAAATGTTGGTAGAATCCACCCGCAAAATACATAAATGTCACAGTTTATAAATACTGTTATAAAACTGTCAGGTGTCAACTGGGCATAACGTTCCTCGTGGACAGAAACCATTATTGTGTGACCGGTCCATTCCACAACCAGCGTTTTCTGATCCCCGTCCTCGTTCTCTGGCGCCTGTGTGAGAGGTCGGGGTGTATCGTTCTGCCACCATGTGTCCAGGATATTGATTTGGTAACAGGGTTGCGCTGTGTGGTTCTATTCACTCGGTTTTCTTCAGTTACGTTATAAGGTTGTGGAACTTGCTACTTGCTAACGTATTGTTATGTGAGTTTATTTGTCTGGAGTAACTTTGATTAACTTTTAGTAGCTCTTAAGATCTTTGTGTCCTTTAATTTTATGTATGTTTGACGTCAAAAAGTGCCTTTAAATATATGATATTTGACGACCTCTGCAATCGAGTAGATAGTATACCGATTTTAAGGTGTCGCGATCTCTGAGTCCCGAGTTCGAGTCCTGGTGGGGGCCAGATGTTTGTGTGATAAATGCGAGCATTTGTACCTTAATCATGGTACAAAAATATTTATATGTGTATAATATATATATATGTCTACCCTCGATCCCATAACACAAGCGTTACAGAGAGCGTTACAAGCGTAGCAGATAGGCTAATTGATGTAAGTTTAAGATATATTTATTTATTATTAATATGTTGAATAAAGGTTATTTTGATTTTGATGTCTGTCCACTTCAGTTCTTAAGGGACTAAGAGTAAAGAGTCATAAGTTTTACAGATTAAAGAGTCGTTATTTATTTTAAGTTGTTACAAGCACGCTGTCTCAACATTTTACAGTACCTTGTTCCTTTTTAAATTGTAAGTATTTATTTATGTTTCTGCTTTGAAATGCGTATCCACGTAACATGGTTATTATTATAGATTCTAGATATATTATTATTAGATTTATAGATATATTAGAAATTTGGTCACGTTTTGTCTAAAAATCTTCTCGAAACTTAACGAAGCCGTTAAGAATTAAACTTTAAGTGCTCAAAGTTGGTGACAAGCCGAGTGCTTCTAATGAAGCTCTAAGATTTTCCAGAGATTACAGCTATTATATATTATAAATTTCTCATCGGCAGTGGAACCGTGGAATATATTATGATGTTGGACGGCGTTTTGTCATTTATTTATTACTAGCGACCCGCCCCGGCTTCGCACGGGTGCAGTGAAAAAATGGTTATGGTGGGTTATCCCTAAGAGATAGACATATACCATCGCGGACTTTTTTGTGATTTTGTAAGTTGTACAATACTGTAGTACATTATTTTGGTCTATCTCGTAGGTTCAGCCAGCGTTTGCAATATAGCGCAAAAAACGTGCTTATTTACGACATCACATTAGAAACCTTTAAATTTATCAGTGTTTCTCTACTATATTATGCATTTATTATACATACAAACCTTCCTTAAGAATCACTCTATCTATTAAAAAAAACCGCGTCAAAATCCGTTGCGTAGTTTTAAAGATCTAAGCATACATACGGACATACAGCGAAAGCGACTTTGTTTTATACTATGTATTGATTAAGTAACTCCTGACTTGAAAAGTTTCATGATCGCCACATATAGTTATTGAACCTCTTGACTATATTCGTTTTAAAGAAAAATATAAATTATCTTTATTCAACATAGATCTGTACATGCATTTATTAGATTATCAGAGAAAAAATCCTTTTACGTGTATACGAATAAGGAGAAAATTCCTCTATCATCTACACTTGTTCAGAAAACCTGTGGGAGAGCCTATTTAAGAAGAACAGGCAAGGCAACTCTGAATGCCTACTTTATTATCTCCTCTCTCAAATCTTCATTTGCAGAATTCATGCACAGTACAATTACGCGTACACACATATTAAATGTAAAACCTACAGTATTATAAATAAATTACGTTCTTAACAAACATGGCACACCCTAGTCCCACATAGTATGATCATTTAGAGCAGTGATTCCCAAAATAGTCTATATCGACCCTTAGGGGTCTATGACAACCTGCAAGGAGTCTACGTGATCGAAAAAATATTTGGGGGTCCATGAAATACAAATGGGGGCCTACCATAATGGATCCCAACATACACTGATAGTACCTATTTACTTACATTATACTATCTTCTAATATAAAGACATAGACATTATTTATAAATGTACCTACTTATGAAGAAAAAAGATTTATTATTTAATTTTAATATTTATATTATATATTTTTATAAAATTTTCAAAGTATTAGGATATAGGCATTTAATTATAAGTAGGGGGTCTACCCAAAAACGAAAAATATAGCAAAGGGTCTACGACACAAAAAAGTTTGAGAACCTCTGATTAAGATAAACACTTACTTTTTAATAACTTTTACTCAGTTTTTGCTATGATCTACAAACGTATACAAAGGCAATTTAACAACACTTCGTGGAAGCTTGCTAAGCGTATATGCACAAATAATATTATTGTTCGATCTGTTGTATTATAATTATAAACATCATACTTTAAATCAAACACTTACTTTGTTTATCTGTAGTAGTTTATGCTCATAATATTTACAACGTTACAAACAATATTTATCATGTAACAATTATTTTTATAGTAAAGGGCAGTAAACGAGCAAACGGATCACCTGATGGTAAGCGATAACCGTTGCCCATGGACACCCGTAACACCAGAGGAGTCACAGATGCGTTGCCGGCCTTTTAAAAGGGAATAAGGAGGGAAGGGGGGGTTGGGCCTCCGGTACCCTCCCTCACTCACTCGGCGCAACACAGCGCAAGCGCTATTTTACGCCGGTTTTCTGTGAGGCCGTGGTATCACTCCGGTCGAGCCGGCCCAATTCGTGCCGAAGCATGGCTCTGCCACGGTAAAATAGATATACATTTAGGAACGAATAGTTAAAAAATAAAATGGTAAATTAATATTTTATTTTATGTCACAAACAATAAAATTGTTCAATTTAGTTTGTTCAAAATAATTTGATGTAAAAGATAATAGTGATACTCTGCTTTACGATAATTAAAGTGAAGCCACGTGTGTTGATGTCGACACATTGATTATATAAATTTTGTTCAAAAAAAGTAATATTTTTACTTTAGCTCATGAGTAGATCTGATCATGGCGATTTTGTTCATGTTACATTATGTGCAAACACTATTATTCCTTTTGATAAAAACAGTTTTTTCCGTAATTTGTACATCAAAGACAGCCCAGCTGTTTTTATCGCCCAGTCAAACAAAAACTTTTATCCTCTATTTTCACTTCTTTAAAGTTATTACAAAATTTAAATGTATTTATGTATAGCTTTAAAAGTGTCGTATATTCCATACAATACATTTCCTATTTCGATCATTTACAGCCATATTGACTTCTACTGGAAACTCCGTTAAACCGGACGAGGAAGCGTGCGGAAAGCTATTACAAAATAAAGTCACTTTCCGTTTGCTTGTCCTTGGGGAAATGTAAAGCGCTTTTTAATAAGTTTCCGATAAGTGCTATTGACTTCCCCTTTCAACAGAGCTTAGCAACATTTTCACCATATCTCACAGGTTTTAAATAACAATATTTATTTATTTGAATTATATATTATAAATCTTTAAAGTAAAAACATGTTTCTTGTCTTTAAATTACGTTTATTATTTCAGTGTTGGTTTAGTTACTACTAAGTTACTTATGTTTATTGTTTTTTGAAGTTCGTCCAAAAGATATATATATTGTTATTTTTACGGGTTATAAAAATACATTACAATGGAAATGCATACTTAAAAATCTCCATTAATCCGACAATTTCATTGGTAACAGCATATTACTATGTGAACTTGACGACCTCAGCAGTTGAGTGGTTAGTACCTACACCGGTTTAAAGGTGTCGCCATCTCTGAGGTCCCTGGTTCAAGCCCGGTGGGGGCAGATGTTTGTGTGATGAATGCGAACACTTGTACCTTAATCATGGTTGTGTTATTATATATTTCTATCAAATATTCATATATGTATATTTATCCGTTACCCTAGATCCCATAACACAAGCCTTACATAGCTTTCTTTGGGCTAGGATAATTGGTGTGAGTGTAAGAAACATAAGTGTAAGAAATATTTATTTATTAACTATTGGTTTTTTAGTGAATCTTAGATAATGTGAGCTTTTGTGATCTTGTAAGGTGTGGGTCTTGTAAGGAAATTGCGTTGAAACTATTTATTCTTCCAAATTGACAACGCTGTAACAGTACAGGCAGAGAAGTTATTGCTGATTCTCTCCAATACAAGGCTGTGGACTTGTGAGCCAATTTTATAGCTTACCAAAAGAGATTGTTAATTCTCAGGGAAAGAGAAAATTAGAAAAAAATTCTGGATGTCGCAGTAGACGGCGAAAAATCCAATTAATATTGAAACAGCCAAATTAATAGCGATGAAAAACTTCCAATTTAGTTCACTATCGAAGCACGAGCTAGATATTCCATGCAGCGGGAACAGGTCTATTATCTGTGGATGAAGTGGCCGATAAAGGCTGTTATCTTCAACTCATTGTTTTAAGCAGCCACTGCTCTCACTCACTTGTATGACTTATCACATTTTGGCATTTTAGTGCTATATTTTTTTATTTATATATTCTTTAGGAACAGGGTATACGAATGCTTAATGCCTGGAGCATTTCCTACTAGTCAACCTTTATACGATGCAGAGGGCAATTTAGTAAATGTATAAATAATATTGATAGGAAAGTATCGGAATATATTTAAATCCTAATTCTTAATTCTACATTAGTATACGAAGGCATATTAAAGCCAACCATTTCTGATGTATTTTCATAAATTTATTTTACATACTCGCCATGCTATGCTCGAAATATGAAAATATTACACAAAAATAGAAGAATGTATTACTCCAGATGAACGCTACGTATGGTATAATTAATTCGATGATAACAGAAGACCAGAAATATTGCGCTTCGAAATATAATTGATCATGATTGGAATAATGTTCGTGACCATTCCACACAGTTATGACAAACGTCACAACAGCACAACGCAACCAGCAGTCTATCAAACCAACTAGATAATTTTAATTAGTTAATTTGAAAGAAAGAAAGAAAGAAGGCAATTTTTGCTGTCAAAACATCCCTTTTTAAAGAATTTTACCATCTTCTGTGCCTTTATTTGTCAATTATGGTATACTAGCTGATGCCCGCGACTTCATCTGCGCAGAATTAGTATTTCAAGTAGCTTATATTATCGTGGCGTATATCTTTATTAATTGTTGCCTATGTGTCATTCTGATGTGTAAGCTATATTATCGTAAAGTTTCATTAAAATCCATTCAGTAGTTTTTACGTGAAAGAGTAACAAACATCCATACTTACAAACTTGCGTGTTAATAATATTAATAGCGCTATTGGATATATGTATTCTGATGGTTTTTATATGTGGTAGATTATATTTCACAAGAGTCTCCTATATCGCAGAATTAGAATCTGTTGATGGATTCCTGATACATTAAAAGGACCGTTCAAATTTATAAACCACCACATATTTCTGATTTTTCAAAAGCGCTTTAAATATAAACGTCTACATAAAATGTACTATAAATTCGGTTCTCTTTATATCCTTTACCCTTATCCCTTATTCATTACTTCTTCTGGCTTCTTCCTAAACTATTCTCACTTTATATATAACGTTTTTATTTTCAGTTAATGGTTTAGTTGATCCCACTATGGTAGACGTAAATCATTATCTTCACTGGTTTCTTCATGAGATGTAGATGGCTCTACATCATGTACGGTATAGCTTCATCTAGACATGTTAGATTTGGTTTGATGAAAGATATTACGCGTAAATACACAGCTTTCTCGGTAAAAACCGTGCAACACCAAGACAAGGGCTCGAGCGAGCCTTCGTCAACGTCGCCGACACTCGCTACCTCTGACGCATCTGACGGACGGGACCTTCTTCAAGGATGACTTAAATTGACACAGTGGCTCCAGCGTGCAGATATTTGATGTGGCTGTATATCTTTAAAATGAAAATATTTTTTTTTATTGCCGTACGTGGCAGACGAGCAAGCGGCACACCTGATTTTAAGCGTTTACCGCTGCTCATGGACTTCAGCAATTCCAGGGGTGGACACAGCTAAGCCGCTGCCTACCGTGATGAGATTACTCTCTTTTAATTATGCAGATTTTCATGTATGTACCAGAATCAATTCCCCGTTCTTAACTTTTTCCTTTTGTCGTTGAGTTATAAGAATAAACCTAAACACAAATCTTCTAATATTTTGTTTTTATTTCTGATCTGGTATGGGGTATAAGTATGATCGTTTTAAGGTGGCGCCATCTCTATGGTCTCGGATATGTATGTGAGCATTTGTGTCTTATTGCTAAAATACATATAATTTTACCAAACATATTTATATATGTATGTCTATCCGTTACTCTAGATCCTATAACACAAGCCATACAGAGCTTATTTTGGGCTAGGCTAATTTGTGTATGTATAAGAAATATTCATTTATTTAGTTCATCACTGATCGTGGCAGTCCATCAAACGAAATGACATTTGCGGGCAGAAGCTACTAAATATATTGTGTACTAATATAATTAGGTGATTTACTATAAGCCCGTTAACATTACGTATATGCCGCGTCAGCCTATATGTCTGAAGGCGTCTCTAACGTGGAACGTACCAGCGGTTTGACGTATTAGCATTATTAGATTTCTGGCAGGAGTGACAGCTTACGTGAAATATCTGATATAACGGCTGACATTATGTTGGCAACTGTGGATATACATAATAAATTGAAACTTATGTTTATCTTAATAAAGATGTCAGATGCGGAGATGTTAACATAACCTTAGCGGAGATATTCGATAAACGCATTACATATATAGGTCATTTATATACATAAATACAAACTTGAAATTCTTTTCATAAACATACCTAGTTATTAATATGATATAGAAAATTATCCTACATCATATATTATATTAACTTTATAATTTTAATTCTGTTTAACAGCAATTCATAAAGAAAATTATAAAGTATATAACCAACTAAATTAGATGGAAAATCTTAGGACAAGATAAATTGTTTGCTTTGCAAGAGCAAGGAACTTATTCTTCTTCTTATCGACTTTACATATTTCCACTTAATTTAACAATTATTAAAAATGCATAATAATCGAACTATATAACATTCTTTTTACTGTGCAGTAGATGCACTTTTTGTACATCTTATAGCAAACTATTTTATTTATTACCACCAACTTGCAACTATATGCATTTCTGGTTGTTTAAGCCTTAATGCATAACTAAGATTTAATTTCTGTATAACTTATTGTGCACACACTCCTCCACAGAGAGGCATGTCACTTAAAATAATGTCACTATTATATTGTACATAATTTTATTGTCAAGTTAAAACCATACGGAGATGTGTTCTTTAAAAACTAACTAACAAAATGGGAGGTGACGATAATATAGTTATTAAAATGAACATGTTTTGTCAATGTATGAGAAGAGAGAAGAGACTTCGGTGGTTTATTTTAAAAAAAAAGAGTATAAACATGAGTCACATTTTTATTTTCACATTTAACACCAGGGTTACGTTCCAAAATGTATGTTTTGGTTATAAACAAACAACATAGGTAAAACAAACAACATAGATAATGATAAATAATATTTCGAAATACAACATAGTATTTGTAAAAGAATCTTTTAAATCTTCGAGTACAAAAAGCAAAATTTTTCAAATAATATCAAATCAATAGTTGATATTTTTTTTACAATACCAACATTTTAGGCACCTTTATTTATGAAATATAGAGCTTAATGTAATATGAAAACGTTGTCAATGAAGGAAAATATCATTAAGGAAAATATAGTCTATAATCTGTGGAACACGGCACGGGATTCAATATAAGAATTTCGCCATTAAATTGTATCTCTTATCTGTAAACCGTGGAAATACCTTATTAAGAACCTTATCCATTTTAAAATCGTTTTAAGAAGCAATACTTGTGTCAACGGCCTATACTACCTCCACTGTTGATATCGACCCGCCCCGGCTTATAATAGCAGCTGGGAATCGGTTATCATTCGCCGCTGTGCTGCCCCGTTGTATCAGTCTATTTTCATCGAAACACTGAGTCCACGAAACATGGGTACCTGTATTCTTGGAAGACATTTGCGATGAACGCGAATGTTCGTACTTTGATAATGGAATTAGATTTTATTCTTTCACAATCTATGTGCGAATAAATTGAAGGTATATAAACACACATTTCGTCAATCCTGGAATACATGTGTATCGGTTATTATTGCTTTTTATCAGGATAGGATATTAAACATAAATAGGTGACATTTATTTCGGTTAAGTTCGTCCAATCTTCCATCCTTTCTAATGTGAAAAATAATCAAGAATGTTTTATCGATTTTTTTCAGTGTATAATTCACGTCACACTTCATTTATCTGTTTATTTCTAATTTCACATTTTTGTCATGTATATAAGGCGAATTTTACGGCGTTCCTTTTCCGACAAAGTTACTTTGGGTCTCATTCACATCGTTTCCTGTCATTTAATAAATACTTATATTGTATACTATCTACCCATTAATTTGTAAACACAGACCACGAATATACAAACTATTTCGCGTGTTTTAAAAACCCTCTAACCCGGTCATATCATTACGTCGTCGGCGTGGAATCGTAATTTTAAGTAGCATGTTCAATGACAGCGTGTTATAAACGTAAGAGTAGACAAATATAATCAGAAAGCTTCGAACTGCTAAGCTATCGGGAGTTACACGTGTTGTTGTGAGTCAACCATAAAATATAGACTAATGCTGTCGTGGGATATTTTTTATATAATTTTAAGGATAACATTTCCGTCATACATAATTTCTGTGTAGCTTTAACCATTAAGGTTGCACACGCGACGGAAGCTTAAAAAATGGAGTAACTTCTCCCGTTTTCCCGATATTTCTCTTCACTGCTCTGCTCCTATTGATGGCGTGATGAAAAGTATACTATGACCTGTTCAGGAGTATGAAAAATAATTGTACCAAGGTTCGTTTAAATCCGTCAAGTAGTTTTTGTTTTTGTAACGGTTGTACAGACAGAGAAAAAATTTACTGATTGCATTTTTGGCATCAATAATGATCCCTGATCACCCCCTGATAGTTAATTTGGAAATATATTTCATGTACAGAATTGACCTCTCTACAGATTTATTATAAGTATAGATTAATTTTGATGCTCACATTATCTTTGAGTTCCTTTCTTTCCAGCGCGCCATTCACACATAACAGCTAATGAGAATAATCTTGTTAGATTTTTTAAGAACTGTCACAAGAATATAATGTAATTATTTCGTATTATCGCATAAACAGCATCTATTTTTTTTTTAAGTTTTTCATTCCAAATTAATCTTGCATAATTATAATTAGAACAAGATTAGAACACTCGATTGTGAGTTACTCATTATGTTCCGAATTCTTTGTAACAGTAGTAAGTTGTGTGCACAAAGGTATCTTGTGAGCATTCGCAGGATCTGCCAAAACGACACCAGTGTCTGTGACGCGTAAGTGATCGATCCCACGCATCGCTCATTGGCTTAGCGAAGTATTAATCCAACATATTTGAATCAACTTATGCTTGTCGGATTAATATCCCCTACATACGACATCCAAGGCAGATACTGTTTTTACTTGTTTTTCTGAAAATAACGGGTTAGCCAATTATTTAACCAAAGAACTGCTTCCGTTACAGGACACGCGGACGCACGTGGTGGTGGAGCTGTACGAGACGGAGAAGTCCTACGTGGAAGCTCTCGATATACTTGTCAAGGTAATGGCGACTGTACAATCACACATTACAACTGCTCGTTGAGATGCAGATGTCCACTAGGCAGACTTGGTGCACTAGTGGATACTGAACTGTGCACTTGTGTGTTCATTTTACACCTGTTGACTAGACTTAGACTATTTTATTAAATTTCTTTTAGTGTATTTATTATTTACACAATTGTTATTATAGCGAACACTTTCATTATGAATTACCAACAGACTACCTATTATCTCTTCCGTCTTACCCATTTTTACCGCAAAACAAGGTGTGACGGTTCTAGGTAGTGAAAATACTGGTTATGTGACACATTTTGGCAACGTACTCTGGTGTTTGTGGGAGTTGCAGATATGCTGCGAATCTCAGGAGAACCACATGTACTAATCATGACAGTAGATGATACTGTTTAAATGGCCAAGTGGTTTTCGGGACCTTTGGTATGAAGCTACGTCTGAAAACACAGGAAAAGGAAAAATATCAAACCACAAATTTATACTGATCTATGGTTTCTATTTTGCGATTCAAAATCAAAATCAATATAATTATTCTTCAAATGGGATTTTTACAATCACTTTTGTAAGTCAAAGATGCTACTGGAAAGATCCAGAAAGATTTTCTCCCTGTATTTTTACATAGTCGTCAATTAGAAGCTGGCCGCGGATAAATAATTTGTTCCTTTACAATTTTAAACAAGTTCACTTTATATACATACTATAGCTTTAATATGTGATTTACTATAAATCAAAATATTCGGCAATGTAATTATTGAGTTATTAAAATTAAATCCAAGCAAACAAATAATAACAATTATTATTGTATAATACTTAACAGTATAATAACCTTTTTCTTATTTAGATTATAGACTTACTAGCTTTTGCCCGCGACTTCGTTCGCGTGGACTTCAGGTTCGTCCCGTCTAGTCTAGAAATAAGTAAGAAATACGGTATCTAAGCACTGCAGAGCCCTAATCATAGGCCTATAGGTAGCTACTGCAGTATGCTCCTATAAACTACATTTAACGATCTTTTTCCTTTTGTTGGTTATTCCTAAGAGATAAACATATACCATCACGGACTTTTTTGTAGACCTTTTTAAGTTGTACAATACCTACTGTAGTAAATTGTTTTGATCTATCTTGTAGGATTCAGTCAGCGTTTGCAATGTAAGCGCAAAAAATGTGTTTTTTTTACGACCTCATAGAAACCTCAAAAATTGTAGCCTATGTGTTATTCTGATGTATAAGCTATATTGTGGTTAGTGTTGCCCAAATGCAAGAACAAGACGAGACTTAGCCAGTCTTGGTCTTGGTCTTGCGCCAATACACCTGGTCTTGGTCTTGGTCTTGGTCTTGCGCTCCCAGTCTTGGTCTTGGTCTTGGTCTTGCAGCAAGAGTCTTGCAAGTCTTGCAATTACCTATTAGTCTATTACTATTTATTAAAGTTTACTTTAAATCTTAGAAAAACGTATTAGAATTGGAACATTGTGAGCTTGAATTAACATAGCCATAGTAAAGATCAAGCAGATTAATAAATAACTGAAGATTTGATAAGAAATTCGAAAAATCATCTGACGTATATGTCGTTTTCCATGGAAGTAACTGTTTCTTAATAAACATTTATGATTTATAAGCTTACATTTGCTAAAACATGTAAAAAAACAAATTAATTACAATAACTTGACTGTATTTTAAAGAACAATACTTATCTGTCTAGAAAGAGATTGAACCCTCAAATTATAAGAAATTTAATAAAAAAGTTTTACGATTTATCATTTATTTGAATAAAAAATAAAATACAACAGAAATCAACAGCTTTATCATTAGGTTATGAAACTTTATATAATTTTTTTTGACCAAGAATTAATACAAAGTAACCATCTGGCCGACTCATCACTTAACCTATTTCTATGTTTTCTAATTACTAATGATGCTTTAGAAAATAACCTCTCAGCAGGTACTGAAGTTGCCGGTATTGAGAGAAAATCACGGGCCATTTTCGATAAAATCGGATACTCTGTCTCATGCGTCCTCCACCAATCTAAAATGTCTTCCGAGCTGGCAGTTCTTGGTTTTCTCAGGTACTCCTCCAACTCGTCTATCACTAAGCCTTGAAGACAAGATCCAGATGACGTCGAGGGACATTCATAGAGTTTATCAAAGTCTATTACGTCTTCATCTTCATCACATACTTTATTTGCTTTTTCTGGTAATTCCAGAGATTTGTTCAGTGAGTGTAGACTTTTATATTCTTCATAAAGTTCATTGAACTTGCGGAGACTTTCTGTTTTAAGTTGCTTCCCCCACATTGTCAGGTCAAAAGTCTGAGCCTTATGCCTTGGGTCTAAAATTTTTATTCGCTATGTTTATGGTATTAGTCGTAATGCGCATATAGGTCCAGTTTTTCATATTCTTTGATACAGTTTTTTGCGTCTCATAGAATTCCTAAGCGTACCTACCTATACACCGAACTGTTACACCTAACTACTCAGTGAAATAGCGCTAAGTCCTAGCTGCAAGACGCAAGAGTCTTGCAGGCTATGTCTTGTTCTTGCTCAAGTCTTGCACGGTCAGTCTTGGTCTTGGTCTTGCTAAAAATACGCGGTCTTGTTCTTGGTCTTGGTCTTGCAAAAACGCAAGAACAAGACCAAGACTGCAAGACCAAGACTGAATTTGGGCAACACTAATTGTGGTAAAGTTTCATTCAAATCCATTCAGTAGTTTTTACGTGAAAGAGTAACAAACATCCATACATACAAACTTTCGCCTTTATAATAGTATAGTAGGATTTGCGAAACCCTTGTTGCGCGAGTCAGACTGACACTTGGTGAATATTTTGCTCGCACTTGGCAAATTTGTTTTAGTACTGGTTTCGTTGCTCATCTAGCATCTAAGCTGGTTTTAAGTAACCTGTTGAATAATAGTGCAGTACTTATATAAATAATACAACACAAAGTTATTTCAACAAACCTTAATTATGAATAATAAGTTTGACTGCATGGACCTTACTAGTAAAGTTTATTACACAGTTCCGAGATTCGCTCATAAGCGTTAGGTCCGTGTTGACAATTTATTTGATATCACTGTTTGTCGTACAAACACTGGACTGCGCTGTCCTCTAAATCGAATTTCGAAAAATTATAATTGTATGTTTGTATCCGTAGATGTATTTAATTTGTCAAAACACATATTTAAATTGAAATTGTTAAGAATACTACTTGAAGATTCAAGCACTAACATCATATAATTGTAATTAATATTAATTAGTTAAATGTTGTCTATTTATATGTTTATATATTTAACTTAATTTGTTTTATTTTTTTTTGTTTTAAATGTAGCCCGCTATTTTTGTTTTTTTAATTTGTGGATAATGTTGTTGGTTGCAGTATTAGCATGCTTGGATATAGTAAACTAAATTATACTTTATATATTGTAACTGTTTGTTATCTCTCAATAAATAAATAAATAAACCTATTAATAACGACAAATAAAGATTTTTAAATGCTAAATAAATATTTTGAAAATAAAAATGCTTCGTTTCGCACAAGTAATAGTAACACTGCTGATTATAGCCCGGAAACTATTTCTAAACTTCGTTTATCAAAAGATTAATCAACCTCTCATTCAATTTCATAAGTCACCTATTGAAAGTTTTAAATTATTAGCACATCTTGACTTATTAACATTTTTATTGAAATACTTTTATTTTAACCAAGAGAGTAAATTTTATATTATTTTTTTCACGTCATTGGACATTAAACTAAGTAATAACATAGTTTTAACAAAAGGAAAATTAGTTGCCATGAAGTTATAGTTAATAATGTACAAAATCCTGACGTAAAACAACAGTAGGTACGTTTGAGACTTTTTTATTCTAATTCATAGATTTAATTGTAAACAAAACACACACTTTAGGGTTAAAAAGTAATGCAAATAGATAAAATTTCTAAGCCGCTTAAATTTTGAAAGTTATAAAGTTTTAAATACAAGTGTAAAAACCGCATTTCATAGTTAAGGACCTATTATTAAGAAATATTAGTACATTCGTATGTAAGGAGGACCCCCGATAAATGAATATAAAGTTACCTAAGCAGCCACCGCCGTCAGAACAGTAACGCAAACATACTGGCTCACAAAAAGCAACGAAATCTAATACCACGTCGAAACAATTAAAACAATGAGGTAATGCGAAGTTTCGGGAACTGCCATAAATTATAACTGTCAAGAAGTACAAGCTCGCGTACAGTACCGTACTGTACAGGCACAGGCACAGTACAGGCCGCGAAACTTCGGCGTGAATTAGCGCGAAGCCCGGTGCCAGAATCTGGTTAATCTTTGCCAACTTGAATTTCTTCAATTATTTCATAACGAGAATTTTATTTAAGTTGCTTTAAGTGCCGCCAAAATTAGCTCAGTATTTTTTTGCTTCAAAATATAAACGTGAAGTCTTCTCTCGCGATTATGCTCTTATTATAACTCAAACAAGTTTCCATTAATCTTGATCGAATCCCGCCATGTACCAATTTGTTTTTCGAATTCCATATGTACATTTATCTGACACTCCTATTGTGAAGGAAACCATCGTGAGGCAACCCGCAAACACCTGCGAAGAAATTCAAAGATGTACGGTCAACCAATCCGCCCTGGGACAGCATGGTTGTCTAAGGCGGAGAAGTATATGGGCTGTGCATATATATTTAGCATTCTAATAAAAACACATTCGTAGCGTATTACAAATTTTTCCATTTTCTCAGTTTCGTTCTTAAAGTTCACTATTCTGAGATACGTGGTGTTAGTTAATGATGATGATTGTGCATATATATTTGTTATTATATCATTACTATTATTTAATAGTAGTGGTGTTGGTGTCGGTTTCTTTGGCGCTACTCACTTGTTTGACGACGAATGGATCTACTATTGGTTGTCGTCGTTTATCACATAGGCAACATCGCATTGCAATTTATTTTGAATTTTTATTACAACTAGGTATAACAATATTACTAGTGAAAATCACGTTTCCATCCATACAGAAAAAGTTACATAGCGCCCTTGAGTACTTTTAGCATATTTAGTTGAAATGACAAGAAGTCGAATGTGAACAAGGTATGTATAGCTAATGTGGCTACTTACGACACTGATGCAGCTATTGTTACCACATGTTGCATACTTACTCATAAAAAGCAAGTAATTTATATTGATATTACTTGCTTTTTATGAGTTATTTTGGATATTAAATTAGTATTTGACGCTTGATGTTATTTTAATTGCCTAACTTTCCAGCAACATGTTGGAACTGGAACAACGTAAAATACACGCGAGTTCAATCCGAATAGTTGTTTTACTTCAATATGTGTGTGTATTTTTTGTGCGAATAAAAAACAAAATTGATTTGCCTAATAAGTTAGAATCGAGTCTCGTCTAAGTGAAAAAAACATATTAACGGATTTGCTTACTTCGAAATATAAAAAAAAATACTGTAGCCTAGAATACCACGTCCTTGTAATTTTACATTTAAGAATCACCTAACAAAGAAAGCCAACTATTTGTGGGTTACATTCGTCGACTAATTAACGCATTTAAGTAGGTTGTAACTGCTATTTTACAAGCTATTTTTTACAAGCTATCAACGAAGCTTGCACGAGATCAAAACAAACTTAATTTAGCCGAAATTATATAAAAATACACATAAAAACACGGACTAGTTGATTCTGGCGCCTCACGCGGTTTAAAGTCTCCCCCTAGTCGAAAAATCTTGTCTTTATTTGCATATTTCTGTTTTCACAGATCTTTGGCATCACAAAATTTATGAATTGATGAATACTGTATAAACGGAATATGTCAAATAGCAAAATGTACAAGAAAATCATAAACGTAAATTTGAAATTCCATTGGAGGCTTTCAATTAAAATAATTGGGTCGTCTGGGGAAACCACACGCCCGGGGACGAAGCGGACGTCCTGTCGTTAACACCCCATTATTTTTGTTGGAATTTGAGCTTTATTTATGACTTTGTAGAGTGGTGTATCACCCAAGCGGCTTTGGGTGCTCATGAAATACTGTTGGTGTTAGTGCGTAATTAAGTTCTTATCAAAAAACAGTAAACTGTTAACAGTTCAATGACCTTTACTGTACTTAGTCTTGCCATGAATATTGTTATACGAAAATCTCTAAATCTGTCGATCAAGATTTACGAGTGTATCCTGGCGCTTTGTCTTTCTGAAAAATTGTTCGTGGTTCTGTTAAAGGGCTTAACATCTTCCAAAGAAGCATACTTTAATACACTTGTTTGTGTTTTGATAATTTGGAGCTTCATGGCTAATATTCACCAAACAATGAATTTGCATAATGTCCACGTTGTACTCTGTTGATGAATCGAAGCTTGTATAGAGCGTTGAGTATAAAAACGGACATTCTTCTTGCAAAAATATGACTATATAAAAATTGTTGTAATGCAATTTTAAACATGTAATGAAAAAAAGGAGACCCAAAAAGCAACCTTGGCCGACACCGTTGTCTAATTTTTATCGTCTGATAAAAGTTTCTTAACTATTTAAATTACAAAAATTTAAAACTAATATTTAAAATACAAATCTCAAATACTATTCATTTCATCTATTGAAAAACTTTACTTCTCTTTTAAAATCAAGAATAAAAATACAACCTCTCATCTGTCCAATATAGTATATGTATGTATATAAAAATTTCTGTGACGGTATTTGTTTCCCGCACTTCCCCGAAACGCCACAACCAATTTTATAACCTTTTTATGTGTATTTGGTAGATCTGAAATAGATCGTACATTATACAGAATTATATTAATATTTTAAATGGCAGCACACAATATTCAATACAAGGTCGTCCTTGATAGGGAAATCTTTTTTGGTTCAGTTTTTACATATCAAGGGGGTAGGCGAAGGTCACAGTTTTCCACTTGCTACAATTTAAATACACTTCTCTAGCTTCTTCGGCTTTCCTTCACGCTTAACACAAATGCACATCCGTTAAGGGTACTTGCTTCTCAGGATATTTTCTATTTCGTGTAGATAAGTTCAACTCTTACTAATTTGCTCATTCTCCTCATACAGTTGTTTCGCAGTCGTGTTTCGTCCATCCTTTGTACGTGCTCAAACTATTCGAACCTTTTCCCTAGTAATATTAAATTAAGTATTTTATCCGCACTACGAAAATAAAGGGCCTCTTGTCTATATTAGACTCAACCCTAAAGACTTATCTCAATGAGTTGTTTCGTCCAAACCAGATTTTCGCTCTCGTCTTATTAAATATAAACTTAAAAAGCAGCAAAATAAAGCACATTTTGCCACATCATCCCATAGTCATTGAAAGCTTTTATCATTATAAGATTGTCTGAAAATAAACCCGCCCGAAATATTATCACCTTTGTCTACACGTAAATAAAGCATAATTTACAACGTACGTTAAAATGTGTAATCATAAGAGCTTAAAGCCCGCGCAATATGATTATTGTGACCCACTTGCGATGTAACAGCTTGGAGCACGCTGGGTGATCTTTATTCTTTTGTGAAATAACGTTGAATTTAGCGTGTCCGGTTATTTGGCGCTGTTGTCGAAACTTCGACCTTAGGTTGCGATCTCGGTGTGCCGACGAGCGGCACAATATTTTATAGTAATAATTTGTTACTCTGTATGGAATGACCGTGCGAGCTGCATGAAGGGTACGTGTTAACTAATATGAGGAAGGCATTAATTTACTTAGCAACAGGTCATATTCAAGGAAGGTTATGTTTTTCAAAAGTGTGTATATGTGTTTATTGCTAGGTACGCTTTGCCGTTTGAACGGCGCAGTCGATTAAAGCTTGAGAGGTGTCGCAAAATGTTCTATTTACAGTGGGAGTAACCTTTTTTTGAGGCAGTAACTTGTAATGAAATATAATATACGACTTTCTTGATATAGGAGCTTTTCATTTCCAAACAACACATGCAGAAGGCAGTGGAATTTGTAAATTTTTTAAATTACCCTTTTTTATGAAAGTATAAATCCTTTTTATACAACAAAAATCCCACAGAAATAATTTCTAGCCTTTTAAGTTATCGGTTACCTAGAGTGAGTAGTACACTCACGAAAGAGATGACAGGCTGGACTGGACTAGAAGTAAATGGAATGGGGAACTATTGAAGAATTCTGCATTGATATGATTTTGTAATAATAACGATCTACATGAAAGTATTTTTGGCAAATAAAAACACATTCGTGCGTATTACAAAATTTTCCTTTTTCTCAGTTTCGTTCTAAAAAGTTCACTATTCTGAGATACGTGGTGTTAGTCAATGATTGGTATGTGGCTGAGAAGCCACGTACTTGGCTGCCAGTCACGCTGAGACCAACTGGACGCTGCTTAGCTGCAGCCAAACACAACTCGGCTCATTTTTCTACAAACTGGCTTATTTTTTACATTTCTTTGTCCTGCGCCTCACTCAATGATGTGCAGATACGTATAATTTCTGATGGAAGTGACCTTCACTTATGATCAATAATTACCGAGGAATTTGATATTACAACAAGGTTACGTCACGACATCGTACCATTGCTGCTGTAAGATTTGATTTGACATTATGGTTCTCATAATTTTCTGGTTCAGAAATTTGCAGACGGCTAAACTCAGAATAATTAATTATAATAACGACAGTCTTGCATTTAACTGAGAATTTTCAGTAGTGCAGCAATAGTGCATTCTACGAGTAGATTTGAATACATATTGAACCTTTCGATAAACACGAACAGTGCAGAACGACTGCATTCAGAACGGAGCTTCTCCATAAAAGATATTATTATCTAATTATGGAAAGGTGATGGTCAAAATTTGTATGAAAGGTGGGCCTGAGTAATGCAGCGACGAAACTTTACCAGAGAAGAGTATAAATTATTGTATCATCTGAATAAAGATTAGATTTTAAATATCTCCCGTTTTTTTGTAATTAATAATTTAAATTATTTAATACTAGCAAGTTGATGGAATCTTTTTTTTTAAGTTAATGGCTTTGGATAATGTCTTTAATCGAGTACTTTTTATGGTTCCGGCCAAAAATCAGCTCAGCGCCTCAGCTCTTGCTGCCTTTATTTGTCTCATATTGATTTGTAAATGGTTAAAAATTATATGGCATGAATGAATGCATTTTAATATAATTAATTTGCGCAAGACATGCTGTCAAAGTCGCATTGACAGCGGACGAGTGTCATCATTGGTCATTCAGGGTGGGTCAGTAACACAACATGTCTAGAACTTCATGAATTTATAATTACTAAATTACATTTCTTTTGTTAACTACGACTATATAACCATTTTTCAATAAGATTTAAATAAATTATCATTTTATATACTTAATTAAAAGATTTTAACCATGTTTTGGTATGTGTTTACTTGAATATCTAGGTTACTTTCAAACATCATTTACAGAAAAACGGGGGATTTAAAAAAAATATAATAAATTGTAAATTGATGAACATAAAATTACCTATCGATTGATATATCTTACGTCTCTGCACATGATTGAGGCCCACTTTTTGTCCATGTCCTTTGAACTATACCCACATGGAGCTTGGTTATTCTTCATCAAGTTCTTTGTCTAGAAGTCAAATGCACACATGAACGCTTAGGTGGCACTCACGCACTCGCTCCAAATCAGTTTATGTATCATTTTTGTGTCTCAGTGTGTTATTATATTATATTATTAGCTGATCAGGCTAACGTTGACTTGTCATATAAATTATTTCTTGTTAATGAGTGTTAATTCTAGAGAACGCGCGAAAAATTTAAAAATGCGAGCACGGGTACCATTAAGCAACAATCAGTTATAGAGTAAGATGAAAAATGTTTAAACTATTAAAAACTAGGTGATAGAAGGCTAAACATTTACTGTTGTATGTATTTTAAAAAAATAAAAATAATATTGGGTGTGAACAAGTCTTATTACTTAGGGGTATGAAAAATAGATACATAGATGCCGATTCTCGGACCTACTGAATATGATTTTCATGAAAGTTGGTCAGGCCGATCCAGAGTTACTATACGTAACTAACATTTTATATATGTGTTAAATATAAATTTGTGTGTTATCAATCAACTGGTTACAGATAAGTAATTTGATTTTTTAACCACTGTGTTGTTTTAAGATCTGCCGCATATGAGCGCGCCTAGCGGTTGCAGCTATACGTTTGCGTGCTTATGACCTTGGACGTTGTGTCATACCCCGACCCTACGTCTCGCCCGCACGCACCCACTCAGGGACAAGCCGCGGCACGCTCGCGGGCCAAGGCTGTCTCGTCCTATTATTTTTAATTGCTCATCAGATTTTTTCCCAACAGGAAATTTGGCGCTGGTTCATCTGTGGACTTTATATCTGTTTAAAGAACTGTATCAGCGGTGTGATAATATTTTGTGGTTTGGTATCGTATGTCACAAGTTTGCAACGTTCACTGAAGCGCACACAGAATTTTCAGGCTTAAGCCATGCATATGCACATGCTCTCTGTAATAAATCTAGCTCTATCACCAGTCTATTTGTATGGCAGATTTAACAAAGAAATATATATATATATATATATATATGTATGTATAGATTTAAAACGTGGTTTTAACGTCAATATAGTCGCAATTTAATAGTGGTAAAAATTAAAACAAAAAAAATGATTATGTCAAGGGCCCGGAATTTTAGGTAGAGCCCAATAATTAAAAAGAAATAGATAATTTTACCCAGTTTTCCGTCTAAATCAAAGGATTTTGTTTATTATTGTAAAGAATTTCTTAAAAAAATTTATTGTTAAATGCTTTTAAAGTTAATGAGCACAGCTCATTATCTTTGAAATAAGGCCACTTTTGTGTATGTAGACCAAATAAAATCGTAAAACAGCAAGATTTAATAAACTCCTTAAAATACGAGAAATAAAATTTTAAAATAGCTCTCATTCATAGGGGTGAGGGATGCGACCCCCATTTGTATAGGTTTTTGTCGATAAAACTTAACATACAACACGTTGGTAAAGTATCGGAAGTCCGATCCCTAACACATATATATATATATTTTACCACTATTAAATTGCGACTATGTTGACGTTAAAACCACGTTTTAAACCATTGCTAAAATCAAATACAGCCAACATGTTGTATTGTGTTCAAAGCTGACTTTATCTCCTTCACCTGCGAGGACGCCGAGAACTCAGAATGTGATTTCCCAGAGGATCGTCAACATTATTGGATTTCACAGCGTTTGTTATGGCTTCGTTTTTTCCGTGAAATTGTCTGTCGTGGATTTTGAGATGCTACTTATATTTGGCGTGAGATATAGATTGGTATTACCGATTAACTCTTAACATCCTTGAAAAATGAAATAGAATGATCGATTCCGTGACACGTGTAGACCAGACCAGGAAGTGGCTTAGATATAACGAAATGATTTGTAATCAATTAATGAGACGGCCTCCAGTATAAAACTTATGAATTATTATTTATTGTTACAAAAAGACTAGGATATAATTGTGACTGCACCGGATAAAAATGATAGTGTGAGGCGACATTTATTTAAGCAAATAAAGAAAAAAATACCAAAGCTGACAGTCGAAAGAGCATCGCAAACTGTGCGCAGCCAATCATCTCATTTTTATTCCGGAAGCTTGCCGCATCCTTATAGGCTAACGAGGAAAAACAAGTTATGTAAAATGGTTCCGGGTGAGGAGCGCTAAGTAACGAAGGAACTAGGTCAGGCCGGGCCGGACCAGGGTACGGCAAATTGTTCATAAGAGGAACTAATATATAGATTTCCGCTTTACCTACTGCTATGTGAGTTTCACCAATGTTAGTCAATTTAGCAACCCATTCTTTTTCATATTTGAGGTTGCACATTAATAAAAGCCGAGAAACGTGTCTGTGTATTTCTGTTATCTACAAGTTGTGAAGTTGTGAATAAAACAATATATTCCACAAATTCTTAATTTGGGCAAACAGCATCTGTCAATTCACAATCCGATATCTTTCGTTGCAGACAAAAGCATATTTTCTTTACTAGAATGTTTACTATTTAATGTAAATTATAGTCTCATAATAAGTTCGTGTCCACCATGTTTAATGTAACTGTTGGCTGTTCCAGAAATACCTGCAACCTTTGAAGAGTCCGGAGAATGCGGGGCTGCTGGATTCGTTTGTAGTCGACGAGGTGTTCTACCAGGTGCCCGCCATCCTGGGACTGCATCAGACTTTCTTGGAGCGACTTCGGAGAAGATTGGAACAATGGGACCTGCAGCAGAAAGTCGGCGATGTGTTTTTAGAAGTGGTAATGTTTTATTACTGTTGCACACCCATTAACCAAAACTGTACTAAATAAAAAAGGGACATTAATAAAACCACAATGCCTGAATACATAAAATTTGGCCAAGAAACTATGCTTAATTCCTATATTTTGAGCACAAATAATATCCCTTTGTCTTTTGTTAGTATATTCGGTGCTAAAAGGATGTGTCGAGTGCTGTTTAAGGACTGTATTCATTATAAATAGTTGTCTCACAGTTAAGACTACAATTCTTATATAGGAGGTGCGTAGGAAAAAGAAAAGAGCGAAACGTTGATATTTTTATCACGGCCCTTTGTGCTCTCTCAACCATTAGAATGGATGTTTTAGCGGTTCCACCCCATGAGGTAATGTAGTAGATAATTATTGATTGACACAGTGAAAGGTAAATCTGTCTAACTAGTTTAAAAATTGCTATACATCCGTTTCTTAAAAACAAATATTAATTTGCGAATTCGACTACATAAAACATTAATATGGTACTTAAATGAAAGGCGGTCATCAATGATAATTCCCAAGTATTTTCGTTTATCAGTGTTATTAATTAATGGAGAATTACACTTGTCGCTTTCTTTCTTGCAGTAGTGAGCATAAAGAGCTGGAGTAATTGACAAGGTGTTAGATATATGGAAAAAAAAATTATGTATTTAGTTTTATCAACATCCAAGGTTAGTAAATGATGATGAAGCCAATTATTTACAATATTGAAACCTTGCTGCGCATACTTGAATACATTGTCCTCTGAGTTTGCAGAGAAAATTAAAACAGTGTCATCAGCGTACGATATGATTTTTCCAGAACATTTATTAAAAGAACAGAGGTCATTCACATAAATCAAAAATAGGGTCGAGCCTAAAATACTTCCTTGAAGAATACCAAAGGGAGTATTATTAATATCGGTACTGATAACATTATCAATTTTCACACATTGAGTTCGACCGTTTAAGTAACTTTTGAACAATTTCAGTTGAGTGCCTCTAATACCTAATGATTCTATTTTTTGTAATAAGATAGGTACAGAAATCGTATCAAAAGCCTTTGCAAGGTCAAGGAATATTCCCATGTCCGGTTGACAGAACATTGTCAAGCAACAGCAAAACATAAATAGCCAAATAATTTATTTCATTACATATTGTCACACAAAAATAATGAATTCAATAAATTATTATTTAATATTTGTTGTTGATTTATGTATTGCATTACATGAAATTCAAATGTAATTAGAATATTATTTGAACATTAAATAGATGGAAAATAATGTTAAAATAATTACAATGGGGCTGCTGAGTGGTACAATCGACCTATGGTGTATAGGTGTATATATTACTGGGTCGGGTGCCAGAGTGTGTGTCGATGAGTATCGCCGTTTGCAGTTCACGAAGCCGACAGTGATGGACACGTACATGTCGTTCATCCACAAGCTGCGGCGCGCGCGCGCGGCGCTCAAGGCGGCGGCGGGCGCGCGGCCCGCCTTCGCGCGCTTCCTCGACGCTATGGCGCGCGACCACAAGGGCAAGCTGTCGCTCGACAATCTGCTCATCAAGCCTGTGCAGAAGTTCCCCAGCTACAAGCTGCTGCTGCAGCGGCTCGTCAAGCACACCGGTGACTACGCACATGCACGCATTGCTATCGTTACTTTTATTTTTAGTTTCAATAAATCACACTGGAGCAACGCCCGAGTCTCCTTATATTCATTACAAAATCGTAACAGACACATTATTGGCGTAATACTCCTACTACTAGACGTTCCACTTCTCTGAGAATTTTCATACTGATCGTTTTAAAGAGTTCAATGGTGTTAAATTGGCCTTTATTGAAAACATCTAACAAAAAGTTACAGAAGTGTTGCTTAGCAAACGATGAACAAAGAGTGTATAATAAAATACACTCTTTGGGTATAATAATATAATTGGGTGTTAACCACTGGTTTTCAATACACAAATTACGGTTTTTCGTTTTTGAAGTAAATAGACGAACGTGGTCTAGTGAAAATGTCTGTTTAAAACATCGGCAGATCCGTCCCACCCGGACCACGTGGCGCTGGTGGAAGCACAAAAGGAGGTGCACCTGCTGCTGGAGCTGATCAACTGCACGGAGCGCGAGAGCGAGGAGCAGGAGCAGCAGCGGCAGACACTGCGCGAGCTGGCCGCGCTCATCGAGGGCGCGGGTGCGTTGTGCGGCGGCTTCGTGCGCCACGCGGCCGTGGCCGTGGCGCCGCCGCCCGCCCATGCGCACGCTCACGCGCACGCTTCCGCGCCCGCCGCCGCCTCCGCGCCCGCGACCGCGCCCGCCGCCGACCGCGCGCTCTTCCTATTCGCGGACGTGCTGCTCGTGGCCGCCGTCAAGCGGCGTACCGGCACCATCAAGAAGCCCGCCCCGTTAGTACCCTCAGGCTACATTCAGACGAAAACCACCGCTATTGCGTCTGTCACGTGGTCTTTATTCAAATATCTATACAGTTTTAACAATAAATTACTTTTATTAGAAGATATTCCTTGCTAAGGAGTTTCACAGTCTAAAATAGTCTGTGATTTACAATATCTCCATCTTACCTTCGAGAGCGTTTTGACTTTGCTCGTTCTCCTGAAACCACTGTAGAACACACCTTCGTACGCTACTTAAGCTTCCCCCTTTTCACGCAGTTCTGCAAGCGGTCTTTTATCGTATACGCCGTTAGATTGTGGAACTCTCTGCTTCCTGAAATTCGGGATATTCAAACCCTCCCTTTGTACAAAAGGAGAGTGAAAGAATACTTTCTGAAATCTCCCTATTCATTTTAAGTTGAATGTTATCCATTCACGTTGAAATAGTTAAGGTTTTGTTATATTTTATCTTCTTTTTTATGTTTTATTTGTAACAGTACACATAATGTTTGTATTTTTATTAATTTCTCCTACTGCAGGTTGGCTGGAAGATATCTCGTAAGAGATAAGCCTAACCTTTTGCACTTTTCAATGTTCTTTGTATCATTTATAACTATGTTTTTTGTTGTGTACAATAAATTGTAAATAAATAAAAAAATAAATAAATAGACAGTGAAATGCTCGTGTACGTAACGCAAAATCAAAAGTTTCTCAAAATCAAAAATAGGTAACGATAAGAGATTTTTCGTGATAGCATGAAAGAAAGAAAGAAAGAAAGAAAAAATCTTTATTTAGTGTCTTATAATACAATAATACTTATAACTAATGAATAACACATAACAAAAAAAAAACACTAAATAGGTCTCCGCTCAGTATTACGTCTGGACACTCGAAAAGTGTCCAAACACTGGTATTCTGCGGAAACCTTGTGTAAAACGTGAAGCTCTGTGCAAACCAACAGCAGCAAAAACTAAACTTAAATCTGTACAAAAACTAATTCTCATGAAAACAAAAAAACAAATAGAAAAAACTAACTCAAAAATCTAAACAAAACCAAATACCCTTAGGAACAAAAAATCTTTAAAACTAAAACTAAATACAGGCTTATACCAGCATGAGTTATCGAGTTAATGTAAAAAAGATATCAGTATAAAGACTATAGCGGCAGCTTAGAAGTCATAGTGCCATTTTTAGCCCTTTGATATAGTTCACTATAGATTAGATATAACACATATAGATACATAAATTAAATACATAAAAACAAAATATAATAATGTTTATACTATTGCCTATTAGTATAACAAATAACTTATTAAAACATAGTTTATCTGAATGTATAAGTAAAGAATATAACAGTTATCACTTACCTATTGCTGAAACTGGTGTACTGCGAAATTCTCTCTGCGAAACTCGAAATTTATAAAAGTGAATGAACACCATATCTATTTTGTTATTATTATTAAACTTGGAAAGACATCAATTATTTAATAATATTATAAAATCTACCCCCACTTGTTTGACATTGAGCTTTTGACGTAAAATATATGTGCAGGTTGTATGAGGCAGTGGAAAGATATGGGCTAAGGTTGTAAGCTTGTAAGTTAAGTTACGCCTTGTAGCGTAACAAGATTAGCTCTACTCGATGGGAGTAATTTGATCAATGTATTCTTGTTTAGATTATGTTTATTCAGCAAGAAATAAGAAACGACCAAAATAATGAGGCACACAACATAAAATAGTAATTTTGTTTGTATAATTTAGCGATTTCTATAATGCATTTGTTACAGAACATACCAAAGTACGATAGCGAACCAAATGGAAGGAAATAAGTACAAGCTTCTGACGAGGATACCTCTGGCAGATTTAGAGATAGTTAAAGGTATGTCTTAAGTTACTAATAAAAGTCAGTGATATAGTGAAACTGTGTTATAAGAATAATAATTGGATAAATGTAATTATTACTTGTTATACAGTACAATATTTAAATTGAATTAAATACTGCTGAATTACAAATGTTTTGCTTGATGCTTATCAGAAATGGTGATAATCCCTGGAAAGTCAAAGTTACATTAACTTAGTAAATATACCAAATTGTTGATAGGTTTCGATCTATCAATATCAATTCAATAAGCACTGTATATAGATTATCTATAGTCTCCTGGCATAATGTTGATCAGACTCGTCCGTGCGTCGAGCAATTATGCTCTACCCACTGTCATTTCAGGTTCAGATTACTTCAGGCTATGTCTGTGACTATATTCTTTCTGCGTATTTGATAATTACTCATTCCATCGGACTGAGAAACTCTGAACATCTGCCATCCTCTGCCTTTTAGGTTTCTTTGTGCCTATTTAAAATACATGCACGAATCAAAGAATTCGTCATTTAGCATTGTGGCAGATGTATCGAGAATATAAATATGTCATACATAACCGAACGCTGCTTAGCCGTGTTGCATCCGTTAATTAAACTCTTACTGGAAGTTGGGCTATTTATACGTGAACGTACTCGTTAACAACTTCCAGTGCAGAGCCTGAGACTCGCAACAGTGGGTACAATATCGAAATCCGATAGGATTTTAGTCTTGTCCGTGTTCATTTTAAGAACTAATAGTCGAAGTGTTCGAGTATTGTGTGTAATTTTTCCATAGCCACGATTATATCCCCAAAATAAAGATGCGTCTTCTTTCTGCGTTTTTGCCGTAGATATTAACACTCTCTAGACGACAATTCAAAACACATCCTCTGGCGCAATAGAGAAGTTTAGGTGTTATGACGTCGTCCGGACGTTTCGAGTCGGTATAAACTATCGATATATCCAATGCTAAAGGATATATCGATAATCTATAAGGCATTAGTGAAGAGATCGAAGCACAATCCAGGTCTCTACGTTGAAGGCTTTGTCTGTGATCTCAATTGTTGTCTCAGGCAGACCGACGATCTCGAGATTGGACATCCTGGCTCACTGTTGCTGTTTGTTAATCTGGCCCTGTAGTTCGTCTATATGATTTTTATTTTCCGAGGACTGTTTTAGAAGGGTCTCAAAGCTTGTCTTGAGACTTGCGTGGTCGTTTTGTAACTTAGTATGCGAGAGTTCGAGCTGGTCATATTTTGCGACCATGCCCTTTAATTCCTTGCGTATTTCAGTCATCAGTGAACCTTTCAACTCCTTGACGACATCTTTTTTCAGCAGGTTCAGTTTATCGTCCAGTAGGTTTTCTATTTGTGATAGAATGGTGGTATTATTACTCATGGGTGTGGTGTGGCCCGCTGTTATAGATCCGAGCGTTGTTTCAATCCCGACGGTGTCCATGGAAGTCGTAGGTGTTTCTCTTATCACCGGAGGTGAGACAGGCAATGAGATAGCTACACCACCTTTTGGCACGTTTACTTGTAATGTCTCCTTGGCAGGTTTAAGAGTATCCCGTACAGGGGTGTTGCTATTGTCACCTTTACGTTGTCTCGCAACACAGCCAGGGCATTTCCACTGCGACCGCGATATTATTGAATCATGTGCATAGTTAACACATTCGGAGTGGTATAGACGCAAGCAATGAGTACATTTGATACCCTTTTGGGTAACTGTGATCGAGGCACGACAAGCTTCACACGATCCAGCCATATCTCCAGCAACAACAATGAAAATGAAAAAAAAAATATAATATAGTTTTAGTCTATCACATACAGAAGAGTACAATTATATTTTAGAGTAGAAATGTAAGCCAATTATACTCGTATGTTTGCCGTGTAATATATTTATTTAGGCGTTCGAAACGTAGATGATCGAAGAATGTGCATTCTGTCGGACAGCGAAGGACGAGGCGCAGCGGTCGGTGGAGGCGTTGGCGGCGGACGTGCGGTCGCTGGCCGCCATCGCCGAGCGCGCCGCTGCGCTCAGCGTGCCGCGCGGCGCTGCGCTCGAGGACCTGGCGCGTGACATGCTGCGGGACGCGCGCCGTGCACTCACCGCCGCCGACACGCGCCCGCTCTGCGGCCTGGATCTGCTGGACCAGTGAGTACTGAGCCGTGCCGCGGGACATGCTGCGGGACATGTTTGGTGTTGCATCAAATACGGATGTTTGGTAATGTAGGGAATGTGATAACTTCTGATTTCATTCGACGCCTAATCATTTTCCCGTGAAATTCGCAAGATCAGAATATTAGTTGTAAATGGAAAATCCTTCCTTTTATAAAATAAATTTTATTTGATATTACTTGTTTAATAAAATTATCCAATTAATTATCATAATTTTTATTTCAGGAATTCGGCAGAACCTTTGACTGTAATATTTGCGTCGCCAGAAATGAGAACTAGTTGGGAAAACCTTCTCATGGAGACTAAGCAAAAATTATGTGAGTAAAAATATAGTTACTGTCAGAAATTAAAACTTCACTGTCAAAGTTAAGGTTAGTAACATTGAAAGTAATTGATAATACTAATATTGACCTAGGTTGTAGTTATGATTAGTCGAGACTTTTGTTTGCGGAGACATACACTGATACCTTTAGCGTGCCGAGAGTGACGATAGGTGTGTGTGTCGCAGGCGCGCGCCGGGCGGAGCGCGCGCCGGCGCTGCTGGCCGCCGTGCCGCTGCGTAAGACGCGCGCCGGGCTACAGCTGGCATGCGCGGCCGCCGCGCCCGCTCCGCGCCGCGCGCCCGACGTGTGGGTATGTGTCGCACCTGCGCTGCTGCAATACGCGTATGCCACCTCTGAAACGTGCGCGTGTCTGCCGCAGGTGTGCAACAGCGACGGGTACGTGGGGCAGGTGTGCGTGCTATCTCTGGGCCGGCGGCCGCAGGTGGCGTCGTGCACAGGCGTGTGCAACGCGCGCATCTTGTGCGTCGCTTGCGTGCCGCCCGCCGAGCGTGCAGAGCGCGCCGAGCGCACCGAGCCCGCCGAGCAGCTGCAGCGGCACCACACGCTGGATTTACCGTAAGCCCAACTTGATACATTCACCACCTTCTCCGAACTAGAGTCTATCGCCTCCCTTGAGCTGGAGGTGCATAGCTAACACACGCTTAACACATCTTGACTAAAATACCTCCTTTTCGCATACATTGCAAAGTCTTCTATTACGTGGAGATTAAAGGCTATCTAGAATAGAAACCTTTATGTTACCATTTATATCGCATTCCGTATTTCTCCCTCCATTTATGGGACCTATTAATTATTCGTATTCATTTCAGCAGCTCGAGTTCCTTCAACAGCTCGAGCTCAGCGAAGCCCGACATCAGCATATCTGACACTAACGACAGCTGCAAGAACTTAAGGCTAGACAGGTGAGAATATCTATACTAATACTAATATAATAAAGCTGAAGAGTTTGTTTGTTTGTTTGTTTGAACGCGCTAATCTCCGAAACTACTGGTGCGATTTGAATAATTCTTTTTTTGTTGGATAGTCCATTTATCGAGGAAGGCTATAGGCTAAATAACATTACGCTATGACCAATAGGAGCAAAGACAGAGCGGTAAATGTGTAAAAAACGGGGAAAATTATTCATTTTTGAAGGCTTTCTTTGCGTGCGCTGCGAAAACGGTTCAAGATACACAAAAAATATGTATGAAAGAATTATTCCTCTATACATGATCTAAAAAAAAGTCCGCGACGGCATATGTCTATCTTTTAAGGTTTGGTCACAATGACCGTTTTTATGGTACCAAATTTGGTCGAAATAATTTGTTTAAGTTGTATCAACATAATAATACTAAAAATTCTGCGGAAACTCGACCATTCCGAAAATCCCGCAAGAACGGGAACTATGTGGGAAAAACCAAAAATCTGCCGGAAGTCACTATTCCACGCGGACGAAGTCGCGGGCAAAAGCTAGTTAGGAAATAAAAAGTTCATCAATTCATTTTATACACATTAGAGAATTGTATGTAATCTATACTAATATATTTCTATACTAATATTATAAAGAGGAAAGATTTGTTTGTTTGTTTGTTTGTAATGAATAGGCTCCGAAACTATTGGACCGATTTCAAAAATTCTTTCACCTTTGGAAAGCTACATTATCCCCGAGTAACATAGGCTACTTTTTATCCGGAAGATCCCACGGGATGCGCAATAAAGGCTTCGCTCAAAAACTACTGCACAGATTTTCATGCGGTTTTCATCAATAGATAGAGTGATTCTTGAGCAAGGTTTCGCGGTATTTTTTATCTCGGAAAAACAGATAGTCCCACGGGAAGCGCGATAAAACCTTCGCGCCATAAACCGACTTCCGCGCATATGTAGCCGTGGGCAAAAGCTATGACCCTTAACCCTCTATAGACCCAATCCCGAAATCCACGCAGGCGAAGCCGCGGGCAGAAAGCTAGTCTCTTATATTTTTATTATATTTGTAATGAAACAGAATGAAGAATCACCCGATTGTTATAATTAACACAGTTCGTACATCGCAATATAACACTTAACACAAGCCATCATATCCGCACTACTCCAGGGACTCTATTTCTTGTCCTTCACGTCGACTAGCACCTGATAAACTTAAAATTGCACAGCAAGAGTTTCAGTCCCTGATTGCCAATGGGAGAGCACGGCCTTTACACAGTCCTTGGACAAATACTGTGAACCTCACACTTAAAAAAGGATAATGACTGGCGTCCTTGTGGCGACTCGTATACTCAATGCTAGAACTGTGCCTGACATAACATATTCATGTTATGTATCCGATTAAACATATTCATGATTTAAGTGGGTGCAAAGTTAGTACTTCACTTACTAAAAGCTTATATTCAAATGGTTGTCAACCCAAAAGATATTCTGAAGACCGCAATTACTACTCCGTTTGGTTTTTATGAATTTTCTTTTATGATTTTTGATCGCCGAAGCGTAGGCTAAACCTTCCATAGGTTCATGGGCGCAGTCACTCATAAACTCAATTTCTTCTTTTTATACTTGGATGACATTTTTGTGTTTGCTATTAATAAGCAAGAGCACAAGCATTGCCTGCGTCAACTTTTCAACAAGCTCAAAGATTACGGTATACTGGTGAATACGGCAAAATGTTCGTTTGTGTAACATTTCTACGTTATATCATCTTTCATAGCGTCTCGAAACCCTTGACCTTCAAGAAACAGGTAATTATAGATTTCACGATTCCTACAGTGCGATAGCTTAAGGCATTCTTGGGCATGCTAAACTTCCACGGGACCCGCATATTTACCCAACTACCTATCCCGTAGTTGATAAGTAAATATGCGGGTATGCGACCCCGGTCTCCCCAGCTACTGTTGGTATGTTCCACCTATCCACTCCGTTATCAACAGTATCCTATAGCACCTTTTCCCACACAAAATCCCACAATTATTCCCTCGTTTATCCCAATCCTATATCCTTGTCCTTATAACAATAACATTCCCAAGGAGGGTTGATGTCAGGCAGGCGGCCGATCAGAAAATTATTGCCAAACCCCAATGCAACATGAAAAGTAATGACAGAGAGTGCGCTCATGCTAGGGCGTACCCCGGAGGCGACGCGCAGACGCAGCACCCGGCGTGTGTGAGAAATGGACTAGGGTTGTTGCACCAAGGACGGGTGCAACGTAAGAGGCGAGTCCAGGATGTTCGAATGAGGTTTGGAAGCTGGAATGTAGGAACAATGACTGGTAGAGGAAGAGAGTTAGCAGATGTATTTGAAAGGAGGCGGATAAATGTAGCATGTTTGCAAGAGACGAAGTGGAAGGGGACGAAAGCAAGAGAGATTGGAGCGGGATATAAAATGTACTATTGTGGGAGTGATGGCAAGAGAAATGGTGTGGGAGTTGTGCTAGATAGAAATTTGAAAAGGTCTGTGACAGATGTGAAGAGAATGAGTGATAGAATTATTGCTATAAAAGTATTGTTTTGCGATTTAGTGATGAATGTAATTAGTGTGTATGTACCACAGACTGGATGTGACGAGACTTTGAAAGAGAAATTTTGGGAGGATTTCGATGAAATGATATTGGAAATACCCGTGACTGAGGAAATTTATGTAGGTGGTGACTTTAATGGACATGTGGGACGAACGAATGAAGGATACGAGAGAGTGCATGGTGGGTGGGGATATGGTGCCCGAAATCGTGAGGGTGAATCCTTGCTAGAAACTGCTCTAGCATTTGACTTGACGGTAGTCAACACCTACTACCAAAAACAAGATCAGCACCTTGCTACCTATAAAAGCGGGAATCACTCTACTCAAGTTGACTATTTTCTTTTGAGAAGAAGTAGGCTAAAGTCGGTAAAGGATTGCAAGGTGTTACCAGGAGAAAGCGTAGTGTCGCAGCATAGGCTTCTCCTCCTTGAGTTTGAAAGCACAGTAAAGCAGCCTAGAAAGAAAGACCAGCCCCCGCCAAGGATTAAATGGCATATGATTGGTGACAGGAAGTTAGGAGAGGTATTCCGTGAGAAAGTGATATAAAAAATGATAGATTTGAAGGATATGGCGGAAATAGGCGTAAATGAGTGCTGGAATGAATTAGCGAACTGCATAAGAGAAACAGGTAAGAATGTTTTTGGTTTATCCAAAGGGAAAAGAGCGATCGAAAAGGAGACATGGTGGTGGAATGTAGATGTACAAAAGAGTCTGAAAGAAAAGAAGAACGCTTTTAAAGAATGGAAAAAAGTGGAAAATGGAAATGAGACGTCTAAAGAGATCAAAAAAGCAAACTATGCCAAATGCAAAAAGACAGCTAAAAAGGCAGTTGCTATTGCAAGAGCAAGGGCATGTAATGAGCTGTACAATGCACTAGACAGCTCAGATGGCTTAAAAGATCTCTTTAGATTAGTAAGAGAGCGAGAGAAGAATGCAAGAGACATTGTGAATATCAAATGTATAAAGGATGAAAGAGGAAAGATTTTAACTGATGAAGAGGCAATAAAAGAAGGAAGTTGTACTTTGAAAAATTGATGAATGAAGAGAACGATTGGAATGGAGAGTTGGAAAAGGCCAACCCAAATATGAACATGGTGAGAGATGTAAGTATGGATGAGGTGAGAATGGCAATACAAAGAATGAAGAATGGAAAAGCAGTTGGCCCAGATTGTATACCAGTGGAAGTATGGAAGTTATCAAAGGCAGATGGATGGAAGTGGCTAGCTTTATTTTTCAATAAATTGCTGCAAGAAGTGGCGATCCCTGACGAATGGTGCAATAGCACACTTGTGCCAATCTTCAAAAATAAGGGTGATGTACAGGACTGCAACAGTTATAGGGGAATAAAGCTCATGTCACACAGCATGAAAATTTGGGACAGGGTGATTGAGCGAAGAATAAGAGAAGAGAGTCAGATAAGCCAGAACCAATTTGGGTTCATGCCCGGACGAGGGACAACGGACGCCATATTCGCAATTCGGCAGTTATGCGAAAAGTATCGTCGTGCGAATCGAAACCTGCATATGGTGTTCGTTGACCTAGAAAAGGCATACGATAGAGTACCCCGAGAGGTTCTATGGTGCGCTTTGAATGTGAAAAGAGTGCCTTGGAAGTATGTAGAGCTTGTTAGAAGTATGTATGAAAGAGCGAGTACACAAGTCAGGTCCGAAGCCGGAGTAACTGAAAAGTTCAATGTGGCTGTCGGCTTGCACCAGGGGTCGGCTTTGAGCCCGTATCTGTTTCTCCTTGTTATGGATGCTCTTACAGCTGATAATATACAAGGAGAGGCACCCTGGTGTATGTTGTTCGCCGATGACATTGTTCTTGTCGGAGAAAATGTATCCGAGGTCCAGAGCAGGCTGGAGGAGTGGCAGAGAAAGCTGGAAAATGTCGGTTTACGTGTGAGCAGAATGAAAACCGAACACTTGTTCTGCCCATTCGGTGAGGCATCCAGTTTCGCGAACATTGCCTTAAGCGGTGAAACTCTTCCGGTTTGTTCCGATTTCCGGTACCTTGGACCATTATTCCAAAACGATGGCGATATTGACCGTGCTGTAAGGAATAGAATAACTGCGGGATGGATGAAATGGCGACAGGTCTCTGGAGTTGTATGCGACCCAAGACTGCCCCTTAAGCTTAAGGGGAAAGTTTATAAAGCAGTCGTTAGACCTGTCCTTATGTATGGATCTGAATGTTGGGCAACGAAAGCGAAGGACGAAAGGAAACTGCACGCTTCAGAGATGCGAATGTTGCGATGGATGTGTGGGGTTACAAGAATGGACAAGATCAAGAATGAGTATATAAGAGGAAGTTTGAAAGTAGCGCCAGTGACTGAGAAGGTAAGGAGCAGTAGGTTAGCATGGTTTGGGCATGTAATGAGGAGGGATGAAAGCTTGTTATATGAACAAGAAGAATGATGGATATGAATATTGATGGACCTAGGATGAGAGGTAGACCAAGAAAGCGATGGATTGAATGTGTGAATTCTGATATGAGAGTAAAGGAAGTCGATGTTGAGCTGACGAGTGACAGAGGAGAATGGAAGAAGAAAACATGTTGTGCCGACCCTACTTAAGGTGGGAAAAGGGCAGGAAGAAGAAGAAGCTAAACTTCCACGGGAGATTACTTCTGTCAGCTACTGAAGTCCAGGCTTCATTGCATGCATTACTTAAAAGACACTGTAAAAGTATTATAACCGCCAAGTTTTACAGGTGATGCTTTCGAAGCCTTGAATTCATGTAAGTAGAGCTATACAAAGGCCACTTATCTAACTCGCCCTGACCGTGCCGCTAATCTGCCTTAGTTACTCGCCTTATGAGAGCCTTATGAGAGAACCTTCTAGCAAAACATGGATGGAGCGTCAACCATTAGCGTTTGTTTCGCAGAAACATAGCCCCTCCCAAGTATTGTGTTCACTTTACACAGAGCAATACAGAGAGTTGCTCACCCATGGTTGAATGTATCAAATTCTCAAGGCATATGCTCAACACCCGGCACTTCATTAATATAATTCTTACTTGGAAAATTAAGACGCTTAGTTCTTACTGGATGCTAATTATTTCCAAGAGTATATGCAAAAAAAAATATATTAAAAACATTTCATATAAAGTTATAGATACAATAATAAAGTAAATATGAAATCTTTCTGAAAGTGACAAATTACGTAACAGAATATTTCGCTATCTGTTTTTTGCAGCGGGTCATCGTCGTCGTCGGAGTCGGAGGGCTCGTCGGGCAGCTGGGCGCGGTCGCAGCAGTCGCAGCATTCGCAGCAGTCCCAGCAGTCGCAGCAGTGCCAGCCACCTCCGCAGCCGCAACACCGCAAGACGCTGAGTGCGCCCGTGACCAAGTCCGCATCGCAGCCCGCTGTATCGCGCGCCCGCCTTGGTACGCCGCGTTCACAGCCGCAGCCCTATTGCAATAGTATTTCTAGTTTTAGATATGACATCGTCATGTGCCATCTAAAACCGATATCGCATATGTCGGTCTTAAATAGCACATAAATTAATTTTAGATATTACAAAATATTTGGAGACCATCAAAATATAAGCTTCATCGGTGCGTTATTGCCGGCAGGCACACTGTCGACGCCGACGAGCCGGCAGGGTTCGGAGGAGGCTGCGCTGGGCGGCGGCGGCGGCGGCAGTGGCGGCAGCGGCGGCAGTGGCGGCGGTGCCGGTGGTAACGGCGGCGGCGGCGGCGGCAGTGGCGCCCCCGCCGCCAGCGCCATGTGGCTTGGCACGGAGGACGGCTGCATCCATGTGTACTCGTGCCAGGACTCCATCCGCGGCAAGCGCAACAAGCTGCGGCTGCACCACGCCGCACCCGTGCACGCCATCCTGTGAGTGCTCTCTGCGTTCTTCCAGCATGTCTGCTAATTCTTGACATTGGCCGTTAAGAGTCTTTTTTTTTTGGTACTCGGGTACTTGTACGTACCTTTGCTAGACAAATTTATCTCATTACCGTCAAAGGCCATGATGATGTAACCTTATTATGAAAAGATTAATCTATTCTAGCCTCTAACTTACCAGTTATTCTGTAAATAGTACTGTAGGCAATTGTTTGAAAGTAATACTTTGTAAATATCTTTTCAGATATGTCGAAGGAAAGGTGTTCGTAGCGCTCGGAAATGGTGACCTTGTGGTGTATTGTAGAGATGCTGGTGAGTAACTATTTTTTTAATACTGATGTATCCTTTACTCATTTTAAAAATAGAAATCACGAGAATTTTTTTTATTAGGTGTACAAACTTTCACTTTAAAGTTCGTAAACATACGGATTATATTTTCATTTCTGAAATGATGTACTGAAACATGTGTGAGGTAATTTTAGGTGTGTTTTGTTCTCTGCCCACGTCGCGTACTGGGCGGAGGAGGCAGGGATCTCGCCCGATCTCGATGTGCATGCTCGGGCCGCCTGGCTCCGGGACACGATGACATCGATCTGCGACGTCTCCATGCCACGAGTCAGTGGGCGTACTCTTAAAAACGATATTCGATATATCGTGGACTTCGTCGTGTCGTATCCTACTTTTAGTTACTATCGTTTAAAACATTTCAACGGACGATCGAACGAACGATATTAATTTTGACATAAGAAAACCTCAAATGACAACGATGAATTGAATTTGACAGACGAACATTCACAAAATAAACGTCACGATGATTACAACGACACCTCAAACCGTATCGTATTACTTCGGTGATGGAGAGCTCGCCGAGCTCGCCGGGGCCGTTTCGCGGATCTTTGCGCGCAGCGCTGCCCCGGGACCGGACAAGGTCCCGGAAAAGGTGCTGGAGCTGGCGCTCAGGGTGTTCGGGCGCACATTGAGGCAGTTCTTCACGAGCTGCCTCTGCGAAAGCGTGTTACCCGTCGTCTGGAAGTCCCCCAGGCTGGTGCTCCTCAGGAAGGAGGGAAGGACCGGCGAAGTTCCGTCTTCGTTCCGTCCGATCTGCTTGCTGAACGAGGTGGGAAAACTCTTCGAGAGGGTTATCTCCGCCCCGTATCAGTGAGCACCTGTCGCGCACGGGTTCCGACTTATCGGACTGCCAATTTGGATTCCGACGGGGGCGATCAACGCTGGACGCCGTTCAGCGTGTTCGTTCCCTGTCGGAGTCGATAGTCCGATCGGGGGGGTGGCGTTGGCAGTGTCGTTAGACATGGTCAACGCCTTCGGCACCCTCCCCTGGCAGGCCGTTAGGGAAGCGCTCGTATAGCGCTCGTATACCTGCAGGCCGTGGTCGGGGACTATCTGCGCGACAGGACGATCAGCGTAATGGGACGGGACGGGACGGACACGTCGAGGAGGGTAGAATGCGGCGTTCCGTAGGGGTCGGTGTTAGAACCCCTGCTATGGAACCTCGCATACGACGCGGTCCTTCGTACCAGCCTTCCTCGCGGCGTGAGTTTCATCTGCTACGCTGACGACACTCTCGTCGTGACGACTGGGACCGACTTCGAGCTGGTGTTCAGGCTTGCCGAGCTTGGGGTGGCATGTGTGGTATGGGCGATACGCGGGTTGGGTTTAGAAATAGCGCCTCACAAAACCGAGGCGCTATGGTTCCACGGCCTTCCGAGGCGCCGGGACCCACCCAGCTGCCGGATCCGAGTAGGTGACGCGGTGGTCGCGGTGGGGCCGTACATCAAGTACCTGGGCCTCACCCTGAACCGCCGCTGGAGCTTCGAGCAGCACTTAGTACGGTTGGTCCCCCGAACCAAAAAGTTGGCGGGCGCGTTGCATCGCCTGCTGCCCAATCTCGGGGGACCGAGGGATGGAGTTCGCCTGTGCGATCGTGCGATCCGTGGCCATGTATGGGGCCCCCGTGTGGTCGCGAGACTGCGCGAGGTCCCCCCGCTCTCTGAGCCCGAGCTCTGCTACGGAGCCTGCAACGGATAATGGCCATACGCATCGTACGAGGCTACCGTACCATCTCGTACGAGGCGGCGACGTTTCTGGGACGCTCCCCCCCATTCGCACATCCTGGCCGACATGTACGCGGCGACGTATGCGTCGCGGTGTGTCGACCGGGGGAACGATGGGAGGAGCGCCCCGGAACCCGCGCACGAAGTGCCTAGGCGGGAGTGGCACCGACGGATGTTGGTGGCTTGACGTGCGCAGCTCGAATTACGGATCTGCGTGCGCCAGCGGGCCGTCGGTGCCGTACGCCCGCACCTCGAAGCTTGACTCCACGGGAAGGAGGAGGTCTCACCTACCGATTGACTCAGATACTCACCGGGCACGGCTGCTTCGGTGAGTATCTGTGTCGAATAGGACGGGAGGGATCGACACGATGCCACCTTTTTTCTTACAAGTAGTATAGGGCTAGCGAACGGCGAAGAGCTTTCGCGGATGACACCAGCGTCTAACAGGGATTTTACCTTTTCTCTAACTATATCTTTTTCAGCCGGAGATAACCTATAGGGACGTCGTTGTACGGTCTTTTTTGGGTCAATAGGATCAATACGTAAAACGCCGGTCGTGACGCGGCGTGTGGGTATACCATCTATAAAGAAATCCCTATGTCTTTGCAATATTGTAATTAAAGCGGCTTTGTCTTTCCCTTTTAAATCCGTATCAACATTTTCGAGATCAGTATGGACCGACATTTCTGTGATATTGAATTGTTTATGCGAAAAAAGCTTGATTTCGCCTTTGCTCATCTGTACGTGGATATAATTATCTAAGATCCCTACCTATAATAATAGGTTCTGAGATAGCATCATCTAGGACGATATGAAATAAGATTGGTAATGTGATCTCTTGTATGACAACATGACTAAGGACTTGTGAAACACATTTAATCCCTTCTTTCCCTACGCCTCTGAGGTAGACTAAATCACTGCGTAAAGTACCCGGGAACTTTTTTACCAAACTATATAGGATTAAAGAACAGGCGGACCCACTATCAAATAGAAACGAAACGGGCTCACCGGATGATCTGTTCAACGTGCCTCTTGTTGCATGACGTTCGCATAAGTTGATCTCCTTGACATCTTCTGGTCTCTTCCGATCAGGACAAGACGACGCAATGTGGCCTAGTCGGCCGCATACGAAGCAGCTAGGTGGTCTTGCCTTTTCAGTAACTCTTGGAGTCAGATCTGGTTTCCTGTTTGTAGACGGTATCTCTTCTCGTCGCTTGCGGCAGTCGATGGACTTATGACCTGGTGTTCCACAACGGTGACGTGATCCTATGAAGCCTGGCTCGCTGAAACGGGGTCGTTTTACTTCTACATCTTGGCCTTCATCGTGTCGTGTCGTGTCTTCGTTTTAGTGAGACTGCATTAAGGATATGGAGCAGTTGCGCCCTTATTGTTACGTTACTTGAATACAACTCTCTACGAATGACGACGTCCTTTTGACACAATACGGAAACCACAAATCCGATTATTATATCTTCAGACATTTTCATTCGCGGTATGCGTTCTATGAGACTCCACAGACGTGAAGCGGCCGTGCTTGCCGATTCTTTAGGCATTATTTGGAATCTGAGCACTTCATCAAAATAATCCTGTGATAACATAGATTTTGCAAATTTTGCCAAAAGCAGTTCTTTGATAAAGGGCCATGATAGCTGCGATTCTCGCAATGTAGTCAAGCAAGCGGCGCGTCCTTTCAAAGCATGTGTGAGAACTAGTAATAAATCTGCCCCTTCTAATCTCTTATTGTCTACAATTATTTCTGTGACTCTGCACCAACCTTCCACATCCGCTCCAGGGTCATCAGGATCGAATTTAATCAACTGCGTGGATGTACCTGCACGATGACCCTTGAGAGGTAGTCAACACACGCGACAATAACGTCTCCATTTGATGTAGCAAGGTCTACATAGCAACTTGTTTTCCTCACGCGTTTGTCCTTCGAATCCCACTTCTGATGAAAGCACATTGCTCCTACAATTATACTCTGAAGGCTCTATAGCGTGATAAGACACGTGAACGTGGGTAGGTGGACGAGGCAATTGAATAAAATGCTTACGTAAATTTAATAATCGATTACTATAATTATAACAATACACTAATCGAAAATATAAATCACATTTATTAAATCACTATTAAAATATCACAAAATCAGTGACACTCCGGCGAACACGTAATGTGCGCACGCGATGCGAATCGATTACCGACTGCGGTTGTCATCGCTCGGTGCACACCAGCGCTCGGAGTTGTGTCAGAGGGATAGTGATCACACAGCTATTTGTCACTCCCTCTTTACAGTTGATGCACCGCTCCGTCAAATATATAGTAACTCTATATATTTGATCTATACAACTTTATAGTGTGTATATGTTTTGGGACCATCTTCGAATTAACGATATCGTAACACTGCAGGGGGGAAAAAAATAATATAAATAAATAATACATGTGTTCGTCAGAGGGCGGGTGGTCGGAGCGCAGCACGCTGCCCGTGGGCGGCGGCGCGGCCTGCGGCGGCCTGGCGCTATGCGGCGGCCGCGTGTGGTGCGCCGTGGGCGCGCGTGTGCGGCTCGTCAACCCGCGCTCGCTGCAGGTACTGTGGTGCTGCTGCTACTGTTGCTACAGCGGCGCTGGCCCGCGTCTGTGTAGCGGCGGACTGGCGCTGTGCGGCGGCCGCGTGTGTAGCGCCGTGGGCGCGCGCGTGCGGCTCGTCAACCTGCGCTCGCTGCAGGTAGTGTGCTGCTGCTGCTGCTGCTGCTATTACAGCGGCGCTGGCCCGCGTCTGTGCAGCAGCGACCTGGCGCTGTGCGGCGGCCGCGTGTGGTGCGCCGTGAGCGCGCGCGTGCGGTTCGCAACCCGCGCGTCAAATATTTGATTATTAAAAAGAAAAAAATTAAATTGTAAGGCATGAGATTTTCTCATAATTGTAATTTATGAATTCGAGCTTTTAATTGATTAGTTATTCAACAATACTGCCTGGTTTGCCTGTTCCAGATCGAAGAAACATTCCAGATAAGTAACGAGTCGAAGCCGATCAGCCACATGGCGGTGGGCGGCGGGCTGGTGTGGGTGGCGCTGCACAATGCGGCCTCGCTGCGCGCCTATCGCGGGCCCGAGCCTGCCGCCGACCTCAGCCTGACGCCGCTGGTCACGCGCATGTTACACGGTACGGGCCGCCTTTTTTTTACCAGGTAAAACTTCCGTTTATGGACGTCGCCTGCCTCCTGTTGCACCGTCCGTGCAGTCCGTGCTAAGCTTACATTATTACTGTTACTGATCGCCGGTTTCGTTGCGCAGGCTGCGATGACATAATCCGTCAGCACAAAGCGGCGTGTCTGCGCGTGACGGCGTTGGCCGCGTCCCGCCGCTCGCTCTGGGTGGGCACCAGCGCCGGCGTGCTGCTCACCGCCCCGCTCTCCTCCGCCAGCCCCGTGCTCGCAGGTACCTACTCCCGCCGTGGTGGCACCAGCCCAGCGTGCTGCTCCCCGCCCCGCTCTCCTCTGCCAGCCCCGCGCTCGCAGGTACCTACCCCCGCCGTGGTGGCACCAGCCCGGCATTGCGATCACGGACCCGCTCTCCTCCGCCAGCCCCGCGCTCGCAGGTTCACCTCCGCGCTCGCAACCCCGCCGTGGTGGCATTAGCCCGGCGTGCTGCTTACCGCCTCACTGTCCATTTCAGTGAACAACAATCGTAACTTAGATTAGTTATATTATTTACATTCATCGTTTTGATTTTATAATAATAATAAAATCGTAGTATTTCTTTAGAGTAAAGCTTGCTTTCATACCGCTTCTTGGGTACCGTACATGTTTATGTTTATGTTACCGGACTAGGCAGGTGCTACGCCTGGCGACTGTTTGTTAAAGTGACCGCGTGCTGTGCAGGGCTGCCGCACGGGCACACGGGCCACGTGCGCTTTCTCACGGTGGTGGAGGGCGCGGCCGCGGTGGATGCGGACGGGGACGCGGATGGAGACGGGAACGGGGACGGGGAGGGGGACGCGGACGGCGACGCCCACACACTCGTGGTGTCCGGCGGCGACGGGTACGAAGACTTCCAGGTACCACGCCTCATTGTTCTGATTACCGAACCATTAGTCGTTTGACGTCCAACTCATAGTTACTCTTTGAACTGATATGTCATCGGTTGTGTAGTAAAAGTAACTTTGGCACGTTGGTCGGTACAGACGTTCAGGTCTACTTCTTTTAAATATTTTTTTTCGTTACGTTAACTGTATATCTGCGTTGACCAAAATTTTTCTTACTAGAAAAGAAAGAGAAAATAAATTAATTCTAAAGTTGTAAACTTATTTTTAGAACTCCTTCAGTTATAAAACGAAATCTCCGTCTAGTTATTTTTAATAAAGATTTCCGTTAAAGTTGAAGAGATATATTGTATAGCTGCAAAGTTCCGGCTGCAGACGGCTGGCACAGTGGTCCACAAGGTTTGACCGGTGCATGCGTTGCAGGGCGCGGGCAGCGGCGAAGACGCGGGCCGCGAGGACTCCACCAACCACCTGCTGGTGTGGCGCGGCTGACGGCGCCGCCCCGCTGCCGCCACCGCCTTCGTCTCTGCCTCCTCCGCCGCCGCCGCTCCCGCTGCCGCCTCCACCTCCGCCTGCCTGCTCGTGTGGCGCTCGAGCGAACAGCTCTATGAACTCGACGGCTGTACGTCGCTCCGAAGGATTGGGCACGGGATCTATAAACTGTCAGTCGCTTCTCAAACTTAGAGCCATGTTCAATGAATATTGTAGAGTTGGGCTACCGACGCTCGTTCTGGAGACTTCATGATTTTGATTCGAAATTCGTCAAATCCATCTCAATGACTAATTAGATCATAAGATCTCAAATTGTTCACGAATCCATACAAACAATGGTAAACTGTGAATACCTAGTTTTGTTACCTCTGAAGGCAACGAGGGTTCGGGCAAATAAATTTTAGATCAAACGTAACGCTTGTCAATTGTTCTTTCGAGTAACTGAGGGCTTGGCTGCGAGTTGCTCGTATCCGAGACTGCATACGCGTGTTGTTGTCGAACGTGATATTGCCTTGATAGTATCTGGCGAAAGACGTGATCTGTCAATCGATTTTTTAATAAAACGGACGGAGGAAACCTTAAAATGCTATTTTGTAAGAGTGGTGAATAATCACAATAAAAATGCATATGTAATTTCCAATCGCAACGTGTTTTAGAGTCGACGGTTAGTGTGACACCAAACTAGCGCATCCTTCACTCGTGAACAAAAGTGTCGCTGCGGAGACCGGCGGAGACGGCCGAGGGCGTCCTAGAGGCCTAATATTTGCTAGTACATGTTCGACTATGAATATTAGTCTTATTCCAGCTTTAGTTTAAAGTAAATGTTGTCGTATTGCTAATGATTATACGAATTAAGAGTCATGGCCGTTCGCTAGAGCGTGTACCAACGCACTCGACGTGTATTCTGAGATTATTAACTACTAGTTAGGACATAAAATGTCGAATAATTATTGTCGTATGCTGTAAGAGTAAATTTATACATATATAAACATTTTTGAGATTTATTTATATTGTGAGAGGGTCGTACAGTATTATCGAGGGAAATCATCGCATATTGAGGGCCTGTTGACGTACCGTATACATGTTTTATAGCCTTTTTGCGATTTAAAAATTGTTTATTCTGTATCGTGTCATATCAACTACCAATCGTGTACATTGTGAATATCGTGCTATGTCAAATGTTGACGACCCCTGCTTTTGTCAGTTTCAATCGCATATTACGCTATGTATACCGTACGTGTTGATGAGCAGGGTTCTGTTTTAAGAATACATGTAATTAGTGAAATCTTTCAACACATTTTTTTATGTTGGTCAAATAAAATTAGTTAAAAATAGAATTAGATCAAGCATGTATAATTGCTCAAACTCATGTTCATTTGTTACCAGCCCCACATAGAGCAAGAACGCATTCTGAATTACCGTGTTCGTATGAAGTTCCAAATATTTATATAGCAGAATAAATAAAGAGGTCTCACTAACACGTCATTGTTTTATTTCATCAACTGTATTATTTTCGTAACAATTCAATAGGTTCTCCATGTTTTTATATATTTACCAGTAGAATAATATACAATAGAACAAGATAAAATTACAACATTTTATATAGACGACAATCATTTCATAGTAAATTTCAGTAATTGATATTCTAGGGGTCATAGTTAAATAACATTTATTATTTAGATTAGTTCAAATGAACTATCTAAAAAATATAATAATATAACAGTAAATTTAAATTCTTAACAAAGTTCAATTACATTTGTTGGCCACATCGTTGATAAAACCTTCCAAGTCCAGATCATTCTCACCCCTCTTCCCCCTACTGACGAAGTACGGATCCATCTGTAACTGAGCGGCTAGCTTCTTCAGTGTCGTGCGCCTGTCTCGCTCAGAATCAGATAAGTCCCTCTTCGATTTCGATTTGTCGTTCTTTGCCATTATTAAATCTACAGTTGCGCAAATAAGCTCCCTCGCTCTAATAAATTCGTCGTGTGATAAAGTGGAATTTTTCAATTTCACATTTTCGCTATCCTTCTTACCTCTAGCGATGTAGAACGGATCGTTCCGGACTGATTTCACAATTTCCTCAATAGCTCCTCGACGATCCCTCGCTGCTTTTTCGAAGTCGTAGTTAAAGATAAATTTCTTTCCTCTTGTTATATAAAATGGATCGTCTTCTCCGGAGGAACGACTATTCCTTTCAACTATAATATAATGAGGTTGCTCAGCGTACATCCTGCTGTCGTGTGTGATGCCCGGTTCTGCGTTTCTCATATCTAACGCATACGTAGGTATTTGATTTCTGTTGTTGGCTGCTATGTAATTTTTGAATTTTGTATTACTAGATGGACCATTCAGATCGTTGCTTCTCCTCAATCTAGATAAATGTTCGATGTCGTCTTGGACGTCACTGATGGCATTTACGATCGAGTTTTTCAGGTCTTCTTTACGTTGGCCTCGGCTACTCCAGAACAGGTCCCCATCTTTTCTGCGGCCTCGATTTCCCCAGAATGGCTCGTTATTTTCTCGCCTTCCTCTGTTTCCCCAAAACGGTTCGGATTCTTGTCTACGGCCTCTATTTCCCCAGAAAGGTTCCAAGTTGTCCCGCCGACCGCGGTTTCCCCAAAACGGTTCATCATTCCGTCTCCCCCTATTACCCCAAAAAGGTTCGTCGTCTCTTCTTCCTCGATTGCCCCAGAATGGGGAATCTTCGTGTCTTCTACCTCGATTACCCCAAAAAGGCTCGTTGTCTTGCCGTCTTCCTCTGCTGCCCCAAAAAAGTTCACCGTCGTCATCCACCTCTTCAGAGGACCGACGACCACGAGTTCCCCAAAATGGCGATTTCATATCGTCTCTAGTATGTTTTACATTTCCATAAACGAAATCAGATTCGGCGGAGTAACAATCATCGCACATTTTGTATGGACTTATAGATTCTATGAAGTTTTCTACTGAACCACTTTCCCTCCGGCCTCTCGTTCCCCAAAAAGGTTCATTTCCTGTCGGATCGGAATTCTCGTTGGATTCCTTTTTGCCACGGTGCGGCCAGAACGGGTAGTCAGCCTCATCGGGCAATGATCGCTTTAGTCGTTCATTGATAGCTTTTAAAGCTATTGTGTTTTTGTTCGACTTGTGACCGTGGTCAGCTTGCGTGGGAGTTGTTTTGTTACTGTCATCGCTGAGAACAACCTCCGTCATTAAGGCCGTATATAATAAAAGTTGTATCTGCATTTTCATTCGCATGATGTCAATTCTGGAAAAGAACATTTTAGGTCAGTAAAAACAGGTAAACGACAGCACATTTGAATACATAGATAATAAAGTTTCACCAGATTTCTTTCTTTTCTCAAGGTTAAATTAAAGGATTAATTTCATCTAAAACCTTTTTATCAATAATGTTTGCAACTCATTTCCGTTTACTGAAATTCGCTTTACTGAAAGTGTAAAAAGGGGAGGGGAGGGAAAGGAAGAAGAAGAACATCTTGGACAGACAATCTAAGAAGCTGGACCGGGTATGACGTTGTCGCTTTGGGCAGAATGGCGTTAGATAGGAATCAGTTCCGTGCGATGGTCACCGACATCCGCGAAGGATATGGTACATAAAGAAGAAGAAAGTGTAAAATGAAAATATTTCTTTACATTTAATATTTATTTACATGCAATATAAATATAATCAATTTAAAGTTTATTTTCTAGCTAGATCAAGAAACACCACATCTCAGCTGTAATACTCCCATTGTTATCTTCGATCATATATTTCTGATCGAAGATTGTTAGACATAAATCTCCAGACCAACATTTGTTTACCAAATACATATAACAACAATTAAATAAACAGCATGATTTGAATTCATAATATATCGAATTAGTTTGTTATCTTTTACCGTTACGTTTCAGGCGCGGCTACGGGGAGACTGCAAATGCATTACGTGATCGCGACTCGATACATAAATCTATAATCGACATATTTAGAGATAATACATATTTAGTGATGTGTTAAAATGAAGTTTCTGTAAAAAAGTACTAATAAATATTAATTAATATTAAATAAAGCTACTTTTTTCACTTAAACAGTAAAAAAATTATGTTTTTATCTAAGTGCCGACAGTTTTACATCAGCGTACGAAGAATACTAGGTAATCTATTGAGCGCCATTGCGTCTCCAGCTACCTCTGTGTTGACAGTTGACTAGTATTAGTATTGACTAGTATAGTCATTCCAAAAATTATGTATTTATTTTAGTCAGTAAATTAGGACCCGGTCTTAAGCAAGTACTTAAGACAAATTAAACAATATTATTTTAATACGAGTATTGAAAATAATTAAGATAAAGCATTAAGTTTCCAAATACTTTTCATGCAACAGAAACTAATGGCTCTAACGAAGTGGTTGTGTCTCTCTGGTGTATAATATTAATCGAAGTTTATAAAGATTGAAATGAATAGTAGTTTCTGTCTTTTATTTTCCAAGGCCACCATAAAAAAAAACTATCTAGTGTGAAGGATGAATTAAAGCTGGAAGAATATGGGTCAAGCCCTTATATTATGAAAGTTAAATAAAATAGTATATATGTCGGTGCTATACTCGCCGATTAAATTAAATTTCTATGATTATCATATGTTTTCCTTGATGATTATCAATTGAGATGTTTTGGAAATGATAATAGTAGAGCTTCAAAATATTTTGACGATATACAATATATTTAGAACTGAGTTCCTGATTAGTTGCTTACTTTTGATTTGTTGATGAAGATGGCGCTGCATACGTTGTAAAATTTTTTAATATTTTCTTTTATCGTTAAAATGGGTAATAAAATTAGACGCAATGTTTATAAAAATAGCTTATTATATAATGATTTATCGTAACGTTATATAAACGAGAGAAATTTATTTGACTATATTACAATAACGGAAGTGAATAGAAACAATGTTCAATGAAGTTTAAACTAAAAGTTAACATTTAGTGTTTTACAAAATTTCGAACATTATTTTCCCAGAAGGGAAGAGGTATGACAGGTGAAAATTGTGAGTAATAACTTGTTATCATTTGTACTTGTGAAAAATTAATAATTTGTTATTCATCAGACTAAATTGTATACATTATTTGCAATGATTAACCAAAAGTGTAGTGATAGCGAGTCCGGCCCTGCCGACTTCGATGTTTCTAATAACACAGATGATATTCCCGCGCCGTTATGTATTATAGGTAATATCAGTTTTGGATTCCCGCGATGTTCATTTCGCAGTGACTGTTCCACAATATCATAAGATTGAAACAGTTAATAATTGAAAGTGGCAGCAGAACACTTTCAATTATTAACAGCAGGACTTAGTAAAAGCATAAGCCAACAAACATGAACGCTACCCTACACGGTACGTACCCAACTTGGAGTACATTTTATTTTTGTAGTTAAAAATAAAATGTACTCCAGGTATAAATAATATATCTATACTACGAGTAAGACTATAATACCGGACCACAGTGTACGTAATAAGATATTATATAATATCTTATTAAATAACCTGTAAATACCTAGTAATTTCATTGACATACCCTTAAAATTGAATCTCCGCTATGCAATACCGCTGTTTTGTGACATACATAAAAGATGAAACAGTGGTTCCAAGCAAATAAATCTGATACGGAGTCTGTGGTGGAACTTTGTAGTCGTGTTCATAGAAATATAAATAATAATACATTAAAAATGGTGAAATTCCATTAAAACGACTAATACATGTCGTACTACTATTAACTAATACAATCAAAAGTGGAGCAACTGAAAAACAATGAAAATACTGGGAGCACGCTGGTGGTCTCAGTGCCGCCTGAGCGATGAGACGGTCATGCGATCGTTCCACTTCTAGTGTTTCACTATATAGATTTCTGTGATAATCCAGATCCAGAATAATCTCACCTTAAGATCACCCACTTCCATATAGAAATATCATTCCGCTCACATTCCTGCTTTTTTTAGGATCTTCTCGTCTTAAGTCAACCATTTTAATTCTTTGCAGATTGATCAACTTCAGCGTTCAACGTCATTGAATTTGTTGGTATCTTGTTTTACGATGTTTTTCACGATATTATAAATTAAGTTTACATATTATATTTGTTTGCTACTACGCAACGGGTCGCGGGTTAGATTCCCACACGGGACAGATATTTTGTTTGTTCCGGTATATGCATGTGAGACTCCGTATTTGTGACTGCACCAACGTTACGGGGTAAAAATGACAATGAGTGAAGGGTGAAACTTATTTTAAAGATATAAAACTGCTGTTTATTTGTTATTCAAAGGAAGCTTACTTAAAGATCCTGGCACTTTTAGATACCTTTGGGGTTCAGAATCACTAACAATATATCGAGACTGGTGTAGTTAGATAATAAAGGAGTTATATAAAAATTGATTTAAACTTAAAAGTTGATAAGGAACTAACGTTCGGATAAGTTTTAGACCGAATTTAGCAGAAGTTCGCTGGCTTAGTTTAACTGGCGAAGTCAAGTGAAGTTACGCGGCATTTTCTTAGCTAGTCTCTTGGTGTTTCAAGACGAAAGTTTTCGACTCGTGCGTGTAGCCATTGATGATATACGACGAAACTTAAGTAAGGGCAATCACGAGGGCTCTTCTCGGATTTTCTCCAAGTATCGAAAGTGATGAAATCCGCAAAAGAGTAGGACTGAAGGTCCTCAGCCCCTATGTTCAGCAGTCTTATGGCTGTAATAATGTTTATGTCTTTTAAGCCCACCTTGTGTGCTACTATTATCGTAACAATTGCTTCACAAATTAAGAGGTAAGATAACCAGTCCCAATTGTGGGGAGTACAGAACAAACTTGTTACCATTTTTGACCATGTCATCATTAGAATCCTCATTCTGAGGATGAATGATTTTCTATCACATGAAAATAGAGGATACCTCTATCTTGGTAATACTTCCTAAATGCTGATATGATGATGAATACAGATAAAACAAATGGCGTACTTACACGAATGAGGGGTAGTGTAGGGTATCAAAGGCGCACCATGCCGTTGTTGGTCGCGAGTCGAATGCGGCTGACGACGCTGGCCCGCGCTTATAAGGCCGACGGGCCGCAGGGACCGCCCCGTGTCCGCGGTCCGGTGGGCCACGCTTATTAAATTAAAACATTGCTCTGGCGTATTGCTTTGGACTTGTGATATGTGCTGGTTAAGGCTCTCTACTTTCTGCGTCTTGCGATAATAATAATGTTCTTGTAATCTTGCGCCTTTTCAGATACCGGGTGTTTAGATGGCGATAGCAGCTGTGGAATAAGACATGACAGGTTAAAGGACAGATCAAATGGACAATAGCAGAACGGATGGAACAACATACAGTGACTTAAAAAAGAAGAATATCTGAGAGATTGCTTAAATCTGGATCTAACAACTGGATTAAGCAGTACAACACAAAAATCCTCTCTGCGGCTTTCACCACTCTAACTCCTTCTTTTACTTTTTAGAAACATTGCCACCACGTGACCGCTTATGCTGACAGACGCTACTACAAGCATTAACTTTAATACATACATAAGAATTTTCTGGAAACAGCTCTAAGACCATTGCGTCACCATATCTTACCGTGTGGTTATGTTCAGTGTCAATTAAAGCTGAGAGTGGAGTCTAGGGCTTGTGAGGATATCCAGACTACTCACGAATCTTTTTTTTAAACTTCGCCCCACACTAGGATTTTTATCCTGTGTCGTGGGTGCAATTACAAATATAAAATCTTACATGCACATAGACCCAGACCGAAACAATTTTTTTAGGTCATACAAATTCTGTCCCGTGCGGGCATCGAAACCCAGACCCGTTGCGTAGTAGACGAATACTTGACTGCTGTGCCAAACGTGTTGTCTTAGTTTCGTGCGTGTTGCCAATGATGACATGTGGTGATAACACGCCCGCCGGGACTAACGCAGATCCTAACTGCACTATCTAGAACCGGACCGGTTTTCACCTCAAGCGCGCGGCGACCCGATTACGCTAGAACACATCGGGCATTCGCCAATAAACAATAATCTTCGAATAGCTTAAGAACCTGGTATTGTACCAGGTTCCTAAGCTGTTCGAAGATTATTGTCACGCGTGACTTGTATATATAAACTCATTTGCAAAAAAAAAACGGGCACCTAAGCAATGAACCATTTCAAATGTTAATATTGCTTTGTTTGATAATTATAAGTAGTTTTATCCGCACAATTTGGTAATTTAACAAGAAAATAATCATTTTCATCAGTATTTCATAAAATTTTGATACAATTTATGGGAAATAATGCTAAACCTCGCTAGTAGTGTATGTTCGCTAGTAGTGCATATGCTCATGAAGGAAAAATAAAAAAGTTTGTTTGTTTGTTTTTCTTTAATATAGTAAAAGCAGATAAATGTTTTGTATCGAGTGTAACCCCGTCTAGCTAAAATAACAGCTTGAATTTGTCTGGTTATGCTAGCGAGTATATCCCGGATACTTGCTTGCGGAATACGTTCCCACTCCGCAGTAATCACATTCTTCAGCTCTCTGATGGTCTGCGCCAATTACTCTTCTCACACGCCGTTTCAGAACGTCCCAGACATGCTCTATGGGATTGAGGTCGGGACTTCGTGTTGGCCAATCCAAACGACGAATGCCGACCTCTTACACATACGCTTTAACATCGCGAGATCGGTGCGCGCGAGCATTGTCGTCCATAAAAATCGAGTCTTCACCTAGAACGGCCAATATGGGTTGTGCATGAGGAATTAGAACTTCCGTTATGTATCGATGCTCAGTCAGTGAACCGTTTTCAATGAGGACTAACTCTGTACGATCCATTGAATTTATTTCTGCCCAAAACATAACAGAGCCCCCACCATAAGGTGTGATTTATTAGCCTCCTAGCCACGAAGTATTGGTTGTAACCCTCTTCATGCAGCGCTATAATTTTGGTAGCTTTTACCACTTTATCTACCATTTTAGATACAACCAAACAGCAATAAATAAAGCTTTGACAGTCAAGGATATGAAATTAATCGATAAAAATTGAATAAAAGTTATGAAATTTGATGTTAACTTCTGGAATTTCGCCCCAAAAATTTAATATAAAAAGGGGTTTCCTGCAAAAATGAGCATCAAATGAAAATTTGAATTTAGAACGTACTTTTTTAAGTACCATGGGATTTATAAAACCGGCCAGTAACGTGTACAAATGATTGAAACCTTTTTTGTATTGTATCTTTTTAAAGATTAATCAAAATCACTCGTGTTTTTTGCAAATGAGTGTAAATAATATAACTAGTACCTAATATACAGTCCACTTTTAATTAATAACTGAGTAAATCTTCCTAATAATTGAGTTAGGACATTATCCGCAACACATGTGTCATCGCAACCAGGTCACTTCATAATTATATGTCATATACGTCCCCACTGAGGGGCACGAGGCTGCCTTTATCGATCGATCGATTAGGGCGATTAGGCCTTAGCCAACTAAATCTTTAAATTTCTTCGCTGGTTGCCTCACAATGTTTCTTCATCGTAGGAGCGTCAGATAAATTTGGAAAACAATAAACAAATTAGTACACGACAGGATGGATACCAGGTCTCTCGAATCACTTCGTAGAGCAGTGCCAAGACCACAGAACCACTAACGCTTCAACTTCAAATTGTCCTAAAAATTGTAATAAACGGACAGCAAAAATTGTGCTATAGGAAAAGTAAAGTCTACAAATAATGTTCGTGTAGTGGTAAATGGAACTTCGAGTCCAGTGAGTTTAACTTTAATTTATTATTACCTACATCTAGTCACCACTACCCTGGTAGCCCCAAATACCGAACAGGAATTTCAAGACGCATACTCGTATGATGCACAATCACGTCGTGATCGCCAGTGAAGTGGTTAACGGAAGGAAAGTAAATAAATAAAAGTTTGATTCACTGGACACGAAGTCGTATATTATTATTTAAATAAATAAATATAAATATGTAGATAAATAATATTTGGATGGGTATTGGAATATAGAAAATTCCTACATACGTCCTAGAACCGATTAATGAACGGTCGCAGAAGTGGGACTGGTTGTGGAGTACTTTTGTCTGGAACGTTTTTCTCAACCTATTTTCCCCGGTTAAGTTTTACCTTGACCGCCATTCGACATTCCGCAGTTCTCCACAGTGGAGCTCAAGGAAAATATTCTATTCCAAGTATAGCTTCAAATGCTTTGATCTAAACGCTCGCGTAAACACTCGCCCGCGTCGACGCCATAAACATCAAATATTTATTTTAATTCGCAACTTTTTGCTATATTTACATTGCAATGTTTTTACAAGTTCGAGTATCATATTTTTTACTAGTATTCGGAATTTCGATCTACATTATCAAACCAGTGACAAAGGAGCTTTACTAAATGTATCGATGAAGATGTCTTCTCCCGTCTATGTGATTGAAGTTACTTAATAAATAAATAAATATATTTTTCTTACACTTACAACAATTAGCTTAGTCCAATGGATCTACAGTAATGGATAGTCATACATAATATATAAGTATATTTGGATAGAATTGGATATTAACAGCCATAACTAAGGCGCAAATGCTCGCATTCATCACACAAATATCTGCCCTCACCTTGAATCGAACCAGGGACCTCAGAGTTGGCGATACATTAATACCCGTGTCCTAACCGCTCGGCTACGTTAGGCGTTAGGCTCGAGGGTCGGTGGGGTGTTAATAAGCAGAAGGTCGTTAGTATATATCAAGTTTTTAACGGAATATAATTTATTCAATAACATAGTTTTAAATACGGCTTTCGATCGCAATTGGTTTTGGACGAACGAACGAAAACTGCACATTTTATATAAATAGAAACGGTCTCATAGCATTGTGTTCTAAAGCTGTAGTATTTATGTAAACATAAAGTACAAATTGGTTTCAGACAAACCAAGGACTTGTAAAACGATTCTATCGTCGCGGAACATAAACGGTCTGTAAAAACTTTGCATTCACAACATTCCAATTTTTTTTGACATTTTGATTTAAGCGTTATTTAAATCTGGAAACAACAATAACCTTTGAAATTATATGTTGAAGTTTGTCTCACGCTATATACTACGGATAATTCTATTTTGAAAAGAGGTGATAAATAATATGACCTGATTTTTTGCCTGTTCTTCACTGAATGGTTCTCTCAGGTATAAAGTTTATGTCCTTAAATTTTATATTTGTTTGATGTGAATAAGTGCTTGTAAAGCCCCATGTTGAATAAAGATTATTTTAATTTTTATTTTCATACGTGTAAATTTCAATTGAAAAATGCGTTGTAACTGCAGTGTTCGAACTTGGCACTTTCAGATTAGAGGAGAGGTGCCGAAATCAGTCACGGATTCTATTGTATATTATTGTTTTATTTATATTCCATTCTCATATAGAATAACATTAAATTGTCAAAACTGAAATACTGACTGATTTAGAAAAATACTTATATGAGTTAACCGAAGTGTCCTCAAACTTTGTTTAATAAATAATACATACATTTCATTCATGTTTATACCAACTGTTTCGTTGTATTTTACAAAGAGTTCGTCTACAAGGTTATTTAAAACAATAGTTATGTGGTCACTATTTTTATGTGGTAAGATTTCCATTTTTTGTTACTAGTTATTTAACATTGGTTTCAGTGAATGTAATAAAATTTAATAATAATTTCGCTTTTAGTTATTTTAATAGAAGTCACATAAAAGAGCTAAGCCTTAACTTGTCAGGTTAGCCACAGAGACATACGTATGTCTTACTGTGATTACAACGCGCGTGCGGGGAGAGTGGCCGAATAGCACCGCGCGTGATACAAATCTATATAGCCGTGTTTTATACAATATAAGAAGCAGGAAATTTTCAATTAAATCAATAAGATTCTCTGATTTGTCTACTACCTGCTTTTGTGACTTACTGGTTGAGGTATTTATATAGAACCTGAACTACTCGTAGAAGCACGAGATACGAGGTTACCATTTCATATGCAAGTGGTAATTAAGGAAGACTTTTTTCAGAATTACCACAGGACGTTTAAAAATCCTGTAAATCTTACAAGAGACAAAATAAATTCAATACAGTTCCCGGGTACAGTCAGTTATATATATGTATAAATAAACATAATTATATTCGATGATAGAATTCCTTGTCATTTGATCCGTTTTCACCCATTATCCTTTAAAGTAATTCCTATGTGTTTTGGCGTAATAAGTTTTCTTCCCGCCGCCGCCACGCCACCCTCACCGCCCCCGTTATAAAAGCTCCTGAATATAAAGGAAAAATAACTCCTTTGTTTCACATTGTGCAAAAGCCCCCAGGGCGGAACCAACGGTAGATGTTTTCGGTTAACTATCAATATTATTACTATATCTGGTTTTGTAATATATATGTATATATACACACACGATTAATTTATTTTATTTAAATCATTATAGTTATATCATATATATCGCCGCGGGGTCTGAAGGCGACTAAATTTAAATATAGATTCTAATTTTTATTGTAAATTTCAATTTCTAAAACGTTATTAGGATTTTTAAGCAAGATTATAGGTAATTTATTTTGTTACGTTATTGTAAAGTTTTAATTTTGGTGTCTTGTTTTGATTCTATTTTGCAAGTATTTTGATGCAAGTCATCCGTCGCCGCACAATTTGGAGGTGACTTAATTTAATTATTTGTTGATTAATTATTTTGATTATAAATATCACTTTCTTATGTTGCCGTTAAAATTTAATTTTAATACTTGTTTTGATTTGATTCTGCGAGTAATTATGTTTTTAATTATTTAAAAATGCTTTGATTGCTTTAGGTTTTATGAATTTATTTATTGAATTTGAGTTACACTGTTATCGTAATTTTTAGAAAGATTGATATTATAAAAATATCTAGGCGCCATCTGCTTCCGTTATGGCGGCAGCTTTGAGTTGTTGGCAACATGGTCGCATGGAGCTTTTAAAATGGTTATTCAGAACCAATTCTGTTCCGGACTGTGAAGGAGAAAGCTTGTAAGTGTTGAACCTTTGTATAATTTTTGTCCTTTTCCAAATTAATCGGTGCCTTTACTAATATTACGATAGTTATTCAAATTGAAAGTAATCTGTTCAGAAGTAATGTTGCAAGTTTCTTATTTGAAATTATAAGAGTTTGTAAAATTATTCCTAGTTGAATTGAAAATATGCTAATAGTGTTAAGAAGTTTTTGAGAAGAAGTGGAACTACAGCTGAAACCTGCATATATGACTTATCGGGTCTATTGAATTGAATTTATGATTGCTAGAAGTCTTTGGTAATAGTAACTCAGGAGACAACCTTTCTTGCCCATAAAAGTTTCATTATAGGATACAGGTGGAGATAAGGGTAGGAGACCTATGAAAGTAAGGATGGATTGCGTGAAGATGTGAAACAGTGCGGACATGATCCCATATATCCCATACATATTATAAGTGAGAAAAATTGTATGGATGGCTTTTACACATAACAACTACCGAATGGATTTTAATATAACTTTACAATAATATAACTTGTAGACATGCTACAAGAAATGCTACTAATCCTGTGTAGACGAAGTCGCGGGCACTAAGCTTGTGTATGATAAAAATATTTTGGCAGTTAATTAAATAAATATTGTCTTTCATTATGGTTTTCTAGGTATAGTCTTGGACAAAAATAGTGCCATTAATAGAAATATTGAGGATTTTGTTTTCGGTAAAGGCATTTTACATCATGTAAATTATATAGTTTATAACTGATGCTATACGAGTATGTACCTATATTGTAATAATCTGATAACTGACTACCAAGTTCAGATATGCACAGACCAACCACAATGCTTACAACAACAAGAAAACTTACAACTCTATTGTATCAGTACAATGGGTTGAATAAGCTAACACACCATATCAGCATTTTGTGTTAGCTTATTCAAGTGTTTCGTCCTCTCATTTTTACTCGCACTAACAATAATTATTTTGTTACCTATAACATCGGCGCATAACGAAATGAAAACGCTGATAAGTTGCTGTATTATTCTAGTAATCTTATTTCTATTCCTCGAGATGGAATACAATAACTGTGTGATTTAGTCCAGAGGCGAGTCTGATATCTTGGCTTTTATCTTGTGGCTCACAACGACTGATTTTCGAATAGCCAATAAAGAAAATGTGACTTTATTAGAATCAAGCGGCGCTTTTGTTCCAAGATAAATTAAAATTATATTTATTTGTAAGGATTTTTTCTTCACGTTTGATGATCAATAAAAATATTCTTTAGCCCAGATTTTTTTTCCTTTTTATATGAAACTTTTCATACTAACATTTATCTTATTTGTTTATAGCCAAATTTTATAAAACTTTTAAACAACATGTGTTTATTAAACATTTAAGTAACTTATAATTTATATTTGAAGATAAACATTTGTTTTTCAAAAGTTTCACTCAATATAGTAAAAAAATCTGAGGAGAAAATTATTTTAGGAAAAATATTTTGTTTTTGTTTCCTTTTTACATCTTAAATAAACGAATTGTGTGATTTAGTAGTGATCAGATAAAATAAAAGAATTGCAAATATAAATAGTTTCTAAAAATCAGAACCGATCGTGAAATCTGCATTTTATACATAATGTATGGAATTTCATGATTAGTATTGTTAATCTATGAAATGTGTTGTACAAATCTTTGGAACAAGCTTCAAAAAATCATTAAGTACTCGAAAAATTCGTCGTTATTTTAAAGGTCTCCGTAGTGAAACCGTCATGAGAATTGGTTTACTATCTATTCCTTTTTTTTTATACTACAACGGTAGCAAAAAGGCTTACGGCCTGCCTGATGGTAAGCAGTCACCGTCGCCTATGGACGCTTGCAACACTAGGGGCATCACAAACGCTTAGCCGACCTTTTTAAAAACGTATTTACTCCCATTTTGAAGAACCCCATACTGTAATCCCACGGGAAAGCCTCAGCAGGGAGCTCGTTCCACAATCGGAGAGTGCGCGGAAGGAAATTTCGTTGAAACCGCACTGTGCGTGACCATTTAGGCTCCAGCATGTGAGGATGAACACCCTGCCGATGGCGAGCGGTGCGATGGTAGAATGTGGCCGTGGGCATCATGTCGAACAATTCTTTGGAACACAACCCGTTGTATAAGCGATAGAACACACACAAAGAGGCTCTCCTCAGGCTTAAGGGCTCAATACCGTATGTGAGTATGGGATCGTCACCGATACGCTCAGCGCGTCTTTGGACCGAATCAAAAGGATCAGGTTGGTATCGAGGTGCTCCCGCCCCACAGGTGACAGCAGTACTCCATATGGGCCTGACTTGCGATTTGTATAATAGCAGTCGTTGCCTCGGAAGGAAGTACCGCTTAGCTCTGTTAAGCACACCTAGCTTTTTAGAAGCCAACTTGACCTTAACACCGAGGATTCCAATACTCTTCGAGATGTTCAAGGTTATGTTCTAGAATTGTGGGGCTACAGTGCATGGGGCTTTTTTAGCGGTGAATGCACAAACTTGTGTCTTAGAGGAGTTAAATCGGACTAAATTGTCCTGCCCCCAATCGGAGACTCTGGTTAGTGTACTCTCGATTTCAGACACAAGTTGTTCACGACTTTCCTCCACAATGGAACGAGGGGTATTTGCACGGCCCGTGTAAACAGCATCTCCAGTGCTGTCGTCCGCATAGCAATGGATGCCGCCAAGCGACAGCATATCATTGATATGCAGCAGAAACAGTGTTGGAGATAGCACAGAGCCTTGTGGTACGCTAGCATTTATTATCCGAGTTTCAGAGCAGCTGCCGTCAACTACGGCTCTTATGCTCCTCCCGGATAAAAAGCTAGCAATCCATTTGCATAGCCCTTAGGGGAGTCCGTAAGATGGCAACTTCGATAGAAGACCCCGGTGCCAGACCCGATCGAACGCCTTCGCTATATCCAGGCTAACTGCTAATGCCTCACCTCGACTCTCAATGGCAGATGCCCAACGGTGTGTGAGATACACTAGAAGATCACCAGTCGAGCGACCGTGGCGAAAGCCGTATTGGCGGTCGCTGATCGTATCGTGTTCTTCTAGGTATCTAAGGAGCTTAGTGTTGATCACACGCTCCATCACCTTTGAGAGAAGGGAGGTTATAGCAATAGGCCTGTAATTCGATGGGTCTGATCTATCGCCCTTTTTGGGCACCGGGTGTACATTTGTCGTCTTCCATGAAGACGGAACCTGCCCTAAGTGGTAGGAAAGCGTGAAAAGCCGCATTAGTACAGGACACAACTCTGGAGCGCACTGTTTTAACACCACTCCCGGTATACCGTCTGGCCCACTCAATTTCTGAACGTCGAGAGAAAGTAGCTCCCGCCGGACTTCCTTTTGTGTTATCCGGATTTCCGGCATGGAGTAACCACACCGTGGGATGGTAGGTGGCGTGGCGTTCCCATCGTCGATCATAGTCGAGTTTGAGGCAAAGAGTTTACCCAAGAGATCGGCTTTCTCTTTAGCGCTATGGGCCAAGTTGTTACTGGCATTTCGGAGTGGTGGTAAGGACGACCGATAAAAGTTTCCCTCGGCAGCTTTGGCCAGCGACCAGAAAGCACGACTACCCGAAGGGTCAAATTCAAATTCAAATTCAAAATCATTTATTCAGTCTGGGCTGTTACAAGCACTTGTGAATGTCGAAAAGCTACGCCATCGGTTCGCAAATCTACGGCGGGAGACCTTGTACTGAGAAGAACCGGCAAGAAACTCAGCAAGGGCTGTTTTTTTTTCCCTGTATTAAATAGATACAGAGTCGTCAATTTGGAAAATGACTTCAATATTGATAATTCATGAAGTCACTTTCCATTACATAATATAATTAATAAAAATTTATTTTGAAAACATGCCTATATTAGCTTGCTAGGGTAGCTTGCTAGCCGCTCGCCAATTCAGCCGACGAAGTCGAATTTCACTCTGGCAATAATCTTCTTACTGGCTCTCGAGGCTGCATTGTACTTACGCTTCACATCAGTTGCATTGGGGTCATGTGTTCTACGAGCCGTAGTCCAAGCCTGCTTAAGAAACAAAGCTTCCTTACAAGACCGAATAAACCACGGTCGTTTTTTTGCCCCCGCAGTTACTAGTGCGTTAGGAATAAAATACTCCATACCCACTAGGATCGTCCCAGAGACAGCGGCTGCGCAGATGTCAGGATCATCTGATGTGAAGCAGAGTTGCCTTCACAGGTACGATGCATAGAATTCTCGCAATCCATCCCAATCTGCTGACCTGTATTGCCACATACGACGCAAACAAGATGGCCTAGGTGGATTTGATCGCGCGCATGCGACTTTGGTCCGGACGAGATACTGGTCGGAAGAGCCGAGAGGTGCATCCACTGAGACAGAATATCCTTCCGGACGTGTGGTCAGCAGAAGATCCAGCAAAGAGCTTGTATGGTTCTGAAAGTCTGGTATTCTTGTAGAATACCAGACAATAAGAAGAATTTGCCAGTTGCGAGAAATCATAGGCCAGAGAAAATTCGTGAGCACACCTTCTTGCGTAGTCAGTGGACCGAGAACTGAGCCATTCTACATGATGGGCATTAAAGTCCCTAAAATGACCAACTCTGCGGATGGGTATTGCTTAACCACTTTTTCAGTCGTCAATGTAAGGTGCTCGAATAATCGAGTTGTGTCCGCGTCACCGCTGTGGGACCTATATAGGCACGCATAAACGCGGGTGTGGCCCCCGCAGTCCACACGTACCCACAATATGGATAGGTCCCTGTCTTCTAAATGAAATAGGCGGCGGTAGCAGATATCCTCCCGGGCATACATGCATACGCCGACACTTCTGCGAAATGAGTGCTCGAGTACGTAGCCGGGATACATAAGGTATGACGTATCGGCCGGGGGAGATATCTGTGTCTCCGTTAAAAATGAAAGGGTCGGCTGCGCTGTCTCAAGATGTTGGTGACCGGCGTTGAGGTTTGCGTGAATACCCCTAATATTACAAAAGTTAACCTGCGTGGAAAGGGGTGTCGCTGTGAGTGTTCTCCCTTTATTATTTTTTAAATTCATTTGTACGGTTTCGAGTAGGTGTGGAGGCTTCGCTGTGCCGAAAGCTAAAGGGACAAATATATGTAGCCAAATCAGGCGGTGACCAACGCGGGTGTTGCGGTTTGTCGATGCAGCGTACGGAAGGGCCCCCGGTCCCCCCTGTGGCAACAGCCGGGTTCCACTCCGGTCTCCTTCTCCGGCATGACTGCAACCACATAAATTTTTCACAGGCTGACAGTTCAGCCTCCCAATGGCGTTCGAGCGACAGCAGCCGAATTTATCCGAGCGCTCTCGCGCTCAGAGGCTTCGTAGCGACTTCATTTCTCATTTACTAGTGCTGCATGGATCGGGGCTAAGCGATCTTTGTGCAGTTCCGGCTAGATGGAGAGCTCGGGGTTCGTTCGGTCTTGGGGTGTCACTAGTTGGTGGAGTTGTCGCTGAGGCTGGGTGAACTCCTTTCTTCTGAAGGGCGCCACCAGTACTAGGAATACTGGAAATTAAACAAAGGAATACCAGCAGATTTCTGTATTGTCCTCGTTTACATGCTTCTAAATGTTTATGTTTTAACAACTTTCATCTTATGTTAAGGTTACTTCTACAACAATATTTAATTTCTACTACAATGTTTATTCAATGACAAGGTTTATTCTATTATTCTTAAATTAATCCTACCTTAAACAGGTTAAGTTGAGTTACAACAAACTATATCCAAGTGTTCTTACTACAAACATTAGTTGATTTTACATTTAAGTAGGTTGGAGAAGGGCCCTTTCCGTTACCTAAGCCTTAATTACCGTTCTATTTAAGCTAGTTTCAACAATACACTCACAAAGCTTCATAAATGTTCTAAAACACAATAATGTTCAGTTGCACAATTGTCACCGACGTTTAGGTCTTCGTTGTCAGGTGGATGTAGTCAATACATAATGAGTCACTTACTAGAGAACGGAGCTACATTACCCAAGTAATGGTCACAATAGTGTGGGCCCTAGATCAAGCCTGGCATCCGCGTAAATCTGGGCGCCGGCGCGATAGTGGGAGAATCATACAGAAATCTGACTGGCAAAATTCTGATGTATATTTAAATTGAAATTTAGGAGCGGCAACCTGCAACAAATTACAATAACCCGTCACAGTTTGCCACTAGGTATTCTTGCTTAGCTAATATACAAGGAAGACAAATTACTAACCTGCCGCTCCTTTTAAGATGCGCTTACGGCGCACATTGCACGACGCGCATGGCGTCACCACGTAGTGGACACATTTTACGGTGTGTGGCTCCGGGACGGTTGCCTACAAAACACAAGCGGTGAAGACAATCCTGGCGAAAAACCATCACAAAACCACCATACGTACAACGAATTTCCTTAATTAATTCCTTCAGCGAACCAACTACCAAGAAGCCATCGCGGAAAAGAAAAAAGAAGGCATGGGGTATATCATCCAACGATATCGACCCAAATCCATAGACTAACAAAATCGGCTACTATCCAATGAGCCTACTTATTTTAAATTAATAAAACGAAGATACTCTGTCGTTGCCTGAAACGAAATATCAAACCCTCAATTCTTAAATTTTATTTTCTAAATAAAAAATGAATGTCGAATATTGTAAATGGTATGTAGTCGATGAAGCTGACCAAAAGATTATCTATTCTGCGTTCGCGGTGACAACACTATGGAATAGACAGCGGCGGCTGCGCTGCTCTCATTGGTCGGCGCGAATGAGGGAACGTCATACTGACAGCTACATAACAAACAATGAACCTATATTATTTACGAGTGTTTTTGATGAAAATCATACAATAATTTATGTTTTGAGTGTGGGAAATTAGTTAATTGCGAAGATAAAAACACTATGCATGTACCACAATAATAACATGAAAGATGATACGCCAAGTATTATGTGCAATTTGATAAAAACAAATCGTAAGTAAGTCAATATTTATTTTCGGATTTACTGCTTCTATTTTGATATTATATTTTAAGAAACGTACCCAAAGCGGGAAGACACTTTTGTTAGACAATATCCCCAACTATCAACTCATTTCTCAAATGATTTATAAAAAAAATCACTAGACGAAAATAACATGCAACACTAGTCGACGAGTGAACACATGTTTTTCAAATTACGCTCTATAGCTTTCTATTAAATATTTGTTGACTTCTATATTTTCGACTTATATTACCTGGAGTTCAAGAAATCATATGAGACTGCTAATCATATACCAGAGAAAACTGGAAAATAAAATCATGCAATGGCATTGTAACCTCGGCCACATTAACATTAAAGACTTACAAAAAATGTATAAAGGTGAGCTTATGTATGAAATTGATTTAGGTAATGGCAAAATTGAGGAATGCGAGACAAAGGAAAATTTACCAGATTACTATTTCCACATAATGTATCAATACATACTACAAAACCATTACAAATAGTTCATTGTGATGTCTGCGGTCCGTTTGAATCACTCGCTGAATCAAAATATTACGTAACGTTTATAGATGAATTTACCAGGTATTGTTGTATTTATTTTATAGCTAAGAAAAGAAAAGTTTTCGATAAATTTTAAGAGTACAAAAGCAATGTAGAAAAGTTTACCGATAAAAAAATAAAAAGTTTACAGACAGATAATGGAGGCGAATAGGTCAACAAAGAATTTGACAATTACCTATAATTAGAAGGAATCAATAGAAGGTTGCCTACACTTTATACTCCGCAACAGAATGGAGTAAGCGAGCGGAAAAATCGATCATTGATGAAAAAAGATGAGAATGAAACAGATGCTTAGTAATTGAAGCAAACATACCTAAGTGTCTATGGGCAGAGGCAGTATACACTGCAAACTATCTAATTAATAGGACTCCTTCATAAGCATTAAATGAAGAAATTCCATACCAAAAATGAGTAGGGAGAATACCATCAGGAAATCACCTTCATATTTTCGGGAGTATAGCTTACGTACTCAATAAGAAAAGAAAAAGAAAATTATCCGCAAGAACTATACTTGGTGTATTTCTGGGTTACGCTAAAAACGCCAAAGGATACCGTATATATATGCCTGAAAAGAAAACAGTAAATTAGCAGGGACGTAAAAATATTAGATAAAATGTATTACGAAAAGACAAAAACCTATGATGGTAGCAATGAACCGGAAGAACCGGAAAAATATAAACAAATAAGTGAAAAATATGAAAGACTAATAAAAAATCCAAATAAACAGATAGAAATCTCGATTGAAAAGAAGAAAAATAAGGAAAACATACCTATGTCTATTATAACACTAGATATTCCTTATACTATACCAGAAACCAGCGATGTCAGATTTGAAGGTGCATCACCAGAAAACAAAGATGATTTCGTCCATCGATCTAAAATTACTGCAGATCTTCCCATAGCGACTGAAAGGGCGAAAAGAAATAAAAAAACACCAGATTGAATGAATGAAATGAAGAGGAGATACAGATAAATGCCAATTTGTCTCTGAAATGGCTTATTTATCGGAAGATCAAAACGATGAAGATTAGAGCGATGCCTTTCGAAGTGAAATAAAATCGCATATTAAAAATGGAACATGGAAAATAGTACAGAAAAATATTTATCAATTTTAGATTTCATAGCGCGTTTCATCTTCATACATACATTTGTTTATAAAAATTATATCATTAACATAAAGTAATTCTGTATGATTATGCTTATTGGCTGTTCGATAATATTCTGTATAATAATATTTTACTTTAGGTTAGGTAAGTCAGTTAGCTCATTATTATTTGATTTTAAGTATAATGTTTTGTCAGTATATTTTAAAAAAATATTTGTTAATATGTAAGTATCTTACACCCCCGTCTTTCCAGTTTTTTATATCTCTCCGTCCGTAGGTTGTCTGGAAGAGATCGCTGTGAGCGATAAGACCGCCAATTGTACTAGTAATTTTAAGTGTATTTTGTTATTTTCTTCTCTCTGTTTTGTGGTGTATGTACAATAAAGTGTTATCTATCTATCTATCTAAAAATAAATGGAATGAAAGTCATAGACTATAAGATGGTTTTAAAAAAGAAAACTAATCCTGATGACATAATAACTAAGAAAGCTCGTCTTGTAGCAAAAGGGTTCTCACACCGGTAGAAAAGTTGAGCTCAATAAGAACAATTTTCGGTATGGCCATTGAAGAAGGTCTGCATCTAAACCAAATGGATGTAGTAACGGCATATCTGAATGGAAGCATCGAAGAGCAGATCTACATGAAAATGCCTGACTACATGAAAAAGTACGTTAGAGAGATACTCGTTTCTAAACTTGAGTCCGATGATTTAACTTTATACAATAAAGCGAGAGATGTACTTATAGACATGAAAAATGTAGAAGGAGAAAAAGTAATGTTGCTCCAAAAAGCTCTTTATGGCCTTAAGCAGGCAGGGAGGCAACGGTATATCAAACTGGATACCGAACTAAAGAGAATTGATTTTCAAGCTTCCAAAGCCGATCCTTGTACATATATACGAAAGGAGGAGTTAGAGCCATTATCGGTATCTACGTAGATGACATTTTACTTGCCTGCTCCTGCCAAAAGAAATTAAAAGAAACAAAAAGAATGTTGAGTGAAAAATTTGACATGAAATATCTTGGTGAGGCCAAAACTGATTCTAGGCATGGAAGTAGAGTTAAGAAAATGTAACATGGTTGAATGCAAAACGGCAGTGACACCTATGGAACCTGGTATCACATTAGAATAAAGAAGCGAAGAATTTGATCGGGATTTTAATGTTCTTAGCCGTAGCCACTAGGCCAGACATTGCTTTTGCCGTGAGCTATCTCTCACAATTTAATGACTGGTCTGACGAAACTCACTTCAAGAGTGCAAAGCGAGTCTTAAGATATTTAAAAGGAACCAAAGAGGTCGGATTACTTTTCCAAAAGACAGGAAATGATCTTATTGCTTTAGCAGACGCTGATTGGGGCTCATGTAAATTGAACCGTATGTCTGTCTGAGGATACATATTCAAATATGCTGGATCAGCTATTAGCTAGGCATGCAGGAAGCAAAGATGCATTGTCTTATCAACAGCCGAGGCAGAGTATGTGGCCTTGACCGAAACAGTAAAAGAAGCTGTCCACTTACAAAATTTATTTAAAGATCTGAACGTGAATCAAGTCAAGACCCTTATACTAAATGATAATCAGTCAGCGATAAAACTAACCCAAAATCCAATAGTGTCATCTAAGACCAAACACATGGATTTAAAAATTCACTACATTAGAGATTATGTCAAAGATGGAGTAGTACAAATCCAATATATGCCTGCGGAAGATATGTTAGCAGATATCCTTACAAAGGCGCTGCCTAGTCCAAGGTTGACTCGGTTAAGAAAAGACATGGGACTTCGATAGACACGTGAGCAGGAATGATGTATAGAGGTCGTAAAGCATGTTACTATCTCCATTGTCATTGGACTGTGTCGTTGCCTTGGTAATAAATATATTATTATTCAATATATAAAAAGTAAATGTGTTAGTTATGTTAAAATGTTATTTAAGAATTTAGAAGAAATATACTTCAGTTTGTTTTATAAACAACGGTTTCATTTCTTATCCACACAATGGCTTCATCAAGTTGTACCTCGTTGTTGGCGCTGTCATCGTGCACGATGCCAATACACAGGCGTGGTCAGCCTACAACAAGGGAATTTATTAATATGAATAGATATACACAAATTAACCTTACACAGAAATGATTACACTATGACAACACAAAGCTATGTAGGTCTTTAAGTCAAATTCTGTCTAAGGTAAGATTTATACAGTACGATACGATACAGTACGATACGATTCATTTTTAATTATCAAATAATGCTGGAATCACGTGCTGTCTGACGGTCCTTGTTCAGTCCACATGGCCGCCTAATTAACTTATCTGTCTCCATTCAGCTTCGACGCAGACACCTGACTTCGTTATTAAGTTATTATCTCGGTATTTGTAAATATGTGTATGTGCTGTGATTGTGTCAGGCCGTAGTATACATTAAAATATATTTTTCTCTTTTTATATTTACTAAAGTAATTACATCGCTTAACCAGATTATAATAGTGGATACGTTGATGTTTGCTGATGAAAGTGGAAGAAGCCAGAGAAGTGTGCCAGGATCGTAGCAAGTGGAGAGAGGTGGTCTCTGCCTACCCCATTGGGAACAAGGCGTGACATATATGTATGTATGTATGATGTTTGCTTGAATAGTTACCTGGTGCGCAGAGACAGTCATTTCAGTGTCTTGACGATTGCTGCGTATAAATATTTTTATTTCACATCAACTACTTGTTTAATACCACTATGATGTCTGATGGTAAACAGTCGTAGCTTATGGACGCCTGCGACACCGACTGGGAGCATTCACACATCATTTTCTAAAACTTCTTGTACCCATATACTCCATCCCTCGGGAAAAAAAAAAATTATTGTACGTAACAGCTGGAAATGTGGCGCTATGATGTAGATATTATCTTTCTTTCTTGTTGTTTTAGTTGTAAAATGAGTTTTTGGAGATATCAAAGAACATGGGTAAAATTTTAAATAAGAAATTTAAAATAGCATGAAAGACAATAAAATAGCATTTTTAAAATTAGATTCAAAGACAGTCAAATATAGACAAACAGAATATATAATGTTACAAGTCGCGGGGGGCATCAGGTCATCTGATATAAAATTACAATGTTGAAAGTTAACGAAACGAAAGCTCAAATGGCAGATTATTTATAAGAATAAATACGAATGTTTTTGTTATTTATTAGTACTAACTCACAGTAGATATTTTAAAAATATATATTTTTTTTTAAGGAAACTCCAAAAAGTATTTGTTTAAATTTAGAGCAATACTTTGGAATCGATCGATTCAGGTTGTATCTATTGATACTTTTCAATCGTCTAATTGCAAACTATGTAAAATAATAAATAAATATACAAAATATTAAAGAACCAATAACTGTAATACCCAACACATTTGCGGCTTAAATATCATAAAAATGTACACTCCTAATACGAAATATAATAAACTACTTCGAAAACATAGGAACAATACTTACTTTTATAACCCTATTGCAAGAACATTCGCTGATTCAAATTTAGGCGTGTTTCCTCTAGACATCATTAAAGACCTTTCTGTAATAACCCTCACATCCTTTTCATTAATATTGTTTTTTGAACTGTAAGATAGGAATGAATGGTGAAAGAGCCTAAAAAGTCAATTTAGATCATAAACAGACAATATGTTATTAGTTATTCATTGGATGTTAGCAAATAATTAAAAACCAAGACCACAGGATGGAAAATATTAAATCTAAAACAGCAATTATAACGAAATCTTCAGTACGTATTTACAAGTGTAGACAGACGATATAGATATTCGTAGTCAATACGTAGCTCAACCGTAGTACAAATAAACGTAGCATTAAACTTTCCGTAGAAGGAACAAAGTTTTTACTGTAGGCCTAGCACGTGCCGTAGACAATGGACATCGTTTTATTTATCTCTAGAGGAACGCGGCGAGACGTGGCGTCTACTCATTTTTAATAAAAGCCTATGCGCCTTAATAGATAGAAATAAGCTTTTTGTGGTTTTTTGTTATATACTTGACTATATTTCAAAATAAACTGCGCCATTTTTCGGTGTTGCTTATGATTGTATTACATTAAGATTACAACAGATTTCATAACTGAAGTGATAAAACTTTGTGGAATCAGTATTTTAAAATCACAATCTGTACCTATTGTGAGGGTTATCACTACATAGTATAAAACAAAGTTGCTATCCTCCGTCTGTCTTACTTATGTGATTGAGTGATTCTTAAGGAAGATTTGTATGCATAATATAGTAGAGAAACACTGATAAATTTAGAGGTTTGTAATATGATGTCGTAAATAAGCACGTAGCAAAACATGTTTGTATTGTCTAATGACAAAACATATGCATTTTTTTTTGCAGCATTGGCATCATTTAAATAATCATTGACTTTGTAATTACTCATTAGCGTCTTCTTAACATGTACCTAGAACTTATGAAAAGGTAATTCAGCTACACTATGTGGAATCTCGTTATCAAAATTTATACATTTTCCCATAAATTGGCCTCTAGTTTTTTGTAGCCTGTACGTTGGAACGGCAAGTTTATTTTTATTTCTTGTGTTTAAATTATGCATTTGAAAATTAGTATGAAATGTGTTACAATTTTTGTACACATAAATCAAATTTTCGTAAATATACTGACCCGCTAAAGTCATTATATTAATCTCTTTAAATAAATCTGTAAGAGAATCCTTTACTCGTAAATTATAAATAGCGCGGACTGCTCTTTTTTGAAGAACTAAAATACTTTCTATACTAGCAGCCGACCCCCATAATAGTAAACCATAGGACATAACATTGTGAAAATAACTGAAGTAAATTAATCTTGCCGTTTCAACATCTGTTAATTGTCTTATTTTTTTACAGCATATGCTGCAGAACTTAGTCTATTTGATAGGTTCTCTATATGTGAATCCCATTGCAAAGTCGGATCCAAAGTAATACCCAAGAATTTAGTGAATTCCACAAATTCTACCACTTCATTATTCATTTTAACAATAGTGTTTACTTTTCTTACATTTGGTAATGAAAATTTTATACATTTAGTTTTATTGAGGTTTAAAGATAAATTATTAATCCAGATAATCAGTGAACCAGTGCAATATTTTAGAAAGAGTACTATTTACAACGTGAATATTGCTGTTTCTTCTGTCAACCTTAAATATTAAAGAAGTATCATCTCTAAATAGTACAGTATTGCACAAAGTATCACTGAAGTGTGGGAGATCATTAATATATATTAAGAAAAACAAGGGTCCTAATATCGATCTCTGGGGCACGCCCATAACAATAGGAGTACCTGCAGACTCAGTCCCACCAACAACAACTTTCTGGCCTCTGCCGGACAAATAAGATTCGATTATTCTAGACGCTGCATCAGAGACACCATAATGCTTCAGCTCATATAATAAGGTCTGATGATCTACGCAGTCAAAAGCTTTCGATAGGTCACAAAAATACCAATCGCATCCTGATAGGATCGATCCGCATTAAAGATAGGCTTTAAATAGGTGGAGCGTGGCGATGGAAAAAATATATATTTTTGTTTGTGAAAATATGTATTAGTTTAATATAACAAAATAGTTTCGTAATTGTATTTTATATACATAAGTTTCTACATACTTAACATTGTTTATTATTTATATTATAAGCGGATCCCCCACACGTTACGTAAGGTTGCCGACCGTTGCCTATAAAAGCCGCTGCGGTTGGCTAGCGACTTACTTATCATCGGGCATTCGGAGCGGGTAGACCGGTCGTAGCGTTATTACGTGTCGCGTTGCGTAACGTTGCGTAATTCGTAAAGTAGGCGTTAGGCTGATTTTGTTCCTCTGTAAAATTATTTTGTTGCCAAATTTTTGTGTTTATAAGTGATTTGTTAAATTGTTTATTTTTTTAAGGAATTTCTCTTCTGATTCCTAAAATCAGAACTGGGATAAGCAACTCTTAGCCCACAATTACGAGGAACAAAGTCTTCTGCGTACTTTAGTGTTCATGTTTGTAATAATGGCTGGCGGATCCAGTCGGAGTGACCGTAGGTCGCGAAGTCGTTCCCGTGATAAGTCGCGGCACCGTTCACGTAGCCGTCACGAAGTGTCCACTAGGAACCGCCGATCGCGACGTCGGTCATATAGTAGGACGCGTAATGAAAATTTCACACCGTCAGAAAAAACGCCTAATCGTGATCGCCATCATCGTCGCTTGAACAGATCGCGGTCTTCAAGCAGGTCACATACCCCGGATTTGGCTATTCATTCCACATTGAATTCGATCGTGGACCGTCTTGCGTCGATCTTAGCAATATAAGTGAAGGTCAGGTTAGGCCGAGTCAGGAGAAGGTTAGAGCTTTGATTTTTTGAATTTCAGCTGAACCTCAAAATGTTAAGCAGGTAAGTCAGTTTATGGGCTTAGCCAGTTATTTTCGGGGGTACATACGACGTTCATAGGATGAACGCGTGAACCGGCAACGACACCCTCCACGGAAATTTAATATAAATGACTGCGTTTTTGTTATAAAGTTTTCGCGGAGCACAGGAAAACTTGATCCTGGCATGCGTGGCCCGTACAAAGTAGTCAGGATCCTGCCGAATGGTCGCTACGAGCTACGCTTGCTGAGCGGAGCCTACGGAAAGACTACGCAAGCTACAGCACAGCATATGGTGCCGTGGCGAGGGGAGTGGTGCCCAGAGACTTGTGCAGCGTTCTTCGAAGGTAAATATGACTGCACATGGGCGTTGTTAAGTGTGTCTTCCGCCCGTAGCGCTAAATAACTTTGGACGTTGTTAAGTGTGTCTTCCGTCCATGGGCGTTGTTAAGTGTGTCTTCCGCCCGTAGCGCTAAATAACTTTGGACGTTGTTAAGTGTGTCTTCCGTCCATGGGCGTTGTTAAGTGTGTCTTCCGCCGTAGCGCTAAATAACTTTGGACGTTGTTAAGTGTGTCTTCCGTCCATGGGCGTTGTTAAGTGTGTCTTCCGCCCGTAGCGCTAAATAAATTTGGACGTTGTTAAGTGTGTCTTCCGTCCATGGGCGTTGTTAAGTGTGTCTTCCGCCCGTAGCGCTAAATAACTTTGGACGTTGTTAAGTGTGTCTTCCGTCCATGGGCGTTGTTAAGTGTGTCTTCCGCCCGTAGCGCTAAATAAATTTGGACGTTGTTAAGTGTGTCTTCCGTCCATGGGCGTTGTTAAGTGTGTCTTCCGCCCGTAGCGCTAAATAAATTTGGACGTTGTTAAGTGTGTCTTCCGTCCATGGGCGTTGTTAAGTGTGTCTTCCGCCCGTAGCGCTAAATAACTTGGACGTTGTTAAGTGTGTCTTCCGTCCATGGGCGTTGTTAAGTGTGTCTTCCGCCCGTAGCGCTAGATAACGACGACGAGAGATGGAGGCGATGCGATCCCGACTCCATGCCTTGGAGAGGCGGGCGCTCGCCATGGACGCCCACCGGTCCGTGAGGGACCAGTCGTCAACATCACCTCGGTGCCCGAGCCGCGGGCACATGCCGCCATCATCTCGCCGCAGCGCCGCGTCGCTGTCAAGGCGATCGGACCGCGCGCACACGCCGCCGACTATGCGGCGCCCGACTACGCGGCGCTCCGTCTGCGCACCCGCTTCATCGGCGCCGTCTGGGCGCGCGACGACTGCGAGGCCGCTGGAGGCTCGCTGTGCGGTTACGACGCCTGCGCAGAGCCAGGGACCGTCGCACACGCCGCCGCACGTTCCTGTGACGCCGGTCGTGCCGTCAGAGGGCGCGCGCGACGACTGCGAGGCCGCTGGAGGCTCGCTGTACGGTTACGACGCCTGCGCAGAGCCAGGGACCGTCGCACACGCCGCCGCACGTTCCTGTGACGCCGGTCGTGCCGTCAGAGGGCGCGCGCGACGACTGCGAGGCCGCTGGAGGCTCGCTGTGCGGTTACGACGCCTGCGCAGAGCCAGGGACCGTCGCCACACGCCGCCGCACGTTCCTGTGGCGCCGGTCGTGCCGTCAGAGGGCGCGCGCGACGACTGCGAGGCCGCTGGAGGCTCGCTGTGCGGTTACGACGCCTGCGCAGAGCCAGGGACCGTCGCACACGCCGCCGCACGTTCCTGTGACGCCGGTCGTGCCGTCAGAGGGCGCGCGCGACGACTGCGAGGCCGCTGGAGGCTCGCTGTGCGGTTACGACGCCTGCGCAGAGCCAGGGACCGTCGCACACACCGCCGCACGTTCCTGTGACGCCGGTCGTGCCGTCAGAGGGCCCGCCCGAGACTGCGCCGGAGGTCGCCAACAGTGACGTTAGCGTCACAGCCACGGTAACCGAGCGTATAGTAGACGCGATACGCTCCATCAACAGCACGGTGAGATCCAACCAAATATTTTATATTTCTAGTTTCGATCCTAATTTGCATAACTTCGAAGATTGGTGTGAAGAAGTCGATCGTGCCAAGTCGATGAATAACTGGAACGGTTACGAATGTCTTTCCAGAATAGGCAACTGTCTAAAGGGGGACGCTCGAATGTGGATGACTGAGTGGGTGACAACCCCGAGGCTCGTGTCGAGGACGACACTATGTCAGGAGAGGCCGTATAAGCGGATACCCCCACACGTTACGTAAGGTTGCCGACCGTTGCCTATAAAAGCCGCTGCGGTTGGCTAGCGACTTACTTATCATCGGGCATTCGGAGCGGGTAGACCGGTCGTAGCGTTATTACGTGTCGCGTTGCGTAACGTTGCGTAATTCGTAAAGTAGGCGTTAGGCTGATTTTGTTCCTCTGTAAAATTATTTTGTTGCCAAATTTTTGTGTTTATAAGTGATTTGTTAAATTGTTTATTTTTTTAAGGAATTTCTCTTCTGATTCCTAAAAATATACATATTTCACTACTTATGATCAGTATTATTAATATCACATGTTATTGTCCTTATAGTATATATATTGCCGATTCTCTGCATCACTCAAAAGTTGACTGGTAGACGATAGCGTTGTCTCTTACGGAATTTTCGGCTGTATACTGATATACTGAAAGCATTAAATAAACAAATAAACATGAAACGCAGTTCGGATTTTCTCCCGTCAACACTTTTGGCAGTCCACAAATTGACGACAGTAAGGGCGCGTGCTGGAAAGAGTTGTGGCTCCAAGTTTTAATTCGGTTTCGTGACACGTCCTTTCTGATTTATTCAAACCAGCTTCAATCCAGTTGTACGTGCTCTGGCCTCGACTCTCAGTAAATTCCGATTTTATATACCACGGATCGCCAACTCAAAATGTTTCTTTCATATTTACATTGATGACTGATGAAGACGATGTTTGATTGATCACTTCCGTAGTCGAGTGGTTATTACACCGATACCAAGGTCTCTGTTGGTCCCGGGTTCAAGTCCCGGTGGGGGCAGATGTTTGCGTGCTGAATGCGAACACTTGTAGCTTATTCATGTTTGTTAATATATATTTCTTTGAAAAATATTGATGTATGTACAATATCTGTATGTCTATCCGTTACCCTAGATTTCTTAACGCAAGCCTTACAGAGCTTACTTGGCTAATTGGTGTAAGTGTAAGAAATATTTATTTATTATATATTGATTGTCACTTTAGTGAAAAATGGACCCCGCTTAATATGTACTTTTAATGTCAATTCCGATGATCAGTCAGTCTGATGTCAATCAGTCAATGAATATATACATTTTATTAAGTATCTTTGAATTTCGGATGGTTTGCCCTAGGGGAGGACGAACAGTACTCGCTGCAGACGGCTCCCTGTTTGGCACAGGATTCAATGCAGATTAATCCATTAATCAATTTCATCAATGTTTTTCGATAGCATGAGTGCACTGCGAGAAAATTAAGTTACCTCAGCTTTCATGGAGCCTCTTTACCTGCTGATAGTCTATAAATTAAGTTTATTACAGGTCCCTCGATCCCTGCGCAATTCTAATTTAAGAACAAAATTATCCAGAACGGTAATATACCTCGGAGTACCCCCAGAGACACATCTGTCGACATGGACAGCTCCACGTGCTTATTTAATAATAATGCTTGCTGGAGTTGGCGACATAATTGTTCGTGACCTGCTGTCACGAACAACGTCAGTGGGATATGTTCGAACTAGTTCTATTGGCACGCGTGCTCGCAGGGTTGCCACTAAGCAATTAATACGTTAATAATAAATAGTAATAACGTTATTGGCATAAACATATTGACATAATACGCTTAGACTCTGATTTTTAAACTAAGTATGTAAATAAATCTCCTTTTATAAATAAAGTTATATTTAAAATTTGTCTATAATATATTTCTGCAAATAATAACATATTTATTATATTCTGTATATATTATACATACATATTTCTTTATTATACATAGGTCACGAAACATTATATTTTGAGATTATTCTGTCTTAATACAATGTGCATGAATAATAAATATAGTAAAATAGAGTATGTATGCGAAAACTTGTGGCTTTTTTGTGTTTGTGTTTGTGCGTGTTTAGAGAATATTGTATGTAATTCTTTTGTGTCACGGTGTAGAAATTCCTTTGTAATTACAGGGTTTCGAAGAATACCAAACGAATTATACCAACCTCTCTTACTCATAAAGCTTAACTTAATCCAAGTTCAAATAAGTAATAATTTATTCATGCTCAACTGACGGCTCATCACTAATTCGCACTAGGGTTTTCGTGACAAAATCTCAATTCTTCATGTTTGAAAGAAGGCTACAATCTGCTCGTGATGTGGCAAAGCACATAGGGGATAAATAAATAAGTTTTTGTAGAAACCTTACGACAGTATTAAGAGCGTCATCTGAATTCGTTTTCAATAAACAAAATGACTGTCGACATGGTCGTTATGGCAAGAAGCCATGTAGATTGCGAAAACTTAATGTGTACTATAAATTTAAAATAAACCTTTAGAACACAGTGGTGTGCTAAAAAAAACGTAGGCGGCTTATATTTATAAGTCTTTGAAACTTTTTTTTTATTATATACAGTTACTATAAATTTACACTGTTAAAGATTATTAAAACAATAAAACGTCTTGATGTGACCCCTAGCTGCTACTGGTCAGATAGTAGTTAATAGATATTATAATTTTAGATTGTGAAACTTGTTTTAAAAGGTGGACGTATGTACAGGTGTGTTTAAAGGATTTAATAGTAATTTTGTCATTTTTATTTTAAAGTGAATGTGTTATTATTAATATTAATAGTTCTTTGGACACCTGTAAAGGTTTAAATTGGATATAATTATTCATTTTCACTATATAACTCTTAAAAAATATACAATTAACTAATTCAATTATATAAATAAATAAAATAAAGTAATATATTTGCAAATTTATGATTGACTGTCGGCATAAGTGACAACCCTAAACAGCGCGATCGTGACGTCACTGGATCACCGCCCCCGCGTGAACTGGGACGCGATGTGACGTCACCGCGATACTTTGCTGCCGAGGGAACTCCATGCCACCGCACCGCTACGGTCAACGGGTTACAGGCGTAACTAGAATGACGTCGTTCGAAGTTTAAATAATTATCTGTTTTATGTTATGTTTTTTTAATTGCAATTTTTTTTGGAAAGACCAAATGAATGTTATGCGATTTAATTATCATATAATAATTTAACGATAATTTTTGGAGGTTGAGACCATTTGATGCTACAGGCTGCCTTCTTGACCGTAAGTGGTTACAATCGCTAGTCCTACAGAAGTCTCGGTCCCAAAACAATCACAATTTACGATCCTGACTTGTGATTTACATATACACTTCTCATCAAAAAAATCGAAACACTTCCGTTTTCATTGTTTCTGTCCGAATTTAATACAAAAAAGAATTCATACGATGAAAAAAAAAACATAAATGTATAGCTGGCAGTTTGGCCATTACAGTAATAAGCGAAAATTCTAAATTCAAAATTAGAATTTCATTTGTTTATCTTATAAACGAAATGAATCACTGTTTTGAGACAAATGTGTGTTTAGGGTTGGAGTACATTTAGCGTTTAAAAACTAAAAATTGGCGCCTATCCTTAAACTTTTTGTTTTTTATTTCAATACTGTGACTTTGGGACGTCTGAAAAAAGGTTATTTTTCTAAAACGTATGGATACTTCGCCCACAGAAGCCGCCCAAGTTGTGGCATTGCTGGATTCTGGCCTTAGTCAGCGTGTTGTGGCTGCAAGACTGCATCTAAGCCTGTCATCTGTTCATAGAGTCTATAAACGTTATCAGGAGACTGGTTAGTTCACGCGCCGTTCAGGATCTCGAGGGAATCTTCAGGAATCGGGTCACTTCTGAGCGAGATGATCGATTTATTGTAACAACTTCTTTAAGAAATCGACGCCTTAACGCTTTTCAACTGCAGCAGCGGCTTCGTGTTGTACGAAGGGTGGCTGTAAGTGACTCTACAATTAGAAGAAGGTTGAAGGATCGTGGACTGGTACCGCATAAGCCAGCAAATGGGCCGAAATTAACTGCAGACCATCGAAGAGCGCGCCTTAACTTTGCACGTGAGCACCTAAATTGGTCATACCTACAGTGGGGCAAAGTTCTCTTTTCTGATGAGTGTAAAATTATGCTGTATGGTAACGACGGAAGGAACAAGGTCTACAGAAGAGACGGAGAACGCTATGCAGAATGCTGCATTGAAGAAAAGGTCAGCTATGGTGGCGGTTCGTGGACGGTTTGGGGAGGAATCAGCGCCGACGGTAAGACAGAGCTTGCTTTTGTGTCTGGGCCACGTCTGCCTGCACTAAACTGTCATCAGTACGTCGAAGAGTGTCTCGAGCCTCATGTGATGCCCTATGCACATTTTATTGGCAACGGCTTCATATTCATGCACGACAATGCTAGGGCTCACACCGCGGGCGTCGTACGAGATTATCTTAACGAAGTCGATATCTCTATTATGGAATGGCCAGCAAGAAGCCCGGACATGAATCCCATTGAACATCTGTGGGATGAATTAAAGAGACGAATTCGAGCAAGAGATCCTGCCCCAGAAACACTTAGCCAGCTGCAAGATGCAATCCAAGAGGAATGGGACAATATACCACAGCATGTGATCGTGACTCTCATCCGATCGATGAAGAACCGTATGGAAGCAGTAATTAGAGCTCGGGGAGGGAATACCAGTTATTAAATAAACGTTTTTTAGCTTTTTTTTTCATTTACGTGTGTTGTTTTATCCATTTCCTTTATACTCCATACGGAATAAAAATGACTCATTTAACAAAATACGAAACCTATGAAAAATTCATTTAAATTTAGAACATTAACATTAAGATTTGATAAGCTCATATTACTCACTATTAAACGACATTTAACATTTATTCCTAAATGTACACATTTTTCTGATAATCCTGACAAAACATAAACTTGCAAGGTGTTTCGATTTTTTTGATGAGAAGTGTATATGTACGAACACTCATATTTGCATGCATATATATACTCATATATGCATACATATATATACTCTTACTATGATCCAAACATACTTCCCTAGCTTCTTTAACTTTCATGCACGCTCGACGTGCATCACGGGTACCCTTGACTAGATTTGTAATTTATGAAGTTAAATCAAGCAGTGATGTCATTGCATATATTACCTCTCATAACTGTTTACAGCAATACAGACACTGCCGCTTTGCTGCAAAATTAGGTAAGACGGAAATACTCAAACAGACGACCCTGGTATAAATTATCTCACCCAAGTGTTGTACTCTTTTTGCAAAAAGCGATCACGACATCTTAAAATGTTGCTATAAACTATAAATAACTGTGATTTTATTCCTATTTATGCAATTCCACCGCATATATCTTCAAGTGCGATAAAGGTCAACAAAAGTACTAATGTTGCAAGTCTTTGACCTTTCGTAGAAAACGTTTCGAACGATGCAGAAATAGATACTGTTTGTAGTTTTATGCTGTGGTTATCGTATTTGAACTAAGCTAGGGCCCACACAGTTCATATCGGATATCAATAGCCCTTTTGAAAGGTCTGTTGACATCGTTGTGATATGAAACTGTAATGTCGCCTTGTTAGGGGAATTTTCTTGGAACCTCCCGAAGTATTTCTAGGTAATAGGGTATTTCTCTACAAAAAAAAAACTTAATGTATTTATTATATTATTGACTAGTTTAAGTAACTTTGATCTTATCTCAATATATTTTGTATGAAAGATAATGAGTCTAACCACATCGGTGGGCATTCATAATGTTTATGTTGTCGAGTGGTTAGTACACCGGTTTCAAGGCGTCGCCGTCTCTGAGGTCCCGGGTTCGAGTCCCGGTGGAGGAAGATGCTTGTGTGATGGATTTATACTTTAGTCGTGGTTGTTAATATATATTTCTATCATAAATATTTATATATATACAATATATGTATGTCTATCCGTTACCCTAGTTCCCATAACACAAGCCTTATAGAGCTTACTTTGAGCTAGGCTAATTGGTAATTGGTGTAAGAAATATTTATTATTATTTATCTATTATATTTGTTGTCGAACACAAACGATTTAATTGATTTAATTATTTGCATAATTAAATTTATTGTTCCAAGTTTCTCTGCGTGATGGTATCAGAAATATTGACATCCGTAGAAGAACCAAGGTCACCGACAAAGCCTGAAGAATAGCGATCCTTAACTGGCAGTGGGCGGGGCACTCATGGTGCAGGGCGCTCGCTGGACTGGCGGCCATTACATTAGTTTGTCCAAAAATCTGAATTAGTATGAGTCATCAAGTTTTATTTAATAACTTTAATTCATATTTTATTTATAACATATAAAAATAACTTAATAATGTGCCACAAAATACAATAAAATGTCTTAAAGTCAAAGTCAAAGTCAAAGTCAAAATATTTATTTCAAGTAGGCAATTAGATATGCTCTTTTGAATAGTCCAAATTTTTTTTTTCCCTACTACCCATTCGGACTTCTTTTAGTTATAGAGAAGAACGGGCGCAAGAAACTCTATAACTTTTACAGAAGCAACGACATTTACAAAAATATATATCGTTACCAAGTCATACAAAAGTAAACTTATAGGTACAAGTATATAATTACAAAGGTTCATGGCAATGCCTGGTGGAACTAAGAAACATTAAGTCCAAGCATTCATGTCTTTTATATAATCAGTAACCGTATAATAGGCTTTGCTAATAAGTACACTTTTAACAATGATTTTAAATTTATTTAGGCTTAATTGTACAATATTGCTTGGAACTTTGTTGTAAAAACGCACACAGTTACCTCTGAATGAATTATTAATTTTATGGAGTCTAGTGTGAGGCAAATGTAATTTATTCTTATTTCTAGTATTGAAGCTATGGACATCACTGTTTTTACTAAATAAATGAATGTTTTTATGGGTATATATTAGATTTTCATAAATATATTGAGACACAACTGTCATTATACCAGTGTCTTTAAATTTATCTCTTAAAGAGTCTTGCATTTTTAGATTATAAATTGCTCGAATGGCCCTCTTCTGCAGCACAAATATAGTTTGAATGTCGGCAGCATTTCCCCACAGCAAAATACCATACGACATTACACTATGAAAGTAACTAAAGTACACCAATCTAGCTGTTTCTACGTCAGTTAATTGGCGTATTCTCAAAACTGCAAATGCTGCAGTGCTGAGCCGTTTTGATAGTTTATCAATATGTGGGCCCCACTGAAGTTTGGAATCGAGAGTAATTCCTAAAAATACTGTGGTGTCCACGAGGTCCACATTTCTATCCTTTATAATTACTTCGGTTTTCACCTGTTTTACATTTGGCAATACAAATTTGATACATTTAGTTTTACTTTCATTTAGAAGCAAGTTATTAACGTTAAACCAGTGGACTACTTTAGAGATTGCATCGTTCACAGTGTCATTAATATTTTGTCTCCGTTTAATTTTGAATATAAGTGATGTATCATCTGCAAAGAGTACAATTTCGTGTTTATTATTAACATAAAAGGGAAGGTCATTTATATATATTAAAAATAAAAAGGGACCAAGAATTGAGCCCTGTGGGACGCCCATCTTAAGCAAAGATCCCTGAGATCTCGTACCATTAATATCGACTCTCTGAATCCTGTCACTCAAATATGAAATAAGAAGGTTCAAAGAAGAGCCTTTGAAACCATAATAACGTAATTTCTTAATCAGAGTTTCATGGAGAACACAATCAAATGCTTTGGATAAGTCGCAAAAGACACCCAAAGCATCGTGTGAATCCTCCCAGGCGTCAAATATCTTATTTAAAAGCTCTACACCTGCATCAGTTGTTGAGCGACCCCTACTAAAACCGAACTGATTATTATGCAGAAGATTATTAATACGAAAATAGCTTTGCATTTGGTCTAACATTATTTTCTCAAAAATTTTACTAAACGTTGGTAGCACTGAAATAGGTCTAAAGTTTGTGGGATCAAATGAGCTACCAGACTTAAACAAAGGAGTTATCTTGCTATGTTTCATTAAATCAGGAAAAACACCACCTTCAATAGAATCATTAAATATACAAGCTAGAATTGGAGCTATTATTTCAATTACTGATTCTGTGACAACTACGGAGTTTCCCCAAAGGTCCGCGGTTTTCTTTTTATTTAATGTTTTAAAAGTCTTAATTATATTAACCGATTCAATTTGTCGAAATTTAAAAAGAGTCTGACTATCCTTAACATTTTCTTTTAGGATGGATTCTGCTACAGTTGGGGAAGAGTTTAAAAAATTTGTTGATAAAATAGGAATATTGGTAAAAAAGGTTTCAAACTCTTTAGCTACCTCACTATCTGAAGTTATTCTTTTAGTTCCTATATTTAAACTGTAGTTACTGTCACGAAGTTTAACTCGTCCAGTTTCAGCGTTAATAATGCTCCAGGTCATTTTAATTTTATCAGCACTGTTTTTAATTTTCGAACTTAAAAAACTTGACTTTGCTTGGCGACAAACCATTTTAAACAATTTAGAGTATTTTTTTACATATTCATAAAATTCTACACTCGTGTTATAGTTACGTTCATTATAAAGTTCAAAAAGTCTTTTTCTACTTTTATATATTCCGGGTGTGGCCCACTCACTAAAAGTAACAACATCATTAATTGAAATCCTTTTTGGCACAAAGATATTATTGAATTCTTTGCAAAATAGATTAAAAAAATCATTGTAAAATTTATTTGGATTATTTGTGTATTTTAAGTAAGGTATTTTATCAAAAAGGTTACTTTTAAAATGTTCTAATCTATTTATAGTTTTAGGTATAACAGTGATGTCTCTCTTTGCCTCATGTTTACACTGATGTGGGACAGCGATTATTAGTCCACAGTGGTCAGAATCTAATTGATTGATAACTTGTTTAGATTTTAGAATAAGATCTGTATAAATATTGTCAATACATGTGGCAGAGTTAGCAGTTATTCTGGTTGGCTCAAGAAAAATATTTTTGAGATTGTATGATTGAAATAAGCTAATAATTTTAGTACATAAACTAGAATTTTCCAATAAATTAATATTAAAATCACCACATATAATCAAACTCTTGCCCAATTTACAAATCTTCCTTAAAACTTCATCCATGGTAGCCTCAAAGCATTCATATAATGCTGAAGGGGGCCTATAAATGCTTAATACAACAAGATGCTCCAGTTCCACACAAGCAATCTCAATCGTTCGTTCAACTGAGAGATTCACAACATCTCTGCGTTCTTTAAATTTAATTTTCTTTTTCAATAAAATTAAGGAGCCACCACGTATTGCATTTTCACGACAAAAAGAACTAGCTATTAGATGATTGTTAAAATTAAGCATGATCTGATAATTTTTAAGCCAATGCTCTGTTACACAAAATATATCTATATTATTACAATTTATAAATAATTCAATTTCTAAGTCCTTTCCTAACATTCCTTGAATGTTTTGATGCATTACTTTAATTACATTTTTACTATGTAGATTAGTACTAAGTGGACTCTTTAAATTTATTTCAGTATTACTAATGTTTTCTAAGCGAGAGGAATTCTCTTTTGTCTTAGAAATTAATTTAAAGAAATATCAATAATATTGTCAGTACAAGAATTACTGACAGTCAAATCTATAAAAGCACATTGCTCAATAGGAGCAGTTATTGTAGCCAAGTTCTTGGCTGTTACTGAAAAAAAATAAGATAGCGATACTGCTATTTGTCGCTTAAAATAATTACAAATATAATATTTATTTTTAGTCAAATAAAAATTACTAACTAGTCTGTTAGTGTCAATCATATGCAATTTTTTATTACTGTTGCATACAGTATTTAATGTCAAATTTAATTTATACCTATAACTATTTTCAACCTGTGACAAGTTGCTGCAATAAGGCAATGAGAACAATACAATATTGTGTATGTTAATGTTACAATTTAGATTATCTAATAACTTTAATAGGGTCCTTTTATTCAAATCACCTCTATTTCCTATGAGAAATATTAATGTTGTATCAGGTAAGTAATTTTGTAGTGTTGCTTTTTGCAATATTTCTATGAAAGAGGCACCTGGCATACAATTATTGACTACAGAATTACCCATATTACATAAAATTTGACCCATGTTTTTGCCAATTTCATCACTGAATAAAATTGTATTTTTTGAATAATGTGATTGTACTACTTCTGAAGGTATTGACTGAGAAGCTCTGTATTGTTGATTAGACTCATTTTGTACTAATGATTGTAATCCTATTATATCAGACTCAGGAGCAGTATGTGACTGTGTCGATACCTGTGTAACAAATTGAGTATCGACCTGCTGTTGTTTTTGACTTTGGATACCCAAGCACTTGCACAATTGTTTTTTTTCTAAAGATTCAAATCTATCAGAATTATAGTTACACATATCAATCATGTCATTGGCAGCCGTTATTTGGTAATTAAGCTGTTTTTGGGAATAGCTACTTAAACTGTTATACATTTCCCTAATTGAAAGTTCCAGGTTATCAATTTTTTCTTCTAATTTATTAATGTCTTTGGAATATGTATTGCTATTTTTAATTAACGTAGCTTATAACGTTATGGTGGGAGGTGGGGTTACAGCCAGTCAGTTCATGGGCCCGTACCCATTTCATTACCACAAAAGATAATAAACTGAATACATAAAGTGTATTTCTGATTGTTGTGAAATAATCGATGTTGTATTGTGTAATATTTTGCTTGTCGTTATTGGTGGTTTGGTAGAAACCAATTCAAAAAATACAGTGTTCCCCTTACCTTTTCATGTTTGCACAGATTCTCTGCATATCCTGGTGTTCGTAATCTAACATGGCACTTCCAATTAAGGCCTGACTTTCAGCGCCAAATTAAAAAGTGGCTCCTGGCTCCTGCTGACATGATTGAAAGGCAAACATTTCAGTATCGGCTGAAAATATTTTTCACTCTTTTTTGAGCGTGAGTGTGCCGGACGGACAACTTTCCTCTCTGGGAAATATATTGGGCACTTCTATTATTATTTATTATTATCTCATTTATTTTACTGTGTTACATAAGCATATATATATATAAAGTGGCATTGCTTTCTATTTGGCAAAAGTTACCGGTAGGTGACTTTTTGTGTATTTCTTGCAAATTTTCTTGCTTAGGGGTTGTCCATTAATCACGTGAGGCTTGAAAGGGGAGGGAGGGGTTTGATAAAAATCACGAAAAAAACACAAGGGGGGAGGGGGGTGTAGTAAGATATCACGTGTATTTATTTTTTCGTCAAACGCGCGATTTTTAAACAGTTGAGCAGCGCGGCGTATAGTGTTATCTTGACTTGCCACGATGACGAATAACAGATTTTTTCATGTTTTAATTATTTTTCTTTTTTAACATTGTTGCGGCAATAGGAATCCAAGCATAATTTATTCCTATACATATGTAATATTTATTTAAATAAATATTTTTTGATTCGCTATGACGACACTTTTAATGTTACCGGCTCCCCGCCTATTATCATGGTCCTTAAATAAATAAATAATAAATATTTGTTACACTTACACCAATTAGCCTAGCCCAAACTAAGCTCTATAAGGCTTGTGCAATGGGATCTAGGGTAACGGATAGACATACATATATTATACATACATAAATAATTTTTATTGAAATATATATCAACAACCATGACTAAGGTACAAATGCTCGCATTCATCACACAAACATCTGCCTCCACCGGTATTCGAACCCGGGACCTCAGAGATGGCGACACCTTGAAACCGGTGTATTATCCACTCGACTATGGAGGTCGTCATCCTTAATTTCGTTAAATCGTCCTTAATTTCAGAATAAAATAAAAGTATATTTTATACCTGTATTTAAAAAATATACATTTCTTTAGGTACTAAAAATATACGTGATGTTAGGAAGGGGGGTGGGGGTAGTCTTAAACCTCACTACGTATCACCAAGGGGGAGGGGGGCTTAAAAAATGCTAAAAAAACATCACGTGATTAATGGACGACCCCTTAGTCAATACATACTGTTACAATTAAAATGTACAAAATTTTACATGAATTTAATTACATTAATTTGGTATCTGTCATTATAAATATATAACATTATAAATAAATAATTATTAGCTGAGCTCAACGTAAAAATTGTAAGTCTTGTGTTATGGGATCTAGTATAAGGAACATATATACATAAATATACATATTTATTATAGAAATATATATTAAAAATCAAGACTAAGATGCAAAAGCTTGCATTCGTCACAAAAACAACTGCCCCACCGAGACTTGAACCCGGCACCTCATAGACGGCGACACCCTGAAACCTGTGTACTAACCACTCTGCTTCGAAGATCGTCTTGATATAATAAAATTTAAAGTTTTTAAATTAAATCATGATGCAAGTAAATAATTGAGTCCTCACGCTCTGTAAACAGTATCACTTCTAATTTCGTACAAGAACGGTTCTGAAAGTCCCCTCTGTTGGTCGATCGTAGTAATAGCAACGAACCACATTTCATCCCGTTTTCGAAACCATGCTTATTTGCTCTTAATAGTAGCGGTTTTCGTTTGGCTTACTGCACATGTAAAGCTTGTCCTTTGGTCTATTGTACACAAACAGACCAGACAATCACTCGATCCACAATGAGATTACCTCGATGACTTCTTTGAGAATAGTTTTTTGTTAGCTTTCGGACGTCGCCATAAGACAGAAAACTTCGTCAAATTCCAGTTTGACTTACTATATCATATAAAATTGATCTGTATTTATTGCGGGAGAAATTTAATTAAGTAAATAAATGCTGAGATGTATCACTTTAGGATGCACCCTTTGATGAAATCGTAATTGCAAAATTATTATGTATTTTTTATTTTGTCAGATACCGTAATTTGGAAATGTAATATCGTGACTTGGAATCCTGTTACAGATGGTATGGTATGGTTACAGATGGATGGTAGACATTACTCTTCGCAGCGTATGCGATGAAAGACATTTTATGGCTAATTTTTTTACACTTTCGGTTGGTTTTAATAAGAATTTCTGAAGATTTCTAAAGTAATCTAGTACTAAATATAGCCTATGTTACTCAGTGATAATGTAGCTTTCTAATGAAAAAAGAATTATTAAAATCGGTCTAGTACTTTTTGAGTTTATTCGTTACATACAAAAATACAAATCTTTCTTCTTTATAATATTAGTGTAGATTGGCGAGAGAATCCTTAATATTCAACGTCATTGAAGTAAAAAATAGGTATTCATGGCTGGATGGTTTAGTCAATTTTAACGAAGCCGAAGACACGTTGTGTAAAATATGTGTTGTACGAGTATTTCGAAAAACAAAGGGTATTCCCGGTGAACAAAAACTTGAAGCATTTAACAAGATTTTTGACTACTAGAAAAAAGCTACAGAGAGCTGCGCACAAAGAAAATCATAAGTTGGGGGTAGAATGCAAATACATAAATTACCCGTTATTAAAGTGGAATTGAGGGTGCATTTTGTACCAATTTTCTTATAAGTACTATTGGTACTGTAATTGTTACTATATACTATGAAGCCGATTTAAATGAAATTTGATACATAGATCGTCTAGAGCCTAAGAAAGGACTTAATGTGAAAGCTTTTAGTGTGAAAAAAGGGCTGTATAGTGTTGAAATAATAATTGAAAATTTTGTATGGCACGTCCTTTTTTAAGTAGCTTTTTAATCGAAATTTATTTTTTAGGCTTCTGATTAATTTTAATTGATTAAATATAAATAAATAAGATATTCAAAGTTTGAAAAAATGTATCTGTAACTGTTAATGGGGTAAAATTGGGAATGAAAGTTTTTATTTGAATAGGCTCAACAAACGATTAAATTATTTTGATGAAACTCTGAGAAGGTTATTAAAACATTTTTGCCACTCGAAATCCAGTAGCTTGCTAGAGCGTATGCACCGCTAAGGGCTACACCGCTTCTTTGTCTCTACTGAGGATCAGTTAGAGCTGATGGGGCTTCCAGGCTTTCGGCCGGGTGAAAGGCAGTGTTTACTTGGCTAGCTGGGTACAGTCCAATATAACCAGATATCGTATATCGATTGCGGTTTCCATCCGGTGGCAACTTCCCCTTGGTGAGCGGACCTCACAAGGAGAAGATGACTAATAGTTCTCCCCTTATGAGGATTAACTACCTTCCCCGAAGGAACAAATAAAATAATTTCATTGAGGCGCACAGTAAAAACGAGTTACGCCGTTCCTCGCTCCAATTGTAAGTTTGGTTAACATGACGCTATCTCTTTCCTTCCTATACATGCAAATAGGGAATATTTTTTGAAAGTTGCAATATTATAAGTCATTTATAGTAAAATATTTGTTTAAATGAAAATTTAAATGCTTTGAACTTTGTATCTTTTACAGGAATAAAAAAGAAAGAATTTTGATGTATCTTTTGTCTAATAGAAAGTAAAATTTTAAGATCATCATGAAACATTTCGTAGCAAGCGTATTTCTCTATTTGCAAACAAAAATCAAAATAATCATTATTTTACATAGACCTGTACAAGATATACCAAAATAGATACAAGCTTAACAAAATATACATACATATAATACTAATGCCTATTTCCCATGGGGGTAGGCAGCGACCACTGTTTTGCACTTGCTACGATTCACATATACTACCCTAACTTCCTCTACTTTCATGAATACTTTATGCACGCTCGTCGGTTGCGGGTACTCTTGACTTTCCTTCTCTAACAAAATATTATATATTATGGAGTGGTCAAATGATTTTCTAAGCTAATTCGCTAATTAGAAGGTAATAAATATGAAAAATTACCAGACTTGTATAATAGAGAAAATCTCATAGTAACAGTGAGAGCGATAATATTACAATGTGAGCTATAAGAAACTTCTTTACGACGTTCAAGATGGCGGACATATCGGAATTGAAGAACTTGGACAGGTGATATTTTTGAAAGTTTGATTTACGTGCATGTAATAAAAACAGGTTTTAGGTGTTTAAAAAAGTCCAAGTGCAAATCGGATTAGTCCACGAAAGTATCGTACCATTACTTATACAACACTAGACTATGTTATAACTTTTTTTATTTTTTTTTATTAATTCTGTTCCGGTGTCTAAAAGTGAATATACAAATAGATATTCTGTTAGTGTTTGAAGTATCTATTAATGTGTGAAGTGACAAGAAAGGATTGAGTGAGAAATGATTGTATCTGAGGAATTATGAAAGTAGCCCCTATTGTTGATAAATCGAGAGAAAGGAGTCTTTCCTGGTATGGTCACGTATTAAGAAGAGGGATTGATCATATTACTAGGAAAGCTATGGACATAAAATTGGATGGGCGTGAGGAAGACCGAAGAAACAATGGATGGACTGTATCAATGACAATATGTTAAAGAAGGGAGCGAGTGTCGAAATAGCGAGCAGTAAAAAATTGCTAATAAAAATTGGGAACAGGGCAAGAGAAAGAAGTTTTGAGGTATCTGCCTGTTTTCGTTATTAATACCGAGCAACCCCTCAAATTAATTTACAGAAATATATAATCTGTGAAAATTTCATCCGTCTAGTTTTCGTGGTTCATGAGATGTAACTTGATGATAAATAGACGGACGGACAGACAAACGAACAGCGGAGTCTTAGTAATAGAATTCCATTTTTTCCATTTCGAAACAGAATATAAACTGAATGTTCTAATAATAATTTACATACTAAACTAAACTTATCGCATACAACAATAACTCTGATCCACACCCATTTATTAAAATTGCGAAGCTCGTTGCGAGCAACCTAGAACGCGCTTAGTTAAGTAATAGGCAGAGGGAAGGTTTATATGAAACTTGCACAAAATAAAACGCGAGCCCTATTTACCTTTCGTCCCGCTAACCAGCATCCCCGCAAGGCCACCCCTCACCCCCGGTGTTTATTCAAGTAAAATATTTTAGAGATTATTTAGTAATGAGCAAGACGTTTATTGCGTTATCGATATCAAATTTCCGTGTAACAAGGTATTTTCTTACAACTGAGTATTGATGTAGCGGAGGGAGGCTCTAGGCCAAGTTCGTTTGCTTGAGTACCTCCATCTTACCTATTTCTGTCGCGCAATAACATTGTTTTTTTTTATTTAACTTTATATTCAAATATGACTTTATAGAAAGCTTTTAAATCATTCAAATTTTTTTCCTACCACATTCAAGAAGTATTTTTTAGCTGATATGAAAAATGGGCGCAAGTAACTTATCAGCTTTATCAAAGTAATAACAACATTTACAATAAATTATGTCGTTACCATACAACGTACATGTGTGTTTACAATTTATGCGGGAAAACAAATATTTACACGTTAGAATGTAATGTCATCATTTAAATAATCATTGACTTTGTAATAGCACTCACTCATTAGAGTCTTTTTAACATGTACCTTGAACTTATGAAAAGGCAATTCAGCTACACAATGTGGAATCTTTTTATATATATGCGTTCCAATGGGAAGTGTAAGATAGGCAGTGAAGTGTTCCGACCTCAACTCCGCCCAGCACACGCTGGCGGAGTGCCCCGCGTGGGCCTCCGAGCGCCGAGTCTTGGTCGCAGAGATCGGGCGAGATCTGTCTCCGCCGGCATTGACTGCGGCAATGCTGGTGGACGAGGGAGGTTGGAGGGATGTGGCCTTCTTCTGTGAAGCAGTGATGCTCCAAAAGGAGGCCGCCGAGCGGGGTCGGTAGATGGCCAATCTCGCTCGAAGAAGGCGGCGCCGGGCTCGGTAGCACAGCTGCGGCACCGCCGCGGGTCGCCGAGGAGGGCTCCCCTGTATCGGCAGGGGAGCGGAGGCTGGGGGTTCCCGGAAGTCGCTTCGCGTTCCCGGAGGCTCCCTAAATGCCTGAGGAAGGCCATCCCTGAGGTTTTTAGTGGGTAGGCCTCCCCCTTCTGGGGAGGAGAGCCCCACATAACCGTCGGCTCGCCAGCTCGACAGCCGGGGTATGCATCTTAATGCATTTTCCTCAAGGGAACAAAAAAAAAGGCGGTGAAGTGTTGGCAGTGTACGCGTACGCTATCGCTTCGGGTTGCGGACATGCTACGAATATCACAGTAAATTCATGTACTATACGCGACTGTAATCACTTACCATCAAATGGGCAGGCTACTTATTTCATCTAATATCATATATCTAATACCATATAATCAAATTATCGAATAAAAAAATGTTTTTATTATACAATTGCCTAATTTAAGTATTTTATCCTCTTTCCATTCCTTTTACAGTATTAAAAAGTAGCCCGTATCCAACTTAATCTGAAGACTGTCCAAAGTACATCAAATTTTGTTTAAATCCGATCTGTAGATTTAGCATAAAAGCGCGACAGACCGAGTACCTTTATAAGTACTTTCGTATTTATAAAGAATAAAAAAGAAATCTTTTATTCGACACAAACCCAATTTAATAAGGCAGTATACGGATGAGGGTAAAAAAAATGAAATGGACATGTAAATAAATATTTAAACAAGATAAAAAAGTACATACTAAAATATGTCAAAAAATCACACATAAATAAACATTATGTAGAATATATTACAAAAAATTGTAATTATGTATCAAAGACTTTACGAACAATATATGCCAGTCGATGTAACGTCTCCAAGTCCAGGTTCTTCTGCAATTTTCGTTACAGTATACATTATTAATATAAACGAATAATTAAATCTTTCCATATATATAATATTAGTATAGAAGTATTGATAGATTTAAACTTTTAATAATATTATACATTGTTTTAATGTAATTTTTAAAGACTGAAAATGATTTGCAATTTACATACGAGTAGGTTAATATAGCTTCAGTGATGTTACCATGCTATTCAGATCTTTCTGTTTCTATACATGCACTTATGTTATTGCTACATTTATATAAGCTAAACTAAAGAGTTAAGAGCTACCTTTATGATTAAAGTAATTACGAATAATACCTACATATAGCTAAATATAAAGAAAATTAACGACCTCCGTAGTCGAGTTGTTAGTACACTGGTGCTGAGGTGTCGCTATCTCTGAGTTCTAGGTTCGGGTCCCGACGGAGGCAGATGTTTACGTGATGAATGCGAGCATTTGTACCTTAGTCATGGTTGTAAATATATATTTCTATCAAACATATTTATATGTCCCTAGATCCCATATATATAGACCACAAGCCTTACAGATCTTACTTTGGGCTAGGCTAATTGGTGAACCCCTGCTATGGAACCTCGCATACGACGCGGTCCTTCGCACCAGCCTTCCTCGCGGCGTGAGTGTCGTCTGCTACGCTGACGACACTCTCGTCGTGACGACTGGGGCCGACTTCGGGCCGGTGCTCAGGCTTGCCGAGCTTGGGGTGGCATGTCTCGTGCGGGCGATCCGCCGGCTGGGCTTAGAAATAGCGCCTCACAAAACCGAGGCGCTATGGTTCCACGGCCTTCCGAGGCGCCGGGAACCACCCAGCTGGCGGATCCGGGTGGGTGACGCGGTGGTCCCGGTGGGGTCGTACATCAAGTACCTGGGCCTCACCCTGGACCGCCGCTGGAGCTTCGAGGAGCATTTCGTGCGGTTGGTCCGAGCCAAAAGGGCCAAAAGGGTGGCGGGTGCATTGCATCGCCTGCTGCCCAATCTCGGGGGACCGAGGGATGGAGTTCGCCGCCTGTACGAGAGCGTCGTGCGATCCATGGCCATTATCCGCTGCAGAGCTCTGCTACGGAGCCTGCAGCGGATAATGGCCATACGGATCGTACGAGGCTACCGTACAATCTCGTACGAGGCGGCGACGGTTCTGGGACGCTCCCCCCCATTCGACATCCTGGCCGACATGTACGCGGGGTGACGTATGCGTCGCGGCATGTCGACCGGGGGAGCGATGGGGGGAGCGCCCTGGAACCCGCGCACGAAGTGCCTAAGCGGGAGTGGCACCGACGGATTGTGGCGGCCTGGCGTGCGCAGCTCGAATTACGGATCTGCGTGCGCCAGCGGGCCGTCGGTGCCGTACTCCCGAACCTCGAAGCTTGGCTCCACGGGAAGGAGGAGGTCACCTACCGATTGACTCAGATACTCACCGGGCACGGCTGCTTCGGTGAGTATCTGTGTCGAATAGGACGGGAGGATCGACACATTGCCACCACTGTGCATCCGACCTCGACTCGGCCCAGCACGCGCTGGCGGAGTGCCCCGCGTGGTCCTCCGAGCGCCGAGTCTTGGTCGCAGAGATCGGGCGAGATCTGTCTCCGCCGGCATTGATTGCGGCAATGCTGGCGAACGAGGGAGGTTGGAGGGCTGTGGCCTCCTTCTGTGAAGCAGTGATGCTCCAGAAGGAGGCCGCCGAGCGGGGTCGGGAGATGGCCGATCCCGCTCGAAGAAGGCGGCGCCGGGCTCGGTAGCACAGCTGCGGCGCCGCCGCGGGTCGCCGGCGGGCGCGAGGAAGTCGCGACTGCTACGGCGACCCGGGATGGACCACGCCCATTCCGTGGCCGGGGGGCGTCGTCGGTGGAGGAGACCGGGGGAGGCAGTAGCCTCCCCCGAGGAGGGCTCCCCTCTAGATAGGGGAGCGGAGGCTGGGGGTTTCCGGAAGTGGCTTGATGTTCCCGGGGGCTCCCTACATGCCTGAGGAAGGCCATCCCTGAGGTTTTTAGTGGGTAGGCCTCCCCCTTCTGGGGAGGAGAGCCCCACATAACCGCCGGCTCGCCACAGCCGGGGTATGCAATTTAATGCATTTTCCTCAGGGAAACAAAAAAAAAAGGCTAATTGGTGAAAGTGTAGATATTAACATTTTTTTTATTTGTGTAAGGACAAATGTTTCAACTAATCTTAAACTGGCGAAATTGGTACCACAATTAAATGTAACAGCAAAAAAGCAATTAAATATGTAAATAAAACTTTGAAGGGACTTCGAATTATTTAACCATACAATAAATAAGGAAAATCTTTGTATTCGCTTGATTTGAGCTCATAAATTGATTGTCATTAAAAATTCACGGAACTCCAATCGCTCCATTAATTCACCAACAACGCGCCGCGCGTACGTTGAACGTCAAAACATTCACCAGAAACGTTTGAATAAAAATCAGGAACCGCGGAAAATAAGCATTCTGCTGAATAACATGAAATGAAGAACGTACAGAGCCGTACATTCATAAATTCAAATAATAATTTGAGTATGTTTCGAAAGGACTCAATTTTGTGCGGGATAATATACTCATAAGGAATTCATAAGGAAAAAAAAATAGTAAATAGGTTATTAAAGGCGGACTGACCAACGAAAAAAGCGTTTATCCTTGAGGAAGGACATATTCTCTTTTTATAGCTAAACTAGCTTTCTGCCCGCCGCTTCGCCCGCATGCATTTCGGGATTGGGTCTATAGAGGATTAAGGGTCATAGCTTATGCCCACGACTACATATGCGCGGAAGTCGGTTTATGGCGCGAAGGTTTTATCGCGCTTCCCGTGGGACTATCCGTTTTCAGAGATAAAAAAATACCGCAAAACCTTGCTCAGGAATCACTCTATCTATTGGTGAAAACCGCATGAAAATCTATCTAAAACTATGTTAGGGCGATTAGACATACATACTTTGTGCGCGGGAGCAGCATGAAGGGACATAAGCTTTTCACGACTGCCGCGCTTTACCAACTAAAGCAAAACGGTACATCTCTGCTACGCCTTTTTTTTTTTTTTTTTTTTTTTTTTTGTTTCCCTGAGGAAAATGCATTAAATTGCATACCCCGGCTATGGCGAGCCGGCGGTTATGTGGGGCTCTTTTCCCCGGAAGGACGACGCCCCCCGGCCGCGGAAGGGGCGTGGTCCATCCCGGGTCGCCGTAGCGGTCGCGACTTCCTCGCGCCCGCCGGCGACCCGCGGCTGTGCTACCGAGCCCGGCGCCGCCTCCTTCGAGCGGGATCGGCCATCTCCCGACCCCGCTCGGCGGCCTCCTTCTGGAGCATTACTGCTTCACAGAAGGAGGCCACAGCCCTCCAACCTCCCTCGTCCGCCAGCATTGCCGCAATCAATGCCGGCGGAGACAGATCTCGCCCGATCTCTGCGACCAAGACTCGGCGCTCGGAGGCCCACGCGGGGCACTCCGGGGCCGAGTCGAGGTCGGATGCACAGTGGTGGCAATGTGTCGATCCCTCCCGTCCTATTCGACACAGATACTCACCGAAGCAGCCGTGCCCGGTGAGTATCTGTGTCAATCGGTAGGTGACCTCCTCCTTCCCGTGGATGCAAGCTTCGAGGTGCGGGAGTACGGCACCGACGGCCCGCTGGCGCGCGCAGATCCGTAATTCGCGCTGCGCACGCCAGGCCGCCAATCTCTACTAGGCCTACTATGGAAATTCGATAATCTCTCTCGATCGAGCCCCCCTCATCTACCATATTATATACCACTTTTTACTACAATGGAGTACGCGTTCACTTCACATCACATCTTTCCTGAAGTTTTGGGTGCCTGGTACCTTTTTTTTTTAAGATAGAGCCTTCTTATCTCTATTCTATTACCTTCATATCCTGTTAATTTTACCGTTATGGGTAGAACAAGCCATGCTCCAAGGTGATGGTTTGTCGGATTCCCAGCCTCAGGGCATATTTGGCCGCTTTAAACATCCGGCCCTGTCCGGCCAGGTTTGGACGATTTCATGAATTCATCTTTGAATTTCATGTAAATGTGTTGCCAGCCTTTTAAATGGGAACTTTTGGTTATCGCATCGGTTTGGAAACACCTCAGACGACAATTCATTTCAGTTTGGTAGTGCGAGGAATATTCTTCGTTTCTGGAAAAACCTACTGTGGTGGACTGTTAATTACCAAGGTGATGTAGGTGAACGTATTGTCGTGTGGAACAGTGGCGGCAACAAGCGGCGGTGATCAATCCGAACAATTCTTCGGAAGACTCCATAATATATGCGATACAGGATGCATAACAAAGCTATATCTCTACGCAGGGCAAAAGGGTCAAGTCGACATGGGCAGGCACCGATTCGATTAAGTTGATGTAGAGCACCAAAAGTAGACTTAAGACAAAGATTAATTAATAATAATAATAAATATTTGTTACACTTACACCAATTAGCCTAGCCCAAGGTAAGCTCTGTAAGGCTTGTGCTATGGGATCTAGGGTAACGGATAGACATACATATATTATACATATATAAATATGTTTTATACAAATATATATCAACAATTACTAAGGTACAAATGCTCGCATTCATCACACAAACATCTGCCCCCACCGGGATTCGAACCCGGGACCTCAGAGATGGTGACACCTTGAAACCGGTGTACTATCCACTCGACTATGGAAGTCGTCAATTAAATTACCTACAAATAATGTTAATTACTATATACTATCGTCTATTAAATTATCAATAAGATACAATTCTACTCAGTCTATGTAGTTTCAATCTTAATTTTAATAATATTCATGCTGTATTAAAATTATCACTTCCGGTGCAGGCAATCTAATATCAATGAAACTTATAAAATGTTTAATTATATAAGTAGCTAGTAGTAATAATTATTTTGCATATTAATAGTTATTGTTGTATTGTATAATTATTGTTTTAAATCAATTACTAAACTTGTGTGAAAGTATAAAGGTAATGACCGCCATTTTGTGATTCATTATTGTCTGCGAACGAATATCTTATTTACTCCTACGCTATTTACACCTGGCAGAAACGTCAGGAAATAAATAGTTACGTAAAGACGTGTTGAATGCCGTTGTATATTTAGAGTCATGTTTATTAATGCAATAAATACTAATCCAAACAAAAATGTCTAAAAAACAGTTTTTATCAAGTGTAGAAAATAGTTAATTGTTTTCAGAAATACATAACACCAGAATATTCCGAAATTGATCAGAAAATGGGAAGTTCTTAACATGTAGATCGCCTTCAATGTACTATTTGTACTTCGCAAATTAATAAAGTCTGTAATGTACAAGACAAATTGTTAATGCTCAACTTACTTAATTAACTATTGTTTCAAACGTTACCCTGCCTGCTATACGCGAAACTCATGCCCGCCCTATGCTTTCAGCGCCTTCACAGCTTTTCCGACCGCATCGCGAAACGCATCCGTCTCTCTCTCGCGTACGGCGTCATCTCCCGTCTTTGTCTACGGAGCGCGGGAAACAGGCATTGCGACAGACCTGTGGATTCGTGCAAGGCAGCCACACGCCGCCGTTGCCGGCAAAGTTCGCGAGTTCCGGCGCGAGTGTGGTTCTATGAGGTTTTGTGTTAGTGTCGCCACAAGTTGGGATAACTTTGGTAAGTTAATGGGCAGTTTATCATTTGTTACGCCATGATGTTCGCGTTTGTTATTCTGGTTGAAACGCCTTGTACAGTCCTTGCCATCTGTGGTCTACAGTATAGACCCACGATAAAAATCCAGTCACCATACAAATTAGGCTTGGTTTGCCCATCACATTGACCTAACTTCGGCTGTAGAGCACAAGGGCACTTCAACTCTGAAGTTCGTAAATAAAAGCCGAAGTTGGAGTACTTTGACATGACCAGAGGTAGAATTTTATGCTGGTCTGCTTTGGTACTCCGGTCCTGACTATCTTTACCGCAAAACGGCAGTGTTCGTATTGTAAATGAGGTAGTGAAATTACGGTACTTATACTGACTTATTACACAGTGGGGCTTGTAAGTTTGCTGCGAATCCCATACGACCCATATACGTACGATACTATAGGACTAGTATGATCAGTGTATCGGATGTGATTTGTTGCTATGATAGTACCACTACTGGTACTATCATAATATCTTAAGTAATTAGTACTATTACCTTGCGTTTACCGGTTGTGTTAAGTAAGCCAAGTAAATCAGAATCTCAACATTATCATCATATACCCTCACTATTAGGTTGGATAAACAATATTAGTGGTTATATCCCTCTGTGCGGAAAGCCCTTCATAGGATATCTTCGAAATGTAATCTTATTTATAACTTAGTAAAGTTATGGTAATGTTTAAATATGAGCTTTTGGTGTAACTACAAATAAGAATGTCTCAACTTTACCTTATAATAATATTTTATTTCCAATTTAACTGTGTACAAATGCGTTTAATACTTATAAATCATCTTATATTATGTAATCTTGTTGTATCACTAAATTGCACTGTTTTTGGTTTATAACTTTCACTTTTAGCACTTTTATTGGACTGAACACTTGTAATTTACTTTTCTCTTTACTTTTTACTGTATATTTGTTAATTTCTTAATATTTGTCTGCTTAGTACCTGGTACCGCCTTCCTTTTTCCTTCTTTACCATTTTTATTATCATTATTTGTAATTTTAATTTAGTTCCTAAGTTTAGGCCGTGCTGTAATAATATTTCTTTTAATATAATAGTTTATTGTATTTATCTTTTTGTTTTTACCTTTCCCTGTTTTGCTCAGTAACCTTCCGCTACGTGACACGATTACTTCGTAGTAACGCAATATACACTTGTAAATCGCAGTCAGTGGTTTTACGATGCATTTACTAACGTTTCCCCAACGTATTTTTAATGAAGTCAATCTAATATGAAAAATTTGTACAAATACATCTCGGCTAGGGGCGCTGTACATAGTTTCTTTATGATAATTTACGTTATCGTTATGCATCGGCAAAGCAAAATAAGCTACACGGCTATCAGCCAACCTGCATACCTATTACTTAACTCAAATGACAAATAAAAATGATTATCACCTTACTGATTTGAAATTCAGTGCTTAAGTTGAGAAAATTGCCAATGGTGACAATTATTTTCAATTCTCAATTGAATTATATAATTGTCGTGATCAAGTAGAGTGCAGTCATGACAACGCACATAATTATATGACAACAGACACCAGTAGATTTTTTTTAATAAATCGTCTTCGTTAACACCAACACGATTTATATTTCCTTTCTTTTTACTAATTATCAATGATATTTAGATGATTATGAGAGACAATAGATATTTTAGACAGTCTTATAAAATTCAAAAAGAGATTCAAAATTCGGAATGTATTATTTTAGACGTGACTGTTATATATTTATAATATTTAATTATAAACATTAAGGTAAATTAAACTTAGTTGGAATGTTGGAATTAGTTGGAAATATGTGCATCGCTCTAGTTATATACCGCTCACGCTAAATATAATCGGGTCTGCTACATTGTATGTGAAATATTTATCATTAGTTCGATGGTATTCTGTTTTGTGTGTTAAATATTAATATTCGTTAAATAAAAATAAATCTATTGGTATACATTACAACAGACAGTTAAACAAAATAATTAACCAAATTTATATTTTACATTATAAATAAAAAAATTAGTTTCTTATCTTCAATACTTACATAATAGGTACTTTTTTTAATACTTACAAAATGTTTTTAAGTATTATAAATTGCAACAAATATATTGAAAATAAATCGTTGGCTGTATTTTAATAAAAAAATTAATTATCCTCCATTAAAATTATAAGCTTCAAAAGTCCGCATCTGGATGGCGTTAACTTAAAAGCTTGAACTTACAATCTTCCTCCAAATGCCAGAAAGTTGATGGTAATTTCAACCTCCTCCTTCCATTCCCAAGAAAAAGGGTCTCGACCGAAAGATAACAATATGACCCTATGGGAGTCCTTATAGACTCCATTTTTTTTTGTACAGAATATTGATCCCTAATTTCATTTCGTCATCATTTAGTGCCAGTGCGATTCACCTATGTATGTCACCCCACCACATCCGGGCGTCTACAAGTAAATGCATTTTTAAGAGACTGGTTCTTGAGCACTATCTGAAATCACTTACTTAAACATTTATTTTCTATTATTTATAATTTTATAAGTCTATGTATGTATTTAATAGATAGTAAGTTTGTAATAGTTTAGTTTTCTGCGTTATACACAGTTAATTGTAACCAGTCTAGGTTGACTTGTAGAGAATACCTTGTCGCATTAAGTATGCCTTTTGTATTTTATTTATATTTATATTGTAAAATAAAGATTAAAGTAAATAAAAAAACATCTCTACCTAACAGAAAAGGTTCTACCTCCATATGGAGGTTACCGCACCGCTAAAGCGATTAAAGCGCGGTAAGTTATGTTTTCTGACCTTCCTTTATTATTGCGACATAACATAACCTATTCCCGAGAACACCCAGCCACATAATTCAATTTGGAGACGTTTAAATAATTTCGTACAAATACATAAATCCCGAGGGAAGTGTTCCATTGTAGCGCGAAATCGTTCATTATGAATTCAGGTCGATGGTTCTCTTCATACGAACAATTCATTTTATGGGAATTTGAAATCACTCGCCACACTCGTTCATAATATTGATAAGTCCGTTCATAATGTTGACATGTTTCTTAAAGAAGCTTCTGTTGTTTGTATTCCTATTAAGTAAATAAAAAAATTATTACCTTTCTAACGTAAGAGTACGTGGAGGGAGACTCGTTTGCTTAGATATTTCCGTCTTACTTACAGCAGTGTTCCGCATCGCTGTGTTCCGATGTAAGGGTAACATAAGCAGTGAAATTACCGGGTATCATGATTTTATCATGCGTCATAACTTGGCACGTATACTGTCGTTTATATGGGGGTTGCAGATTTCATATAAATCTCAAGGAACCAACAGGTGGGCTTATTGTGGAATACTTCCTTGCTTTGGATAGGAATTAAATAACATATTACAAGAATAAAGTATCTTGTCTTCTTATATTAAAAAATGAATCGCAAAATGTGTTGGTAAACGCATAACTCAACAATGCCTGGACCAATTTGGCCAATCCTTTTTTTAAAATGTTCGTTGAAGTTCCAGGATGGTTTTAACGGAATTCGAAAATTCAAATAATAATCGGAAAAACCCTAAAAACAAATATTTTTTCCCATGCAAACGTTTTCTAACTAAAACATACAGTCAATTTGAGCTTCATTGTTATGGTATAAAGTTCATATTGCAAGCACTCACTGTTGTCTAAGCAATGTAGGTGTGTTCCTAACATCAGAGTCAATTTGCGCTTTATTAACGCTACATAAAGTTGAAATTCAATCATATCAATCAAAACATGTGTGCGTGTGTGCGTTGGAGTACAGAATACATTGTTGGAGGATTTAATGTCACGTTCCAAAATTTAATAGTCACAAAATGTAATAGTTAATTTGGAATTTTTTTATTCACAACGCCCTACCACCAGGGTGACGGTTCTGTACAGGAGAAATTTTGCCCTGACTATAAAATAAGCAGGAACAAAGATTTCCACTTTACAAATCTTTTTCACAGGACGAAGTCTGTCGGGTCCGCTAGTAGAAGATAAAAATGGAAATAATTTGTCGTATTTTCGCAACATTTTTCCATTGATGCTCCACTTTTATTAATCACAGCGTGATATTGGATAGGCTATAGCATTCCTCGATAAATGGACTATCCTAATGAATAGACTTGTGTTATTAATTATATTATTGTGGCGGTAAATACGTAAGGACTTTATTCGAATCAGTCACCTGTCAGGCTGTACGTGTCGGAAAAAGTTCACTTGACGCTGTAGGTATTATGTTTAGTGACACTTATACATGGGCATTACAAGAATCTGAAACTCTTTACTTAAAATTCGTAATCAAGCTAAATTGAGTAACAATTATTTAATATAATAATGCATCAATTACTTTATATAATATAGTGATTGAGTAGCAAATTCTCTCATTATCTATTTTTATAAACGTGTTTGAAGGTAAAATTTTAATAAATTTATAATGACTATTATACTTACCTAAACAAAAGCCAAAGAAAAAAATTCAGCGTACTCACTTAAAACGTGACGAATTTTTAACTTCTATTTTTATTTTACCTCCTTAAGGGTGAAATTATTACAAACTTTGAATATCGTATTTGTATATATTTAATCAACAGCCTAAAAATATATTACGATATGAATACTTTAAAAGTGAAGATACTTCCACACAACTTTTCATCTCCCTACCAACCTATTAGAACCTTTTAACCACATCAAAAAAGGCTAGGTCCGTTCACAGGCTCTAGGTTATCTGCGGAAGCAACAGACAGATAGACAGTTACTTTCGCATTAATAATATTAGTGAGTATAATATATATAAATGAAGTTTAGAAGAAGAATAAAGCTTCCAAAAAGACTTGTCTCAAATTTCCTCGGTTACAAACTCCCCATAATATTCACAGTGTTGCCCCGATTATTATTATAATATTTGTTCGTTGCTGTGCTTATCCTCAGTAAATGTATTGAACCTTGTATTGAAAGCGGCTTTGGACAGCAAACAAATCGAAACAATCGTCACAGACTTGCAATAGCATAATACAAAGGCTAATTAATCTTCACTTTTATTACTTCCTTAATAAAACCTAAAGAGTTGTGGTATTCATACATCAGCTGTAAGTACGAAGGGTCGTAGGTACAAAGGGTGTGAGTGTTAGCTACCCTTATCAATCTAAATGACACATGAACCGAACCTGCTAACACGGCGTTCCTGCAACTTCAACTGTCAGGCGAACGAGAAATTCTAAGTTAAGCAGTGTTATATCAATGTATACTTTTTCGCGGACATTGAGATTCTTATTGGGTAAATTCGCTTATTTTTTATTTCAAGATGAAATTAAACTGACCTGTCCTGAGGACTGCTTGTGACAAATGTTCGTTACATGTAGGATGAACTTATGAATGTCACTTAGAATTATTCAAATTATCATTTTTGAATTTAGTGAATTTATTTTTATTGATTCTTCCTTTTTCATTTAGATTTGTATTGTTATTTAGGATTTTTGTGTGAAGTCTAATAATTTAATTAATTCTTATGTTATTAATATCATACTAATTAATATCATCACTTTTTGTATCAGATACAGTCACATCAGTATACATGTATGATGCTATTACATAAAAAATAAAAAAAAATGCTATTACATAATAAAAAACTGAATTAATAAAAGATTAAAATCTAAAACTATTCTAAAATGGAGGTATAGCAATGTGACAAGATGAGAAATAGCTGAAAAATGTCGGCAGCTCTCATAGTGCGAACGATGCTTTTTAGGGATCAGAACTGCTCGCGTGCTTAGGTTTACCCTCGAGACCCTAGACGTGATCCCTGGGTGATGCTAAATGAGCAGTAACCTTCCAGTGGTAGGCTCCGGCTGTGGCTGGTTACCACACCTCGGACAAAGCCGTACCGTCAAGCGGTCTCATCCGTGTTTCAGTACGAGGTCCGTGGTAGCCATTGTGAGGAATAGGTCTGGACAGTAGCTTTGCAGCTAGTAGCCGATCAAGACCGCTTGTTACTGCCACATTGGGTGCCTGTGCACCACTGGCCGACCGCAGGTAGATGGGAGCCCAATTAGTTGGTTAGTCACTAACGAAAGGCTGCCCCGCCAACTCGCGAAAAATCCCGGGTTGGCTCCACCTTGCTGGTTGGCGACCAGATAGGATGGCCATGTGGCGATTCGGGGGGTTCGGGCGTCCCCGCGGTCTCCTAAACAGGCATTTCCGTCCTTGTGGCGGTAGCCGGCGTTTCTGCTGGCTTATGTCGCATTGCCTCGTCCAACTTCTGTTCCTACGCCTATTTATTCGTTTTACTACGAGAAAGAAAACTGGGAAAATTAAATATTCACAGCGTTTGCACTCGCTCTCGTTCAAAGTGCATCTCTCGAATATACGGGGGATACACTCAAATCTCGTATCAGTCCATCACCATCTGGAGACTGACAAACCACATCTGCTGTTCCTCACAGAGAGGCAGATCAACTGTCCGGCTGACACGGCTCAGCTACCCTGAGTATACTCTAGAGCTCAGGTTTATACCTCGTGCCGGAGTCTTGTGTGTACGTTCGTGATGACATCTGTGTGAAGCGTCTCAAAAACCTTGAGGATCCCAGTTTTTCTGTTCTGTGGATTATGATGGACACAGGGATAGAGCAATGTCTGTATGCTCCACCTAGCTTACCTCGTGCCGACTGCTCTATGTCAGCCGTTCGGATCTACCAAAAAGAGGTGCTCAAAATCCTGCGGACCCTTGATGTGAATAAGGCGAGTGGACCTGACGGTATTCCGGCAATTGTGTAGTGAAATTGTGCACCTGATTTGTCTCCTATTCTTACGCGCCTGTACCGCCTTTTACTTGAGACCGAATCAGTTCCGAAGTCTTGGAAGCAAGCTAATGTGCAGCCTGTGCCTAAGAAAGGGAGCCGGGCAGATCCCTCTAACTTCGATCACCTCCATACTTTGTAAGACTATGGAGCGTGTATTGAATAATCGACTCCTGGCGTACCTTGAAGATAATGATCTCCTTAGTGATTGGCAATACGGATTCCGTCGAGGCCGGTCCACGGAGGATCTTCTTGTGTACGCCACCCACATGTGGAGCGAGGCTGTAGAAAAACATGGTGAGGCCCTTGCTGTATCTCTGAATATTTCAAGGGCCTTTGATAGGGTTTGGCATGCTAGCCTATTAAGTAGGCTTCCTTGCTACGGTATTGCTCTTGGTCTTTGCAACTGAATCAGGACTTTCTGAGCGAAAGATCGATACAAGTCGTCCTTGATGGCTACTCGTCGGATCCGAAGGCTATTGACGCCGGAGTTCCTCAGGGTTCTGTCCTTTCAGCGACTCTTTTCTTGCTACATATCGACAATCTGCTTATACCCTATATTCTGTTGAAATGATCTTGTCGAAGGTCGATGATTGACCGTTTGAAATTGCCCCTTGAGGCAGTCTCAAACTGGGGTGACACTAATCTAGTTGATTTTAACACCACTTTCTTTCTGACTACGACACTCCGTAATGTGCCCGTTCCCATCAGAGATCATCTCGTGCTTCTTGAAATGGACTTCTCGTCCAACTTAAACTTTGGCCAATACATTGAGTCTTTGACAAAGACTGCAGCTAAGAAACTTGGTATCCTCTCCAAGGTTAGACGGTATTTCACACCAGGGCAGCTTCTAAGCTTGGTAAAGACCAAACTCAAGTCCGATCGTGTATGGAATACTACTGTCATCTTTGGGACGGTTCTGTCATATACCAACTGGCTGCCTTGGACTCAATCGAGAAACATGCTAGGAAGCTCATTGGTGACTCACGTCTAGTAAAGGCTAAACTGCAGAGCCTCGATCACCAACGCAAGGTAGCCTCTATGGCACAATTTGATTCCAGCATCCCCATTCCACCTCAGGGGAACTAGACGCGGTTGGGCTTCCACCCTTATGTTGTTGATATACCACCTATACGCACTAAGCATTTCGCTTCTACTTTCATAATGCGCACAGCAAAGGAGTGGAATTTCCTCCCGCCGGATATTTTCCCTGACAAATACAATCTGGGCCTTTTCAAAGCAAGAGTGAATAGGCACTATCTGGACAGGCATGGACCATCTTCGGCAAATGCTTGTCCATAATACATAAAATAAAAAATGTTGGATATCGTCGCTCGACTGTAATGCAGATCTTCTGAGCGAGGACAGTGTCAGCAGTCATCTGAAAAAATTTTAAGATTTTAACTCATAATTAAACACCCTTTTTAGTTGAGCGCCGTAGAGTTTATTTTGAGCGACCAGGCTATCAAGACATGTTGCACCCCAATTTAAACGAACCGCTCGCGTTCCCAGGGGATAAGAGTTAATATTATTATTGAAGTTAATATAGTAAAGAAATATAAAAGATTTTTTTTTATTTGTAGGTATAAGTGTGTTTATTCTGGACTGAGAATGTCACCTAAGAGACTGATCCATAGGCAGCCTTATTTTTTTGAAGTAGGCTTTCTCCGAGTGGAGTCTTATAAGAGCTGCTATCACTGACAGATTTAATTTCATTATGAATACAATTTACGTTTCTTTTAATGAGGTGGAATGCTGTTACCAACCATAGCTGCTGATGGCTAGGCGACAGAATAGTGTAGGACTCTCTCCACCTACGTACCTAACTACCTACCTGCTAAACTACCTCGACGTCCATCTCGATCTGGAAATTAATTACTCAGAATCACCCTCGGATAACTCAACCAACTTCCAGTCTTAACGCCTGATAAATACAATTTACCTCGTATTCCGCCTTCTAGTCTATTTCCACCACTAGTACATCCAAGAGTTTGTTGATGTACTTTGGTGACATAATCCTAGTCTATCGCTTTTGGGACATCAATACCTGAATGCTTTTGTCCATAATAAGTATCCGACTTTTCCTCTTCTTAAGGACGTAATTTGCTTTTACACTTTCTGTGGCATATTGGACGTCTGAGCTACGTTTGTTCTGGGTGTATATTTGAAACCTCTATACATACTTATAATACGTTGAAGGTTTTATAGATAAGCATGTTGTGAAGCCTTATTCGACAGGCGCGCTGTTTCCAATACATCATCTGGCACGTTTACGATCTTTACATCTGGGCGATGAGACAGCGTCTCGAATTCACGCGACGCCATATTGCACGGTTTTCGCTAGTTTTATGTCACTTTTGCCGAACAGAAATATTAGATATTGTCTTTGGAGAAATTACAAGGTTCTACAATTTTGTTCTTATAATTTTCCAGTGGTAGTTAAACAACAACATAGAAACAAAATGTACAAAGATCGGTGTATGCCCTCTCTATTTATTGCAATAAGTAAAACTCATGTAGTCAGCTGCATCACAATACATACTCCGCCAGCTGATGGTCGAATGGATGGTAGAAAGATAAAAAAGAGTACAAAAACAATTATGTAAAAAATGTGAGTGAAAATACATATGAACAAGGAAAAAACATTGACTATACATTTCTTCGGAAATTGGGAGAGCGTTCTCGAGCAGAACAGGCCAAAAACTCTAAAGTTCTATTTTTTCTCCACTTTTTAAACTTTCTTTTATAATATTACAATAATACATACATTAAGACAATCATATGCAGTCACATGTACGCTTACATTCACATTGCATGTAATACATATCAAAAAGAACATTATAATCCAAAGCACGTTGCAGATTGCTGTGAATCTCACAGGAACCACATGTATTTTAGGCGACTGTAATCACTTATCTTATTTATCAGGTTGACAATCTGCTTGTTTCTCAACATATCACATAAAAAAACGTATCATGTTATGTAAGTTTTTAGACAGACTCAATTACTCAAATCTCTGAAATATTTACAAAATTTAAATATCGTATTTATTTGTACCTAATCTAAAGCCTATATAAATAATATTTTTTAAACTTCTAGCTTTAAAAGTAGCGTACTTTCCATGCAATCTTTCATGCAGCCCCTTTTCGAACTAAAAACAAAGTCTATGTCCTATCTTCTAGAGTAGTGAAAAGCCATTATAAAATGATTGAACCATTGCTATTTGTTCCAGGTCTGCCGCAGGAATCGCCCGTTTGAAACATCGCGCCAGTTAAAAATAACCGCCCAAGTGGGCGGACCAGCCCAGTGTAAGCATCCCACCGGCGCTTTCATCGCAAGCTCGTTAGCTGTTGTTACATTATTTAACTTCGCTATTTATTTGTGTAAACCATGATAGCTACAATGTCATTGAGCAATGATATTGCGATGAAGTGGAAGTTCAAATAAAAGTTGCAAAGCCTTACACTTACTAAACTTAGATATATAAGGAACCATGACATGGTCATTCAAATAAAAGCTATGGTAATTCACAAAGTGTAGGATAAATAAGTAGTGAGCAAAATGTGGAAATAAAGAAAGTATCAAAATGCCGAATCTCACGTAGAGTGGAAACTCAAATGAGACCTAACTACAAGATAAGCTCATGACAATTAAGATAAGGCAAGTTAAATTAAGATAAAGCAAGATAAAAATTCAAGATGGCGTCGCCGTCTAGTACCCCTAAGGCGCCCTCGCCGCCGCCAGGGCACACGCCTAGCAAGATGGAGCGTAGGATGTCTCATTTCAAAGAGTACAAGTTCTTCAGGTCGTTCAGCGCGAAGGTCGAGAACTGGCCGATGCGTAAAGCTGAACAGCTTTGGAGGAAGATGCGCGAAAGGAAAATAGCAGGTAAGTACATTGAAATACATTATCTTTTCATACAATTTTTAGTCGTTTATACTAACAGTAACTAACAGTGAACACTTACTTAATATAATTGTCACATAAAATTTGATTAAAACAGGGATGTAAATGAGGGGGCATATAACTCATTTACATGCCCCCTCATTATATAACTGTTTCATCGGATTTTATTGTGTAGTTGGAATGTATCGTACATATTATTGTAATATGGACAAATTACCTGCCTTCTTTATGAGCTACGCGTATTCTTAATATGCGTGTTGGTTTCTCTGTTCAACATCTTAAACAGAAAAAGCACTGTCTCGTGAACTGTCAATTGTGGGCCCGAGCGACAGTATGCGACCACTACCAACGAATTGGACCGCATCCTTAAAATGAGCATGTGTATATATATATACTTATATATATTTTTTTAATTTTTTTTTGTTTTTTTTTGTTTCGCTGAGGAAAATGCATTAAGTTGCATACCCCGGCTGTGGCGAGCCGGCGGTTATGTGGGGCTCTCCTCCCCAAAAGGAGGAGGCCTACTCACTAAAAACTTCAGGGATGGCCTTCCTCAGGCATGTAGGGAGCCCCCGGGAACACCAAGCTACTTCCGGGAACCCCCAGCCTCGGCTCCCCCGCCGATACAGGGGGCCCTCCTCGGGGAAGGCTACAATACTTCCCCCGATCTCCATCACCGACGACGCCCCCCGGCCACGGAAGGGGCGTGGTCCCTCCCGGGTCGCCATATCCGTGGGCGCGATTTCCTCGCGCCCGCCGGCGACCCGCGGTTCACAATTATCTCATAAAACAAAATTTCTTGTTCCAAGAAAAAACTCTACTTACTCTATAAAATGTTAGCACGAAATTAAATTGTAGAAACAATCTAAAAAATAAAAAAAACAGACAAATTGTGCTCTGCAAATTATGATTTTAACAATTTTCTCTACAACTGTTACTCCTATTAATAAATACATGAATAGTATAAAATTACTGTTAAAAAATACAGTAACAAAAAGGCCGCCCAACGTGGGGCTCGAACCCACGACCCTGAGATTAAGAGTCTCATGCTCTACCGACTGAGCTAGCCGGGCTTGCAGTAACATATCGAAAATACAAATACTAACCACACAATGATACTACAAAGTCAATATCTTTCGTCTTTGTAATATTAAAATAATATTTTTATCATTAAACAACATTAAGAATAATAAATAAACATAATGTGACATTTGCCCTACTTCACTGCTAATAATAATAGTACTATTTATCAAATGTTATAAAATGTCTTCTATTTGACAAAATGATAATATTCGTGGCGTTTTGATAAAATATTGAGTTACGCACGTAGACATATCGATTAAAAATATATTAAAACACAATTATAACACATTTACAACAGTCGCACTAAAATGCGATTGGGAAAAGTTTCTTCTATTCTGTGAACTTTTACGAATACAGTAATATTTTTTTACTTATTATAAAATCAAGAGACAAAAAAAATACATATTTTGATACTTTCTTTAGCAAAAACAACTTTTTTAAAGAAACAAATTTATACAAAGTCAGTTTTCCACGCGGACGAAATCGTAAGCAGAGCTAGTCGTTTATATGAGCAATCGCGTTTATCGGTAGAATTTAAGTCCGTGATACAACGGACGTTTTGCAGTACTCATTAAGCGGCCGTTACATGACCCCGGTACAATATTTCATGATAGTGTCCGCTTTTGTATCCATCGTTTTCACCAAAACAACGTCTTTGTTTTGCGAAATAACCAGTTACTCAACATTAACCAGCAACCACGCTGAGTTGTCGTGGAAATAATCTCTCGTTAAACAAACGCGGTGCGTTCAAGAATTTTCGTCCTCGTCTTTGTTAATTAAATCAGTGTCTCTTAATGGCCAGTAAAAGCTAATACCTTTTACTGATAACAAAATTATACATTTAATGTGCTGACTTCGAACGGATACTGAACGTTAAACACATTAAAAATGGCTTTTAAATCCTTTTTCCCTATTTTTCACAAGAGTCCTATAAAGTTTTTTTGAAAAGCAGTCTTTGTAACTTTGTAATTCGATGTGACTATATAAATTAAATATTCTAGAAGCACTACCTTTAATTTTAATACAAACTCTTAAATATTTCTAACTGATTGCGAATCGTAAAAACACAGTAACGTTTACAATTTGCAATCCAATAGAAATGGCTTAATAGCGTCATTAAAAAGTCTACTTACACGTTTACTTTTCAACAAAAATGTAGTTCGTCAAGTCTGAAAATACGCTTTGACAGCCGCAAAGCATATTGTCAATTTTACATAATTAACACTTAACGTGTAAAGATGACAACTGTCTCATGTTTTGTGTCAAATGTCTTTGTTCATAAAATAAATTTAATCACTGTAGAAGTATTGTCATTCCTTTGTAAATTTGCTCTGATCTCTATGAAATAGCCATAGCGTCGCATTTACAAGCAAATAATTATTATTTCTTCATGCGAAATGTATTCACAAAATAAAGAAAAAAATATAGCTAAGTTAAAGTCGAAGCAAAAAGATGACTTTCTTTACATTATTTTAGTATTTAATCAACTATTTCTCTCATCTGAAGCGAAAAAACATCTCTAATATACGCACGTTATGGTTGTGAATAACATAGCAACCGGCTTGGTAGCTGATGAGAACAACAGAGGGTTATGAAGATAATGTCACGCAGCTGAAGTTATCAACATCCAAGATGGCGTGGCTTCCGCAAAGAGACGGAACCGGAAATGTCACTCAGACAGATGTGACGCTACTTCAGAACTTTGCTTGAAACAAACATAGCTTGAATCAAGTTAGAACGAGTTAATCTTACATCGAAATATATATTTACACTTATAAATGCACAATTTTATTTGAACAAGATCTGAATCCTTAAAAGATGTTTAATTGTTGAATTTAGTCTTAATATAAACATTGTTAGGGAAAAATCGAATTGTTACCGCGTTTTCACTACGCATTTGGAGAACTCTAGGTCGACCATAAGAATTGCCCACTAAGTTCTTCTTTTCTATTCAATATTCTCACTGGCACGGTTTAGATACTCGTACACTCACAATAAATAGGAATGAAAATGTAAAGGCGCGGGTCGCTTATTGTCGCGTCAGTCCAGTTACCACGTTGCAACACACTAACTACTATCTACTAGCGAGCGCGTGCGGGCCTGCATCACCCTTCTGATGGGCGGTCGCCCTCACGATTTGCCTATATGGTGCGCAGAACATTTTATTGAGATGTTCTCGCTTTTACACGCCCTTTCACAATAGTGAAAGGGCGTTTAAAGCCAAGTGCTCTTGTGGCCAAAGCTCAGGTTGAGTTTAGTCGGTAAGTCATCTCGGTCGAGGCGTCTCGATCGGTCTGAAGTCCGACACAATCACCGTGGCACCTGGTTGCGGTGGTATCCATGAGGATTCTCACCCGCCCCCCTATAGAAGACAAAGAAAGAATGCTATTTTTTGTCAGGTTTCAAAACTTTTGTATCCTGTGTAACAATTTCATAAACAGTATTTGTCCGTAGGTAGTCAGTGGTGTATTCCAGTATATGACGCGAGCCCGCTGCTGCTCCGCTGTCAGTTCATGACGAATCCAGCAACAACAAAGTTTCCTGCTTTTAATTCATTTCAAAAAATATTTTGAACCAATCCCCAACAGTCCTCGAATCGTCTGATCTATTAGTTCCTTTTTCAATAAGCCGCTTAACTGTATTCATATTGTTTCTGTCGGTGCCAGTTAAAGGCTAACGTTCTCTCTTCTCAAATTTAGCGCATAATCGCCTCACGGTACTTAAATGAGGTACTTCCCTCCGAAGGGCACTTTGTAGACGAGCCACACAATCTTGTGCACACTAAATTCCATTGTCATTACGTGCAGAGCAATTTAAAGTGTGGTATAAAAGAATTTACAAAAATTTCTTCCCGATTCTTTTTGTTTTTCAATTACATATTAAGAAGGTGTGATGTTTCAAAAGTATAACGTGCTTAATTCAGATATTTTCGAGAAACCACAAGTGCAAAACTTTATGTGTACCCTTCGTATAGAGAAACGAGTTAGCATTTAGGACATGATTATATGCAATACAACACAATACAATACAATAGTGGTGGATACGACTGAATACATATTTCATTGAATAAAGCCCAAAGGTGTTCTAAGCCCAACTCCTTAACGGCCTCGTGACAGCTTTCGTCCGTATTTCAATATTCATACGACTCGTTCCTCTTTACCTCGCACTCACTCTTATATTGGTAGATAGAGACAGCCTATGCACTTGGAACTTTGGAAATACGTACAAATGGGAGAGATTTGACGTAGAATATTTTATAGCAGTTGTGGTGGACTTACCATGAATAATGGAAAAGGTAAACAAAGCCTTAATTTTTTATGCATAATAATTATGGTTGATCTTAAAGAGATCGCCGGGGCATAATAAAAATCCACACATTTTTTTTTAGTCACAGTGTAATAGAGGGCGCGAAAAGAAAAGTTCACGTGTCGGAGATGAGATAATTAAGATGGATGTGTGGTGAAACTGGACTGGACATGACAAGGAAAGAAGGAAATTATATAAAGTAACACCCGTGACTGAGAATATATAAGAAGTAACAGACTAGCAAGATCATGTGATGTGACCTAATCATGAGCCATGTCACCAGAAGAGTTATGAATATAATTGTGATAGAAAAATAAAAGTAGGGGAAACCCTAACAAAGTATGGATAAATTAGGTGGAAATGGATTTACCTTAGGAATCCGAGTGTGGATGTCAAGTATAATTATTATAGGTAACTGACCCTCATTGTCGGACACAGGCCTTTACAAGGATTTCTACAGCGATCTGCCAGTCGAGAACCGTTCCGCCCTAATAGTCGTTAGTCCTCTGACAAATCTGCCCTGCCTAATGTCTCTTAAGGTTCGCAATTCTTAGAAATACATCAGTGACCCTGGGTCTTCTACCGGATTTCATTATTTCTGATTTCTAGAAATTGGACTTAGTGTCTCATCTAGTCAATCGCTTCCAGTATAAAGTTCTCCAACATCCACGACAGTGGGTACTACATAAGCATTCAACATGATTTTGGTCTACTTCATGTTCATTTTAAGATCTGAATGTTGGGAAACTGAGGATTGAGGTCTTAGAGCATTGTGCCAAAAACTGCCGTGATCTCAGCCATGACTTCGATATCTTATTGATGTTGAGTTCTCTGCAGTTCACAACATTAAACACTTGCTCTAGCACAGCTGTGAACAATTTCGGCAATATCACATCATCCTATCTGACACCCCGCTGGAGTTCTATCTGTCTCGAGTTCTGATCCTGAAGGCGTAATGATATTGTTTTGTAGTCCTAAAGATATTGTGTAGTGGATAATACTTGAAAGTTGAAAGTGGTCACACCTATGTGCGATTCTGTAATGGTTCTCTGGACATTCAAAAGTGATTTATTTGATTGTCACCATCTGCCACATTATGGCACACAATGATATAATTACGAATACTTTCTCGAACTCTCTTTCTAAGACATTCAACATATCATGGAGACTCGTCTTATCCCGACAACGCGCAGACTTTTTTCATAGCCTTTTAAAGATATTGATATTCTTTATCGCGATATACTATAGATTCAGTTCTTTATATTTTGTACATAAAGCAAACGGTAGACTTTACATGTTGACCTTAAGACAGGTTTTATTTTCTCGCTTGTAATAGTGGCGGTTTTCATAGTAAAAATGTAAGACTTGATGTTTTGTTGACTGTACATTGAACTTTATACAAACTATTAATTTTTACATTAATTATTAACCGTACTGAGCAATTTTCACTGTCTCATAATTTGTATATATAGGTAAATTAAATAAAATCTTGTATAATAACGATGCGACATGTAAAGGCGATTGTATATCTTCCTCTGGATCAACCATAGTACAATTTACAACTTACAATCACTTTTGTACGTCAAAGATGCTACGTCATTGGTTCATAAGTCTATATCGGGAGACCTTGTACTAGGAAGAAGCCAGTAAAAACACTAGCAAGGGGTCTTTATTTTCTACTTGTATTTTTATAAAGTTAGCAATTATAAGCTGGCCTCAGATAAAGTCTGAACCCAACTTATTAACAAGCTTAAACTTCACATTATATTTATACACGCTATAGTTTCATTATGGTATTAACTATAGTCAAAATATTGGGTCACGTAACTATTCAGGCATTAAAAATAAAATCCAAATATTGTTATCATTATAATCCTTAACAGTAGAATAACCTTATTTAATAAGAGTATTTTAAATCTGCGTATAGACAAATCGGTAACATTTTGTGGTACTTTTTTTGCAGCAGTATATAACTTGTTTTATTTAGTGGGGACATGTACTATAGGTGACTGGAACCACTTACTATCAGGTGAGTAGTTTAACTATTAGTCAATATATCAAATTAAAAAAAAAAGACTAGAGACCATCAAACTTTAACAGTTTTTGATAACAATAATTCTTTTTCCTATAGTAAAACACTTAATCATTATTCTAGAAAGTAATTTTGATAACTACTTAAAAAAAATAAGGATAGAACAGCTATTACGAACATTTACTGTATTTCATTATAGCTGGATGGCTCCGTCGTAAATTTTGGCTGTAAAAGTTCCCAATAGCATCGAACAGGTATTAAGGACAAGAGGCTTTTAAGCTAGATTAATATCCGCTTAAATTTATATTGTTGGTCCATTAAAAAATCTTTAATAAATTCAAAATGTTTTCAAAAGTACAACCGAAGACAGGTTATGATGGCTTCTTTGTTAAACCTTAAACCTTAGCAGCTGTTTAATAGAGTTAAGAATTCAATGGAGTATAGCGTTAGCTTTGGGTTATACGATTTTCTTGTGATCTCACTTCAAGAGATTACTTGATTCATTTGGCAATCAGGCTTAGGCTGTTCTGGCTTGAAATTACTTTGCTTATTCACACTGAAAACCTTCAGGATCTCGTGTAAATGAATATTCATTACACAGCTACCTCAATGCAGCCTCTAGCGAAATTAATGTTAACCAACCATTAATCAAAACGATATATAAAAACTTCCATATATGAAAATTTACAAATTAATATAATGAAAATACTCGTAAATGTAATAAAATATTAAGTTATTCCGCAAGGTCAAATTAAAATTATTTATTTATTTATTAAGAGATAACAGTTACAATATATAAAGTATAATTTAGTTTACTATATCTATGCATGCCAATACTGCAACTGCATTATCCACAGATAAAAATAAAAAACAAAAATAGTGCGCTAGATATGACCTCGGCACCACACAGCACACACTCGCATACACACATACCACATATACATACATACACCATAAACAGCAACCTATTTGTTATATTTTTCTGAGTTTAAAATAAAACAAATTAAATTAAATATATAAACATATAAATAAATAACATTTAACGAATATTATGTATGTAATTATATATTATTAATTACATACATATGATTAAATTAATTAAATTATCAAGCTAAATCTTACTAACAGCTGACTTAGAGATCTATAAGGTCTACTTATAATATAATTGTTTGATATGATAAAAACTTATTTAAATGATAACTTTAGATCGCCTGCCCAGGTCTATATACATTATTGTGATATTTGTTTTGAACTAAATATTTGCACAACAATCGATAGTTGTCAGGGTATATGCTACAACCTATTAACCATATTCTCGCAAATAAATTAATTACTATTGTTATGATGGTAGTTTCTTTGGAGAGGGATAACTTAAACTCAGGACTGTAAATCACGACACCCTGTAACCCTGAAATGAAAAAAAAGTATGTAAATAATTCTTAAGATTAAGACAGACTGTATACATTGGTACATATAATTTACATAATGTTCCCACAAAAGGTAAAGTTGAGTCTTACGACATCGACTTAAAGAAACGATTCTTCGATGTCATCAATATCGACATACAGAAAATATGTCTATGAATATATCAAAGATGTAAAATGTGTCTCTATGAATAACTAATTAACCTTTCCTTTAAAAAAACTGCGTTCACTACTGAGGTAGGTTTGTGTGGAAATGTGTCCTTAATATTAGGAAAAATAATATACCACGTCCGTCCATCGTTCTTATGACGCGTTGTCATGAGGATGTGTAGATTAATAAAGCGAACTCGCCGATCCATTGCAATAACTTTACGCTCATTTACGTTGCAGCCATCTATTGATGGAACGCCGGGCTGATCATATGGTGATCGTATTTTCTTTTCAATTCGTCCGAGATACAAAATTCTATAGCTATTCATACACATCCTTTTCATTTATTTTTCTATTTATATTTTCTTTAAATTTCGAAAATTATTATACAAGTGATTCTGATTCGTATAAGGACTGAATTACTTTTTCGATAAACCTTGTTCAACTGTATTGATCAACTTTACATTATAGCTAAGTTTATAAAAACATTTTATTTATTTTGCTTGATTAAGCCAAGTTAGACATGCAATTATTAATAAAAGACGTAATAACATAATAGTTAAGTTTAATTTTGCATTCATTTATTTAACATTTCGTCGGACGAGGACTAATAGTTATATCTATACAGTTCTATAGGTTTTGCTGAAAATGATTGAGTTTTGATTCATTTACGACTACTTTTCTGTTTTGTTGTAAGGGATAAACCTATATTTCCACATAAGAATAATAGGCTTAGTTTTAGTATTAGGTGCAATGTCGCTGAGAGAGAATCAATAAATAATATGATATTTGTCTCAACCAAGATTTGTTTTGTATGTGTGAAAGCAAAAGAAATTAATCTAACACATTGATCTTTATATCATGTGATTGAAGGTGACGATACGGCCAAAGTCAAAGAGAACTTGGATTTAAAAACTGATGACATGACATGTCAGACAAAGTATGTAAAGACGATGGAAACGAAACCATATCTTAAGATTAAGAAGATGAATTCCACGGATGTAAGTTCTGACAAAAATAATTTTATTGGTAATGTTATTAGGGAGTTTTCAGAGTAACTAGCTAAGTAGGAGCCTGATCTGAACACATTTCACCTCAAGAAGAAATATGCAACCTGTTAAGGGATGAATGGATGAATATTTTGAATAAAAACTCGAAATTTTGGTTAACGTGTTATCTATTATAATAGAAAACTATCGAGGGTAACAAAAGTAAAATTGTAATTATGCGGACACATGAACTAGTGTAGTGAGATAAAAAATTTGCAGTTAAAATTATTGCAGGCATTAACAAATACCAACAGAACCAACAGTAAGCAAATAAATATATAATAAAATAATAAATAAATAAATAAATATTTGTTACACTTACACCAATTAGCCTAGCCCAAACTAAGCTCTGTAAGGCTTGTGCAATGGGATCTAGGGTAACGGATAGACATACATATATTATACATATATAAATAATTTTTATAGAAATATATATCAACAACCATGACTAAGGTACAAATGCTCGCATTCATCACACAAACATCTGCCCCCACCGGGACTCGAACCCGGGACCTCAGAGATGGCGACACCTTGAAACCGGTGTACTATCCACTCGACTATGGAGGTCGTCAAAAAGATAATGAAGTGATTTTATATGTTATCCTACAGGAACGCCTAGCGGTACATAACAATACATCATAAGTGAGAAAACGTCACAACAAACAAACGTCAAACAGGAAGATCTATGATATTAACTGTCGAGATAGATCGCGCACCTGTGGCTCCGTTTTTTATATATAACATATATATACTTTTACGATTACTCTTCCTGATGTCAGTGCTAAAACACTTTAAAACACAAACCACAACAAATTTTAGATTTGTACTATTGGGAATTCTCTAAGTGTTGCCTGATAAGTAAGTAAGTAGATCTGATTTAATACTTCTAAATTATAATATGAAGCTATGACATAGCAGCCGATAAACGAAAATATTAAATATCTATATAAAGAAAACAGTGGCGTTTTAGTTACATAATTTATAATTGTAAATTAAAAACGGCCGCACCGATTTAAATCGTCAGCTATTTGTTGGTTTCGTCAAATAATGTTACAGAAACAAGAAGAAAATATTTTTTTATGAAAATAAGAATGCAAAAAACCAGACAAAGTCACGGTATCCAGCAATTCTATTCCTATACTACTATATTATTATATAGAAGGATATGCCCTCCATACCGAAACACAACTTCTAGCTGTTTTGTTGTAGACATGCGAAAAACTAAAGTGATGAAGAATAGACATTTGAATCATCGAATTGGATCTAAAACACGAAGTTAATGATGATAAAGTTACACATGGCGAAGAAAATAAAGTAGACGCAATAAGTGCGGTTGTTTTGAAGATTGCAAATAAAACTGTGTTAACGGCGAGCCGCGGTGCGAACGAACCGACATCAAAGAGGCTTTGAAGTGATTTCTGATGTTAATTAATTTATATGTTTAGTCTGACCGCAGTGGTCATTCAGGTTACCTAATGACGATACTATTGTCATTAACAAGAAATGTTTTTCCTGTCTCATCTAATTTATCTAGATTCAGAGAGTCAGACTTAAAACGAAAATGAAATAAACGATCAAGTTGTTGCTCCAATAAAGTATGTTGTATTTATTTATTGATGTACTCGTACATATAAAACTTTAAAAAAATAATGCAATATAAAAGAAAATATAAGCACATAGGAACTGTTTATTCTTTACGAAATTTCTGCCTGCAGCCCTGCGATAGGCAAAGCCTCAAAAAGAGAGAGACAAGATGTGTAGTGAATACTTGAACTATGAAATAGCTATAAATATACGTAAATACAGAAGTTATAAATTTAACATCACCTTATGCTGATGACTAATAACGCTCCTTTATATTTCGTATAAAGCATGAAGTGCTATTCCAACGTCTGGCGGCTTAGATCCTAAACGATAGAAGGGAATAGAAATCAGTACTCTTGAGTAAGAGTTCTGACTTTCAACAAAACACTTTTATTTTACATCTGGGAATTACCTTTTTTTTTTAATTTCCAAATAGAACTCTCATGATAGGTCATGTGGATCCATTTCATCTACATATTTTGAAGTAGCATAGTCCTAAGGTTTTAAACCTTTCACCGTTAGACCAAGCTCCAGATTCCACACCTGCTATAGCAAAAGGCTTTAACTAGACCAAACCTAACCTTAGACATTTATGACTTTCATTAATACCCTTGTGAGTATAATTGGTTCGCACTGATACGCATTAAGACGTCTTCAGTCTTGCGGATTATAGCATAGTCTTGATTTAATTTCTTAATTACGCAATCTTATCAGCATTTTTTTTTTGTAATAACGGGACAACCAATCCGCATTGGGCCAGCGTGGTTGACTAAGCTCTAATCGGCCGTAATAGGAAAAAGATATCGTATAATAATTTTATTTTATGAATTTTGTATAATTATAATTTTGTAGATTTTACTAAAATTTATTGCAAAAAAAATGAAAACAAAGAGTAATAACTTCAAAAGAGTCATGGGATCAATTAAAATATAGTTTCACCCCACTTCGTTTGTACACTTTATAAAAACTCGCAGTATACATACATATCTTGCCAACATGCAAATTAAAAATTTAATTCTGCAATTGTTTACATATCTTATTTAGATATTTTTTGGCAAAGATATTTTATCACGCATTATTATAAATCTGTCACGATAAAATCTAAATCAATACTAAACTTAAAGTATCCATTTTTAATCAATATCGCATATCGCTGATTAAATTATTATAACATTTATCAAAAACCTCATTGGTTTATTAAATGTTATTGTTATTGTCTTTTTCGTTATAATTTTTTAAGAGATACATAAATAAAAAAACAATCATCCTTATATTATGCCTGTCAATGATATATAAACAGTTCTTAATTTCATAATACAAAGAAAAATCATGTTTGCTGTTTCCATAGACTTAATAGAAATCTCGGCGTCCTATTGGATCTTGGACAGCGCTTAGCGCTGTCAATTGATAGTGTGAAAGAAAGCTTTTATTCACTGCATAATAGAAATATTCAAGGAAACAATGTAAAATGAAATATGTCTCCTCAAGGAATAGATACTGAATCGGAGTTAGAAACCATGTGTTGTTGCAGAAATTGAGAGGGCATCACAACTTTTGTGAAGAAAAACACATGTTGTGATTAAAATACCATTACTTTTCAAGGTGATTTGAGGAGTTGCTCAGATGATCCTACATGCATTGGAATATGTGAGCCTCAATCCTGAACCTCCCAGACCTTGTAATCTAAAATAAATTGGGTAATCAGAAAAGGCGAAGCATTTGGCTTACAGAGTATGTATGAATTTCTTCACAGCCTTTTTTATCTAAGTGGAAGGCTATTGCGATCTTTGACTGGAAACATTTATATATTGCTAGCAAGATAAATAGTCATTGTTGAGTGGAAAGTATATGTGGGGGCCTGTGTCCAGTAGCGGTAGCAGTAATGGCTCCTGTTGATGATGAATGACGAGGATCGTTCTCGATCTCCACTAGAACTAGAGTATCGAGACCAGAGCACCACCGACACTCCACAAGAAGTGCCTGTTAACAAATTCAGACATGACTCCAGTTTCACTGAGAGACGGTAACTCGCATTCAGTCAGTGTTTCTATAGCCCCAAAGAAAAGAGGCAAAATAGTGCTTCGGGCTTACGACCCAGTTTTGTAGGCACTTCACAATGCACCAACATTTACCTCTTCTGTCCTGTCTTCATTCTCTGCCGACTTATCTACACTAATAATAAATAAATATTCGTTTATTGCTTTTGCGTTTAAAGCTAATACCACAATTATTATTTAATTAATTTTTTATATCTATTAGGGACAACAAACAGTTTACATAATAAATCTTAATAATATTTAGCATTTTCATATTATGAAATTTCATGCTTTGTTTATGCGCTTGTGTAATCTGGCAACAGAAAAGGTGGTGTATTGTATGGATTATTGTCTAATGTAATTCAATAATAAGTATACAGACTATAAAGTTTACAAGGGCGGATTTATCTCTTAAAGAGATTTTCTCTAAGATATGTGAATATGGGAATTTGTACAAATAAAATAAAAAATAAACCACGTCATACAAAAATAAAAGCTATATTATATATATATAAGCTATATTAAAAGATTTGAATAAATTAACAAACCGACTAGACAAAGGGGATTCCTCTAAAATATTAATATTGAAATCCCCACAAACAACATTTTTTTTATTTTTCCGGCATACTTTTCTAAGGGCATCTTTTAAAACAGACTCAAATTCTGAATAATTTCCAGAAGGAGGTCTATATACACACATAATAATTAAACTATCAAGTTCCACACAAGATATTTCAATGGTTCGTTCGATAGAGAGTGAAACTATGTCTTTCCTATCCTTACATTGCAAATTGTTATGTAAAATTATCATAGATCACCACACACTCACTATAGTGTAACTATCTAAGCTTATCAACAATTTATCCTTTTTTAGTCAATGTTCAGTGATACAAAGCGCATCTATACATTCGGAGTTTAAAAATTAGTTTATTTCTAGGTCTTTACCAAAAAAGCCTTGAATATTTTGGTGGACCAGTCGAAAAAGTTTTGGCTTATCTTTGGTCGAAGCTTGGCAAGAGGCTACCTCTATTGTCATATTACTTAATTTAAATTACTTGGAACTTGCTCCAAGACGTTTGATTGCTCAATAGTATAATCTCATCATCAAGTTGTAGATTAATAGCCAAGTTCTTGGCTAAAGTTGTAAAATAATATCTTAGCGAAACAGCTAATTGTTTTTTTGCATGCATTGACAAATAAAGACATTAAAAAAAAAAGAACAATTTATAAATATTATTAATAATTATTATTCATCTCCAGGTCTGTCCTGCCAAGGCAACATTTTATACTTCTTAGGACATCTGTAATGTTTGTGCCTACAATATCTGTAATGTTCATAAGAATTTTTGTTGAACTTTCTTTCACAATATAGTCTGCATTGCTGTGCTCTGACATGACCGGTAAAATTATTAGGGACGGTGGCCGGAGGATACTTAACATCGTATGACTCATGTAGCTTTGGTGCGGGTTGCAGATATGCTGCGAATCTCACTATAACCACTTACAATCTTGTAGGCAGTCTGATTATTGGTGATCCACATACTAAATAAAAAATGGAGTGCATCTACTTGCTGTTAATAAGCTAGTTAGTATTACACCTTGTCAAAACATGTTTACAACACAAGCAAATATTACAGCAAACCTGATGTTTCCGCGAACAGCTAGATTATTGACAGTAATGGATAACACGAGGAGAGCATCACGCAAATGTGTTGTCGTGGGCTGTTCGCTAATCACGCCTTGATGGATGGTCGTGACGGGGTGGAATACAGCCTTCCTATGACGTTACAGATGATGCGTCAGAATTGGAAGCTCCGGGTAGCGTATTAAGGCTTATGTCGTATCAAACTGTACAAGCAAGTTTATTTTCGTCTAAATGATGAATGCGAAGGAATAAATGGCCGGATCTGTAATAAAATATATGTGGTGAAGCATTAGTATTATTTTGTGTAATAAATGGCAGAGAAAAACACAAATTTATTAATTCGAGGTCTGCCTTTTAAGTTGTGTCGTTTGCCAACCTCTCGCAATTATAGAAAAAACATAATGTTTTGTCATCTGTTGAATTTAGAATTTGAAAACAAAAGAATGTTTTTAGATTGGCCTAATAGTTTTATTGCATCGTCTATTCAAAGGTTGTCACCTTTGAATAGACGATACAATACTAAATTCGGTTGTTAAAATGGAAATGTCTACGGTAAATTTTCGTGCGTTAATTTTCTACAACTTTCAAAGAGGATTATAGCGACATCAGTACTTTAAGATCACTTCTGTTTTTAGTGATGCAGCACCATGTCTTCGGACTATAGAACGCTGGTATTTAGAATTTCAACGTGAGCAGTCTAGCCTCAGTGACAAGCTACGTCATGACTGACGCAAGAGCGAAGCTGTGCGACAGCTAATGCTCAAAGATCGTCAAGTGTCATACCGTGAAATAGAGGCATCCGTGGGCATTTTGAAAATTTTATAGATCAATTAATTTATTTACTTAAATATGGCACATTAGATGTTAACATAAAAAACAGAACGCATAATTATTTGACTATATATTACGTATTAATATTATTATAACTAGTACATTATCACTTTTTAATATTTACCAGCCTTCCCTTTTTGGCTTTTAACTATAATTCAAATATATTTTTAAATATTACAAAAATATTTGTAATATAATTTACATTGATTTAAATTAACAAATTAAGTTAAAATAAAACTTATACTATGATTATATTAACTTGTAATAAAAATGTCATGTATATATAATATTAACATAAAATGAATATTTTAATCTAAAATTAAATATTTTTATCTTATAGAGAAACAGTAAAACAAATTCGTCTGCAGCGATGCCATTTCCGTAAAAATAAATTGGTGAAACTGTATTTATATTTGTTTTACGAAAGCGCCTGATTCTTATCCTTGAGTTTTTACTGTTCGGAAATCAACATTGCTATTTCTTAACAGCAGGCGTTTCTCTTAGACAATGCACAATAAACATTTTACATTTACGAGAAGTATTGGCTTATTTTCGAAGCGATTTTAAGTAATAAAGCATTAATGCTGTATTACTTAAATTGGTTAATTGTGTATTTAATATAGCAGGTAATTTAATGAATATTTACAAAGATGCTACAGATTTAAAATACAGAGACAGTGGTTGTAGCGATACCGGCTGGGGGGCTGTGGACATTTTGTAGTGTACATATGTAGTATCAGCATTGCAATCGTGCGAAGTCAGGGCGAGTTGCTACTAAATGTATACATAAGAAAAAACGCAAAATATATTTTCCCCTCATACAGCACTCGATTCTTTGCCTTCTACAATCCGTGTCGATGACTTAGGCGTTCAATCACCCAAACTCAAAATTTTTATCAGATTTCTAAGTTGTATTTAATACGTTATTACCAATGAATAAAGTTTATGTTTGCTTATCAATATAAAATATGAAGAATGCAGTCGAAATATTCGATTGGAATGGAAAGCGTTCGATGGTAGAATACATAAGCTGTCAACGCCGATTCGAGTCCCATCCGAGTTATATAGCAATAGAAAAAGGACTCTGAATGAATTGACAACCCCTAAAGTATATCGACTGTGACAAAGAATTAATGGTCAGCATTTTTTCGGAACTAAACTCCTGAGTTCATCTAACTGATCCGAGCCGCGTCTAGACTGCACGACTCTCTCAAGGGAGCACTCTTCCATAATTGTTTCATAGTTGCTATAAAGGATAAAGGCAATACATAGAAAAAAGCATTTATCAACAACCAAAAACTTCATACAATGTTTAAAAACCTACTTATTAAAAGCATAAAGCAACTAAATTTATTTTTTATTTCTTTATAAGTCTTAGTATCGAAAACCACAGATAAATAATCAGTGCTTCTTGCCTGTTTTTTTTTTCGAGAAGATTCTCCTCAATTCCGATCAGGTGTAGAACCAATCTTTCTTTCGTTGTTTGTATACAAGTGCATTTTTTTTATTATTATTTTGTAATTCTTCTCTTTTTCAGGACTTCAATTTGTGTCTATAAAAGTTTATGTCAACTCAACATTACTTTGACATGGCAATATAACATGCACAGATAATAAATAACAGGGACGACCCCACAGAGATCACGCTTCACTTAATTTTACGATATTTAGGAAAGGCAGAGAGCAGTAAAAGATTGAGTCCTAATCCTTAAACGCAAAATAATACTCGCAGTAAATTAAAAGTAATCTATTTAAATTCTCAACTCCATTTCAATTGGATACAATTAAATAAAATCAAATGGCGGCATTTATTGCGGTAATGTTGACGGGTACTCGGCAACGGAATTCGATATCGCGTGAACGTTGCGTTGTCTGTGTAGGCCAACCAGAGGCTCTTCACTGAGTCGGTTGCCAATTGAGATTTTGTTGATATGTGGCAAGTTTGTTCGAAAGAATTCCATCATTCGTTTTTGGGTAGACTGCGAAAAATGTTGCCTACTTTTACAGCCTATTCTTGAACCGAGACAAGGGCGTTGTTAATGGAGTCATTACAATGCTGTCCTCTTTGCCTTCATTACTTTTCTTTTTTTTCTCTCAGGAAAGAGAGACTGATAATCCTCACTAAGGAGCACAAAACGTGCCCAGGATACCAACCGCTACAGTAAGTGCTACTGTCATTATGTCGGACTCCATACCAGCCGGAGCGGTATGCCCTACCGACTAAGCTAAACCTTGTGCCTAAGACCTATAAATTACCCATAAAAGGGCCTCGAAGGCCAGCAGTTAGAAATCATCAAAGCTGTAGTTTTATTTCTCTCGCAAACAACTTATAAACATGACTCAGCTAGCTTGGAGGGTCTGTTGTTTTTAGTTCTATTTTCTTAGTCACCACGATCCTGGGTTATAACTAAAGCTTGTTGTTATAGAATATGGATGGACTTAAAAAAGTTTCTAAACGACCTTTAGAACTCCCAGCTTTAGAACTTTAGCACCTTTAGAAGCTTGGCTATCACTCTATCATCACTCACTCGACATCTTATTATTCTTGAGCTGTCCGTGATATCTTCCGTGAAGTTTCTGATTAATATGATTCTAAGTTTTGAATCGTAAAGAACAGGTGGTTAAATCACGTCCCGGTATGCTGTTTCGGCAATAACTGACTTATCTGTAACATAAAGAATTTGATAATTCGAATAAGTGAATATTGAAATTGAAGCACACAAACGTTCAGTTCAGACCATATAAACGTAATGATTTGTTAATTCAGTTGAATGACAAAATCTGTGATATAATCGCTACTCTAATTTGGAAAGTTATCCTTGTTTTCATGGAACGTGTAAATACATAATTATCACAACACACGAATTAGGAGAGGACAATGTTTGCGAAACTCTCAGTTAAAGAAAAAGGTCGTGTTTTCTTTCTGGAACTTTTTAAGTGATTGCGTTGGTGACATCATCGAATTAAGGTTTCAGAAAATATAATAGAATATACGATCTTTTCAAACGACGGTAATGACTTTTTTACTACCCTTACTGTTATGTGATAAATATGTTTAAATTAATCATGATAACTAGACTAGCTAGACAGTTACCCTAGCATAATCTTATTGAAAAATAAGAAATTAAATATGATTATTTCTAGTCAAATACTATGATGATATAGATAAATTATTATTAGTCTTCACAATCTAAGAAGCCTGTTTAGAAAGATGTCATTGATATAGTGTATCTAGCAAAACTATGACATTTTGACAGATAAATTATGAGGGCGACACCTGACAAAATGAATGTAGGTTGTGAAGATTTAATTTATTAAACTATATATTTTTGCGTTTAATTTAGCAATCCATTATTTGATTTTATTTACGCTTAGTTTATTTAGAGCTAGCTCATTAAAAAGTAAGTTTACCGCAGTGACCACGAGTCAGGTTACTTCATACACTGGATATCTTATTTTACATTTACGTGTTAGACGTTATCGATGGCTTACCTTCCGTCAAGGACTATTTCATATTAACTTTTCTTCAGAATATAGATTATTATAATTATTTTAATCACTTTATAGTAATGAATTGGTACCATAAAAATTTGCTTATCGTTAAAATATGGTTTTATGTTACGGTTGGTAACGCAGTCTGTAAGAATTTTGCTTAAAAACGAGCAAAATTCAGACATTACTCTGACCAATTGCCAAATATAAGTGTTATAAAATAAATACAAGTGTTATTTTGCTGCTTTTCCAATCACCATTACACTTCTGAAGGTACATGTTACATACACTATTAAGTCCCACGTAATATCCTCAAAGTCAACGTGCATGACGAATTGCAGTGTGTATAAATCAAATGTTTCACATAATATCATTGTCTGGCAACACACTCCCTTAGTAGCTGAATGGACGTCCGAGAGGGGAAACAGTAATTATAAAATATTACACTAAATTAATGGAAGATAAAATACGACCATACCACATTTTTGATGCCACTTTATCACTGTACGTGTTCAGTTTAATTACAACTCTTGTCACGTTGGCCAGAATTACGCATTAAACGCAGATTATGTAAAGATCACAGTAACTACAGAAAAAAAACATAAAATAATATTTTGTAGGATATTTTTGCCTATGTTCTAATCTAGACTCTAAAACAGCAATCAGGTGATGAATGGTCGATGTAATAGCGGCTGATCTACAGACACCATGGCTTTGTGCTGCGTGGGATAGTCTCTCTAATATAAATACTTGAAATACGAGAAAAAATTTGAAATCTGTATGTATATCTGTATGTTTGAAATTGAGTATCATAATGTCTAAAATAAAATAATCTAATCATAAATAGATGCTGCCAGCTCTGCAGTCACCAGTAGTGGTTAAAATTTAGATACAATGGAAAATTAAATACAAGTTTTCCATTCTATCGAAATAATTTTTATGCTCTTTCCAAGCATCTATTTAGGTTAACTGGAAGAGATGTTTTTAGAGACAAGTTCACTTTTGTAGGTGTCCTGTCTGCTCTATATATCTGGTTAGTAATTTGTATACAATAAAGTATATGGACACAAATTTGGCTCTTGTGGTTGATTTATATTATTAAAAAACAGTTCAAAATGAATAATTAATTGTAACGCAAAAATTTGAGAAAATTACAATCAGTAAATATTGATAAGTGTTCAATCACCCAATATTTTTTACATTAGCTTTTGTAGCATTTGTAGATTAAGTGTGATTCTATTTTGTATTCCTATTTGTCCATTTTTGATGTTCTTACTACGGTGTTAACAGCTAGCTTGGTTAATGTACCTCTAATTACAGTAGATAATTTTTTTTTGAAAACTAACGCATGGTCAGTCTTTAGTAATGCCCTGCGCACACGCATTGTATGTTAATCAAGAGTACGGCTAGCCGAATCGTCTGGCGATGAAATAGGGATCTGTTCACGTCGGCCATGTCTTATTCAGCTGTCTCCATCTTCCATATCCAAGTTACCTTGGTTCCTGAAGAGTTATGGCAGCTTTACTCCCTTGAGAAATGCTTTTAACGCAAATTATTGCTGGAGAATTGTAGTTTATATTACGTTTGCTTTAATGCTAAGAAGCTTACGGTAAAATTAACCGCTAGTTTTAACTGTTCTTGTGGGCAATAGGGATTATTTCAACCTGTACACATTTTACCGTTGGCCCATAAAAATAGTACAGTCGAACACAATAAGGTCTAACTACTAATTGTTGTTTTGCACTGATGTTTTCAAAAATTATTATTTTGCCGTACTAACATATTCCTTTACCCATTCGACAATTAAAACTGACACAAAGTTTGGATAAGACTAAATCTATAACATTAGTAAATAACAGAAAAATATACCGCACTCACCTGTAAATAGAGAAACGATATTTAAAGTTGATTATTAACGTAATATCATTGCTATACATTACAATAACAAATAAATAAATCTCTTGGACATATCTTTTGCATTTTTCACCATTAATTTTTTTTGTCTATTACGCAAGTTGCCTAACAACAGCTTACTTCAATTCAATTAAATAGGTATTTTTAAATTAAATGCAAATTCTCAAACACAAATGTGAAAGTTTGCTTTATTCTTAACTGAATTTCAAGAAATCTGTAATTTCTAAGTGTGAATACCTACTCATTATTATTATAATGAAGAAATAGTAAAAGGGTGAAGATTGCAGTTTAAATTTTTGATAGGGTTAACTGGGGCTCGCGCACATTCGGCCATCGAGCACTAATCATCGCAATGGAAGAAGTTAAGGTGTCAACATGGTTTGTGGAAAACGAGAAAAGTCCCGTTAGAGTTTCCATGTTTTAAGGTATATGAACATGAAAAGAATATTTATATCAATAGACGCTAACAAATAACACAACTGCTAAGACAAAAAAAAATATAACCGACGTTCACTTTTCGAGGAATAAAAATATTCATTTCCCTTGTGTTTAAATACTTAGTTTACTATACAAGAATATTGTAAATGTATGATGTTATTTTGGGACACTACCTTAGAATATTTACAGCTAGGATTTGTAAACTACAGTTAAATAATAAATATATTATAACAACAAAACATCCTTATATTATTCAATCCGTCAGAGTGAGAAATCCAGCAGAAAAATATCTTCTACGAGAATAGAACTCTGGACTTCATGCAATTTATTTTTTGATACATAAACAATCGGAGAGAGCGCGAAAAGAAATTCAACCGAAAGGTATCCTAACCCTACTTATATTATAAATGCAAAAGTTTGTCTGTCTCTCTTTCACGCCAAAACTAAGTATTTAAAATAGGGTATGCAGTTTTGTATAGAAATACTTAGAGGAGTTTGAAGCTTAAAACTTTTTTTAAGCTTTTAATTAGATATAAATAAATACGACAATAAAATTTTGTAAAAACTTGGCCTTAAAAGGGGTAAAATAGTTAATTTTTATTTGAATAGGCTCAGAAACAACAGCTGGCCTGGTTTTCATGCATTCGTATCATGATTGGAGACATGGGGAAGAACATAAAATATTTATTACCGCGGGAATACCTTCCCATTTGGAACACTCGATAAAGCGGCCAGAAAGCTAGTATTATGTATGCTAAAAGTGTGGTAACCCTATATATATAGATACGTGAATAACCAGATTTAATCCACAAAAGAGAAACACGGTCCTTGCTCTATTAGCCGCGAATGTGATTAATACGTTTGCCAAATTTAGCAAAACGAAAGTAAAATAACCATTCCCACTATCTATATTCTATATAATAAATGATTACCATAGCGACATGTCGTTGGCGGCTTTATTATCAACTTTTCCCACTTAATCTATCGCCCATTCATTATAATTAATTAGTCAAATTAATTGGATTGGCCCGGAAACGATCTGCAAATAGAATTATAGACCCGCTGTTCGATATATTATGTATTGCCTATTTTAATTAAGTGCCAAATCTTATCTGAGGAAAGTTGGCCAATATATTGTGTTAGTGTCAAACTGTTGGTGTTTTTGATAAATTGTTCAGGCTATTTTTAATTGGCACTTATTTAACTGATCACAATACAAACCATAAGTTAACCTAGAAAGATACTAATTGCATCAAAATAAGAATGAGATTTTTATTTATCTTTTGTTAATTGTCCATGGCAAATATTTTGTAGATCTGAAAAAAAGTGGCTATAGTAAAGTCAGAAGTAAAAAATGTATCTTATTTAATATAGACCTTTAGAAATATTCAATGAACATTTAGTTATATATTCACTTTAAACATAAATAGTTTTTTAAATTTCATTGTCTGTTTCATTCACAATTTAACAAGACTATTCATAAATGATTAAATGATACAACTTAAAAATGTATCATAATAATACATCTATATGTATAAACTAACAACGAAACTATATATAAAATAAATTGAGATAGAAAATTCTATATATACTTCAAACCTAAGTTAAATAAAAAAAAATGCTACCTATCTCTGCTGATAGTGTTCCATAAGGCTGGCCGCGTCACCTCGATGTATAGCGAGCCTTATTGCTTGAGCGAAATATTATAATAAATCCTAGCCAGCTGTTTCGTTAGTTATATAACGTTCCAAACAGGTGTAGACAATTTCTTTCTTTATCCTTATACACGTACAACGTTTTTGTTTCTTACGCTTAAAGTTGTTTAGGTGTCAATAATGGCTGTAATGATCTATGACGAATAAATATTATTTAAACTTTGATTTTTAACGTGTCACAGAGTTGTCGTGGTGGTTCTAAACAATTGACTTGCTCCTGGACCCCATAGCTTCACGAACCCTGTAGTGTATAATTACACTTTCTAAATTCTTCATTCTATAATAATATTTTCCTGTAATTAAATATGTAATTTATTGATTTCGTGATCTCCTTTATAATTTATTGATCTCGTGATCTCCTTTGTAATTTATTGATCTCGTGATCTCCTTTATAATTTATTGATTTCGTGATCTCCTTTGTAATTTATTGATCTCGTGATCTCCTTTATAATTTATTGATTTCGTGATCTCCTTTGTAATTTATTGATCTCGTGATGTCCTTCATAATTTATTGATTTCCTGATCTCCTTTGTAATTTATTGGTCTCGTGATCTCCTTTATAATTGATGAGTAACTCTAGTATAATTGGGGGAGGTATTGATGTGAATTATCGTGGTAAAGAAAACTATTAATTATATGACTTAAATTATATGAAAATTTCCGATATATTATATACTTGCGTATCCGTCGCTGAGTTACTTTTGAACTTTTAATTGTTTGGCCCGTAATTAGATGGCACGGGGGACCATTCGGGTTTCGTGGGACGCGAACATAAGAACTGATGTGAAGTCGATTCGTCCTGATATCTGCTGGTAATATTGTTCGTCGAATAATTGGTTGTTATAAAGTTGTATGAATAGATGATTAAAATGTGCAGGCTTACTTCGGTTTTCGGCTGAGATCGAGAATTGAAAAATTGGTCAAACTTTTCGACATATTATTTTTACTTAAAAATACAATGGTTCTTTCACTGATAATAATTATTTTGCTTCCCGCAGTGATATTCGTAATCTGTACGATATTTTGTCCATACCTGTTCTCTGTAACACTTGTTTTATACAATGTTTCGCATATTTAATATAATATATAGAAATTATTATCATTTTATTGATATATCGATATTTTATTTTAATGATTTTGTGAAAATTGGTACCTGTTATATTTTTTTATTATATCATTATTATTTAATATATGTTTTATTAAATTGATTTTGAAATAATTAATCGCCTTAAATGATCTAAGGTATATTTATTGACTAAATTAAATATCTATTTGTTTTAAGTGATTGTGATTCCCGTGATAAAAATGTCCTAAAGTTCTCGGATTCTCAAACAATCCAAATATCAAGTATCATCAAAATCGGTTCTGTAGTTGTGAGCTTAATCGAACAAAAATTTTAGAGTAAAATTTTTACAAACTTTGTGTATCGTATAGCTTAAAATAATGTTTCAAAATTCTAACTTTAAAAATAATGAATTTTCATCTCATTTTCTTACAGGCATTTTACCGCAAAACCTAGCCTATGTCCTGTTTTGTGATCTAGATTATCTGTGTAAGAAATTACATTTAAACTGCTTCAGTAGTTTGCTTTCACATTTATTATAAGATTACAGAAAACATTTAATGGTAAATGACTCGTTATTTTTATTGTACAGGATTGTGTTATGGAATCTAGCGTAATGGATAATAACGGACATACATATATAAATATTTATGATATATATAACTATAAATAAATGTATAACAACCATAACTAAGGTACAAGTGCTTGCATACGTCATATAAACATCTGCCCCGCCGGGACTTGAACCCGGGACCTCTGAGATGGCGACACCTTGAAACCGGTGTACTAACCACTCAACTGCGGAGGTCGTTAAAATGTAATTTTATTCAATTTATCAAGAATATTAAAGGTATTCAATTTGATTATCATCTTTTTTTTCGTTTCTTCCATAAGGAATCTCGGAGTTTTATTTGACAATTATGGATCAGCATATTCAATCTATATAAATAAATAAAATTGGAGTGTCTGTTTGTAATATTAAACTAACCGCTTTTTACTACATGCATATGAATGTATATACGGTACACATACTAAAATACATATTTAAAAAAAATCTGTCTGTCTGTTTTCTGTTCCGGCTAATCTCTGGAACAGCTGGACCGATTTGGACGGGACTTTCATTCGCAGATACTTTATGTAATAAGGAATAACTTAGGCTACTTTTATGTTAAAAAAAAATAAATGTGTCAAAAACAAAAAAAAAACTATATTTTTTATTACGTCGCGGGCACAGCTAGTATATAATATGTAAGGCATTTAAAATGTCTGGGTTTAACAAAAATTCTTACGAACTATGCATTACAGGCATTACAGCTGTTGTAGGCAAACTTTATCCTATTCGCAGCTCCTTAAGAAGTATATAATGTTGCCTTTGGATGACAGACGTAGGTACCCGGAAATTATATTAATAACTAGTAAAATTTATTACACAGTTCCGAGATCCGCTCTTAAGCGTTAAGGTCCGTGTGAACAATTTATTTGCTACCAATGTTAATCGTACTTACAAATACTGGACTAATTCCATGTTTGGATCTGCAGATGGACTCAATATATCACAACGCAAAGGGGAATGGCGATTTTTGGCCCAGATTGCACAACAAATTGAAAACGATAGAAAATTATTAAATATTCATATTAATTTTTTCATCCTATTTAGATATCGCTATAAGATTGCATTTTTTTATTATCATTAAATAACATTCAAAGGATTACATCCACGGAATTGACCATTGTTGTTATTAAAAACTGAGTTGCCCGTAATGAATATTAAAATCGTTACATAACTGTTATAATCGATGCAGAATCGATAACCTTTAGGAAACTTATTACCTACATGACAATGCTTTTCTTCATTTGTAGGCGCATCAAATAAATGTAATCGGCAGGCAGGATTGATTGTAGTCCTCCAATTCTAATTAGACAACAAATCAGTGCCGTAACCACAGCACCGCTGTCGCTATATGAATTAAGTATGACAGTATTTTATTTAAATAAATGCAGTTGATAGATAGTAGATAAAAATGAAATATTTGTGTTGTCAAGCTGACCACGATGTTTCATTGCAACCATGCTGTCACCTAGCTGAAATGTAGACGTAACTAAAAACAAATTATTTACGCGATCGTTACCCGTTCCGTTATACGAATAACGAATCGTGTATTCGTGAATTCGATGTTTTTATGAAATCATGAATTCTAATCGTGTTATTTTTAATATCAATATTAACTGTTAAAATTAAATAAAGTTCTGTTTAACGTGAACAGCGGATATGGTTTTAATAACATTAATCGTTGAATATCGATTATGATATTGATCTTATTGATTTTTATTTATAATGGCAACACCAAAACGACGCCATCCATTCATCTCTTTATGTATAGTAATCTGTGCTCTTTGGCATGTCCGATTTCTCCGTTGACTGTTATTGTTCTTCCGTGTTCTGTGTATACCAAATATTTACGAAATGGCTACGAATATTGACTCCGACGATTCATCCTTGCTCGATGACCCCAGCCTGAATATTGACTCCGCTGCTGCTTTGAACTATCATTCATTCAACCTTATAGATTTCATAGAATAACTAGCGGCCCGCCCCAGCTTCACAGTGCTGATACAAATTAACTACAGAATGTTTTTTAATGTATTATACATATAAACCTCCAACTTGAATCACTTTATATATTTAAAAAAACTGCATCAAAATCCGTTGCGTAGTTTTAAAGATCTAAGCATACATAGGAACAGACGGCGGATAGCGACTTTGTTTATATAATGTTTAGATAGTAAATATTTAAATATGCCAAGTTCTTTTGAATTTTTCTTTTTACCAATCAAATATTGGTATTATCCACTGTTACTTTCACGAGATTCTTCAGGTGTGCGTTCTGGGCCAAAGTTACTATGGGGATCTGCCATTCCCCTTTTAATACAAATTGGTTGTTGTTTACGATGTATGTGTGTGTGTGCGCTGTGTGGTACGAGGTCAAGTATGGCGCACTATTTTTGTTTTTGTTAATCAGTGGATAACGTTGTTGGTTACAGTATTGGCATGCATAGATTAAATATATAAACTCTATAGTATACTTTATATTATAACTGTTTGTTATCCCCTTACGTTTGGTTCCAATGTAAAGTCAGTCCGTACAGATAATGCTATAAGCATGAAATGTACTTAATGGACCCAGTCCAATGCATGAAGAGTTCCACTAATGACAGACAAAAAACACATTACAAGACAAAAGAATAGCGTGTGTACTGTTTTTATTCGAAAAGTACCTTTGCATCATCACGAGTTCCGGCCGTCAGTCAAAATGAGGATGATTGCTCTAAGGCCGAGCAAATAACATATTTAAGTCTATGTTTTAAGGGGATAACATGGTTGAAATCTCATAAGCACTGTGTCTTTGAATAAATTTGTTGAAGAGTTACAAAAAAATATATGTTATTCTTAAGGATACATAATATGAATCCTATTAATCAAAATCGTAATATATTTAACTGACTTATGTAAAAAAAATCACAAAATCTCGTCCTTTTAAAACTAAAATGCAATTTCTCTCTGAAACTGCTTATTATTAATCTATGAAATTTGCACCATAAGAAAGCTTTCGATATTGACTACAATTACTATTAAAATAATTTTTATTTTCTTCGATGTTCTATTAAATAATAAAGAAAAACCTAAAACAGCACAAGATCCCCGCGCCGAGCTCCCCAGCAACACCCTGGCAGCATGCTCGAAGCAACAATTTTAGTGTTAAACAGACTCTGGCAGAGAGAGGACTGTACGTGCGTTACTTGTTCTTAAAAATTACAAAAAAGAATTGATTTGAATGATTTATAAGTTAATCTGTCTGTTCTGTTCTCTGTTTGTAAATAATGTGAATATAATTTTTAACATGATTCATATACATATATATACCAAATTACAGCTATCTAGTACTAATAGTTTTTGAGGCCGCGGACAGACAGACATACATGACGAAAACTATAAGGATTTTTTATGTACGGAACCTTAGGGTTTCGTAAATAACCCTAAAAGCACCTGCTAGGGCCTCCACTGCTGGAAGCCTAATAACCTCACTGAATAACTTATCTTTTGTGCTAGATGAAGACTTGGAGACCTATTTTTGAATTACGTATGCGACTTCGAAATCACCGATGTGACTAATAATCACCGATTTTCAATAATTCTTATTATTGAATATCATTTATGTGACAACCTTAGTCACGGATGTGACTTCATTACGAATGCCCTCCCCCACTCGTAATCAAGTTATAATTGTGGAAATGTTATCTGTGTTTTGTTTAGAGAACATATTGACAAGAGTCTGAAGTTGATGTGTTGATTTTACAGTCGGTCTTCTTAAATAGATTTTTTTAATTAAGTTATAAAATCGTATGCTCCCATAAGCTTGATGACATAAAATAACGTCTCCATGCATCACTCTATCCACCATGACAACTATTACTTATCGGAATTAGGAGACGATTGTTCAAAATACCAATGCCAGCATTTAACATATCGAGCCATCATCGTAACTCTGTCCTTATCCAAGTTCACTGCGAAGAGAGAGATAGAGTACGAGCAAATTCATTGAATACGGTCATATTTTTTGTTTTGGCGTAACAGTAGCCAACGGTTATAACTATAACTCACGATGAATGAGTGGTCTACGAGATGAGATTTAGCGGGTTAATTAAAATTACTATTTATTTAGTAATTGGAGTTTCTCTGCGCGATAGTATGGGGGCGTCTATAAATTACGTAAAGTATTTTTTAAATTTTCTGTATGTTATATGTCGTGAGATTTCATTTAACCCCCTCCCCATTCCCCAATCTCACGTGAGGTTTATCAAAATATGGTTTTCTTACGTAAACGCGTGGGATTGTTATTGTAAACAGAAAAAAATGATTCGTGCTTTTCTTTACGACTAGTTTTTTGACTTCTTTATTTAGACTTTTTTTCTGTTCCCCTGAGGAAAATGTATTAAATTGCATACCCCGGCCTATAATTTGATGGGTCATTTTTATCTCCAGAATTGAATAATGGTATTAATTTGCTATTTTTCATTAGATCCGGGAAGACATCTTCATCAATACATTTATTAAAAATTACTGCAAGTTGCGGAGCGAGTTCCGTTATTATTGGTTTAATTATGTGGGTCGAAATTCCCCAAAGGTCCTCTGTTTTTTTATTACTAATAATTGTAAACGTTTTTAAAACAGTATTAGCATCAATGCAACTAAAATTGAAACTGTTGATGCACCTCTCCATATTCTCCTCTACGATAGCGACAGCCACACTAGGGCAAGAGTTAAGATTACTTGTAGTTTCTATAGGTAAATGGGAAAAGAAATGTTCGAACGCATTGGCCACTGCGTCGTCAGATTTTATTGTTTTGTTATTGATTTCAATGAAAAGGAACTCGCACTACTTTTAGATTTCACAGTTTCCTTATTGATGATGTTCCAGGTAGTTTTAATTTTGTTTTTCGATAAACTAATTTTCTTGGCTATATGCATTGCTTTGGCGACTGTGCATACCTTTTTAAATGTTTTGTAATATTCTCTTATCAGTGGATGTTACTTTTAATGCATATAAATCAAATAACTTTCTACGGCTTATGTATATGCCAGGTGTAGCCCAATCATCAAACTTCCTCCTTCCACCATTTACTTTTATAACCTTATGTTTAAATAAATTATTATATTCGTGATAAACTATGGTAAATAGGTTATTATATAAGGTATTGGCATCAGCCCTGTCATTGGCTAAAACAGTGACTTGATTAGAGACATTAATTTTGAATTTATCTATGCCATTTTTAGTTATAGGTCTACAGGCAATCTCACGCATAGAACAAACATGATGGCGCTCAAAGGAAGCTAGTTGTCCACTATGGTCGGAATTAATGCAATTAATAATGTGATGGTCCTGCACTTTACAATTACTAAAGATATTGTCAATACATGTTTGTCAAATAAATTCAATTCTAAATCTTTACCAGAAAAGCCTTGAATGTTCTGATGAACAACCCTTAAATATCCAGACCTTTCTTTGGTCAATACTTTGCAAAAGGCTACCTCTTTTGTCTCAAAAGTTAATTTAAATTACTTGGAACTTTTTCCAAAATATTATAAAAATATTTGGCTTAGAAAAAGCATTGTCAGCGTAAGATGTAGCGTTTACATAAAAACGTAGCGAAAGCGCTAGTTGTTTTCGAGAAAACATTGAAAGATATAATGTATCTTTTGTCAACTGAGACTTACTATTAATATAAATTAGTCTATTTATGGACGGACTTACAGTTTTATTCATTTTATTTATGTCAATAATATGCCACTTTTTGGAGTAAATCCAAAGACAAATTCAATTTGTGTCTCATGTTGTTTTCATTATTAGACAATCCCTTATGGGAAGCAAATGTATACATCATTATTTTGTTAACTGGTGAGATCGTAGGAAGATATTCGACGATAGCAGCGCTAAACCGACCCATGTGAAGATCCTTGAGGTAGCACTATTTCCAGCAATAGGCATCTATTAGTTCAAATGATGATGATAATGATGATTAAATAATCGCGTACATAGGATTTGACCTCTATGTTAGACTTTAGCGCATATAATTAATTGATTAATTTACTTAAATATATATGTACAGGAGACTGGTAACAATTTGCGGTGACGTTATAGAAATATGAGACAGATAGTGATATTTTTAAAAACAGGAAGGTTTATTCGGTTTAAGTTGACCATTGAAAGGTAACCACGTTTTCCAAGTGGCAATTTTCCATCGTCAATGGGTTGCGGTTCTGGCGACAGATTGGACAACGACAAAGTCACACAACATTAACTATAATAATAACGAAATCGCAATAAGGAACCTTAGACTTGGTACGACTTTGTCATATGTATTTCATTACTTTTTAGAGATAAACTAACAGCTCCATCGAGACTTGGCTAGTTTTTTACAGAATGTTTTTGGTGGGATAATATTGTTACGTTCCAACAATAAACAGGTAAGATAGCCAGTTCCTAATTTGTTGAGGAACTTGTTTCTACCATCTCTCTTATCTTCTCTATCATATTGCAACATGAATGTTGAAAATAACATTTATTGCGCAAATCGCTGTCGCTTTTAAATTAAGGCACTTGAACACGATCAATGCATGTTAGAAGGGCGGCGCGTGCGCATGCTCACTTCCGGCATGACTGTAGGGCGTAACCAATTACAAAGGGTTCATTATTGGTTTCTTACTTAAAATGGTAAAGTAATATTAAACCATGTGGTTACATGGTGGATAACAAAATTTGATAAATTTAACTACATGTAAAAAGCATTTTAGCAAGTAATGAAATCTTTTTCGACCAAGTTAGTTAGGTTCCTTTAAGATTTTTTTTATTGATATAGAAGAACAGCAGGAATATAGAATAACAGACAATTTATCTGATTTAAGTGGCAAACGTCGTTCGTATATTTCGCAGATATTAGAGAGTCTAGTCGCTGCCATCTATATGAAACTCCCCTTAAGCATTCGTGAAAGAGCAACGTTCATTCCAAATCTGTAACGTAGTAAATGAAAACTAGGAGGAAGTGCATACTGAGGTCGTCTATTTGGATACCTTTGACTCACCTATTTCTGCCTCTAAATAGCAGTGTTCGCATTGTTGTGACTTATATCATAAGTCACATGTTGGCAAGATCCACTGTCTTTGAGAGGTTGCAAATTTACTTCGAATCTCATAGGAAGCTCTTGTACTATAGGCGACTGTAATAACTTACCATCAGGTGGACAGTCTGCTGGAACAGACATTCTACCTAAGTATTGAGGGGTGAAACTCTTTAGGAATGCATTGTGAGATCAACGCTGTGACAGGTCCGTGACGTATTTCCCAATGTGTTACAGGGCTATCAGATGGGCAGTTGTGATCCTTAGTGATCGGTCTCCGCTTACTCTGGAGTCGATTTTTTAAAAAAGAAATCAAAATGCTCCTAAAAGCAAAGGTGGTTTTCTAAAGGGAAAAAGAACAGATAAATCCAATGTTCCTGAAAGACGATTAGAACAGTCCATCTTTGTAGGAAGTCTACCTAGTGGATCTGTAATGATTGAAAATCAACGCCATTAGATAATATCAAATTTTCAAATTATGTTATATTAATAATTTTATAAAAAAATATCTTATATTCATCGCCGGGTCTCCAACCATTCCCATACCATATTTCATTAGAATCACACAAATTTTCCCTTGTTGCCAAAAGAATGGCGGAGCGCGGGAGGGAACCACGTCGTTTTATTGGTGTGAGGGAGCTCCACTGACTACCTGATGCTGGGAGTTTTCCTACGGAGGGGGCACAGAGTCCTCATCCACACAGAGGACATCCTCATTACCGGTCACGACTGATTATGTCCTCAGTTAGGCCTACTTGAGAGCCTAGGTTCTAACGATCTCATAGACATGAAGTGATGGCGGCCATTTTTATATAGGTAGAATAAAACGAACATTCTTGAAGCTTTCTCACATTAATCATATTTTTTAATATAGAAAGTGCACATACAAGTAATAAACTTATTGAATAATTATTAGATTAATTAAAAATTATATTATGACTGAACAATCCACGTCAAAGCCGCAAATATCTCGCTGAGTCGTTTATACAAACGCAGATACATCATTACTTCTATGTTATTTCGCAGCTAAAAGAGTACTTTTTGAAATATAATATGAAAAAATTGTAATCTACCGAATTATAAAACCTTTTTGTTCGAAATTACAAACATTCAAATTCGCAAAAAAGTGTTAAAATATTTGCATCACTTGTAGAATGATTGTTAGCAAGAAAACATAGCCAGTGAAAATTTCCTCCACAATTGGATGTGCCAAAAGTTTGGTCATTTAAACGAAATCATTATTTTGTTTTACACACTTCAGCGGCGGGAATAAGTCGACCATCCGTTTCCGAGGGGATTTTTTTATCGCATCTGTCATCGAAATTTGGAAAAAAGTGGGGAGAAAAACTTTTTAGGAACTCTGGATATTCAATACTTTTAGAAATTGTGTAAAATAATTCAAAATTTTAATTCTTAAGAGCTAAACCACCTCCTAAATGGTAGAAGGATCAAAATTTTATATATTGATAAAGTCTTTAAGTTATTTTAATTTACATTAGAATCTATAACTATATATTTTTTAAAAGAATAATTCAATTGATGACCTTTTTTACGGTGGAAGAAAGATAACGGCAATTGGTTTTTTGTACTACTCATGGACTAATTGCCCTTATATTACCCATTTTTCTTTAGAGCTGAGACATGGACTAGTAAAAAATTTCCCACCATTATAATTTTCATAGAACCAGAGTTATTCCCCATAGGTCTATGTTATCTGGACGTCCCTTCTCACGGAGCGAGCACCTCATAATTGTTTTTTGTTTCGACGCCAACCGAATTACATTTGAATTTGGGACGCTTTATTTTTAGCGGTGCGAAAATACACTCTGTTTACATCACCGTAAGATCTAATTGCATCTATCGTCAAGATTCAATTTCGATCACAAAAGGTTTTAATTTGAAGGGTCCATTGTCAGGGCTTTCACTTGCACGTCGGGTCGCGGTTGGTTGAATGCGATTTTCCGAATGATACAAAGTTTTTGTCATGTGTTGTGTAGAGTATAACTTTCATAGTTTTTCTGTACGCTTTCATTTTGGTTTCTGTGCCCATATTTTGTTGCTAAAATTTTTCGTCATCTTCACGAAATTGTATGAGCACCTGGGAGGCCTGCCTTTCCACTACAACAGCCGTCGATCTTACAAAAATGCGCCATGCACATTGCCAATTAAATTTCACAGTTGTTCGGGTTATGTTTTAAGCTCTGGTTCCCCTACGGATTTCATTATTTCTGATTTTGTTACACAGACAAACATATATGTCAATATAAATTAATTGTATGAGATATATGTGGCGCTGTATCACGGCATTGGTCTAATCGGGAAGACATAGATTCAACCCTGCCATTTATTATAATGTTTTTGTGTTATAACTCATAAGTACACTACATACAAAGGAATTCAAAGGCATATGTGAAGTCAATCAATGGTCCAGTGTGGTTGACGTACTCTCAATCCTGTGCTGTGAAGATGATAACAATTTCTAGATTTCTGCAAGTCTTTATTCTAGCTAAGGCTCTTCTCCACCTCTCCAAAGAGAAAATATTTATGAAAAACTTCTACTAGAATACCAGCCCATAAAGATTCTGTAAACCTTCCGGTATAGTTATCGAGATTATGTGGGATATTACATTTAGCCTAATATTTTTTATGTTGAACTAAAATTGTCTGCTCAAAGATATTTTCATGATTAATTTGCAATTTCCATAATGGCTTGTATTTAATTGATCACCAAACTAAGCAGCAGAAATACCTGTACCTAAACTACAGAAATAGACATCACAACAAGAATGAGCTATACAAAACCAGGTAATTAAACATGCATTGCAGTAAATGTGTGATGCCATTACCTAATTCCCTTTAATTATCCTTGAATAATTACGTATAACTACAGCAGTAGTAATTCTGCCGTTTTTTTTATTAAATACAGAATGAGCTCGCCGCTTCCGTAGCGGCCTCATACAAAGCTTTCGTTTAACTTCTCTGGTCGCGGAGCACCGACAGTTTTTAGGGTTCCGTATCTCCAAAAGTAAAAACGACACCTTACAGGATCACTTTATTGTCCGTCCGTCCGTCCGTCCGAGATATCATGCTGAAATTAATATCACGTACGTACTAAGGTCTCCTATTTCGCAAAGCAGTGAAAAAATCAAATTTCTAAATCAACGCAATAAAAAGATATGGCCGTTTATGTTCTATTTATATTGCATACTTTGACATTTGCAGGGAAATCAAAACCTATAGGGTACATTTCGTTGACCTAGAATCATGAAATTTGCAAGAAGCAATGTAATATAGCACAAATAAAGGAAAACTCCGAAAACCGTAAATATGTAGTTATTTCACAAAAAAAAAATACAACATAATTGGGAAAATCAGGAAAATCTTTGAGACTTAATTCTAGTAATGAACGAACAATTTACATGTCGACGAATTTGTACGGAACCCTCGTTGCGCGAGTCCGACTCGCACTTGACTGTTTTTTTTTAATAATTTATAATTGAACATCAAAACACGATCAAAAATCGTAGTTATAAAAAAGCTTTTAAAAATAAAAAAAATATTGTTATTTATATTATTTAATCTTTTATGGGAAAATGTATAGTTTTTTTTAAGGTAAATTCAAGTAAATTTCAGTAAAATTCAAGTTTTTATAATGATAACGATATATTATCTTTATTTTTTATATATGTATACTCAATAAAATACAAAGAATTATATAAATAAATAAGTATAAGGTATAAAGAATACAAATAATTATTGTAGTCAATACGGCTGTTCGGGCAATATGTGCACCGGGCGACGGTCGACTGGTTAATGCCTCCTCGACTTTTTTTTGTCCTCAGGAGAGAAAGGTTGAGAAATCCTCACAAGGAGCACGAAACGTACCCAGGATACTCCCGCAACGGCAAGTGTCACGGAGGTTATGTCAGACTCCACGTGACCGGAACGGTCCAGCCACGTGACCTACCGACTAAACTCAGCCTGGCCTATATATATATATATTTAAATGATTTATTCACCACATAAACACAATCATAAGTGTATACATATATAATTATTAAATATAAGATATTAAATGTATTAATCATAATCCATATAATGTAAACTTGTGTCATTGTTTTAAGGTTCGCTTCTAAATGATGATTAAAATACAGGAAGAGAAAAATAATGTTTTTGCTGGTTCTTTACAGTTCAAGGTCTCCCATTGTAGATTTGTGAGCTAATGGCACGATTAAATTTATAATTATAATTCGGTTTTGATTGTCGCAAACAAAAGTCATAAATATTCAATATCTCGGAAACGTATCTTTGATCTCAAGGGGGCATTGTAACTGCGCACTTCCTTTCATCAGCACAGCTCAAATATGTCCGTCCCCCCGGGGGCACGCAGGCACGATCTACCCTGACCAAGTTAATGCTTAGCTAACCACACTGGTTTCGAAGTCTTGTCTGAATATTTTATTGTTTAGTTTAAAATTTTTATAGTTATTCTCATTTATGATTTGAACATGATGTGACCACCACATTGGAGTCAGAAGGTTGGAGTAATTGGAATATTGTGTACTCCTGGTTTGGTTTTTAATATAGAATCTAGTTTATAGACCTAGCATCTGCCAATTTTTCCACTTATATTTCTTATCTGCTACCCAGGCCTGACAGCAAAGTTTCCAGCAGAATTTAAATTAAACCTAAAAAGATATTCACAAAATTTTCCTACGAAGAAAGTAATCTTAATTTAGGGCGTAACATCATGTGCTTATCATTATCTTAAGTGTCTACTAGTTTATTTATCCTTGTTGTTGTTATCTGTTCAAGCAGCGTGCCGGTGTCATGCTCTCACGCACCGGGAGCGGGAGCCCAATCTTCATCCTCATACATATTAACTTTTACACACGAGTCATTGTACACACCGCAGACGAGTTATCAGCTCACTCGGTTGATAACGGTGCTAGAATATAAATAACTCCATTACAATGATATTACAGCGATCTCTTTAAAGACCTAGTACTTTAAGATAAAAACTTTGACACCGATCGAGTTCGTCTTAAGTTGATAATAAATGTGATTAAACGTAACACAGATTTAATATTAAGTTAGACGTATACTTGCACACATACGAGGCGACTCTATAGGTATACGTCATTGTGGGCACCTTTACCGCGTATTACAATTTTAATTAACACTCGAGCGAATCGAAAGTCGTAACGCGCGGCCTTGGTAGCGGTTTCAGTGATGTCCAATTTGTCGATTTCCACAAAGTTGTCGATAAGTTATCGTTGAGGCCGCGTCGCGCGGGCCCCCCGCCTCGAGCGGCGCGGCGGCCGGCAGCCGCTGCTGCCAGCCGGCGGCTGCAGTCGGCTCACGGAGCGCGCCCGGCGTGTGAGTATACGTCGAGTGCGCGTGCGCACGTTCATTCACCTCGAGTTCACGATCGTCAGCTGTCAAATTTTGACGTTTCGTAACAATTCACGGACGATTACCGCGAGAATTTGTGAGGTGACGTGCTGGTTTCTCAAAGGAGCGCCGAATGCGGTACTACTTTACTACGAGTTTTTTCGTACTGATAATTCCAAGTCGGTTCGCGTAAATGTTTTGACGTTCGACAGCGCCAGTGTTGTGAAGTGATCGAAATGTTCCACGATTCATGTGTTTAGTGCGATCGAATCTGTGTTTGTTTATTGTTGTGCTGTTATCATGCCGCATTGATGTCGCTCGACGCTGATATGTCTATAATTAGCGAGCTGCGATGGCTGCAAGACGACGAACTGTTCGCTCTGACGCTGCAAAACGGTTAGTTTACGCGTGCATGTTATTGTCTGAACTAGAAAATTGGTGTACGGTTCTCATTCTGTGCACGTCTGGTGTGATTTTTAAGAGCGTCCGCTTAAAATGCGCTCCGGTGCCTAATTACAGATTCCACCAACAACAATAGCGGCTACAATAGAATAACAATCAGTTAGTGTGTAGCAAGTAACAACGAATTGATGTATTCATTTAAAGTTTAGCTTTGTGCGTAAACTAAAGATTTAGTGCCGGAAACGTTATTGTTAATAGAAGTCGCCCGTACGAGATGCACTCGCCTCCATTTAGATTTACAGCGGTATTAGCACGAAACTTTGCAATTTGCAATTACGCGCGTCGTGGATGTGAGTAAAGCGTTTGACAAGGTAGCGCAGGGTAGCGCGTGACTACGATGGCTGCACGGTGTGTGAGTAGGAAACAGCGTCAAGGTGAGCTAGATTCCTTGCTGTTTACACAGCTAGAGGACTTCATTACTGTACACGATAATGTCGCCGCGACCACTTTGCCGGTTCGTGGAGTTTCATCTGATAAAAAATCGAAACTCCATTATGTATTCGAAGTTTAAAAATGCGACGTATAGTAGGTACATAATTTTTGCGACTTGAGTTAAATATTTTAGGAGGATGTATTTGTAAAATGTAAACATGTAAATTCTGACTTCCCTTCAAAGTTTTTACGCACGACATCAAGTTTATTTATTGCTCCCTAATTCTCTTACCTTACGGCTCTACGTACCCACTTCGCAATCTTCATTGTGTGCAAGGGTCATAAAACAACGGTTGAGGATTACATTAACTGAGCCCAAAAAAAACGGAGTTATTAGAATACCGTTTCTTGCAAGAGCAGTTATCTCGCTATTGCATTTCCGACGTGCTTCGGTAAAAAAAAGTGAAAAGAACTGGAGAATAGTTTTTTGAAGTGAAACCTTTGAAACACGTAATAAAAACTAGTTGCGCTCACGTCGCACGATGAAGAAACGCCACTTTGTGCCGATTTATTGAGCTGTTAACATACCGCCTCTGTTTCTGTTATTTATGTAATCTTTTAACTGCGTCCGAGGCCTAAATCTGTGTTTGTGTTATTTAATCATGGCGTATTAACATCATCGTGCTTTAGAGCTCCAATGAACTGCTTGAAGGGTAAAGATTTCGTTATATTTAACATACGCTTCAAGTTTTAGCAGCAATATACGTAAATATTTTACCAAACTAAGCAAAATCATCACGCAACATTAAAACATTTTCATCATTTTTAATAAGAAGAATCCCCACCATAAATACTTAGAATTGAGAATATAATAACACTTGTTATATTTCTATTGATTACAATTTAATTACCGTACAATGTTGACGAAATTTGTTTTGATTGAAATTAAGTGCTTTAATATAGATCTAAAATATATTTTCCACTTTAAATTGAAAATGACAAAACATCTTTCGAATCTGCAAATCAAAAATTACAGGTATTGCAAAAATTAGACAGCGCGTAATGAAATGTTTGAATAAATGTTAATATTGCATTAAAGCTGTCATTTGTCCAATGTGGATAGCAACATCACATGCTACGTTAATATGAATGAAACAATCATTTAACGAGCGGATGTAACTCTTAAACTAAACACAGACAACAGAGCACTGGTCCCGTAGCAATATTAATGGCGGCTGGATCACAGTTAATGTTAAATGCGCAATTAAAGTAACGTCTATGCTAACTAAGTACCTAAGTACCTATGCTAACTTCTGTATGTATGCTTAAAGGTAATGTGAATGATATGACAGCTAATAGAAAAAATAGTAACTACGTTTACAACATCTAATTACTAAATAACATTTTATTTATCTAGTAATTTTCAATGCAAGAAAAAAAAATGTAAAACCGTAATGATGTTTTGCTACCTCTTCTCAGTGCAAGGTATTATAAAACACCTGTCTTTGCCTATATATATATATGTATTAACAACCTCCGTAGCTGAGTGGTGAGCACCGCGGTTTTAAGGTGTCGCCGTCTCTGAAGTCCCGGGTAAGTTCCTGTGGGGGCAGATGTTAGTGTGATAAGTGCGAGCATTTGTACCCTAGTCATGGTTATTAATATATATTTCTAACAAAACTATTTATATATGTATAATATACGTATGTCTATCCGTTACCCTAGATCAGAGGTTCCCAAACTTTTTTGTGTCGTAAACCCTTTGTCATGTTTTCGGTTTTGGGTAGATCCCTTACCTGATATTGAATGCCGACATCCTACAATCAAACAAAAAAATATAAACATATACATAATAACTTCTTCACATCATAGGTTGAAGAATTGTTTGACATGATGCCCACGGCCACTTTTTATCATCGCACCGCTCGCCATCGACAGGGAGTTCATGCCCAAACACTGGAGTCTAAATGGTCCCGTACAGTGCGGTTCTAGAGGAATTTCCTCCCGCGTACACTTCGTTTGTGGAATGAGCTTCCTGCCGAGGTTTTCCCAGAGGGCTACAGTATGGGGGTTCTTCAAAAGGGGAGTAAATAGGTTTTTGAAGGGTCGGCAACGCGCGAGTGACACCCCTGGTGTTGCAAGTGTCCATAGGCTACGGTAACCGCTTACCATCAGGCGGGCCGTAAGCCTGTTTGCCACCATCGTGGTATAAAAAAAGTTACTTTTATAAATTTTTTATATTAGAAGATAGTATAATGCAAATAAATAGGTATCAATGTTTGTTGAGATCCATTATCGTGGACCTCCATTTTCATTTCATGGAACCCCAAACTTTTTTTTCGCTGACGTAGACCCCTCGCTGGTTATCATAGACCCCTACGGGTCGACCATATAGATCACTTTGGGAATCGTTGCCCTAGATCCTATAACATAAGCCTTACAGAGCCCACTTTGGGCTAGGATAATTGGTGTTACTGTAAGAAATGTTTGTTTATTATTTGTTGAGCCCGTAAATTAGGACTTGTTGTCCCTATACCGATAATTTACAGAAACATGAATGTAGCAAACTTAGTTCTTTGATCTAATAATCCAATTTGTCTGAACGATGTTGGAATTTAATAAACGGCGCTAGATAAAAGAGCTCGAGAAGAATATTAGAATTAGCGAGCGTTAGCTGTCAGGTGTTGCAACCGGACCACACCGACTCGGGCAATCGCAGACGCACTTACGTATGCAGCACTGGTCTGGAGTCAGGAAGTATACGCGCTTATCGTTAAAAAGACTTGTTGGGAACAATGAAGCAGAACTGCAGGATTAGCGACCAGGCCTGATAGTGGATGAAATATTGAATGAGCAATGATAAAAGGAAATTATCAAATCTCATTTATGTTTCATCTGTATAGGAGGAGGAGGCTATTTTACTGTTTATGATAAAGTTATTGTTGTGGCTGAATGTTATTGTTTTAAATATAACACACCATTTTACGAGCAGATATGAACTGGAATTATAAGTGACTATAGCTGGTTTTTTTATTATCATTCTTTTTACGGCTCAAATTAGCAGAGCTTATATTGATGTGTTCCAGTTTGAAGGGTAAATGTGGCAAATATGGCAGTAGAACTTCTGGTTAGCTCGACTTTATGTAATTATTTAGACCAGGCCAGATATTATGGTTCATGTAAGGTTCGCAGATATTTAACACTGCGAATCTTATAGAATCTATGTGTACTGAGGTACTTACTCACATATATTTGTTTGTTTGCCAACAATAATAAACCTATAATATTTAAATATAATAAAAAGAACCATTACGGTGTGATAAGTGTTAAAATATTAACTACAGAAAATGATATATATAGCAGAAGCAATCGAATCTAAAATTAAGTAGTGGGAAAAATAGATTCATATTAATTACTACCTGTTTCCACGACTTCGCCTGCGTGGAATCGTAATTTTGGGTAGCATTTTTAATGACTGAGAGTGATATAAACGTAAGAGTAGACAAATATAATCAGAAAACTTGGAACTGCTAAGCTATCGGGAGTTACATGTGTTGTTGTGAGAAAACCATAAAAGGTGACATATCTTGTCGTGGGATATTTTTTATATAATTTTAAGGAGAACATTTCCGTCATACACGATTCCTGTGTAGCTTTAACCATTAAGGTTGCACACGCGAAGGAAGCTTAAAATGGAGTAACATCTCCCATTTTCCCAACATTTCCCTTCACTGCTCTGCTTCTATTGATTGTAGCGTGATGAAAAGTATACTATAACTAGCTCAGGAGTATGAAAAATAATTGTACTAAGCTTCGTTAAAATCCGTCGAGAAGTTTTTGTTTCTATAACGGTTATATAGACATACATACTGATTATTGATTGCATTTTTAGCATTACTATCGATCCCTAATCACCTTCTGATAGTTATTTTGTAAATATATTTCATGTACAGAATTGACCTCTCTATAGATAAGCATAGATAACTTTCATAATGTTAGGAAATTCTTTGTTACATTAGCTCCCAATTCTTATTTAATATGCTTAGATTTAAACACTTGCTTCTAAATCTCCGAGGATCGAGCTGAGTGTCAGCGTGATGTCATCCGGGGGCAGAGCCGTCGACCGCCGACTCTCCATGAATAGTAAACAGCTGGGACGCATACAAACGCTTTGTACTAATCGCTTGGAATGTGTCGCGTGATGGATTCGAATTGTAAAGCGATGCCGACCACACTCAGGCCTGATGCTGTTCGTGAACACATTGAAACTAATATGGAACGCTATATTCGACCGACAGGAACGTTTCGTTTTGCGTTCAAAGAAAAATAAAGCTCCTTGATTGAATACAACATTTCAGTTCCAATTCGGTTTTGATTTGGAATCGGTTCTTTAATTTTGAATGGTGATAACATTACTGTAGCCGCGATGGATGTAGACAGCGAAGGTCTCGCACATTCCTAATGTAACGCAATTTGACGATCATGAGTTTTTTATGTGGCTTGTTGTTACACATATTTTAGTAATGGCGATTTTAAAGCTGTAAATGAGTCGAGTACTGCACTACAAAATTATACATCAAAAGCTTAGATAATGAATCTAACAATTACCTATGACAAATATTTTTCCAATTCTAGGTACAAATGAGAAGTAAACCCTTGAGACCCATTTAAAGTGATGTGAAAACCAATAACCTGGCCGACATAAATATCAGAAATGCTTGCGAAAGAAAGTAACATTTCTATCTAAACAGCTCTCACAGTAATCAACCTTAATATCCTGACCGATTCCATTGCACAGCTTGACGCATTAAAACGTCCTTCTTGTGTTGTATTTAGTATCATATTCGCATGTCCCTGAGGTATATTGTGCGCTGGGCATGAATTTAAATAATGCACATGAGTTGTGCACATCGATTAATATTGTTCAGCGCGAACCTTAATCACCAGTGGACTAGGTAATTAAGGATGGCCGAGGGCAGGGAGTAATGGACTCAAATTGTTATAAATACCCGCTAATTTCCGAGCGCCATGTTAATGACAGAGTTCGTAATGTTCCTGCACGCTGCAGCATGTGGCATTGCTAATGCTCCAGCTATTTTAGTTGTTTGCGAAGGGAAATGCTATCTTCGACGGCTAACTGTCGGCGTTGAAGGAATGCTCGCCGTCAGTTTACAAGTTGAGGCTGCTATCAGCAAGCTTGTTCGATTAGGGAACGCAATTAGAGCTTCCTGTACTAATGCAAAATAATACGCAAATAAAAGAAGGTGCGACTAAACAGGATGAAGCACGCTTTATTTTTCAGTACTTTACGCAAAATTAAATTCGCAATTTGGACTAATACCTTAAAGAGTATCCGATTATTTTTCGTGATTACTTAGACCTTTTGGAACTCTTGAATATAACGCTGTAACAGATATTGGACTCACTGAAGCTATCATTAAAGTAAAGTGTCTGAATAGACATTGCTCCAATAAGTACTCGTAAAAATATATTTGAGCAAGAAAACGGAACTAATGTTACAACGATCCAAATGAAGCGAGTAAAAATTATATAAACTTCGCACGAACATTCGCGAACAAGAGTACTTATTACTGTATATCAATTTCTTTCAATAAACCGTAGAGAAAAATGAATTAATAAAATAGCAAGTACGGTAACTATGCGAAGAACAATTGAGCAATTTTGCGGTGTTGTTTGTTAGGGAGTCGATTCCAGTCATTGTTTGGCATTGTAACGATGCGGCTCGATTGTTTTGTCATTTTATATCCACATTGTATTTTGGACAGTATCCAATAACTGTTTTGACATAATAATCACTCAAGATTTTCTTTATAGCTTTAAGTACCTATAATAGTTGATTCATTCAATTCTGAATACACAACGTTGATAAGATTGTATTTATCAATTGATTCAAATCAGAATAGATTATGAAAAAGTCTTGGTATTATTGACCTATCGGCTTAAGTTAAAAAGCCAAAGAAGTTGATTCCCCAGTCAAGGAGTTAATTGCAAATGCATCACATTATTGAAATGACTTTCAAAACGATCGAGGTAAGTAGAAATACAAAGAGACTCGGTTAATTCTTTGATCTTGTCACTTACCTGGGTCAATCAAGAATTCACTAATTCGTGATAAAACTAGTATTTGATTTGTCGTCATTCCTTGGGCATTAAGTGTATTGGCAATTACAATCAGCGCCAGACAACTGACGTGGACTAAATCGCTCATGGACTTCGTTTATTATCAAAGTCAATAGTAATTAGTTATTTAAACTGAATTACAATTAGAACATATTTATAGATCACGAAACATACACAACACATAGTAATGATTACTATTAAGGTTTACTTAATGAAATTATGTCAACACTTTTGAGTAACAAAACAAAACAACGAGATCAATTAATAGTTTCAGTTGATAATTTAAACGGCGTGGAAATGGAACTGTTGAATTTTCTAATTTTGATACGAACACAGTTTCTCCGCTTTTGAAAATATTAATTAATTACATAGTATAAAACAAAGTCGCTTTCGCTGTATGTCCGTATGTATGCTTAGATCTTTAAAACTACGCAACGGATTTTGACGCGGTTTTTTTTAATAGATAGAGTGATTCTTAAGGAAGGTTTGTATGTATAATAAATGCATAATATAGTAGAGAAACACTGATAAATTTAAAGGTTTCTAATGTGATGTCGTAAATAAGCACGTTTTTTTGCGCTTATATTGCAAACGCTGGCTGAACCCTACGAGATAGACCAAAATAATGTACTACAGTATTGTACAACTTACAAAAATCCACAAAAAAGTCTGCGATGGTATATGTCTATCTCTTAGGGATAACCCACCATAACCATTTTTTCACTGCACCCGTGTGAAGCCGGGGCGGGTCGCTAGTTAATTATAAATCTCACTTCTCTAATTATTAATTTTCATGCTAAATAACTAGAGGTCATAATTAGCTAGAGTCATTTATGTACTTGCATTGAAATGTTGACATTAATGTGGCCCTTCCCGGGATTTCTAATGGACAATTCCGTGTGGTCAACAATATTACAAATAAATAATAATAAAAACCCTAGAGATAGACAAATGAAACAAAGGTAATTAACATACAATTTTTATTAGTTTACATTAATTCACAATACAAATTAATGATAGTCTTAAGCAAATTCTCATACACATATTTCGCCTTTATAATAAATACGAGCGAATACTTTTGCTTCTAGCCTAGACTCGTGAGGTTATTCAAACAGCCCATCAGAATCATTTTCCTTGTCCGATTCGTTACCAATAAGATTTGAAGTAGTTTTCATAAGCTATGTTGTGCGAACTATAAATGTGGCAACACCGCGCGTATTAGTTTTGCAACTTCGGACATCCGATGTTATTGATGTAAGTTTGGCAACGTCGCGGGTGCAGTAGTTTAAATTGTCTAAAAGTAAATAATTTTTATTTAAAAAATCACGGGATTATTTTCTGCTCTTTAAAATTAATCTCAGGATTTGAGGCATATCCATTTTATTATTTCGCTGTATGAAATCAGTGTAAGTACATGAATAACTCTACCTAATTCCGACCTCTGTAAATAACGTTCCCAGATAAATATTTTAAAGACTAGGTACATTAACTTATGTAAAGTTAATTTCACATAATTCAGACTATTTCTAAATTTTTTTTTGTTGTATTATATTTGAAAAGCCAAGCTTCATCAATATTGTAGCCTCATTAAACTTTATTTATGTCATTATCATTTTCAGCAACGCATAATATTATGTACCCACACAAGTCTACACTAAGTTAATATAATTATGTTTAGCTGACGATTCTGACTCACTGCGATTTTCTTTTGGTTTTACTAGTTTTACTTGTCTAGGTGGAGCGGACATCTATATATCTGTCTGTCTGTTTGTTACGAGTAATCTCTGAAATACTAGACCGATTTTGACAGGACTTTTATTGGCAGATAGCTGATGTAATAAGAAGTTAGGCTACTTTTATTTTAGAAAAAATAAGTAATGTTGCATTATCCAAGTACTGTCTAGTGCCGCGTGCAACTCACGCGCATGCCACTTAATATAAATATACAAAAAATAAACCTAAATAAACTAATTATTTTTCGTTAAATTGTGACGCCGACGAAATCGCGGGTACAGGCAGTTTCATAATGTAATTTATACACAATTTAATATGCTACATGCGAACTGTCACCTCTTGAACAAAATGTTTTTATTAGCACTATTTTCAAATGACTACCTAAGGTATTGTGGAGATGCATGAAAGTGGTTTTGGATTAGTAAACCGCGCAGATTCTGAAAATTAACAACCAAAATATTACACTTATAAATGATTTGCTATTTGCAGTTTAATGAAATAATTAAGAAAAAAGATACATTTTAGGTAGCGGTGCCGAAGACATTGAGACACAAATATTTCATATGATTGAAAAAACGAATGCGATTGCATATAATGCATGAATGATATAAACAATATGTGAATTGCATATAAACAAAACTTTTTTACTCTTTGATTCTTCTGTATTGGTTTCGAATAACAATGTGTTGTTGATATAACATATTCATGAGTCTATTAATATACCATTACAGTAATAATCACTCGTAAATTTGAATATAATAAAACATTTGAGCACAAGAAAAAAACACAACAAATATTTAAAAGTAGATGAGAAATGAAAATTTATATTCATTGCCACTCCATTGTTTTAAAACATTAAAACTATGCAATTGACATGACTTAATTGAAGCTATCTATATAAAACTCTGCTAATGTATCGTTAACGACATTGTGCCTAGAATTACTTATAATCCCGCTATAGACAAGCAATAACTATAAATGATTAAGCAATCGGAGTCAACATAAGAAATTTGAAATTCGATCTATGGTAAGAGGGAATGGAATATAACTTCAAAGCTCGTAAATGATATCACAAAGTCATCGGGCGTGTCCATTGCGTCTCCGGAAGAGAGACATTCCGACATAAGTGTAACTTGATCGGAACAACTGCACTTCATTGCGATTATCATAATTATTGAAGCGTCGTTATTAATTATGTCGTATGTACGCGGTTGTTTCCTCGGCCTGTTCTTTGTGAACATTAGGTTTTGCTATTCAAATTCTGAAGCGGCCCTTGACTCAGATTTCACCTAACTTTAAAATGCAAATTAGTAGTCGTGCTTTTGCGTTACGCAGCTGTATTGTCCATTGATTGGGTTTGGCGGAGCAACGTTCGTAGAATCTTTGAAACAAAATCAAAATACCGTGCACTATTTTAAAACATTTAACACGGCTGTTTTATATTTTGCAAAAACTTTTACTTCACGTCGACGACGGGGCATATATTGCGCGGCAGCAAAAAGTGAAATTAAAGACAGTTTGTTTTTTAATTAACTGAAACTGGACGTGACTCGGCTTAAGAGTTTGTTTTAAAGGTCAACAACGACACCCCTGGTCTTGAAATTATTGCAGAGGCCGTAGCAAATCTCAATTTTACATTTATTCCTCTGTTTATTGAACGTAATCCGCTCAGAGATGCCGAAACGCTTTAAATGTTTATGGTCGAAGATAATAAAATCGTAGCCGAAAAGGAGAATCGTATTTATGGATTGTAGTCAATATGACGTTTGGATAATGGATGAATGTTATTATTCAATCGAGTTTGTGGCTAAAGTTGTTCTAACAAAATTTGATGGACTTGATAGGTGGCATCAGACAACTTTTAGTGAATTAAATCCTCCTTAGAGGTTGGTTGCAGTGTTTATTTTTATAAATTCATATTTAATAGTGAAATATAAGAATAAGCAGAAATAAATGGTATGGACTGATTTGATACCAGTTCCAATTACATTTTGATTTACAGAATGATTTAAATAACTGTGATTAATGATATTATACATATTATGAACTGATTATTAACTTGATTTGAATAAATCTAATAATAATGTTTTAATATGAAACTAAATCCAACAGAAAAATAGGTTTGACCCAATTTGATTTAAGTACCAATAGTAAAACGAAAATAAGTTATAATAATATTCTTCTTGGTATTTCCTAAATATTTTTCTAGGCAGAGTTTCGTGAAGTTTCAATCAAAAGCACAAAGCTTAGAACGAGCTGACAAGTCTATTGCATAAGAGTAGTTATCAATCAAGTCCGTACGGAATGCGATGATAACGGCGCATCTGCGCACGCACAGCCAGCCAACTCGGTCACCGAGATAAACACAGTACAGTCGCTTTTCTTTCATATTCAAATTGAATATTTGATTAGAATTTAGATAAATTCATTACTTGAGTGCTTCGTCGTATTGTTTTGGCTTTTGTTAAGTGGTAAGTTTTATTGGCGCTATAATATTCTTGATAATTATGTTACTAGGAAAGTTATGGACATGAAAGTGAATGGACGTGTGGGGAGAGGAAGACCGAAGAATAGACTGTGGGTGATGATATATTGAATAAGGCAGTGAGTGTGATGATAGCGATTGACAGAAGAGAGTGGATGATTTTTATTTGGGGTCACAACCCCAAATAAAAATGGGAACAGGGCAAATAAAAGAAAGAACAATGTTGTCAACGGTACAGTTACCAGCAAACGAGACAAATAATGAGACATTCTTTTCTAAACACTGAAATGCAGTGAGGGTGCTAACTTGATTCACAGTCTGCGCCCGTGTCAAATATTTCGAATATCTTAAACTGGAGGGTGCTCGTAAATTTTTTTCTTGCAGTCCTAAATTGTCCTTAATTAGTTCGAAATTTTCACCGTTTTACTTTTTTTTTCGAAAGTGGGGGTGCCAACTTTATAACCATACAAATATTTGTAATTATTTCTTAACATTAATGCATATAAAATTTGCGGTAACTAAAATCTGATATCTATACACTACATTGTTTAATTACTTCATCATATTGATAATTTTAAACATTTTATCATTGTTCTCAAAAATGTAAATGTTACTGATTTAAGAAAATACTGCTAAATAAAGCGAGTACACATCTGAGGCTCGATTGGCCGAACCTTACTCTTAGATTAAATTATTATACTTAAGCTTGATTTTTAAAATGTATTAGTAAAGTTTACTCTAGAATAATCAAAATTTTTGTCCAGAGGTAACTTCAAATAATTTATGCTAAAATAATTAAATAAACTTACCTTAATGAAGTTCAATTGTAATTATACGAGATGCTTAGTCCGAGATATCTTCATGTAATTTAATTTGAATACAGTGGAACTACACAGTAAATTTCAAGAAGTTATCTTGGACTAAGCAGAAGTATGATTATTTATTTCATCATTATGAATCCTCACGCCAATCCTCGCAGTGCGAAGTGGTACATAATCGTTATTTCCAAATATTATTAATTACTGTGAACTAACGATCGAACTTCACAATAAACCGCATCGAAGCAAACCTAAATCGGAATGAGATGCAAATTGCAGTAAAGCTAGTGATTCCAAAATCCGTTTGGACATATTTGACAACGTTATCCGCCATGAATATTCCATTAGCGTGTCTCCAAAACACCTGTTTGCGAAGAATCACTTAATTATCGTCGCAATAGATACGAGCTGACTTCACATGATGTGTACAAAACTATATGTACGCGAACACAACGCAAAAACAGCCGTAGTACTTGTGATAAATATGTAAGTTGCTAAAAAATTATTTGATCTTGTTGGTTTACAAATAGTCCTAAAAGCATACAGATATAATTAAAATACCAACACAAAATCATTGCGGCAAGCTAGCAGGTTATAGCATGCTTTCGATGCATCATGCACTGTTTTTAATGAATAGTTTCGCTTAGCAAGTATTATTGCGACTGAAGCGACACCGAGATACAACTGTCGTGTAATCAAAAGTAGCAGAATAGCAACTGCGTTATCGCGCAACAATGTCATCGCCTGCGCAGTTCAGCGACCGCACTTAATTAGACGACGGTATCGAGCACATGTTTTGTTCAGTTTTAATTACGTCTGCTATAATGCGGGCCTTCAGCCGATGGGTAATGAGGGGAAGTACGATAGTGGTTACCCCATTCAACCCCCTCATTATGTACATCCATTACGACAATGTTTAATCTGAATTGAAAGTCACCAGGAGAGTCAGTAGTTACTACTAAAATCATCTATGTAGAAGATGTCTTATCCTGGATCTGTTATAAAATGGGCGTGCTTACTTTGTAATATCTTTTGATAGCAATGTTGCTTGACAGATTTGCAAATATCAAAAACCACGATCAAATCGCACTGTGTCCTGCTTCCCAACATTCCTGTATAAAAAGAAAACGGATAAAGCAGATATGCATGTTGCACTGTCAAATTACAAACGATCATGACATATGTCGAGTTACACAATAACGGGGCTACTCCCGACAACGCTGGCGCGTGTGCGTGCAACCTTGCGCCGCCCATGGGGTATTTAAATGGGTTTGTTTACGACCTAACGCGGCTCGCCCGTATAGCATCGTATTTAAATCATACTGTTTATTACAGACTGCAGTACATGACAATTTTTGTGTGTCGCACTTTATCGGGTCGTCAACGTCTTCCTTAAAGTCATTAGGGTGTTGAAAGTTGGCTCGCGAACTAATACATTTTGTGTGAAAAGTACAAAGAGAATACCCCGACACGAGTAGCTACAATAATAGATTGAGTTGAGGGAGCAAAGTAGGTAAGTAGTACATAGACGTCCTCAAAATATTTCCCCAACGATTGGCTATGCACTATTAGCATCTAGCGCCTGGCATTCGCCTGTCACTCAAGTGCTTTTCCACTCCAACGAACGTTAATCCTACAACCCATATCCCCTACCCACAGCCAGTTAAGGTTCGGAATTCTTCGGGCTATATCGATAACTTTGGCTAGCTATCAGTATTGCCCTTACAATGACTTTAACCCTCCTTGTAAGGTCCATTGTGAGTGGTCAGGTTTCAGTTTAAATATCCTCATTGGCAACACGCACGAATCAAAGAGTTTGGTCTTGCAGTATAATTCTCGAAAATTTCCCTATGGAGTTGTGTCCGATTATTTATCTATTATTAATTTTGTTATTATGGATCTGGTTAGAAAATAGACCCATCTAGTTTGGACTGTTTGTCCCATATAAACATACTTATCCGCAAATTCCAGAGGATACCTTCCAACTTTCACAAGAGTAGGTGCTACATGGGGATTCGACACGTTTTTCGTCTTGTTGATGATTATTTTAACATCTATTTGCTGTGAAACTCCACTGAGATTTTCAAGCATTATGCCAAAGTGCGTGCTATCAACAGTGATTAAGATATCAGCAAAACAACTCTTCATCATATTCTTGCCGTTAATTTTAATGCCCATTTTTCCCAAGCATAAAAACTTAAGAGTATCTTCGTTGATTCGGCCATATGACATCGCCCTGTCTTATACCACGTGTTATTGTATCTAGGCGTATTGATTTTGAATTAAAGGGCCTTTCGGACTGCTAGTTCACTCGCCTTCAGTATGTCGCATGTAATATTACCCGTCTCATGTAGTTTTTGAATTGTTTGAGAACGATACTTATCAATGATGCTTGAGCTAAGATCTTTTGCCACCCAGGGGCTCTTTTCATCCCAAGAACCGATACCACGCTAACGTATTTTGGGGGGTTTTCGGCTATCGTCCACCATGCTGGTTAAGTACAGATTGAGCAACAGAGCCACGTTTCTAAGTTGGTAGACAACTGCTTGTGAGAATGGCTTCAATTCTGTCAGCTGTAAGTTGGAAACCCTTGTAATAATTAAGATAGAGAATAGTACGCAAATTTTAGACTGAGCTGGAGCAATAGACTTTCCTAAAGCCAATAGAAATTATTATAAGACCTACTTGTAAATATAATCTGAAGCTGTCCCGTATTACCGCCATGACATCATAAGCACTGCTCGCAGCGACAAAAAACGCGATGATGCGATGTCTAGCGTTCGGCATTCATCAACAATCGTATTCAAACACCGGTTCGTCGACTCCACTACAATTTTTCACATTAATAAAATCAAGGCTTATTTACAAATGATGGCCATTATAATTATAAACATTAATATGGTTAATTTATCGGGCTTTGGAGCTGAGGCACGAACTCGAGGAGTCAAAGATCAGTTCCCCGGTTTCGTCACAAATCGATGCATCTCACGATAGATTCTTAATAAGATATAACCAAAAAAGGCAGCTCATTTTCCTTATTAATATTCGTACAAAATAAGCGAAAATTATTGTCGAGTCGTGATCGTAGATTGCCGCCGATCGGATCCATGAGCTTTAAGGGCTGTGGCACTTACGACGTTTACGTTGCCCGTTTGAATGAAATCGTTCGTGTCAGTTTTCAAGAAAGACATAAGTGCCGACGATTGTAAGGTGTTTGATTTTATAAGCGTGCATCGGTCGGAGGGTGCTTCCATAAGCGTCATTTCTTTTATGGGATAACGATCCGTTTCTTCGGCTTTCATGGTCATAGGATAATAGGGTTACCGATGATTTAAAACTCTAAGAGCTTTGAAAGTAAAAGTCGTAGTTGCATCGGGAAAGAAATTTATGGTTTCACGGTAGATTGCTTTAATTGAATATAAACTTATTTATGCCTGCAATAATGACTATACTCAGGATTTAATTAGATTTCGTCAGATTTTTGTCGAAGCCTGTTTGTTAAGCTCTTCGCTCAGCCGAAGTGAATCATTACATCAAACACTCTCCAATGGTTGGAGCCTATTTTCCGTGAGTGGCGTAAATAGGATCCCATCGACTTAGTCACACGAATTCGGAAAAGATTTTTTCAAGTTTTCCGCTCAATAATAGGATTATTGAGCTGAAGTCTCTTGACGCATTTGTGAAACGTTTCGTAAAGATAAGTTTTACTTCCATGACTATATATTCTTATTGAATTTTTCACATATGGTTGATCCAGTTATGCTCCAGCAGGTTTCTATGATTATTAATCCTAAACCTATTCCTTATCCCTACTCCATATATTATCTATGAGGTTGTCACTCGATTTCCGATTTAGTGTCGCCTAGTCCAGATTTCTGATGAGTTTCCTGACCAGTAATTCAGATTCGGTAACAGGAACGATCTACTTCTATTCAAAAATTCAACAAGTCGCAGGTCGTAAGAACGGGGTGGTACCCCGAATCTGAATTCCTGTCCAAGAAGTCATATCTGGAAACCAGACATCTGCGACCAACTTTTCACGCAAGTTTACCACTGCAAAGCGAAGTAAAACTCAAAATATAAGTCTACAAAAGGCAAGAAGTAATGCTGGCAGAACAAATAACCCATATCCAGTATTTGGCTGTAAATGTAAAATCGAAAACGTGGTGATTATGTCGAATCGAGTCGAGGAGTCATGTGTATTTACCGACATTAGAACACAAGTTACCAGATATATGCTATCAAAATTCACAGACAAGGTCGTACAGCAATGGCTGACCTCATCTACTGATGCTTCATCGCATCCTGTATCATTACAAACAAATACTTGAATGTTTTCCTTAACATTAGTATTAGTTATGATCAAATTACTAATATTTACTGTTGATTTAATGTGTGAAAGCATCGGTTATTTTGTATTTTTTTATATAACACAGCAGAGCGAGGAAATATTGATGAAGCAGTGTGTATTCTGCACAGGTGCGTTGGTGTATCAAACGAGTACGTTTCGCCCTTATTGCCTTGAGTTAAGAGTAATGTTTAAACGAAAGTTGATCCATCGAAGTCATGAATGGACTCGTATGAATTTGCTGATTCCGTGACACACTTATCCATTGCAACCACGTGCGTGGATATAGTTTAACGAAATGCAAACATTGCAGCGTCACATGTTTGATACAGGATTCTGTTTTGATACAAGAATTACAATTAGAAACTGTTAATTTTTCCATCTGTATATATTTATTTATTCATCTAGCAAACTTTACAGCATACATAAATTTGATTATAATATTCAATTAAAAAAACATATAGGTACAACCAATTACTTAGTTTGTGATATTTACATCCGTAGGTAACAGCTGTTAATTGTTATAACAAAATACATTAATAAGGAATACGACAATTTAGACAAAACATGGTACTAGAAATAATATAAGGATGTGGACGAGTGAGAATCGGGGCAAAATGCTTTATAATACTGTTAATGAATTGGTTACTATTGTATATAAGCAGCGGTTGAACATTTTTACCCAAATATGATGTAATTTCAAAAGAACTATCATTTGGCACCGGATCCCTCTTAACCACTAGATGATAAGTTACCCTTCATCATCTCATATACGTCCCTACTGATCACGAGCCTATTCTATGTTAGTGAGATGAAGGCAGTGAATCACGCAGGCATAGTATGGTACATGCAGGTCCTCAAAAAGGTTTCCTTCACCGAATAAGAATCAGATAAATATATATAGCAAATCCCAAAAACAGGTTGGTTCATGCTATGATCAACCCTGGGACTCGAAGCACCTGAATCGAAGACCAGCGCCGAGTCCACAGCGCCGTCGACGCTCCTGTTATATTGATACCTTTTCTATACATTATAAATTTGTTGTTGTTTAACCTTTGGAGCATTGATTTATTGACACAGCTTAAAATAAGCATTTATACTCTCGCGGCGTCTATACTTATGAGTAGATGTCATGTCTACGCTTCTGAGAGCTGCTTCGTCTTTGTCTCACTTGATTAGGTGGCTTCAAAGAGTTTCCTCGCTGAATTGAACTCGCGAATGGAGCGAGTAATCTACAGATACATAGATACTGTTTCTATAAGTATGTGAGTTAATATTGATAGAGATTTTTTTGTTAAATATTTCTCACACATGTATAAACATTGCTAAAGACCCAGAGAGATAACATTTATTGAGCCGTACAGCAATATAAAACTAAGGAAACGGTGGTACCGAAAAGAATTATTAAAACAAATAAAGAATCTACCATAAGCAGCAAAAAATACAGCCCAACAAACAGATGTCTTTCGTAAATCATTTATATCAAAAGGTTTTAGGGTTCTGGGAAGTGCCCAATGCGTGGATAGGTCAGACGGACTTATAATTTATCGTACATCGGTAGAGTAGACTGCCGGCAATATCTTCACTGTTATTATAAAGGTAGAAATTATGAAAATTTATATACATTGAGACTCAAGAAAGATATAGTAAATATTTTTCGAGGAAAATTTGATACCGTACAGGCGATAAAAGCTTAGTATGCAAGGATATGAGTTGAATAAAAACCATGATTACAAAATATTTTGGATTAATTTATTAAATTAGTGAGTGATCCGACAGGTCAATGTCACAATGAAGTAATTAATGCAAAATTGGTTGCAAAATCTGTTGTCTAAGTGACCATAAAATATCTCGCACACTCGCCATTCGCAAGTTTGCGTCAGTCTATTAACACGCTTTTGCTAACAGCTCCGGACGAACTATCCTATGATCTTAGCTCAAATTATAACTGTTCAAAGAATTTAGTTGCAAGATAGCTGATATTTTGTTACTGTGGTGTCGATTGTATGTCAATGATAAATTTAAAAATAGTAGAGGTTTGTAACTGAAAATTTGTAACTTTTTACAACACACTTCCAGAAAGTGTTACTGCTTATATTAAATTAAAAACACAAACATATCATACACGAATTACATATCTATAAATTGTTTCTCAATGATTGTAAACGTGGCTACTCGATCTGGATTATGATGATGTTGAGTCTCTTATTTAATAAACAAATTAAACATATAACACATACACACACACACACACAAAACGTAATAAACTTAAAATTTATTAGTTTATATAAAGTTTTCTTGTTAAGAGGTTGTTCGAGTTGGGCGCTAATAACTGCGACACAGTCTTCGACTAAAGTAGTTATTAACGTGATATGAGTTTGTAAACTTTATAATTATTAAATCAAATTATTATTATTACTTGTTTATAATACTCTAAGGAAAAAGGTATTAGACGGTCCATGATTTCTTAAATTATCAAATAAATAATGGACATGTATATACATACTCGTATGTTAATAGATTTAATTGTGTTATTTTATGATTTTGAAAAGAGCAGATAAAAATTAGACCTTAAGAGTTTCTTCCTGCCTCTGAAAGGTTCTCTCAATTTCTGAACAATTGTATTTTTCCTTGTATGAATCCGCGTACAAGGTTATGTAGCCCTTAAGTTTGTCCTCTTCTTTGTGACCTTCATTTTTATATTTGTTTGACGTCAAGAAGTGTCTATAAAGGCTTATTTTGAATAAAGATTATTTTCATATTGATTTACAAGAACGTCAATTGATGCTTAGCTTTAAGTCGTATTGTTTACATTCTTCGTCATCATAATAGAACGTATGGGAAAGTACACAATACCAGATTTAGTGAAGAATTAATTGTGAGTACCATATTTGCAGTCGACTGTTAGTTTTGCTGAACGCGACAAGGGCCATATATAACTTTGGTTGATAAGAATCCTTGAGAATAACAAATCTGAGCTTTAAGTATTAATAGGCCTATAAATGGACAGTTGCATGTGTCAAGTAATATCAATTTGACATTTCTATTCAATCATTTGTTATCAAACTTAAACTATTAAATTGAGGGAAGCAACAAAAACATATGACACGATTGATTATTTTGTAACACGCATAAAGCTCTTATTATTCTTTATTTTTCAATGGGTGTCTTTATTGTCTTTGAAAGACTAGGCCACCCTTATCGTTCTAACATTTTACCGTCTCCTTAAACATATTGACACAATTTATACTTACAATGAATCTGTGGAGAGGTAAATTCTGTACATGAAATATATTTCCAAAATAACTATCAGGGGGTGATTAGGGATTGATACTAACTAATGCTAAAATCAGTAAAATTTTTGTCTGTTTGTCTGTCTGTATAACCGTTATAGAAACAAAAACTACTCGACAGATTTTAAAGAAACTTGGTATGATTATTTTTCATACTCGTGAGCTGGTTATTGTATACTCTTCATCACGCTACAATCAATAGGAGCAGAGCATTGATGGGAAATGTTGGGAAAACGGGAGAAGTTACTCAATTTTTTAAGCTTCCGTCGCGTGTGCAACCTTAATGGTTAAAGCTACACAGAAATCATGTATGACGGAAATATTCTCCTTAAAATTTTAAATTCTCCTAAAAAGATCATTCCGGAAATTGATGACAAAAGTTGTATCTCTCTGCTACCACCCTCGTACACTCGGCTATCACATGCCACACATCCTCGACACGATCACATTCATCACATTCAGGGGAGTTCACCTTTCTCATCAAATACCCAAAGCTATTCAAGGCTATATTACCAAATCGAAGTCTGTGTATTGTAATTAAGGAGATGATATTTGTATCTGACAAACAAATTCAACTTGGAAAGTAGAGTTTCCTCAAAAAACATAATTTCCGCAAACAACGCACACACGTACAGAACCGGAGGTATCATAATGAAATTAATTTTACGCGTCTGGAGTCCGTATCACAATTTCACAGGCAGTCGTAAAATGTTAAGCAGCGTGCTGTTTGCTGATGAAAGCGAGCCCTAGCGTGCCTCCGCGGACTTTCTACCGCTCAAATAAAAAGTCAATACGAACATCGAATATTACGTGGATTACATCAAAATCGAGGGGCTTTTAAATATCGTCTTGGATGAAGATCAGAATGCAATCATGTTTATTAAAAACTAGCTGTGCCCACGACTTCGTTTGCGTGGAATAGTAATTTAATTCTGACAACAACAATGACAGAGAGAGTGTTATAAACGTAAGAGTAGACAAATATAATCAGAAAGCTTCGAGCTGCTAAGCTATCGGGAGTTACACGTGTTATTGTAAGGCAACCATGAAAGGTAAACATGTGCTGTCGTAGGATGTTTTTTATATAATTTTAAGGTGAATATTTCCGTCATACATGATTTCTGTGTAGCTATAACCATATAAGGTTGTACACGCGACGGAAGCTTAATAGATGGAGTAACTTCTCCCGTTTTCCCAACATTTCTTTTCATTGCTCTGCTGCTATTGATTGTAGCGTGATGAAAAGAATATTATAACCAGCTCGGAGTATGAAAAATAATTTTCGTTAAAATTCGTCGAGTAGTTTTTGTTTCTATAACGTTTATACAGACCGACAAACATTTTTGTGATGGCATTTTTGCCATCAGTATCGATCTCTAGTCACCCTCAGATAGATATTTTGGAAATATATTTCATGTACAGAATTGACGTCTCTACAGATTTATTAAAGTGATAACCTCGTGTGTTGTAATTTTCAATTCGGCAGATTTTTATCGAAACTGTAAACACATATTTATGTATTGGGATTTAGGGAAAATAATAAGTTCTTAATTGTAAAATTGTATTTATTCGCTTGTATTCAAAACTATAACTTTTTTTATAAATTTAGCTCTTAAAGTACAGTTTTGGTTACAATTAAATCTTCGAATTAGGATATTTTAAAATAAATAAAATCTCAAAAAGTATAGTTTGTTTCAAATTTTGTACATTATTGACTATAACTTTATGACAACTAATTTTCTTTTTCTCAAAACTATGTTATTATTCAGTTTAATGTCTTCAGTTCAGTGTAATAATAAAAACCCTGATTCAATTTATACAAAACGGCTTACAGTATATCTAATGAAACAAATATTTGTAAACTATCTATTTATTGAATCATGGAAAAATTCAATTCTGGTCGAACTCCGTAAAACATTGTTTTTAGTGTTCATGAAGAATCATGTTATCCTGAAATCGTCAGCTATTTAGTGCAATTAGTGGTGATCGATGCATTTTTAATCCGTTGACATTGATATCACAAAATGGATGGATGTACGCTTGGGCAAAATTACCAACTTATTTTCTATTATATAATGTAAAATATGAACACAATTTTTTATATTTGTATTTTTTATATTGTAATTTAGTGTAATGTGGCAATAGACGTAGTTGAATAATTTCGAACTAAGCAAACCGATAGCTGCCTATCGCACCTTATAAACTTAAATATACTGACTATACCTAGCTTGCATATGATATATGCATATGCTATTAATAGTTTTGTCCAAATAATGTTTTAACGCTTCAGAAATAAATACATAAGAATAACATAATTATGCTTCCCTCAAAATGATAATTCTCGATATGACAAAATTGTATTTTTGTGTGTTGTAAAGAAAGTAATGGTAATATATTTAAATTAAAATTATTAATAAAACAAGCATAATATACATTTGATATATAAATGACAAACTATACATTCGCAATACAATTTATAACAATATTGATTGGAAATTGTATTATGTATTGACTTAGAATGTATAACTGACCTATTTATTGGAATGGAAAGGACATAATTTTTTTTGGGCCCACTAGAAAACGGCAACGTTTATTGATATTACTGAACTCTAAAATATCAATTTATTATTAAAAGCAATTGCACGATATTATGAGTAAAAATGAAACGGGAATGATAAAATCAATTAATTAAACTTAGTAATGACTTTTGACATTTGAGGTAAAGGAACTAACGTTTTTTAAATCAAAATGAAAGATGATTTAATATTATACAAATAATATATAAATATAATAATAAAGGATAGTGTATTTTTTTTTTAATTTAAAAGTATTGAACTCTCAATAATTATTTTAATACTATTTTAGATTATTTTAACTATTAGTTCGTCAGTCCAGTATCGTCGTGAAACGGAACGCGTCATCATTTTTGACAGCGACAGAATGGTACCTACACTGACATCCAATTGACGTCGGTTTGTTTTCAACCGAATTCTGTGTTTACGTTTCCAACGGCTTGATTTCGTTTTCTTTCTCGTATCCCGTATTTAGAATGCAAAAAAATAATACGATTTAGGGGTTTGTTTATAATGTATTTTTTTTAACGTAGGTATACCACTACCAAACGCCCGAAATACGCTACGTAGCGTATTTCGGGCGTTTGGTAGTGACCAAAGAAGATTGTATTTTTCAAGAATAAAAAAAGTGTTAAATAGCATTTACGTAAAAAGCAATTTGAATATAAATCAAAATAAAGCTACTAACTACTAAGAATTTTTAGGTTATTTAATCTTCATGTTTTAATTGATTTCTCAATATTCCCGTTAGACAAAAACAAGCTAATGTTCTTTATAATATCTAGGGTTAGTAAGGAATTCCATACAAGAAAAAAATATCTCCTTTCTAATTTTTAATTCGTTTTTTTAATGTGACTTGTTTTATATTTGCATTTTATATTTGATAATAATCAATATATATTGTATTTTTTTAACAATGAAACGTAGCAAATACGTTTCCACAATAATATAAACAATATTATTAATTAAGATTGTGTTCATCCTATATTCTATCCTATATTTATTGATTTTGTTATGTTTTTTTTATTTTAAAGATTATTTAATAATAGTGAAATGTGTTTTAATATATCTGCGATCTTCGAGTGGCAGGCATATGTCGGACACGGCAGCGTTGGTACAATACTTCATTATATTTCCCACAAGATGGGCAGACGATTTGGTGAGGTCGCGGGAAGGCGCTGGACACTAACAGCGCAGGACCGTCTAGTGTGGAGATCCTTGGGGAATCCAATGAGGCTGGCTGGAATGATGTTGATGAATAAAAAAAAAATATCTCACACTTACACCAATTAGCCTAGCCCAAAGTAAGCTCTGAAGGCTTGTGTGATGGGATCTAGGGTAGCGCATAGACATACATATATAAATATATTTGATAGAAATATATATTAACAACCATGATTAAGGTAGAAATGCTCGTATTCATTACAAAAACATCTGCCTCCACCAGGACTCGAACCCGGAACCTCAGATCGAGACTCCTTGAACCACTCGACTTCGAACATTGTTCAGTCCTGGCTTTAAGGTTTAATTAAAATTATGAATGTTACCTTTGTGATCAGCAATACGGTTCTGCCTCCCATAATTGTAAACAAATAAATGATCACCAGCTCCATGAATATTAACGCGGCGCTCGAGCGCGCGCGCACCGCGCCGTTCGTTGCTCGCAGCGCGCATAATTTGATTATGTTTACGTGCTGACATTAGAAAGCCAGATTTTCGGATTCAGAATTCCGTTTGAACCGAGGAGGCGGCCCTTGCTAATTTACTGCGACTTATATCAAGAGAATTTGTTATAATTTCGCAACAAAATCTGAGTTTTGTCGGATGCTTTTGGTACCTCCAGCACTTGGGTGGCTTGTGAAAACTTTGTATTATCATATAAACGACGAACTCGTTTAAAACTAAGCGATTTAAGCATGCGTGGGACTTGCACATGAACAGTTAGATAAAGTTGCCTGCAACAAAGTGTGCGTAGACAACGCTCATACAAACTACTGTTTATAGGTTGATAGACATAATAAAAACATTAATCTTATGTAACCCTTCAGGCTTAACTGCTTTAAGGGATACTTAACTAGTCTTGCATTAGGTTTTATATATAAGCGTGCTATTAATCAGTTTTTCAATTCCAATAAAATCTATATGTAAATGTTCCCGTAATATTTACATAGCTATTTTATATTAAATACATACATACACTCGTGCCTCCCGTGGGGTAGACAGAGATCACAATTTTCCACTTTTTACGATTCAAACATACTTCTCTAACTTCCTCGACTTTCATTAATTGTCTGATCTTCCTTCAGTATACTAAATAAATGAAATGAAAAATAACACAAATGGAAAAAACCTTAGATTTTTTGTCTTTATTGACAGGATTTTTTTCTAGAAGGGGACAGACAGCTAACATCATATGACGCCGAGATTTTCATATTTCTCAAAAAAGGGAAGACTTTAATAGCATTCACCAGCTGTACAACAGCAAAAAGGAACCAAATTTAAATTCAACCTGCAATTAAACAGTGAAAAACAGTTTCCCCAGAACGATTACTGAAGTATAAGTGTTTATACCAACTAGTTGTCAGGGCCGAGCAGTGATTAATAAATTTAACGCAGGGACTATCTCACTTAACCCTAACTGCTATTATTATCTTAACAGTGTCATGAGGTCATTATAATAGGTTCATTGGAGGACAAGCGGACAAAAGGGATAGATAATTAAACATTAAACAACGAATATGTTTATTAAATTGATAAGATGTAATAAGTTTTCAAGGCAAGTCACAAAAGAAGTACCTATTGTAGGACGTTAGAGAGAGTTATAAAAATATAAGTTTTCGTTGTATAACAAGGTGAAAGGATCTGGTGCTTATGAAATACTAACGTTATAGTAGTCAACGGCTCGGATGATGCGAGGCCCGAGGTCGATCCTGCTATGTCCCAATACATTTGAATTTTTCGAATTTCATATGTAAATTAATGTAATCCTCCTATAGTAAAGGAAACATCGCAATTAACCTGCAAACATTTTCGAATAAGTCCAAAGTTAATTCGCGTAGTTAACGTAGGGTCGTGTCCCTCGATGGGGATGTTATGAACTGTGATGTGTGTGCTGTGATGATATACCAACGCTATTCTTTGTTTTCGTCTTCACAACATTCATACATGCTAGCTGAGGAAACTCATACGCATGCACCTTTCTTAATGACGGCTTGTCATATTTACTACAACAAGAGTATAGTTGCTAAGATGCCCCAGAACACGTACACCAGAACTATTCTTTGACGTCTACACTACTTCGCTGAACCTCGCTTCGGAATTTTCCTGTCCCAGCGGAGAACGCACCTAGTTCCCCAAGCACACTTCTATCCTCAAATATCTATCTTCTCGCACTTGGCTTACTTTGTCGAATATAATACTGTTAGGGAAGACTCGTGCCCCGTGGTAGTCGTACTACTTCGTTCGTTCTACGATTTTTCCTACGAATTACGATACTCAATAACAGTTTTGTAATAAACTAGCTGTGCCCACGACTTCATCCGCAAGGAATCGTTTTTTTTATGTAAAAAGAGGCAAACGAGCAAGACGGGTCACCTGATGGTAAGTAATTCACCGCCGCCCACGTCACCAGCGACGCCAGTGCGTTGCCTACCCTTCAGTAAGATATGCTCTTTTCTTGAATAACCCAATATCGCAGTTGTTGGGGAAGACAGCTGATGGCAACGAGTTCCAGATATTTACTGTGCGTGGCAGAAAACTGTTTTTAAAACGCATTGTAGTGGAACGCCATTCGTAATTTTAGGTAGCATTCTTAATGACTGAGAGTGTTATAAACGTAAGAGAATAGACAAAAATTATCAGAAAGCTTCGAACTGCTAAGCTATCGGGAGTTACACGTGTTATTGTGAGTCAACCATAAAAGATAGACATATGCTGTCGTGAGATACTTTTTATATGTATAATATAATATTTTTTATTTTAAGAAGAACATTTCCGTCATACATAATTTCTCTGTAGCTTTAACCATTAAGGTTGAACCCGCGCCAGAAGCTAAAAAAATGGATTAACTTCTCCCGTTTTCTCAACATTCCCTTTCACTGCTCTGCTCCTATTGATTGTAGCGTGATGAACAGTATACTGTAACCAGCTCAGGAGTATGAAAAATTACACAATAATATTATACAAATAATAATCAATATTCTGTTCAAATCTAGTATTACGTTTTTGGTTTTAAGCGTTCATATGTTTCTTTTCTATTATTTCTGTATTAACACTACAATCACGTTTCACTGAACATTAATACTTAGCGGTAATGGAATTTTGACTCCTCATCAGTCACGGATCTATGAGTTACGATTAGAGAATCAATGTCGTTTTTTATATCCGAAGATCATCCAGTAAGTAATAAGGTTGCAGTTGATTTTTTCTTCCACTCTATCGGAAGTGGTTCTTCGTTTTGTTTTTATTACAAACTAACCAGTGCCCGCGACTTTGTCTGCACAGACGGTGGATATTTTCTTACTTACTTCACACTTATCGTCATATTTTGGACAATTCACACAATCCCTATTAATATTATTATAATATTATATAAATAAAATAAAATAAATAAAAATAAATTATTATAAACCCGAAAGTTTGTAAGTATGGATTGGTGTTTGTTACTATTTCACGTAAAAAGTACCCAATGGATTTTAATGAAACTATACAATAATATAGCTTATATATTAGAATACCACATAGGTTACAATTTATAAAGATACTGTGTAAATTGACCAAAATATAACGATAAATGTTAAGTAAGTAGGAAAAAATCCATCTCTGCAGACGAAGTATCTGGCACCATATAGTATCTTTAAAAATTGTAGCCTATGCGTTATTCTGATGTTATATTAAAGTTTATTATTATTGTTTTTTTTAAATTTTAGGTTTATTGGAACCCTTTCAGTAGTTTTTACGTGAAAGAGTAACAAACATCCTTGCTTAAAAACTTTCGTATTAGTATATAATATTAGTAGGGATAATAATTTTAGTTCTTGCGAGCTAGTTAATTGATCTCGTTTGTGCTAGACTACCTTCGCCTTCACGCTTCAATCAGTAGTCTTTGTTCACTCAAGTAGCTTCTGATTACATCCCACGTGTTCCAGATAGGTCTTAACAATAACCAAAGTTCTAAATTCAACAGTACGATCTTTATTGTATTTGAATTAGTGTCAATTTTTTTCCGAACAAAAGCTGGCTTGGAGATTATGCAAATAAGAAACACAACAAGGAAGACTTACTGTCAATCAGGATGTTATTAGCGATTCACTGTCGATACTGTCAAGATTAACACAAACTTGTCCGTGTTAAGCGGATCGACCATTTAGAACTTTATCACCTACGAATCTAAGATTATCTGTGACTTGAACAACTGCAGCTAACTGTTGCCCCTCCTTATTATAAAGTTAATCATGATACACTCAATTGTTAGCAGATACCTTGCTATAACCACCGTCGATCGTTGAAAATGAAACCAAAAACTGTATCTAGCAAAGTTCAACTTTGTATAGTTCATAAATGAATTGTAAACTAGCACAGATGTTTGTCGAGGCATCCTTATATTGCAAATCCTTTACCGAGATAGCAAAAAGTCTATTGTTTTTTATTATCTCGTCGTATAATTAGGTGGAAATAGAGTTGAGAGCAGTGGGATTATTAATTTAAGAAATACAAAAAAGTTTGAGTCAAAAAAGATTTCGCAAGTTTATTTTAAGCTTCATCTGATCTCGATACTTCTACGCACCATTTTTGCTACTTATCCAAACATTTGTATGTATTTTGTTTTTTTTTCCTTATTCGTACGTTTTTGTTTTTTTTTAAGCTTTTTTTTTGTTTTGTTTGTTGACGTCAATAAGTGCCTGTAAAGGTCTATGTTGAATAAAGATTATTTTGATTTGATTTGATTTTGATTGACACACAAATAGATGTCAGGGCGAAATAAATCGTTCAATATTAGCATATGGAAGATCCTGTGTTGGATATTTTGGTGTTTAAAATGTACCCACACGCAGCCAGTGGATGTTATCCTCTACACTTTTTAGATGTTGATTTGAGGTATTTACGCCTCTGACTAACCGTTGACCATAAGTTCGCCATCTAATAAAATAACATGATGTGAAGGTCTTATTAAATTGACAATAAAGACCACCCCACTATCATTGTGACATTTTTCATTTCAAACGAACCAGAGTATTTTTATTGAAATTTAATTTTATGCTTATAATATTATCAGCTACTTGACAGTCGCACATGGACGGATTTGTTATGCAATATATTGAATTATTAGTTCCAGACGTAGATTAACTATGGTGATGTTACTGGTGCCATTTTTGACTATCAAAATTCTTACCATTCCAGGGTGGAATTGGATAATAAAAACTAGATAGGATAATGTAATCCCTCATGATTATAGGATATGTTATAATTTCCACTCTGGGAAAATACATCTTTCTTATTTGATAATTCCATAACTGCTGAACCGATTTGAAAAGTAGTTGATTTGAAACTGTTACGTGTACGATTGCAGAACCAATGGCGATAAATAATTTTCCGAAGTATCCATTGATATTAATTACAGCGTTCTTAAAATGGACAAAGCTTCTACTTACACAAGCCTCCGGCGAAAACAATATCTGTTTGTACAGTTACTGGAAACGACCGTCTGTTGCCGCCATGTTTGTACCAGTCACACGCCGCCGATGAGAACCGAGTCGGTAACAGTTGATCGTCCAGCTTTCGACCCCATAAGTAATGGTGCCCGGAGAATCAATATGAATTACTACCTTCGCGGCGAAGATAAAGCTGCACGTGTAAATCAAAAGACAGAAAAGGCATGACTTGTAAATATTAAAAACAATTTTTAACGCTCCCGCGTGGAAAATAAAACGGCGAGAGACCACAGCTGGATCAAACTGCCAATGTGTTCTCCTTTTTATGTGTGAATAAAGTGCACCACAATGGAATTCTGCATGGAGCCGGTCGACGCGTCTGTATCTGGTTTCACTATTAACGATTTTTTGCTAGAAATAGTTTCTTAAGTGGATAAAGTCAACGTTTTTAATTTAATTGTAACTAAATATTTTTGTTCGTTTCGTACACGTGTTGTCACACGCAACCTCTTTCGGAGTATCAGTTCACTGGCTAAGCTTCCATTTCGAAATATAAATTTCACAAAAACAACAAATAAGAACAGAAAAGTTCTTAAATCGCAGTCGAAATTGTCCAAACTTTGTTTTTTACTGTTCTTTCTTAGTTTTCCAACTAAGTAGGTTAATATGTTTGTCGCAGTTGCGACAAAGACATTTAAAATATTGTGGTGTGTATTACTTTCATTAGATATCTCTATTGATGAATAGATGACGTGATGACTGTACACATACATACATAAACTCACGCCTCTTTCCCATGGGGGTAGGCACAGATCACACTTCACTTGTTACGCAAACATACTTGCTTAACTTCCTCTATGTTCATAACTACTTTCATACGCGCTCATCGGATACGTGTACTCTTCATCACATTATCATCACTAAATATATACTTCTTCAGCAGCCTGATCACTGAAATGTAACCAAATGACTTCCACTTCAGGTCTGCACCTTATAAAATTTACAATTTGGTGCACACTTTATCTGTCACTAGTTTTACACTCGTGACGACTATCGCTTAATTAGGTATTAATTAGTAGGTTCAGAAAATACAAAACTTGTATTTTAGCTGCAGTCACTTGTACAATATGACAAAGAATTTACAACTATTTTTGTACTACAGTATTTACATTATTAATTTTTGTACCCTATATACAATTTATATTTTATATATGAATTTTATTTTAATTATATTTTATTATGTAGAAACTACCAAAGTTTCTCATTCTAGGATATTCCACATCACTTATCTTTCAATCCGTTATAACACAAAAATTCAAATAAGCTGTATATTGAATAAGCTATCTTAATACTATATGTAATAAGATTACTTTAATATTTAAAGCTCAAAGTGTTTACAACGTCATAAGTACGCTTGCGCAGGTCGCGTGTTAGGTGAGTCCGTGCTTCTGTATGTGTTTAGTTTTGTAGAGCTGCCTCTTGCTGCTCTGCCAAAATAAAATACAACAAATAGTTACATTTTATTTATAATTGTTCAATAAGTTCCATGTTCCTACTGGCTTGTATCTTATTATTTTCAACGGTACACATATTTTTAAAGAAGCTATTAGTTCCGTGTAATTTTTACTTTGGAGATTATTCTGATTCTGTTACGACCTCTGCAGTCGAGTTGTTAGTATACCGGTTTCAAGGTCTCTCAGGTCCCAGGTACGAATCCTGGTGGGGGCAGATGTTTGTGTGTATGCGAGCATGTATACCTCAGTCGTGGTTGGTAATATATATTTATATCAAAAATATTTATATATGTATAATATACGTATGCCTATACGTCTATCCTAGATCCTATAACACAAGCCTTACAGAGCTTACCTACTTTGGGTTAGGTGTAAGTGTAATAAATATGTTTTTCAAATGTTTTATGAGCTGTTTTGGTGAAATAAAAATTTTCTTCAGATACTATTTGTTTAATTTTATTTTGTATTACACGAATAGTCTTTAACGAAGATTTTCATACAATAGTGTTTATGAACATTTTTCCAGCACGATTGTGACTACTCGTTAAATTTTTTAAATTCTATTTGATATCGTAAATAGTTTTTTCAACACCATTGCTCGTAATTGGTATGTAACTACACCAATTTTAGTTTCACAATGTACCATATTACCAACTTATAATATCTTTCGAATTTCAAATTCGATTACTGCACAGTTTGGTAATCAAAAGTTAATAATTTCGTAAAGAAAAGTCACGCTTTTATTTATAAGAAAAAAAAATAGGAACCAAAGAGAATTTATATGCAAAATTCTGAAACATGTTTGTAAATTAAATAAGTTTGACATTTAGAAACACTCTGTTCAAAGATATACAATTATAAACACCTTATTTAAAATTACAACTATTAAATAGAAATCATATATAAATATTAAAATAATATATTTATTTTGTAAAAATTATATAATTTGCTGTTTTGGCTGTATAAGCGTTGGTACCTTTGTCTTTCGCGCGCAAAGCTGTCAATGAAAAAGAAAACGCGCCATTTTTCAATTTTCACTACTATTTTGCAAGTAGATACATATTTTGCATTGTTTATATCAAGAATGTCATCAAGCGATGAAATTGATTGTACGAATGAAATAATAACGAATATTTCAGAAATGACTGGCGGTAAAGGTGGAAATCCAACGTATAATTTTTATAATTGTACTTTCACAAATTGTTTTTCAAAATAATTTTTTATTGACCTATAAAGTTTGTATTAATTACTCGCAATGGTGTTCGGCTGAATATTAAGCACTCGCTGCGCTCGTGCTCAATGTCAAATGTCAGCCTCGAACGTAATTTTCAACATTACTCACTTGTATTATAATGTACTATATCTTTAAAAATATTATAAATGCAAAAGTAACGATGACGATATGTCGCGCTTTCATTCACTACTAAACCGATTTTAATGAAATTTGTCACACACACAGTTTAAAGAAAGGATATAGGCTAAATAAGGATTGTAAGGGGCTAAAATAAAGAACGCAAGCTAGTATGAAAGTAAATTTTTGTATTAAAATGTAGGTACTCCTAAAAATAAGATTAACACTAAGATTAGATATGAATTAATATAACATTCAACTATTGTAAAAAATACCCTAACCGGAGTAAAAATAGGGGATGAAAGTTTTTATGTGATTGGGTTCAGAAAATACTCAAACAATTTTGTTGAAAATTGATATAGAGATAGTTTAAAACCCATATTTTTTTTACCACAGAACTGGACGCTGGACGGATTTTGATGCAATTTGGTACAGGGTTAGTAGAAGATTTAGGAAGAACGTCAGATAATTTCGGGAAAGTAAGTAAAGTCGCGGTCAGAAAGCTAGTTAAATATAAAACAAAATATGGTTGTATATATATATGTTGTTAATTTTGTTAATAATTTACTTTTCACTTTGTAAATTCCCGACGCAGCACGACTTTACGGGTCCCATATAGTTTACGAAATCCAAGCTTATCAGTTCTCGTTCTGGACATTGTGGGTGGATTACGTGACTATGATTTAATCTTGTCTGTCTGTTTGTCTTTTATCTTGTGTTTTTTATGTTTTTCTTACCGATTTCATCTTCTGTATCTTCTGTATGTATATATTTTGTTACGCTTTACTTAATGGACTTGTGTAGCTACCATGAGTTTACATTCGTTTGCAAACGATCGACAGCGGATTTTTTTGTATGATAACTTTGTACAGCGCCCCTAACTGGACGTAATTGTACTGTTTTTATATAATTAACCGACATGTTTTCTGTAGTTTATTATACGTCAAATACCTATCGAAACTCCTGGTAGAACCACAGGTGTTGTATTGTAAAAAAAACGCGTGCGTTGATAATTTTCAAGTTGTAAAAAAAAACAAAGCACCGAAATTATAGGAATGCGTGTGAATTACTTGTATCATATTTGGGTTTCCCGTCAGTCACGTTCGTGTTTTTGGGATAGAAAAGGAGAGGGCGAGATTAATTGGTTAATCACGTCACAACACTCCCCGTGTTAAAGCCTATAAAATACTGCCACGAGAAGATTCGCTGGCGCTTGTTTTTACAATAAGCTAAAAGTATACATACATTTAAGCAATTGCTTGAATTTAAAGCTGAAAGATAGAGTAAGAAATACAGAAATTCGGAAAATTACCAAGGTAAATGATGCTCTAAATTTCGCTAAACGCTCAAAATGGAGGTGGGCTGGTCATGTTGCCAGATACAAGGACAATCGTTGGACAATCAACACCACAAACTGGAAAGGTCCACTAGGTAGGCGAGGCAGAGGTCGTCCGTGTGGCCGGTGGCAGGATGAGATTGACGCCACCGCAGGAAGAGACTGGATGTCCACCGCCAGGAATAGAATAGAATGGAATTCTTTGGAGGAGGCTTTTACCCTAAGGGGGTCCACATTAACTAAATAATTAAATCAACTATGTTCTGCAAGAAATTAATTATATATATATATATTTTATGATTATTTATTATTATTAACAAATATTATTAATTGCGTATTCATTGAAATATTGACATTTAATTTTGATTTTGATGTATAATTTGACTTTATGATTTTGATTATGTAATTTAACGAATTAATGTGGAATGTAATAAAGCTTTATTATTTTTATTATTATTATTATTATACATACATTACCTGTCTATTAACAAATATAAACACATAGTAAAATGTGAACTTTTTAAAAAAGCAGAAATCATTATGACACTGGTTTTTACCTCAACGAAAAAAGGTCTTTAGTATAAAAATCCTGGCCTCTGGTTAAAAGCTCTTGTTAAAATGTTAATGTTTATATTTACTTGAATTTTAGTTGTTAGTTGTATCTTGTGTAGTCATTTTATTTATTTTTTTAAAGACGATTGTAAGTGAACATGTGTGATTCTATACAATAAAAATTATTTGACTTTGATTCTGGAAAAAAGATAAAATTTTGTATGGCGATAGTTTGAAATCTGAGGAGGGACATAAGATTTTTACCATAAACAATATCTCTGTTCTATTTAACGTAGACGAAGCCGCGCGCGGAAAGCTAGTCTTTAATAAAACATCAAAGAATATCAGCACAATCTAATAATAAGTTATACTGATTCGATGAAAAATGTTTATGGATGTTATTCAATGTGCAAATTTCAGAATCTAAAGTTCAAAAAATAAATTTAATTTGATGTTGAACAATCAAGTATAATAAATACTTAGAAGATAACCGCGTGGTCCCACGCACCGCCGCAATGCGCGGGCGCATCAAAAATCGCCATTGTGTAGAACTGACACAGAAATATACATAGTTTTGTACAATTCTATGGCAAAACTATCGCTTTCCATGCATATGCTAGCCCCTCGATGAACTTATTATAATGATAGCTGATGATATATTTTGGGTAGACCCCCTATTTACCTGATATTGAATGCCGACATCCTGCAACTTACAAAATTCTATAAACGTTTATAACAATTTTTTACTTCTTAGGTACTCTTATAAATAATTTTATGTCTTTATATTAGAATATAGTGTAATGTAAGTAAATAAGTACTATCAGTGTATGTTGAGATACATTATCGTGGGCCCTCGTTTACATTACATGGATTTTGGTTTCGCTGACGTCGTGACTTGCAGGTTGTCATAAACCCCTAGGGGTCGATATAGACCACTTTAGGAATTACTCATTCCCAAAGTGGTCCCATTCACTTTGTTCCCTGCCATTACTTTTTTTGAATGACGCCATTATGATAAAGTTAAAAGTGTTACTCCAATAATGAATAAAAGAGGCAAGGCCAGATCCTCGTCTATTGTAGATCCCAGCTATAGTTTGCTTCCACCTTCGACTACATCGCCGCGTACTATCAGATGAGATGAACTATTAAGAACTTCCCTGGACGTTTGCATAAAATGTTTAGTAAATCATGTGATACAGACCGGAGCATGCTTCGTTCGTTGCCAGTGATCATATTAGTATATATATTTCTTGTGTGCGTGTGTATGTGACTGAACTCCTCCTAAACGACTGGACCATTTTGATGAAATTTTTTGTGTGTATTCCAGGGGGCTTGAGAATGGTTTAGATTTCACAATACGGTCATATAGATATTGTTTTTCAGCTAAATTATTTATTTAAAAACATTTGAGATAACGTGAGACAACGTGACATTTGAGATATTTGACAGGACAACGTCTGTTGGGCCAGCTAGTATCCAACTAATATTATAAATGCGAAAGTGTGTTTGTTTGTTTGTTTGTTTATTTGTTTGTTTGTTTGTTTGTTTGTTACCTCTTCACGCTTAAACTACTGGACCGATTTTCAAAAAATTCTTTCACCTTTGGAAAGCTACATTTCTCCCCGTAACATAGGCTATTTTTTATCCCGGAAAAATCGACAGATCCCACGGGATGCGCAATAAGGCTTCGCTCAAAAACTACTGCACAGATTTTTATGCGGTTTTCATCAATAGATAGAGTGATTCTTGAGGAGTTTGCGGCATTTTTTATCTCGGAAAAACGGATAGTCCCACGGGAAGCGCGATAAAATCTTCGCACCATAAACCGACTTCCGCGTATATGTAGCCGTGGGCAAAGCTATGACCCTTAACCCTCTATACACCCAATCCCGAAATCCACGCGGGCGAAGCCGCGGGCAGAAAGCTAGTTAGTATATATGTTCGGTCAGGCACTTGTGATTAGAGCTGTTTTACGCAATGACGCACTCGCGACTTAATGTGTTCGACCTTTATCAGGTAACGGATACAAGGATATATAAGTCTTATAATGGTAATTATCTAGTGCGTGTACCTTTTATTTATTACATTCTAATTCTTGGAGCTGTAGAAGATCTTTCAAATGAGTTAGCATTTACTGTCGTGCGAAATTTAACAGTTTGGTTAGGACGTTGTCTGTAGCAAGATGTCTGTGCAAAGAAAAAGAGGTTTCTTGTACTACATTGAAGTAATACCGAAGTATTAAGTAATAAATGACTTTAGGGAGTCAGGTGTCATTAACGTTTGTCTAAAAAAAACAAATTGTTCGAGTATCTATAATACATATGTTAGTACTAATGTAAAAAAAAATATTATTATAGTTAATTAGGTTTGAGAACACGAGACTTTAGTTCTGAAGAACTGAACGAATGAACACAAGTCTATTGAAAAAAAGATAATGTTGACATTTTCGAAGACCATAAGAGGCAAAGTTTGAAAAAGCAGAAATTGAAACTTAAGAACGCAGCTTCATTATCTCCTATTAAATGAAGATAAAAACATTGAGAATTTAAGTCCAAAATAATAAGCAATTGACGCTAATAGACGCGATTATGTGGACACCAGCAAAACATGCATTATCACCGAATAGGCGCCAAGGCCAGCCGAAAATGGAATGTCGCATGACCAGTTTTTGACTTTGATATTTTATTTGCAGATGTTCAAATCGACAACACTCGTTGTATGGAAACAAAACAAGGGAACATTAATGCCTCTGGTTGTTTTGTACAAAACTAAATAAATGCAAGGACGGTGATAAGGAAAATCGGAGTTAAGTCTTTCGATTATGGATTCGGGATCGAATTTGGTGATATTTCCACACACTACACTGATTTTAATTATGACCGAAATTTCTAACTAACAGTAATTACAAAGACACCATAAAACTCAAATTAAAAAAAATCTTCACATTCATGCTTGAAATATGAAGTATCATGATTCCATCTCTCTTAATAAAGCAGTAAAGAGTCAGGGTTGTTTGAAAAAGAAAACATGGATGCTGACACAAAAGTTCCTAATATGATAATAAAATAACGAACTGCTATTATATGAAAAAATATTTAAAATTGTGTATTTGCTTAAAATAATTTCATTATAAAACGATTACATTAAATATTCAGTGAATCAGCAAAATTTATTTAAAGAACGCAACGCGTTTTGTTCCGCCAAAGTGTTCGCAGATTACGAGGATGCCTGTAGATCGCAGATAAATCACGGATAAAATTGATTAAATTTCCAAGTGAAATGTGGTCAATTTTAGTGCCAGAGTCTTTAAGTATTTTGATTGTGCACAATAGAAGTTTGCTCCACCATCTATTTTATTGTCACGATGTTAGCTTTTGTATCAGTAAAGTTTAAGCTTTTCCGATACAAAAGCTAACGTCGTTCCAAAATATTCATTCTTAGTTTTTATTATTTCTAGCAAAACATTTAACCCCTATACTGACATCCCTATATCCATTAAATACTAGATTGTATATTCTATTACAAATGACTCCTACGCGATAGCTAAATATGTGTCAACAAACTATTTAAATGCCAATACAAAGAAATACCCACGGAGTTAACAAAGTTAGAAACAAGTCAACAAACGAGAAACTATCAAAGTAAAGTTTGAACTTCTCGGAATCTGTAGAAAAATAAATGATCAAGGAGCTTCAGACAGAATTGAAATTGTTGTTAAAATAAATAATAAACATCGATGAATTACAATCGCAAGTTATCTTTAAAGAGCTTTTGCATAACAGGTTTTGGCAATTAAAGGTTGTCGTGGTGCGCTTGTAAATTTAGTTGTAACTTCGAAGTCAGTTCGCAATGTAAGAGTGAGTTTTTCGTAATAATTACTTACAATTATTTGACTTAAATAATGTATCGGTGAATTCGAGAGATAAAGCTTGGTGATTAATTCTTGCTCTCTTACTTTTCAATATTTCGTAACGAGTCCTTTGGGAAAATAGCGACGACTTGAGATGAATTCGAAGCGATTGCTGTCGACCTTAGTTAGCAAATCGGATGCGATTGAAAATGTATTCATTCACTAGGGTAGATTCTCCGTTAGCAATAATGAAAAATAAAACGTTTTCTTAAAATAGATACTCGCGCTTAATATACCAAGTTGTGAATTAACTTGGAGATCTCGCAAAGGCCATTCAAAATCAAAATTAACTTTATTCAAATATTTTTCTACCACCCATTCAGGACGTATTTTTAGCTATTAAAAAGAATGGGCGCAAGAAACTCATCAGATTTATCAAAAGTAATAACAACATTTACAATAAATTATGTCGTTATCATACAATGTACATATGTGTTTACAATTTATACGAGAAAGCAAATATTTATACTTTAGAATATAATGTCTTCAAATCACAACACCAAGCATTGGCGTCATTTAAATAATCATTGACTTTGTAATAGCCCTTACTCATTAGCGTCTTTTTAACATGTAAGTTATGAAAAGGCAATTCAGCTACACTATGTGGAATCTTGTTATAAAAATTTATACATTTGCGAAATAATGAAGATCTAGATAAGGTACATCAGATCAGGACTGGACGAATAATGATTGATTCAATACAATAAGCTTTTCGTACTCGTAAATCGGGTAAGAGCGATTACAGTAAGAGCGAAGGTGGAAGTAATTTCGACTTTGATTCGTTCAGTAAACGGCAAATTAGTTAGTTCAGCTCTATATATCAAAACACAACAATGAAATTATCATTGCCAAGGTGATGAACTCAAGGTACGACATTATGGTTAGATAGCTGAGCGATCAGAAACTATATTACTAACTAAACAGAGAACCAACGTTCTTTCTACTTTTTAGAAATCAAGCTATTCTACCACCAGCTGCTAGACCACAAGGTCGGAATCCTCACCTGTTGGTTAATGTTCATCTGCCCCAAAAACTCCAGCCCAATTATTATTGTATCAGGCACTCTCGGAGCGTAATCTTTAAAATATTTGTTTTGTTCGACCCCGCATAACCTACGGGTAATATTTATAAATATTTATGCGTATGCCCGGAGCCGGGTTTTGTTTTGTTGTCAAAACGAAAATGGCTTCCTAACGTTTTATTCAATACGCAACACCTTTTACCGGTGTCCTGTGCCGTGTACGCATTTGCAAGTCAAATTCTGTTTCACAGAACACTGGCACTGTACTAACTTTACGGTTTTCATGTATTGAAGCTTTTTGTTAATCCCACAGAATAGCTTTGTGGGCTCTTTAATATATCTGTGCTGGAATTTGATATCCATAACACGGATCCTGAAAAGGTGTGTTATGTTTTCCCTTATATTAAATATGTATTATTTTATAAGGAGGTCTTCCTTTTCTTGCCCAATTTCATTTGAGGTCGGCGCAACACGTCTTCCTTTTCTACTCACCTCCATAACGCGCTTGTCGACTCTACTCACTCCCTTCGTCAACATATCATATTTCACACAATCCATCCTTCTTATCCTCGGTCTTCCTCTCCTTAACGCCTCTACTCCCCTCTATCTCCTTAATCTAAGTTAATTAAGTTAAATTGAATTGCCTGCCATACTCTTTGTGAAAGAAATAACTTATGGAAATTCCTTTTTATTCCAGTACTACCTGTGCCCGCGACTTCGTCCGCGTGGATTGTAATAAAAAAAAATGTTTTTTTTAGTAGCCTCAGTTACTCCTTATTACATAAGCTATCTGCCAGTGAAAGTCCCGTTCAAATCGGTCCAGCCGTTCCAGAGATTAGATTAGGAACAAACAGACAGACAGACAGACAAACATTTAAAAAATATGTATTTTGGTATGTGTACCGTATATACATTCATATGCATGTAGTAGAAAGCGGTTATTTTAATATTATAAACAGACACTCCAATTTTATTTATTTGTATAGATTAGGAGTTACTCTTAAATATGAGACTTAAAAAGAATGATCCCTTTAAATTGTATTTGCTTTAACAGCATTTTATTCAGTTACATCACAATGCCTTTTATTGATTGCCATTAGCAAATATAGTTATGAATTATTCATTAACGTTATAAATTGTAATTTGTCATCTATTTTAATGGAATGTAATCACGCGTCGTGTAACAATGAATGTATTATTATACCTTAACTAATTGCCTTATTTATATCTTCGCTTAAGGAAAACCTCAACAAAATGGCGGTTAATTTCGAAGTGAGAATTCGAAATTTAAAAATATCAACACGTGAAGGGCCGACATTGTAAAGCTTGAAGGAAACGAAGGCAGGTACAACGTTAACGAGTTAAGTTAATGGAGCTGACCTGAAGACTGGTGCATTACTTGACGTGTTTAAATGGAGCCTTCAAGTGTCCATTTGTGAAGTTATGATATTCAACATTTTTCCACTTTAACATTTTTTTTTAATGTAAAAAAGCTACATTTGTTTTTTTTTTAGGAGTAACGTAAAACGAAAGCACTCACTGAGACAGCCTTTTTAGACAAACGTAGATTCAACTTCTCTCTCCCTTTATCTTTCTTTTTGTTTTATTTTTTTATTTCCTTTTCATTTTGCTATTATTTTACTTAGAATCAATGTATTTTTTTAATTTGTCAAATTCTTGTATTACGTATGTATGTACCTTAATATGCCGTACCTACTTACATTATATAGATTGTAATGTACGAGTATGTGTTGTCAAATTCATTCTTAAACAAGATATCCAGTTATTGTTATATCGTGCCCTTGAAGCCGTAATAAGCAAAAGAAGCTTCTGCTTTATAACACGAGAAGTTTTCAAAATAAAATAAGTGTCCGTTTGAATTTTTACAAAAGTGTTCTTTCACAGGTGGGTTCGTAGAGACAGGTCAGATAGACCTAAGGAACCATACAACTCTCGAACTGTGTGGAACTTGTCTATATTCATACCTTGATTGTGTTGATGCTATAAATTATTAACCATTTTATTAAGCAAAATTTTCAATCCAGAGACAACTTGTTTATTATATTCATTTTTCCCATTAATATTTGTCTAAACTGAAGAAGCGGGTGAAGCTACATATAACAATTTAATGCCAATGTAATCCAAGACGCCTAGAATATTTTAATGCTTATATTGTGTTAGTTATTTCGAAACAGATCTATATAAAGACCTATTTTAGATGTGTAACTACTCAATAGCATCCTGTCACAAACATACCTATATGTATGTGTATGTTTGTGTATATGTTATATTACATAATTTACAAGTACCTGTAAAACGATTTAATTGTAAGTATACGAGATGTGAAAATGTATCTCTTAGTTTTACTAAATAATAGTGTCATATTTTTTTTAACTATATTTACATTTGTAATATTGGTGTATGTACATACATACATATTTTATTACATAATTTACAAGTACATGTAAACGATTTAATTGTAAGTATACATGTGCTAATGTATCTTGTAGCTGTACTAAATCATAGTGTCATAAATTGTATTTAACATATAGTTACATTTATAATTATTGGTGTATGTATGTACATTTTATATTACATAATTTAGATTTTATATTAAATATGAGTCTCTAAAATTTTGTATAACTGTATTTACCTACATTTATAATTGTTGGTGTATGCGCATGTTATATCACATAATTTACAAGTACCTGTAAAACGCTTTAATTGTAAGTTACAAGTAATAGTATATTAGTGTGGGTATCATAGAAAATAGAGTCCTACTTAATATTATAAACGCGAACGTATATATGTATCGAATATCGAAATTTATTACTCTTTCACGTAAAAACTACTGAACGGATTTTAATGAAACTTTACAATAATATAGCTTATACATCAGAATAAGTCATAGGTGTTTATAAAGATACAGGCCACGCTAATATAATTTACTCCAAATATTAATTCTGTGCAGACGAAGTCGTCGGCACTAGCTAGTATATATTATAAGTAAGTAAATGATCGATTCAGGATGCCTTGCGTCGAAAAGAAACCTTTAAATTATAGAGAGCATTCAGTCCCGTAGCACTTAATTTTATCCTCAGATCACTCCCTTTCATACAGGAGCTCCGTGGGGACTAAAAATTTGCCAAATATATCCTGTTTTTTGGGAATCTCTTAAAGTAACGTATTATCGTGCCTTGCCATACATAGTAAAAAACAGTGGAACTTGCCAACAAATACAAATCTTTTTAATTGTGTATAAATAATGTAATATTTTTTATTGATTTTGTTACTATATTTATATTGATCTTAAAAGACAACTCAGGGTTAACTCATAAATTAATTAAACACATTTTAATAACGCTAAACTCAAATTTAAGAACTGATTTCGATTGATTTGCTCAATGAAAATAAGTTGTCATCATCACAGTTCAAATACGTCCCCACCTAGAGGGACGAGCCTACTCTATGCTATAAATACGTCCCTGTCTAGGGGCATGAGCGTACTTTATATTACAAAAACGTCCCCATCTAGAGGCACGAGCCTACTCTATGTTACAATACGTCCTCAACTAGGGGCACGAGCCTATGCTGGTTGCCTCACGATGTTTTTCTTCATCGTAGAAACGTCAGATAAATGTCTATATGATAGTTGATAAACAAAAAATACATGGCAGGATCGACCCTGTGCCCCTCGAATTATCCGAGTCGTAGACCCGTGAAGTTTCTGTCTGATGCTACATTATATTTTGTTTATCATTATTTTTTAAGTAAACAACTTGATAATTTCTTAAAGACTTATTTGTTTATTGCCGTACTTTTGAGATCTAAGAATTTTCCTTGAAATTGAAAGTTTTGGTCGGTGTTCATGGTGTCCTGAACGTGGAGAAAGTCATGGACAATTATTTTTTTATTTCAACGGCTTTATAAAAAATCTCCAAACACCCAAATTAAGTCAAATTACGTGACCCTTCTGATACTGTTATATTATAATTTGTGCTTTTGATATTAAACTGGTTTCGAGATCTTTGTTACAAACACGAAAGGTAGTCTTAATTAAATCCCACTTCATGGTTACTTTTAACTTTAAAAAATTATAATTCTATACCTATTTTGATGTTAGTTGCACTTACGCACGGTTGGCACAGCGGTCGAGTGATCGGCTACTGCGCAACGGGTCGCGGGTACAATTCCCGCACGTGAGAATCCATGTGAGATTCTATGTTTGTGACTGCATTTACAATACAAGATAAAAAGCTAGTATAAGCTCCGACACGTCCCAAAAGCGACTTAAGAAAATATAAAACCTCATCACACACGTTTTTTTTTTTCAAATAAAAAGAGAAATAACTTGAGTTTAACGCAGTCCAAAAGAGTTTCTTATTTTATGTTGCTTTTGAGATGTGTCTGAGCTTAGTCAAATTGCCGTAGTTATTAGGAGCAATAAAGTGCCAGCTAACAGTTACTAGCTACAGGCAAAAACCTAAAGATGCTTCAGAACTTGTGATGAATTACATTGCTGGTCAATAAAAGAGGGGTGTTATCTTTGCATCAAATTCTATTTTCGCCATCACTTAGGATGGAGTTATATGCTTTTCTTTCTATTAAATCATGTCATACTGTTATACTAGTCATTCGAATGAGTATCTATGCTACACGTACTTATTCGGATGACTACACAGAATGCTTTGAATCGACTGTAAATCATACCAGAATATTAAATCACAATAAACTTAAGAGTTATGGAGGTGTTATATTGAAAACGGAAAAATTAGGTAGTTAAGCTTGCTCAGATCAGCCATTAATTGATCGAACATATTAAATTTCTTTATGGGCGCGGTGTCGAGTGAGACTGCTGAGACAGTCTATGGGCCATGAGGTGCCCACACACGATGATAGCTTTATAGTAACTTTGCTAATATTCAATATACAGTCTATAGAATAGTGTCCTGGAAGATTTGGTTCTTTATTCTCTTTTCCTGAACACCACAATGCTAATAGCCTCGTTGTTAATATTAACATTGTTAAGACAAATATGGATAATACAGTGCTAGTCATTCAAGTAGATTCCGGAGACTTAATAACAACCAAACAGCCTATATGAATACCATGATCGCTTAAAGCAGAAATAAAACGGCAGTGCAAAGGCGGTATGTTTCAACATTATTTTAATCTTACTCTAAGCGGTCGTGGCAAGATCTCAGGGCATATGCCTTGCCCACAGACTCAAAGTAACAATAATAACATTCGCGATCCTTTCATTAGAATTAAATATATTGGAATGATTCCGTAAATTGGAATCATGTATATATTGCCGTTATATAGTAACGATTTCGATAACGATGCAATCGCTATTGATAAATTATCTAGCAGCCCTGCTATAAAAAAATAATCCTCGACGGCGTATTCAGTAGCTGATACTAAATTATTCGCAAATCACTTAACCAACGTGTAGTTGGATATTGATTTTTCTTTGTTTAATGTGTTTTCCGGTGAAGAAGAAGTGCTCTACTAAATGCAGCATGTGGCTAAATGTAAATAGAAACTTTAATTATTTAATAACCATACGAACAATTCAAATGAAATGATGAAATGCAAATTTATTTCCTTACAATAAATGAAAATAAAATTTTACATAGGACCAGCTGGTGCCCGTAAATTCGTCTGCGCAGGACACTTATCGCTATAACTTGTACAATTCACAAAATATCTTTATAAATTGAACCCTATATGTTATTCTGTTGTATATGTTCTGTAAAGCTATGTTACTGTAAAGTATCATTCAGTAGTTTTAACGTGAAAGAGTAACAAACATCTATCCATACTTATAAAGTTTCCAATTTATAATATTAGTAGGGATGACATATTAACATTATAATCTTTTGGTAATTTAATGACATAACACTATTGATTTATGAACACAACTGAACAAGCATCTTACAAAAACATTTTGTTTTAGTCCCGAGTGCCTGTCGCCGACTAAAATGAAAACAAAGTACGCGAAGAACAAACTGACCTGTTTAGTTGTACACGGGAACAGGACACAAAACGCTTGAAGTTTACACACTCGCTTTAATGCACTAGAGATTAGTATGAGGTTCTTTTGAGTTTACGAGCGCTGAATGAAAATAATGACGCATTTTTATTCTTCATGTAAGGTGGATATTTACAATATAAGTAAATATTTGGAATTTAAGTAGATATAAAAGTACGTATTTGTCAATAAAGCGAATACTTGAGCTTTTGTGTGGGAATCATCAAACTCAAAGTTGAGTTACTGACATTAATAATGTGAATTTTGATAAAGATGATAAACATTTGAAGAAAATTTCAAAGTTTTAAGATACACCTTCGCTCGGCTGCGGTATCGGCGGCTAGTATCTGTATAAATTTTTTCTTGAATCTTTCTGTCAGTTGCTCAAAATTGTATTAAAATCCGTTAAATAGTTTAAAAGTTCTAAGCGATGAGACAGCTAAAGCGAAAATTTAGTCATGTTTTAATGAAAATAGTTCATATAGTTCATAATATTGAAGTATTAATTAACAAAAACATTATGAACTGTAAATGAAAATGAATTTAACGAGACAATGACGCTTTCTGATGATGACGCTAGTGATAAAACTAGTTGACAATAAATTAAACGCTATTGTTAAGTACGACAACCTCTACTTCTAATAGACGTAGATATGAATAATGAACCGCCAGACAGTGTTAGCACAGATGTCTCCCAACTTGAATCTTGGGCCTCGTTTGAACAGTTGAATGTAGAGCCTCGAACAATAGACAATGAAGCTCGGATGGGAAATACGAAGGTCGCCAGTCAAGGCGATGGTAACGATGAACTGAATCTTCAAACCAAACATTTGGTTAATAACTGCCAAGTCACCTTGGATATAATTAGCATTTTAATTATTGTTATAAGGAAAACAGCAACAGATTACTAAGAAACCATTTTTTACTTGGGTATCGACAATAATAAAACGATCTTTATTTTTAATTTTGAACGTCAAAGAGATTAAAGTCTGTTGAATTTGTTTTCGGTAGATAATCTTTGGGGAAACATTTTGATAAGTATTATCATTATATGATTTTAAACTCTTGCGATGCATTAAATAAACATTATATAGCAGGTCTATACATGCTACACATGTTAATGACAAATGACATGTTAATTCTACTATACTATTCAATAGTGCACGGATACCACTTACTGCCTGACGTTGGTGTAATATGGCATCGTTATATTCGTCGTCAATATTATTGAAAGTCAGCACGACACACGACAATAACAGTATTGGCGTTAGTTGTAATGGGTATGGTTCGTAACACACTCCTTTTACTTCTGCGTTCCAAATTGATGTTAATTTAAACTTATCTATTGGATTATACATTTTATTTTACTTAAACACTATTGCGTCACGAACTATCATTTTATAGTGATCCTTAGAGAGGATTCCAATGATTAACTCTGAATCTCTAATCCTCTACTAATGCGAGTTATTTCGTCGGTCGATTTTTACCACAATAATGTTCTTTGGCAGGTTCAACTATGACAGATTCCTTTCTTCTATATACAAACCTACGAAATTGACTTAAATTATCCATCAAAAGAATTACATGAAAATATATCTCCTTTTTTCTACACAATTAATGTATTGATAAAGATTGTAATGAATGAAAAGTATTCTATATCTAGACTTACGCTGCCGTATCATTTAATGTCTGTATATATTTATACAAAAATATATGATTTAATTTACATTTGTATTATTTTTCAAGCCATGCAATTCACTTTAGAATACATTTCATGGGACTAGCCATGAAACATGTATAATACGTACATCACATGTATTCCGAAATGAATTACTTGAATTGTGTGAGAGAAATCTAAGGACCTTAAATTAGATAATTCAAGATGATAATTTTATATGGCAAAGACACCAACCGCGAATTTGCTGAGAACATGTTAAACGTTTTGATGAACAGACTTGATGTAAAGAAGTGTCTTGTAATCCAAGAACGTTACTCAACAATCATACAACGCTTTTAACACCGACCTTAAAAGTCTTTGTGTTGGGAGCATGTACTAAATTAATATTCCGCTGGAAGACAACGGCCATTGTGTGAAAACAATAAAAGACGGGAACGATTGGTATCACACTAAACAAGCTTTAATTGAAATTCTACCTACCGTTATGGTGATAAAACCTGATTTCGTTTGTGGCTTGCAATAAGAAAATTTTCGAACCATGTTACTGTTTTTCGTTTTTATTTGGGATGCCATTTATTTTGATATTTTGTTTATTTTATTAGTCTTATTTACTGATGTATCCGAGGTAGGTCAATTAATCATCATAAACACATTAATCGTCAAATTGTTGATTTAAGTTACGTTATTGAAAAGATATCAGTTTCGAAAAACATCTGTCTATCTGATTGTCAATGACTACTACTTATGGATGTGGGAATCGTAACAAATGTTATTTTTTCCCTTAAGAGAAAGAGGCTTAGAATCTCCATATGCTGGACAAGCATACCACCAGTGATTATTTTGGCGTCCATATCAGCCGAGGCGGCCCGACCGACATGACCTACCAACTAAACTCAGCTTTGGTCAATTGACCTTATAGCTTTGAGAGCGAGGGTTCCTTAGGAGAGGGCGCCGTGCAGTAACAAACCCTTGGCAACACAGTACGTTGCTAACTTGTGACAGTGTATCTAGTGCCTGTTAAACTTTAAAACGTTAACAGGAACACAAATAAATATGATACAAAAAGTGTAAGGGAAATGAAAATTACTTTGGACAAAGACTGCCTAAATACTTGGTGCCTAAAATATATAACAAGTTCGAGCTATTAAGAAAAGTTCCGAAATTTACCAAAACAATGATAAAATCAAAGATACGAGTTACTTTGCTTGATATGGTAGGTTATTTTAAGTTTGTGTGAAATACAATATTGTGTCAATTATTTACTAGGGATATATAGTTAAATTCTAGGTTATATTTATATATAAAGATAAGAGCGCATCTTGCCCATAAACATAATGTTTGGCGAGAATAAATATTATTTTAGAAATGTAAATCTATATTGTGGAAATTAAAAAAAAATAAAACATGTTTAAAATATATTATTATTGAGAACTGTTATTTGTTTATTATACTGTTTATTTGAGAACCTATAAATATTATGCCACAAGTGGGAAAAAATTTTTAGTCCTTCCAGGAGTTACCCACATACTGTCAGGCACTCGTCTGACAGTATTCACCAACATTCTATTAATCATATTAATTACCAAGCAGCTTAATTTGTTTAATTAATTAGTTGTTGTGTTGTTCGCAGGTAAGCTTCCGGAATTGAACGAGTTATGAATTAAGTGACAGGTATTTATGTCGGCCATTACCTCTAATTACTGTGTCTTCGAAAGCTCCCGAACTGAAGCTATGGAGTATTTATCATAGAGACTGGTACCTCGCAGGGTATCTGTGAGCTTTGGGATTTGTTTAAAATATAGTTAGCGATATTTACATTCTAGAAATCGTTTTCTATTATAAAATAAAATTTTATTAACATCTGCACTTATGTCGATTAACTACCATGATTTCGGTGATATAGTGGTGTCAGTTAGAAACGATAAATAGGTGTAAAGAAAGACAAATAAAACAGCTTTACTAATATTATTAATGCAAAAGTACTGTCTGTCAGCCTGTCCGTTTATCACGCCTTCACTCCTCTACTACTAAACCTATTTAAATTAAATATTATTAAAAAAGAACATAGACCAAATATCGATACGAAATAAGATCTATAAGTGGTTGAAATAGGGGATGAAAGGTAAGATAGTACGTAACTTTTAATTATTTAGAAGTTTGAAACTTATTTTTTAGCCTTTTGATTAGATAGAAATAAATACCACATTTTATATAGGGATGTTTTATATTTTATTTGGAGAAGTTTTATATAGGGATAGTTTGCAACCCGGAGAGGGATATAGGAACTTTTTTACCACGGGAAAATATATTTTCTCTAAATGTGATAAAACAGTTGACCTGGTTTTGATGTAATTACAAGGCAATCATATAATGCGAGCGAATCCAGGGGTGGAATGGTAGTCATTATAAAATAATATGTTCTGAGTCACTGAGTGATTCGTCACCTTCGAACGTAAACTTTTTTTTTTGTTTATGTATTATGGACAGACATATGACCTCGATCTAACCTGATGGTAAGTGAAAAAAACTATTCAAATGAGAGCGGTGAACTTTTATCACGAGGGTCATTTTGATGAGCGTCTATACAATAAAATTATATTTCGAAAATTCTACCCCTAAAGAGGTTACAATTTTGCCTCTTACGGTTTGAAATTTGTTATATTAAACGTCGTCTTATTTTAAGTTTAATAAAAATATGTAAACTACTAATTAAAAATGAGTCATTTATTTGCGCTTGTACAAATTCCAGTTTATTTGTGGCAATTGTATGAAAGTATATATTTGTCAGTTAAAAACTTTTGTATTAACTTTATATGTCCCTACTCAATATTATAACCGCGAAAGTTTGTATGGATAGATGTTTGTTATTCGTTCACGTAAAGACTACTAAATGAATTTTAATTAACACTTACAATAATATAGCTTATACATAAGAATAGCACATAGGCTATAATTTATAAAGATATTGTATGAATTGTCCAAAATATGATGATAAGTGTCAAGTGAACAGGAAAAAAAATCCCATCCGCGAGCTATTCTGGCGTGCGCTGCCAAAACTTAAAACTAATCCTGTGCAGACGAATTCGCGGGCACCAGCTAGTGGACAATAAATAAATTTGTCAACATAATTCCTCCCTAAAAAATGAGAAAGATATTGCACGTTAATATGTACTTGTACAATTAAACAATTCAATATTGAAAGATACTGTTTAAAACATTTAGTTTTCGCGATACAAATACGAGTTATGTTCTTATACGAAGCCTAAACGTTCAATGAAAAGTATTCATTCTGAATTAGTCACAAAACGCTATTTCAAGCACATTGTCTTTCTGCGCCACAGAATAAAACTAGTTCAAAAATATAGGACACAGCTTTGGAATAACTAAACATAGTAAACAAAGGAGATAATTTATCTGCATATGAAAAACGCGACCACAACTGGCGACTTAAGAATGGAATATATTGTCCACATACAAGATCATCTCTGGGTGACTGCTGAAAATCGATGTTCTTGTCGTCAGACAACCACCCACCTAGACCCTTCTTAATGCTGCACACACATCCATTTCTACTGGGAATCTCTTTGTGCTATAGTAGCCTGTGTAATATGTACTTCATGTAATATGTATGAATGTGTGTGTTGTAACAAAATAAACTCATTATCTATCTATCACAGAGGTTCCCAATCGTTTTTGTGTCGTAAACCCTTTGCCATGTTTTACGGTTTTAGGTAGACTTACCTGATATTGAATGCCTACATCCTACAACTTACAAAACTTTATAAATATATATAATATTTTTTTTTTAATTCATAGGCACCTTTTTGAGTAATGTATGTCTTTATATTAGAAAATAGTATAATATAAGTAAATAGATACTATCAGTGTATGTTTAGATCCAATATTATGGACTTTCAGTGTTACCGGCTCCTGGATCATATGAATTAATACTGCAAATAAACTGACAATGCTGGAACTAAAGGCCACTCAAGTTGCCACTACTCTAATTGAAACTGGGCGGTGTAAGAAAATGTGACTCAAATTTTAAATTAATATTAATTTTAAATTATTGTATATAATTGTATATCATCTATAATCTTATATATAAAAATAAATCGCATAATGTGTTGGTAAGCGCATAATTCAACAACGCGTGGACCAATTTGGCCAATTCTTTTTTAAAATGTTCGTTGAAGTTCAAGGATGGTTTTTAAGGGAAAAATTCGAATAATTATCGGAAAAACTCCAAAAACAGCTCTTTTATTTTCCCATGCAAATGTTTTCTAACTAAAACGTACAGTCGAATTGAGCTTTATTGTTATTGTATAAAGTTCATATTGCAAGCACTCACTGTTGTCTAAGCAATGAAGGTGTGTTCCTAACATCAAAGAGTCAATTTGCGCTTTATTAACACTACATATAGTTGAAATTCAATCATATCTATCAAAACAGAGTGCGTGCGTGCGTTGGAGCACAGAATACATCGCTGGAGGATTTAATGTCACGTTCTAAAATTGAATAGCCACAAAATGTAATAGGTCATTTAGACTTTTTTTGCAATTTGGTTGGCTATGCGACATTATCTATAAAATAATTAGGAACAAAAAACTGCCACTGTACTCATCATTTTGACAGGACGAAGTCTGTCGGGTCCGCTAGTATCTTATATAAATATAAAATTCTCGTGTCACAATGTTAGTTACCTAACATTGTGATAAATATATATTTTATACACTCGCACAAATTGGCCTACACCGAAGTAAGCACTGTAAGGCTTGTGTTATTGGATCTAGGGTATCGGATACACATACATATATTATACATATATAAATATGTTTATAGACGTATTTATAACCACGAACAAGGCACAAATGCTCATATTTATCATACAATCATCTACCCATGCCCGGGACTCAAATCTAGACCTCAGAGATGGTGATGCCTTGAAACCGGTGTACTAACCACTCAACTATAAAAGTCGATGGAAATGATAGACTTATGTACAGATTTATATCAATACATAGTATAAAACAAAGTCGCTTTCGCTGTATGTCCGTATGTATGCTTAGATCTTTAAAACTACGCAACGGATTTTGACGCGGTTTTTTTTAATAGATAGAGTGATTCTTAAGGAAGGTTTGTATGTATGATAAATGCATAATATAGTAGAGAAACACTGATAAATTTAAAGGTTTCTAATGTGATGTCGTAAATAAGCACGTTTTTTTGCGCTTATATTGCAAACGCTGGCTGAACCCTACGAGATAGACCAAAATAATGTACTACTACTGTAGTACATTATTTTGGTACAATACTTTGTACAACTTACAAAAATCCACAAAAAAGTCCGCGATGGTATATGTCTATCTCTTAGGGATAACCCACCATAACCATTTTTTCACTGCACCCGTGCGAAGCCGGGGCGGGTCGCTAGTAAACAAATAAAGTCTAAAGTGTGCCGAACAATGCAGCAATTAATCGATCTCATGAAATCGACGAGCTCGTCAGTACCTGTGCCCGCGCATCACCTTCACCATTCGTAAGCTCCGGGGTCACTGGTTGATTGGCTTATGACAATGATTGACAGGAGCTGAGGTGGCTGCAATCAGTTTTTGTTCGATGCACGAGCCTACATTACAGCCTATTTAAGTCTGTGTTACAGAACGGGACTGAAACTCAAATCTCTGATTGAGTACAGTGTGAAAGGGATGGAGCTATCTAGCTCATTAGCACCTCTCTTTCTATCTCTACTCAAGTAGCAATTTGAGTTTAAATGAATTAAATAAATATTTCTTACACTTACTTAAATATATAGAATGTACCAGTTAAAATTAAGATCCACAGCCAATTATAGACAAGCTCTATTATTTTAGTTTTTGACATTATATCAAAACGAAATGTCAAGATCCGACATAAAGAAAAAAACTAAACGATGTAATCCCAATCCCAACTAATATTATAAATGCGAAAGTGTGTTTGTTTGTTATTTTTTTGTTTGTTTGTTTGTTTGTTACCTCTTCACGCTTAAACTACTGGACCGATTTCAAAAAATTCTTTCACCTTTGGAAAGCTACATTCTCCCCGAGTAACATAGGCTACTTTTATCCCGGAAAAATCGACAGATCCCACGGGATGCGCAATAAAGGCTTCGCTCAAAAACTACTGCACAGATTTTTATGCGGTTTTCATCAATAGATAGAGTGATTCTTGAGGAGTTTTGCGGCATTTTTTATCTCGGAAAAACGGATAGTCCCACGGGAAGCGCGATAAAATCTTCGCACCATAAACCGACTTCCGCGTATATGTAGCCGTGGGCAAAAGCTATGACCCTTAACCCTCTATACACCCAATCCCGAAATCCACGCGGGCGAAGCCGCGGGCAGAAAGCTAGTATTTCATATTAACAAACATTCAGATATTCATGATCAAAAAGCACCTTGAAAAATTTCACCTACTAAATTTTAATTTAAATAGTAATTTAACTATTACCGACGTTACTGACGCATACATACAATGACCGTAATAAAGTTTGTGTTGGTAAAAATAACACGATTGAACCTAAATTAATTGTGGATGTTACGCTACGTTATTCGTCTGCCTTACGAAAAAGTGTGAAGGAGAGAAAGAAGAAGAATAAAATATTTCGTAAATACACTGTCGTCGTCCCCCCCCCCCCTGGAGCGAAGAGACTGAGAATCCTCATGAATACCGCCGCAACCAAGTGCCACGGTGATTATGTCGGACTCCTGACGAATCGAGGCGGCTCGACCTAAGACTTTTTTTTTTTTTTTTTTGTTCCCCTGAGGAAAATGCATTAAATTGCATACCCCGGCTGTGGCGAGCCGGGGTTATGTGGGGCTCTCTCCCCAGAAGGGGGAGGCCTACCCACTAAAAACCTCAGGGATGGCCTTCCTCAGGCATGTAGGGAGCCCCCGGGAACACAAAGGCCACTTCGGGAACCCCCAGCCTCCGCTCCCCTCTCTAGAGGGGAGCCCTCCTCGGGGGAAGCTACCACCTCCCCCGGTCCCCTCCACCGACGACGCCCCCCGGCCACGGAAGGGGCGTGGTCCATCCCGCGCGGCGGCCGCAGCTGTGCTACCGAGCCCGGCGCCGCCTCCTTCGAGCGGGATCGGCCATCTCCCGACCCGCTCGGCGGCCTCCTTCTGGAGCATTACTGCTTCACAGAAGGAGGCCACAGCCCTCCAACCTCCCTCGTCCGCCAGCATTGCCGCAATCAATGCCGGCGGAGACAGATCTCGCCCGATCTCTGCGACCAAGACTCGGCGCTCGGAGGCCCACGCGGGGCACTCCGCCAGCGTGTGCTGGGCCGAGTCGAGGTCGGATGCGCAGTGGTGACAATGTGTCGATCCCTCCCGTCCTATTCGACACAGATACTCACCGAAGCAGCCGTGTCCGGTGAGTATCTGAGTCAATCGGTAGGTGACCTCCTCCTTCCCGTTGAGCCAAGCTTCGAGGTGCGGGAGTACGGCACCGACGGCCCGCTGGCGCGCGCAGATCCGTAATTCGAGCTGCGCACGCCAGGCCGCCACAATCCGTCGGTGCCACTCCCGCTTAGGCACTTCGTGCGCGGTTCCAGGGCGCTCCCCCCATCGCCCCCCCGGTCGACACGCCGCGACGCATACGTCGCCGCGTACATGTCGGCCAGGATGTATGTCGAATGGGGGGGAGCGTCCCAGAACTGTCGCCGCCTCGTACGAGATTGTACGGTAGCCTCGTACGATCCGTATGGCCATTATCCGCTGCAGGCTCCGTAGCAGAGCTCTGCAGCGGGGGGACCTCGCGCAGTCTTGCGACCACACGGGAGCCCCATACATGGCCACGGATCGCACGACGCCCTCGTACAGGCGGCGGACTCCATCCCTCGGTCCCCCGAGATTGGGCAGCAGGCGATGCAATGCGCCCGCCACCCTTTTGGCTCGGGGGACCAACCGCACGAAATGCTCCTCGAAGCTCCAGCGGCGGTCCAGGGTGAGGCCCAGGTACTTTATGTACGGCCCCACCAGGACCACCGCGTCACCCACCCGGATCCGGCAACTGGGTGGTTCCCGGCGCCTCGGAAGGCCGTGGAACCATAGCGCCTCGGTTTTGTGAGGCGCTATTTGTAAACCCAGCTGGCGGATCGCCCGCACGACACATGCCACCCCAAGCTCGGCAAGCCTGAGCACCGGCTCGAAGTCGGCCCCAGTCGTCACGACGAGAGTGTCGTCAGCGTAGCAGACGACACTCACGCCGCGAGGAAGGCTGGTGCGAAGGACCGCGTCGTATGCGAGGTTCCATAGCAGGGGTCCCAACACCGACCCCTGCGGAACGCCGCATTCGACCCTCCTCGACGTTTCCATCCCGTCCCGTCCTCGACCTAAAGACCTACCGACTTAAGTCAAACCTTACCCGTTTGTCCTAATGACCTTGAGGTCAGGAGGCGCAGTCAGCGCTGCGCTTACTCGTGGCTAAGCATAAGGCTGCCGAGAATGGGCAGGCAAGGGATGCGACGGCTCAGACGCCGCACAAGCAGGTCTTGAAGGTCCTATATATATAATGTATAATGTATCAAATCAAAATCGGTAGATTAATTTGTGAGTCTAAAAAAATTAAACTTACATCCCCTACAAATTATACTTTACCTCCATCAGGGTGAATTTTTTACAAACTTCGAATGTAGTTTTTATTTATATTTAATCAAAAGATCAAAAATAAGTTTCAATCTTCTAGCGTCTAGTTTAGTAGACGAGAGAAGACATAATTTCCATATCAAGTTTCATTCCATACTCTAGTTATTCCGTAGTCTCCTTTCGCAGGTTCAATCAAAATCAGTTTAGTAATTCTGGTGTGAACGTGCGATAAACAGGCAGAGTTATTTTCGCATTTATAATATTAGTAAGGATTTCAAAGACATATCGTTAATCTCACATGTCGATTACTAACGCATTATTTATATTTTCAAATCAATGTCAATATACCGATTCTGAAGCAATAGCTACCTTAAAAGCTTTTTATCCGAGCTTTATTTCGAAAAGCTCAATAGAGCTATTGGCCGCTAAACGAAACGACATCAATGCATTATATTGCGCCATGCGCCACTCAGAAGCCAGCAGATGGATTCCAATACATCGATAATTGACACATGAATGCATTAAAGAGCCGTGTCGAAACGATGTGAATTGAGGGTGTATAAGAAATATCTTATGAAAAATAACAGTGCTGTGAAAAGGTTCTTCGAGCTATAAATATGATGGAGAGATTATCGAGTGCCTATTTTGTGATATCGGAGTTATAATTTCAACGCTAAAAGCTCTTCATGTAGAGTTATTAGTCACTGGTAACAAAAATATATGAGGATTACTCCATTATTTCAATATGACGCAGAAAAGTGATAAGTGCATTCTGCCTGTTTGTGGCAATAAGGCCGGAGATACCTTGGACTACTGTGAGATGTAACCCTTGCTAATACAGTGGAATCTCAATAACTCGAATGTCAAGGAAAATGCTAATTTCGAGTTAAGGAGTTTTCGACTTAACAAGAATTTCGACTTACAAAGGACTTAATTAACACCTAAAAGGCAGCGACAGATAAACCTCATGGTTTTCGTTCGCTGCTATGTTTTGTTTTTTTATTAGTTATTAGTATGATTTGTATTAAAAAAATTGCTTAAACTTTGCCTTAGAAAGGCGCGGTTTTCTAAGTACATTTTTCAACTTATAGAGTAAAATTTAATTAAAATTTCGACCATGTTTTATGGTACATATAATTTTTTAAAACAAATCTGTATTACAAAAGATTTGTAATCTTCTTTTGATGTAGGCTGTTTGCAGACTTATCGATTATTTTCTCAATTTCAAATAATGAACTGAATATGTGATCTTCAATAAAGTAAACAGCCAAATAAGTACTGACCAAAGTACAAAGTCTGTTTTCTAAAATTCGAGTTATAGAGTATAAATATGTACTATCAATACCTCGGCGGGAAATGACATTTTGTTTGAGTTACTTATACAGTCTAAATAATTGGAGATACCGCGTATTTAGGGGTTCAGCTGAAGGCAAGGGTCTCTTTTTTCGATTTACCAAGGATTTCGACTTAACTAGGTTCGAGTTATAGAGATTCCACAGTATTATAAATGCGAAAATAATTCTGTCTGTCTGTCGCACTTACGTAACACTACTAAACCGATTTAAATGAAATACCACAAACAATCTAGAATTTGAAAAGACATATTCTATTTTTCAATGATAAGAAAAGGGATGTAAGAGGTTGAAATAGGGCATAAAAGTTTGTATCGAAGTTTAAAATTTATATAGTAGGCTTTTAATTAGTATACAGGTAGTATTTAACACCCTATAGCAGGTAGAAAATAGGGGACTATAGTTTTTGTTTAAATGTTCTTATAAACAACTGAACGGATTTTGTTGTAAGTTGATATACAGATAGTTTGAGAAAATATATTTTTCTGTGGGAAAGTGTGACAAAAATAGCTGGTCGTGTTTTGATGCAATTTCGTATAGGGATGGAGACTTTGGGAAGTACACGAGATAATTTTTACCGTGAGAAACATATATTTCCTTTTGGAAAATCCGATAAGCGGGCGTAAAGCAAGTATCAAATAAGTTTCCATACACACATACTCGTATATCGTTTTCAAAATATTAAATGAAGGATAATTACACAAATACACTTCGGCAACATTTACTTTCCCATTGTAATAGAGGGTCGGGCCTATTGCAAATGTCCGGCCCAGATATGTAATTAGGATAAGTTCCCTTAGGAGGATATTATGATATCCATAGTAAGTAAAGGAGTTATGGAGTTATTGATAATTAATTTATTCAAATAACCCAAACTTAATACAATTAATATCCTTAAAATATATGTTAAGCTTTATATATAATGGACAACTGATGCCCGTGACTTCGTCTGCGTAGGATTAGCATTTCGAGTAGCTTTAATTAGCGTGGCGTATAGCTTTATAAATTATAGTATAAGCTATACTATTGTAAAATTTCATAAAAAAAACCATTCAGTAGATTTTACATGAAATAGTAACAAACATCCATCCATACAAACTTTGGCGTTTATAATATTAATAGGGATATACATACATACATCCTCGCATTTATGAATCCAAACAATTTTAAAATATCAAAGAGCGTAAAATTCATGCTGATTTTCCACAATATCACCGAGTAATTGTTCAGTTAGACGCCATTACCAACGTCGTGTTGCCACAATAAAATCAGACAAACGAAGCGATAAATCACGGTGCAATTCCATTGGGTGTTGCCAGCAATAAAAAGTAATTGAATAACGTACGCTCGCGGTCTTGGGTTGCTTGAAATTAAAAAAACGACGTAAATGCGAGGTTTCAATGATTATAGTCAGGTAGCACCGGTAACAGTTTTAATTCGGAAAATACATTTTTGTTCGTGTTACTTAAATTTTATTCGACAACTGTGGATGTCTTAATGCAATGACGACACATTTGGCGCAGTGGACTGCCCGTCTTTTCCGCAATGTTCGATTCTCGCACAGATCAATTGTTTTGTATAACCTGTGACATTATATTATCATGGCTGTAACCTAAGGGAGTGTAGATTTTAGTTTTCGTTCAGATATTATGTTTGGATAATATAACGCTATCTGTCCGTACCGTATTCTCTGTTTCATTCGCTAGTAATTTCATGAAATATTTAAATCGTGATTTCTTTTTAAAACTGTATTCGTCATTTAAAAGCTGACCTCGCTTTGCATGTGTGCGCGACGGTACACTTCTATTGCTGGGATTGAGGAGGATCCCGAACTGTGTGGCCGGGGTTGGGTCAGGAAGAATTGAAACGCCAGTATTTGTTCTGTGTAATCCGTGCCGGGTAGAGGGAGTCTCGCCTTTTATTCCCGAATTTTTCCCGTGCCAAAATGTCTGGATGCACCGTACAGAAAGCACCTGTTGAACCCTTTTTGCCCTTTATTTATCCTTTTAGGTTCATAATAAATACCTATTTACCATATTTTGTTTTATTTTCATCCTTTTCATATGTAGGTAATCTGCAGGAGCTCATTTTCCTCTCTATATCGTCGTTTACTATGTCACTATATCTCGTGTTATACTCGATAATACGTCTTCCAGGGTAAATTGCTATTCCTATTTTCGGCTTATTTTAGCCTCCACAAATTACCCAAAGGACGTAAGTTCTCACTCTCTAGGGTATATGTTCGGAGAGTATGCATAGTACTATATCTCAACCGGTGGGCACTGAGAATGCGCGGTAACATACATATACAAGCACTTTTATATGTGTGTGATAGGACATTTATCTAACTTTACCATACAAATCGCTATTTCGTGGTGGCTGACTTTTTACATTTTTATAATTTTTATGCCTAGCTTTTCATTATTATTAAGTACTCGTTTATTACATTAACATATAGTATGCCCAAATTCAACAATAGTTTTATATATCTGTTTTCCCTAATTATCGCATATATTCTTTATTACTTATGATACTATCTCTTTCTAAGGGTTTTTAATCAACATATATATTAATCCTACCTACTATATGTGTTCTTATCACTATGGGAACCTATTCTATATTCTTTTTTCAATTCCTATGCTAATACTTATGTGTATATATCTAATCTTAACATTATTCCGCCGTTGATACATTATATTATTATCTTATTCTATCATATATTTTCTTCCCGCTTATTTTATATTTTTTCTATCCCGAACAATATGTATTACATTGTACGTATACTCTTGCATGCATTATATTAATTTATTTTAAGACTGCAAACGCTGCATTTAGCTGCATAAGCATAAGAATAAAAATTGAATGATAGTCATAATTAAATTTCCTAAAAATCTACTGTGAAGTTCACCATCTATATTTATCTCATTCCATCTTGTATATTTGTCATATTGTCCTGTTTCTTGTTATTTTTGTTGTTAGTATCTGTGTCGAATAGGACGGCAGGGATCGACACGATGCCACCACTGCGCATCCAAGCTCGACTCGGTCGAGCACACGCTGGCGTGCTGGAGTGCCCCGCGTGGGTCTTTGAGCGCCGAGTCTTGGTCGCAGAGATTGGGTGAGATCTGTCTCCGCCAACATTGATTGCGGCAATGCTGGCGGACGAGGGAGGTTTCAGGGCTGTGGCCTCCTTCTGTGAAGCAGTGATGCTCCAGAAAGAGGCCGCCGAGCGGGGTCGGGAGATGGCCGATCCCGCTCGAAGTAGGCGGTGCCGGGCTCGGTAGCACAGCTGCGGCGCCGCGCGGTTCGCCGTATCCGCGGGCGCGACCTCCTCGCTCCCGCCGGCAACCCGGGAGGAGCCATGCCCCTCCCGTGGCCGGGGGGCCTCGTCGGTGGAGGAAATCGGGGGAGGTATTGTAGCCTCCCCCGAGGAGGGCTCCCCTGTAAGGGGAGCGGAGGCTGGGGGTTACCGGAAGTCGCTTGGCGTTCCCGGGGGCTCCCTATATGCCTGAGGAAGGCTATCCCTGAGGTTTTTAGTGGGTAGGCCTCCCCCTTCTAGGGAGGAGAGCCCCATATAACCGCTGGCTCGCCGCAGTCGGGGTATGCAATTTAATGCATTTTCCTCAGGGGAACAAAAAAAAAGGCACCCCTGCTATTCCTTATTGCATTAGTTTTGTTTACATTTTGTATCGCTTCTCGTTGGCCGCACTTTATATATTTATTATATATGTAGCGGCAATACCCAGGAACATTCCAATCTGATAGTTCTTGAGCTGGACTATGAGGAACTGAAAGCAACAAGCGACTGGATGTATGGACTATTACGATACAAGATTTCAAGTTATTCAAGATGTAACACTTACTTACTGCCTGATGACATAATAGAGTCACTGGCCATTTCGACCATAAAACCATAGAAAGTTTTATAGCTAAACGAAAATGCTGTATAATTCTGCACGATTTATAGCTTTGGGTGAAATCGTCACATAGACTGAAGTTGTGCAACTAAACGCATCATATAAATCAAACAAACTATTCAGATTGAAATGTCAAAGTTATTAATTTGTGTCCGCACCAATGCGTCCCCATGCGATTTGTCGTTAAGGCATTATTTTTCCGATTGTATTTGTGTATTGAATCAATCCCTACTAATATTATAAACGCAAAATATTATATGGATAAATATTTGTTACTCTTTCACGTAAAAACTACTGATTGGATTTTAATGAATCCAAACAATAATATAGCTTATACATCAGAATAACACAATTTTAAAAAATATACGCCAAGCTAATATAAGCTACTCGAAATACTACTAAATCGCAGACGTAGACGCGGACACCGGCTAGGTATATTAATGAGGACGAGAACTTTCAGGGTAATGGCTAGAGTGACCATGACGGATACATTGCGAAATACTGTGATAAGGGAACGTACCCATACTACGTGACCCATATTTACAATTTTTACCCCCCTCCCCCCCCCTCGGTGACTACCCGTAGTATATGCTAAGACCCCCTCCCTCCCCCTCTAGTTTTCACGTAGTAATTCATAAATATGGTTTTGAATTATTTTTGCAAATAGAAAGTTTTAAAAAAAAATTATTTTTTTTCATATTTATCTTTATTAATACGGCGCTTGCCTATAATACCTATAATCACAAGTTAAAAAAATATTATTAAGAAGAATAAACATACGTAGTCATATTGTAACAGAATCTTAAATCGAGATTTTCCTAAAGTATATTGATTACGTGACGAAAACTTAAGGCCCCCCCCCCCCCCCCTGTGCCCAAGCGTGGTATTTTGACGACCCCCCTCCCCCCCCTAAACGGGTCACGTAGTATGGGTACGTTCCCTAAGGGAAATGTGCGGTGTGAAAGAAGTAAAGTGACGAAGTGAAGGTGAAGTGGAAGTGTCAAAAATCGAAAAGGGAATGCTTAGATGGTTTATACATGTGGAAAGAATGGACGAAAGACGACTGACGAAAGCAATTTATACCTAGACCACGTACTTAGACCATACATACATACATACATACACTCACGCCTTTTTCCCACGGGGGAAGGCAGAGATTACGTCCTTCCACTTGCTACGGTCCTTACATATCTCTTTCGCTTCATCTACTTTCATAACATTCCTCATACATACATACTTAGACCAAATAGGTGATAAACTGAATGAAGTTTAGGTCAAGAGTTCCCGTAACCAACGAGCGTGCATGAAAGTCGAGGAAGCTAGGGAAGTATGTTTGGATCGTAGTAAGTGGAAATCTGTGATCTCTGTCTACCCTCATGGGAAAGAGGCGTGAGTATATAATGTATTACATGATTCTTACAAGAAGTTTATGGAAGTACTACTATTTTGTTAAGTTGCGATAATAGATTTTTTTACATGTAATGTTTTGATGGCATTAATATGTTATGAATGATTGAGTCGTCTAACAAGTCGAATTCACAACGAACCTTATTCAAGTAATGTTACTCTAATGCGGAGACTTTACTCCATTGCTTATAACAAATAACCGATGAAGCAAACAACGCCATTTGTTTATTTCAATACCTTTTTGTGAGAATTCTGACACGTTTTTTTACAAATTTGCGAGCCATTCAGCAAGCACGTACGATTCATTACGAATTTTGACAAAATTGAAGTACTGAATTCTTTTTCTTTGGTCATTATGTTAATTTGGAATGTTATTTTGTTTCTGAGATTTAGACAGAAACATATCAGGATTTGCAATTGTATTACGAAAACAACTGAACGAAAAGATCTGTCACAAACAGAACAGGCAAGAAGAATAGACTCTTGCCTATTCAACTCGAGCAAGCTCCCAATTTTTAAACAATTACACATATATATTTTTTTTATTTTAATTTTAACCAGTTTTGACAATAGGATCCATGATAATACCATGTAAGCCTTAAACTTGTATTAAGTATGTGCGAAAAATTAACGAATAACTCAATATCATACCGACTAAGAGTACTTTAGAAAAATACAAAATTTTATACCAAATGAAAAAAATAACGACGAACTTAAAAATAACAATGATAATAACTACGTTTTATTTCTAGTCTTATAGTTGTTTTGACTTTTAAGTGTAAAGGTGAATGTTGTATAAAAATATTTTGATTTTGTACATTGTACATGACATGTACTTAAGTTACAATAGTAGAATCTGTGCCTTCGTCATACCTAGTTCTGCTGCAAACCTGTGGATGCGTTCCATTCCTTATTGACGGATAAGATATAGTAGTCAAATTGCTAGGTACTGTGACTTTACATCTAATATCACTAATGGATAATGTATATCATTTCTTGTAGCACTTGCAGATTGTGAGAGAATCTCGCAGGAACCGTATAGACCATAGGCACTGAAGGACTCTTGAAGGGTCTGCTTGTTTTAATACAAAGGAATAAAAGAAAATGTAATAATCAGATAAGAATTGGAGATAGGGAATAAATTTATCTCAATAACAAACAAGTCAAGTAAATAATATAGTTTGATATAAATGTTCCCCGGAATTGTGCAAACCACTGTCGCACGAAAGTGTATGAAACGGAAACAGTGAGCCATCTGCTCGCCAAATGCGCCGCCCACTGGTGGTGCAACGATCTCGTCATATGGCCAACTTGAGTACGCTATCTACGTACGAGTACAACATGAATAGTAACGTACATCTATTCAGAGGAAATATAAAAATATGCACATACCATGATTTTTGTGAATCATCAATTTATTGTTATATTAAAGCCCACAATTATTAATAATTCTGACTTATACTCTTTTGACAATTTCTGATAGACGATATAGGATAAATTGCGAAATAATGTGAAGAAATTTACGGTGTGAAACAAATGTGACAAAAATCGAGAAGAAAATACTTGGATGTTTTGGACACATGGTTTTGTAGAAAGGACGGACGAAAGACGACTGACGAAATAAATTTAAAGGGAAATGTGCATCGATATAATGGAGATATCCTGAAGAAAGGTAAAGTCAAGAGTACCCGTAACCGACAAGCGTGCATGAAAGTATTAATAAAAGTCGAGGAAGAGGAAGGGACAGTTTAAGATCCGGAAAGGATATTTATTACTGCGGGAAAATGTCTCTTTACTTCGTAGAATAGAGTGTGGTGCGATCTGATCCATCCAATGAGTAGATCTTCTTCTTCTGTATCTTTTCTCCTATGACCATACTTTTTTAGAGTTTACCAATCCGTTATTACTTTTTCTGACAAATTAACAGAAGTATTCAAACACATTGCGCAATAAGGGATGTCAATCTGAAATAAATATTATTTCCTGTACTTCTATTTACACAGTGTGCATGCGCGAGGCGATCCAACGCGTAGAGATCATTCAAGCGAAATTTAATGTGTGTCGAGTGTACCTACTGGGTCCAATCTCTCTACACCATGAGAAATGCAGCTAGATTATACCCAGTAACATGTTCGGAAATTATTGCCACCGCAAGTCAAAACGTTTATTGACTTTGCATTTCGATTTTTGTAGTGATGAGAACCGGGCTATGGAAAAGACTCCGGTTACCTGCCTTCTCAGTGTTTCTAATTTGATTTTAATACGGCAGGTGGTATTTCACTGCTCACTATATGACCCTTCCAAAAAAGCAGATCAACATTGGTGCGATCGGAGAAACATTGGTGTGAACGGCTAAGGGTGTAGAGAGGAGTGTTTGCTACAGCGATCGAGACGCCGTCGGCGTTATGACATTATTACACTTCGACCTTTCGAGCATTTGCTTTTGCGATTCCACTCTCTTCGGCCGGCTAAGGCAAGATAGAGGCGGGTGGCATAAGCCTCCCTGATGCATATCGGTACCCTCAGTGACGTAACTCACCGATAGCTCGCCACAAGCTGCCCTGAGGGAGACTGACTGCACTGATGGGGCATTTATGGCAGTTATATGTATATAGTATGGGGCATTAAATACCCCACCAGCGAGCGTTGGGGGTCGTCATTTCCCTACGCTCTTATTATTATTATAATGGTCGATAGTCTGATCTGTACTTCTAATTATTAAGAACGATGAAGATGCTTTGCTAATACAAGTTAAATAAAATAATTTTGGATAAGTTGCGATGATTCTTTGTCTTCCTATCTAAGGTATGGCCAACGACAAACGATACCAAATGTAAACAAAACCAATGCAAGGTCATTAGGAAGAGCAGAGGTGCGAACTTCTTGATAGGTATAATATACATTTTTGATTTATAAGATGATTAATTTTTGCTTTCCATATTAAAAACAAAAATTATTAAGAATATAGAATATAACGTTTATATGTATATATAATGAATGGGGAAGAACTTGGTTGTGATTTTACTACTAACCACTCTTAATAAAACAATAATCAACAAAACAAAACAACAGTAATTATATAAACAACAAAAATAAAAAAATAATTTGATGAAATTTTTTTTACGGTAAGCGAGACTATATTACAAATACACATGAAGGAAAGGGATGAATATAGATTGACGACTTCACAGTTGCTATTTAGGCAATGATATTAGGAGGGGTGGCGTTGACGGTGTCGTTAGACATCGTCAACGCCTTCGGCACCCTCCCCTGGCAGGCCATTAGGGAGGCGCTCGTATACCACGAGCTGCCTCCCTATCTGCGGGCCGTGGTCGGGGACTATCTGCGCGACAGGACGATCAGCGTGATGGGACGGGACGGGATGGAAACGTCGAGGAGGGTCGAATGCGGCGTTCCGCAGGAGTCGGTGTTGGGACCCCTGCTATGGAGCCTCGCATACGACGCGGTCCTTCGCACCAGCCTTCCTGACGGCGTGAGTGTCGTCTGCTACGCTGACGACACTCTCGTCGTTACGACTGGGGCCGACTTCGGGCCGGTGCTTACGCTTGCCGAGCTTGGGGTGGCATGTGTCGTGCGGGCGATCCGCCGGCTGGGCTTAGAAATAGCGCCTCACAAAACCGAGGCGCTATGGTTCCACGGCCTTCCGAGGCGCCGGGAACCACCCAGCTGCCCGATCCGGGTGGGTGACGCGGTGGTCCCGGTGGGGCCGTACATCAAGTACCTGGGCCTCACCCTGGACTGCCGCTGGAGCTTCGAGGAGCATTTGCGGTTGGTCCCCCGAGCCAAAAGGGTGGCGGGCGCATTGCATCGCCTGCTGCCCAATCTCGGTGGACCGAGGGATGGAGTTCGCCGCCTGTACGAGGGCGTCGTGCGATCCGTGGCCATGTATGGGGCTCCCGTGTGGTCGCAAGACTGCGCGAGGGCCCCCCCGCTGCAGAGCTCTGCTACGGAGCCTGCAGCGGATAATGGCTATACGGATCGTGCGAGGCTACCGTACAATCTCGTACGAGGCGGCGACGCCCTGGAAGCCGCGCACGAAGTGCCTAAGCGGGAGTGGCACCGACGGATTGTGGCGGCCTGGCGTGCGCAGCTCGAATTACGGATCTGCGCGCGCCAGCGGGCCGTCTGTGCCGTACTCCAGTACCTCGAAGCTTGGCTCCACAGGAAGTAGGAAGTCACCTACCGATTGACTCAGATACTCACCGGGCACGGCTGCTTCGGTGAGTATCTGTGTCGAATAGGACGGGAGGGATCGACACATTGTCACCACTGCGCATCCGACCTCGACTCGGCCCAGCACACGCTGGCGGAGTGCCCCGCGTGGGCCTCCGAGTGCCGAGTCTTGGTCGCAGAGATCGGGCGAGATGTGTCTCCGCCGGCATTGATTGCGGCAATGCTGGCGGACGAGGGAGGTTGGAGGGCTGTGGCCTCCTTCTGTGAAGCAGTGATGCTCCAGAAGGAGGCCGCCGAGCGGGGTCGGGAGATGGCCGATCCCGCTCGAAGAAGGCGGCGCCGGGCTCGGTAGCACAGCTGCGGCGACCCGGGATGGACCACGCCCCTTCCGTGGCCGGGGGGCGTCGTCGGTGGAGGAGACCGGGGTAGGTAGTGTAGCCTCCCCCGAGGAGGGCTCCCCTCTAGGCAGGGGAGCGGAGGCTGGGGGTTCCCGGATGTGGCTTGATGTTCCCGGGGGCTCCCTACACGCCTGAGGAAGGCCATCCCTCAGGTTTTAGTGGGTAGGCCTCCCCCTTCTGGGGAGGAGAGCCCCACATAACCGCCGGCTCGCCACAGCCGGGGTATGCAATTTAATGCAACTTCCTCAGGGGTACAAAAGAAAAAAAAAGGCAATGATATTAAATAAAACAAGTAAATGACCTTTCGTATCGCTACAAGTTGGCCGTACTTCAGACATGTTATGTAAATATAAGTTTGCGCATTGACTTCTAAATCTCGTACATTATCCACGCCGTTAATTTGTTTACAGAATATTCAATGCAAAATTTAAACCTAAGCATTTTTAATGTGCAAATAGTTGCTTAGCACTTAGCACCCGTCTCGTCAAATAATGCGCACGAAAAGGATCGCTTGTTTTGATTTTACTTATTCATTCAAGTGGAGACTGCGCCTTAAGGTCACGTCAATCGCCACCCGCGTTGACATTCCTTTGACGTGCGCGTGCGACTCTAGAAAATACATAGGAATTACCGTCTTACTTCGATTTTTTAAGGTTGATTTCTCCCAATCTCATTTACAGTAGTTAAGTTCTATCAGTTATTACATCAATTGTTAGACATATAATTCTCTACCGTATTGTTCTCGTAATAAGGAAATTAATTAAATGTTGAGTTTTCTTTACGTTAACTAAACATCTCACGGAGTATTACACAGGTAAAGTTTTATGTCAAGTGCGACAGTTTACATTTTTTTAATCTATGATAATTTAGGATTAGTAGTATCAAATATTTATTTAAAAACGTTAATCTTGTGTGATTCTGTGTAGAGCACTATACTCTTATTTTTACATACATGAATGTATAATCCATTCCATTCGGAATATGCAGGCCGTCCCGCAATATTTGTTCAGATAGACAGCCGGCTGGTTTGCTCTTCGTCAGAAAACTGACACAATTGTCTGGCTATTAGTCATTACCTTCGCTGTATGCTATAGGAGATCACAGGGGCATATAAAGTATGTTTTTTTTTATGTGTGGTACTTAGACATTTTGGACCTCAGTTTGTATGAAGGTAAAATCACTGGCACAATTAAATTCGAAATACAAGCCCAAGGCCTTGGTCTGAATCTCTCATAGTCTTATCTCTATTCCTTGTTTTATGTTTGTATTTAAGCAACTATAGTTTTAATATTTTTGATCATATACATTTTTGATCGAAATTTAATACATATGTGAACATTTCACTAGCTTCTGAAAAATGAATATATTGTATCTATTCTTAAGATGCCTCTCCACCAAAATTGTAGGCACATTAATAATACTTTTTAGGTTACTTATTTTTTGACTAAATTTAAATTGATACGATATCCAAAACTTGTACAAATTTACCCTAAAATTGATAAAAATATAATATCCCTGCATCACCTGAAGGGTGACTGGTAGAAAATGCCAAAAGCATTAAGTCCGCTATTGTATTATAATATTTTATAATAAGCTCTGAAACTACTGATCTGATTTGATGAAATTGATATAGGGTAGCTAGAGCGGAAATCTCTTTTTTTTTTCTTTTTGAAAATCCGTTAATACGCGGGCGCAGCAGCAGGCAGAAAGTTAGCACTAAATATATCTCAAAATGACACTTTCCTAAAAGTAAAAGTGTGGGTTTGGAATCCAAACCCACGTCGATTATATCATTGGCAATCCCAAGGTTTCTTAATGGAATCATCACGCGCCGCTGCGCTAATAGAATTATCACCTCTGCCGCTGATCTCTACACATCCGCAGACCATTTACAGAAAAGCTTAGAAAATAACGCGTTATGTATTTGCAATGCGCCCGCGCTTATGGTTGGAAAGCTGCGTGAAACTTGCGTAAGCGTGACTCATGGGCTCAAGGGAGGCTGATGACTCTTTTCTCAACAATATTTATATTTGCGATCCACATAATTTTTATTTATTTATTAAGGAAGAGCAAACAACTACAAAATCCTAAATAAATACAAAACATTACATAAAAGTTGGCATTATTGTAGTCCACAACGCTATCCACGTGTTACTCAATTAATAATAACAAAAATAACAAAAACACAGTCGCGAGCCGTTGTATAATACTAACAGTAAAAAAAATAATTTCAATTGTGTTACAAAGTGGAACACAAAATAATAAAACTTTATATTACTTAAACAACTAAAATAACACATAAAATTTAAAAAGATATTAACAACCCTGCAGTCCTTAGATGTACGTAGGAAATCACCCTTATTCAGAATTCAAACGTTCAATTATTATTTACTATATTAAGGGAGCAGATATTTTTCCAATACCCTTCTTCGAGTTTCGAGCTATCCCTATATATCGACTGAAATCAAATTAAAATCAGTTCAATAATTTATCAAATTATAAAAACCTTTTCATCCCTTATAAATAAATACCTTTAGAGGTATTTTTTTTTTATAAATTTTGAATGTTATATTTATATCTAATCAATAGCTTAAAATGGGATTGAAATTCCTTGCTTTAAAAATTACGTACTTTCTATAATTAAAAGAAGTAAGGAATTACACAGTAGCCTTTATCATTTCTTGGCTTTAAAAATGTGTACCAAATTTCATTTAAATCGGTTCGTAAGTCATGAAAGTGCAGCAGACAGACAGAGTTACTTTCGCATTTTTAATATTAGTAAGGATTGTTAAGAATTTAGTTACCAAATTTGAACAGAGATTTTTCTGAAAAATGTAGTAACATTTGCGTCAATGTATTCAACAACAATTTATCTAACATATCTGACGTTTTCACAATTTCTTTTCAAAGATATTTAGAAATCCGAATTACTTACGCTTTTAGACAAAAATAATATTTTTTTCCCATTGTTCGAAATTGATCTATAGTCTCTGTCACAGAAAACATTGTGGGCTGTGGAGTCGCTGTGGTGACCTTACGCTCCATGCCCGTATTGGGCAACGACCCATATCGCCTTTTGGAACTGCTCGCATTTGTTTGCTCTTGACCTCGAGTCGAAGACCATAGATTTATAGAGGTGTCAAAGTCTGCGATTATTAGTTCTTATACACCCAAACTATTTATTCGACAAATATGTCATAGGTATGTTATTATCAAAAACACAATACATATAATAAATGTACTTACAGTTAAAATTAATTATCAAAATTATATTACTAATTAAGTGACATGCTTAAAATAAAATCTTTCTTTATTGTTCAATAAAGATTATTTTTTATTTTAACAACTATTTCAATATTTTTTTTTAAATAAGTACTCATATATATTGTTTTATAAATAGACTACGTGTTGTTTCGATTCTGATTTCGGATAAGCTAATCGCTTCATTGTCAGATTAGCAAGCAATCCAATTGCTTTATCAAGCCATTCGAAACGAGTATGCTTGCAAATGAATCAACTAATTGACTTGACGATACGTTGGCGCAGCGGTTGAGTGATAGGGTTTTACGTAATGGGTCGCGAGTTCATTTCCCGCACGGGTCAGTTATTTTGTATTATAAACTAATATTTATTCAGGTCTGGGTGTCTGTGCATGTGAGATTTCTGTTTGTGGCTGCACTCACGACACATGATAAAAATTGTGTATTGGCGAGTTTAAAACCAAACACAATCTTGTTGATGTATTGTGCACAAATATGGACAACCAAATTGTACTCTTGGGAGCAACTGGGTTGCTACATTTCTAGCGCTTGGGATTGAAATTGAAATTAGCGACGGACACACCTCCGCTGTATATTTCGTATTTGTATAAAATAGCACGTCTGTTCTCTACTGCTCTATGCAAATGCACAGTATGTTCCCACACAATCAGGCCGATCGCGACAGAGGTCGGGAGTGACGTCCATTTGTCTCGGGTAACTGTACGCGTCACAGCATTGTGCGATGTGACACGACGCGACGTCGCCCGTTTACAGTTACGTGGGATCTGCTAAAGACTTGTACTTGACCTATATCTTGCGAGAGTGACAATTTATTAGTTCTTAAACGTCTGTAATATTACTTACTGTGTCTTTCAGCTATAGAATCAGATTTCCGTTTTTCATTACAGCTTGCCATGTTTCAATGGGTTTTTTTTTTTGAATTTCATATGGACATTTATCTGACGCCCTTACGGTGAAGGAAAACATCGTAAGGCAACCTGCATACACCTGCGAAGAAATTTATGGACCAATCCGTACTAGGTCAGTATGGTTGACTAAAGCTTTTCGCCCTAATAATGTTAGGACGAATATGAGGATGTATGAGAATCATCTAGCCAAAAGGGCCTAGTTTGTTTTATGGAATTATTGAGTTAAGCTGGTGAAACATATTTACTTGTAAAACATTACTCACGGTGGGTTACCTACCTCTACGAGTGTAACATGACAAAGAAAATAGAATATGTTAAACAAAAGTTCTTTGTCATCGAATTGTACTTATTGAGGGCAGTAACACTAATCTGAATGACTCAGTCAAGAAGTGAACTGTTAATTATTCGAATAAGTAAAAGTAATAGGAGAAAATTTAAACAGTAAACAAAACGGATCTCTTCTCGATATCCAAGGTATCCTATTGCGAGGACTTTCTATACGGCATATTGTAGAACCAACTTGGCTTAAGTTCCCCAATAGTTCGTTTATGTTGAGGCTACAACGAGAAACAGTCAAATTGGGATGTCGATATATTTTTTGACATATTTGTTTCTTATAAACGAAAACTAAGTAATTGATAGTAAATTAGTAATAATAGGAATATATAATTAAGTAAGGAAGGGATTTTGACTTCAGGGTAGTTTTTTCCGTTTGTTTCTCTTTTGATATAAATGTTACATACAACAATCTTAATACACAATGTCGTGTACATTTCTAATTGTCATATGTATTATATAACATACTTTAGTTAAGTGATAGTGTAATAATGATACTTATAATGTTAATGTACCTAAATAAATAAATAAAAACTGGTTAACTATTATTGTAGCAAGACTAAATGGAAATTCTATTACTAAAATACACACGAAACATGAGTGATTCGAGCCAATCTGAGCGTTGAATTATGGCGAGATGGTCGTAAGTAAACACGCTGTAGATCCTAAAATAGATTCCGATCCAATGAAAGCATAACCGAGTGCAATCGTCGTAGGGTTACTATCTGAAATTATAATCGAAGGTTTGAACGCGATACTCATAAATAAGATCCATTCTGGATCAGCCGTTCAAACTTGAATACAACAATGTAAGACTTGCTTTGTAGATTGATAAATATTGACTTATATTGACTTTCTAACTTTGTTACCTGGGTTGACTAAAAAGATAATTATTACATATAAGCCCTTTGCACATTATGTTTCCTTTATACTACTACTATCGGACCTATCTTCTAAAATAATGGTATTTATAAGATTGACTGGTCCATGAAGACGATCCTGCCTTACTTTTCCTGGTTGTTGTTGTCTGCATACTAAAGGTTCAAAATTTTCTATGTACTACGAAAGTGCTTTCTAATGTTGAATTATCAGATATATGTTTATTCGGAGCTATTACAGTGAAGCAAAATGTCGTAAGAAAAACTACCGATAAATGCGGGAAAACTGCACGCTAATTATTTAGTCTTCCCTTCCTGTGTACTAAGGCTTTACCTCCCTATTTAAAGGTCTATTCGAGTTTGCCATTGGAGATATCTGTAGCTGTAGTAAAAGCGGATAATAACCAAAATTTTAATCACATAGTTAGAGAGTAACCGCGTGCGCCCGCGCATAACGGGACGCATGAGTTGCGTAACAATATTTTTGCTACGGAGTCAAGGCGCTCTTTGTCGTAGGGCGAACAAACCAGCCGGCGGTAAACAAACAATGTGCGCTGTAGATAAACACAGCTAACAGTATTTAGGACAGATATTAAATCATCTTTAATCTATAAAGTTGATCTCTCTCAATGTATGTGGTTGTATATTAAATATTGAATCATAAGCTTTTCATACGATAAGGAAGCGCTTGCTTTTGTGTCACCTGATGGCAGGTTGCGACAACGCTTTGGAAGTCAGCTTCATCTAGAGCCCTTAAACAAATATGGAGCTTGAATCAGGAAAAGTGCGTTGTTTATTTTTTCTGTTTGTTCACGGAACATTTTAGTTGTAGTTTTTATGTATATTTTAAGTGAAGTATCTATCTAGGTCAGAATTCTCTATTAATTACTTCATAACTCTGAAATACCCATTTGAAATTTACGTACAAATCTCCTAGTACGTGTATCAACTAATCTTTACTAATATAATCTTACAAAAGCTGTTGTGAAAGTTATAAAACAGAAAGAAATAAAATACTCCTATAAACATGAATTTAACATCTACACCCTTATTTTTAGGACACGAAGGAACACTTCCATCCAGCCAAGCGAATGTAGAAATGGCGTGACTAGCTAATATCGAGAATGCTTATTACACAGCCGCAATTTGCTCTTTGCGAGCAATAAAATTAAATACGTGTAATTAAATTGAAACGATTTGCTGCGAACTTTTGCTGCATCGATACCCTTGCTATTAGTTGCTACGCGTTGCTCAGGATTTGTGATGCAGACTAGCGACATTCACTGACGATCACCAGTTACGACTGCGACATAGTCGACACTAATGATTAGCAATTCACGACAGTTACCTAAAGCGTTTGAGCAGACTGAACATATTTGTTTCCTTCGGTGAACGCAATTCGCCAAATATTGGTGGTAAGTGAAATATTGTGAATACTTGTACCGCCCTGTTAGTATATTACGAAACTTCAATTGTAGTGCCAATTACATTTTGTGTTGCTATAATCTAAGGTGAATATTATTATTATATAATCAAAGAAATTATTACTCCTTATTAATAATTAAAATAAAGATATTCAATGAACCATATAATGTAAAGTCAACAAAAATTTCAACTTAGAAATTTGCTTAAACCCAAATCAAAGATAGTAATTCAAGGAAGCACTGAGATACTGAATTTTATGCAATCATTACAAATAAAGCTAAAACTATTGCCATTCATTCATAGCAGTTGATATTACACCAGTTCACTTGTGACCACTTCAGGTTAAAATAGAAAGTATTTTCATGCTGATAATTTGTTGTTGCTAGTCTGTTGTCATTAATACCCATTTGCAATTGAGCTCAGAGAACCCTTCAGGAGTCGCGACCTCTAATTACAGTATAAGATGTTCGTACCTCTTTTGTGTGTGGGTGTTGGTAATTTTGGTCCCCCAAAGGTCAGGTGATTTGTGGGTGTAACCACCAAGTGTAAGGAGAGCACACGCATGCCCTATACGTAGCTAGATGACGTGGTTATTTTAGGATTGCCCTTTTTGGAACGCATTATGTTGGAGACAAAGACGGTGTGATGTTGCACAATTGAACTGGATTAAGCAGCCTTTGTGCTTTCCAAGGTTTACTAATGATAATTGAGAGCGGTTAAGTCGCTCAGTTTGGATATCAAGTTTAGATTAAATTGAATTTATGTTGGAACATGTTTCACAATGGGCTTATTATGATATTCATCGTAATTCGAGGAAAATATTTAACTGACGTTTACCTAAATTCGTTTCTTTAAAAGGGCAGATTACATCAATGTTATCAATATGAAAGTTCCAGTATTTTTTAGTTAGCGCTTATATAAACCTTTGGTAGAATCTTTATTACAGACACAAACAAAGTAGGTAGACTTTATAAAATTGCTTTTAATAATTATAATAGATACAACCATAGAGTTGAGTTGCCGTCGCCACAAGCCTTTAGGTTCGACGCCTTGAAATATTTTGGAGACGGTCAATATTTATTTGCCTACAATATCGTAAGCTTCTACTTACTAAGTCGTAATTATTAATAATATATTTATCCTCATAGTTACAGAACAACGTCATAAAATATAGTATGTTACGTTTCAGAAGACCTTAAATGCGTAGCTTCCATTAGCCCCCAGTAGCGAGACGAGATTCCCTGGAGCGAGTTAACCGAGGGTCCTAACTTGCCTTTATTATATATTTTCATTTTTATTCCATTACATTTTGTTTTACGTAAACTTCACCGTTATTTTGATGACTGACTAATTTATTCAACAGAATTTAAAGAACACAACGGATGTATTAAAATATCTTTTGTTATTGGGTAATTAGCCATTGAATTTAATATTTAAGAACTTAAAAAACTTGACCCTTTTTTGGGGATTTTTTATGCTTCAAAATCGATGTGGTTTGCTAGTTTCTATGATCAACGTAATCATAGTCAATAATGATCATGGCTTATAAAATAGCATAGATAATAATTTTTTTTACCAAAACTGACAGTAGTAGCTGAGTATAACATTTCAAATAATATTATTATATTGTATGTTTAGAAAAGGATCTTGTGTTATTAGACAAATTATTCCCGAACGCCTAAAACCCAATCCAGACCCATAATCGCTAGCTTATAAAAAGCAATTACTTTATGATTTACATTCTAATCAAATCTGAAATTGAAATATCTTTTACGGATCGTACGGTTAATAGTTTGTTCGGCAGGTGTATATGTCTCATTAATCACACCGGCAAGTCACCAGGGCAGCGGGGCTACTCTCTAAGTCACAATTGGATCTCGAAGTTATAACAACGTAGCAAGAACACAAATAAAATATGTAATAAATAATAATTTTAAGTTTATGTATCTGTCTTTTTCCAGGATTAGTTTAAATTTAGAACTAGGTTATTTAATTTTAGTCAATTTATTTAATCATTATTTTTAGAACACACATGTTTTGGTAATATTTGCGACTGCTCATTAAAATCATAAAGATTTTAATCGCGGCCTTGGAAAATAGTCCTTCAGTTCATAAGTTTTAGGCAATAACATTAATTGTATGCAAACAAAGTTAATAAACATTAACTTGTATGTGAACATTGATTTAAATTTTTTTCACAAATTACTACCTTGTCTTTGTCGAGCTATTTATATTGGAACGAGAATAGAGGCCAGCGAAGTCTTTGTTACATTCTTGGAGCTTTTCTATAGTAGCTTCCTTTGAAGCAATCTTGGTAATATTCGAATAACGCTAGGAGACATTTGATAACAACAACAAGAATTACTTAAAGCTTTTCAATGTGTTTATTCGTATGTACGTATAGTTTTAACATTTGTCGATATTTTATTATTTTATTTTTCTTTTAAAATATCGACTGCAATTGCAGCAATTTTGAGACACACTATTTCTTAATTATAAATAGACTAACTGCATATTATTACTTTCTACCTAAACACAAATAAACACGTATGTAACTTTTCAACTCATCTGAATTACATTAGTGATTTGAAATGTAAGAATCACTTTCCTCTAGCCAACTATCATCACAATATTTCAGCGGTTTCTGTTAAATACAAACAATCATTAGGTGAGTTTGTTTGATTATATTAATACAAACCAATCCCCGTCCATTCCGCACCAAAACATGATCTAATTTTGTTTAACGCATCCACCACGTGTGGTCGGAATTGAGAAAACTTGAGGGTAACAATGGATAAACATTAATAAAGCCAAGTAACTTGAAATGAAAATTGAGAATTTGTCATATTACGAGTATCTTAATATGTGTATGAATTTGACTTTTTTAATGTTTCAAAGATCGATTATGAATACCTAAGAAATATGTAAACACTCGATAATCGCCTCTACATAATATAGAAATCTACGCCAAATAGATATTTTATGAATAATACATGTTAGTTTTGATATTATAGATTTGTTATATTTGAATGAAGAATTATTGTGCCAATGTAATAACAGTTCATACATTCAAAATAATGTTAAAACAATAGCCACAATAATTCCACGACTTACAACTCCCATAAAGCAAAATATGAATAGTGGACCTGTCCCATTAAATTAGGCGCGTTTCTGCAAATTACGGAAAATCAATGTGTCAAATGCTGTGAAGAACATTGCCTTTTAGCTATATACAAAAATTAGGAGTTATTTTTTCTATTAACTTTTTAAGACTAATTATCATTTTGAATGTTCGCTATGTGTAGCTTATCTCACAATTTATGCTTTTATTTTTAATTTACCTCTAATTTGCATTTTTATTTATAGAAAAACAATTATAGGCTGGTACGGAAAAATTGGTTGCCATGTTAATGAACATACAAAATTACTATAGAATTTTGAAATAAATGTTCCGCAGATATTTCATTTAATTTTATATTTACGTTTTGTATATAGTATAGAAAATGATATATTTTTTATTATGATTTTCGAATAGGAAGAAGTCTTTGTGTCTCAAAATTAGTATACATAACTTTCTAAAAATCGTTTTAGTAGTAATCGTTTGTTTGTTTTGACGTTAAGAAGTATCTGTAAAGAAATAATTGATTTGGATTAAAAGTACAGGGCAGAGACATGACATTTACTGAGCACCGATAATTTTATCAAACAAAACAACATCCTAATATCGAGTATAGTGAAGTAGAATAGTTTATATGTCGGATTATATCGAACGTATAATATTATGGATTTTCCTCTTCATGTATGTTTGTACGTTCCTCTCGCCATTACTCTAAGTTGTTTCGTTCATATGTGACGCGATCCGGAAATTGAAACGTCTCTCAATTAGTTTGAGGCGCTTATATAATTACGTCGTTAATTAATGAAATATATCAATTTTGCATTGAGAACTTTTACATAGATGATATCTTAGTTAAATGATTATTACTTTGACGCCAGCTATTAGTTAGCATACTTTAAGTAATTTATAATAAATTGAACAGAATTGATTGTACAGTAGATTGATAATAGCATTAAAAGCAAGTAATGTTCTTTCAGTTAGATTTTAGTAAAACATCATATACTATACACGTTCTAACTTGGAGAGGAGAAAAAAGATTGGATACATTATTTAAGAGTGTGGATGAGATATAATAATGAGGTTTGACATCTGTATAGGTTGTAAATATTATATCTAACAGATTTCTCACTATAACTATCCCCAAAGGTAATAAATAAATTGCAATGATATTGTTAGTAGACATTGTATGCTTATAATCTATATTTACACTTATTGGCATCAAAATCGTTTAAAAATAATGTGTTTTTTGTTCGCAGCTTTCGTGAAGCCTCATGTTGGAAAACGACAAGATGATTCAATCTAAAATAACTCATATTTATTTTCGTCTATCATTTTATTAATTACAATTTTATGTGGTACCAAACACACCAGATTAATCCTATTAAGTGAAATTGATGACAAAAATATCCAGAAGTGTTTCAAAGTTACTAAATACTTAGAGTGCTCCATCAAAAGGGACGTTAATCCAAGGGAAACATTTATAATAAGCCCGTTCAGCTTTATCGCGTCACTTATATAGGAAATTATACAATTTCCATGACTGGCTTTCTTCTGATTTATGTTTGCTATGCGACCATGACCATTTGTGATGGACAGGCGACGCACATCATTTGATAAGTAAAAATAAACTTTATCGTTTTCTCATTAAAGTAAAATTTTACTTGCCGCACTCCAGACTTTATTTATTAGCTTAGCCATGATCAAATCTTGATGGAACACGCAAGTATTTCGTATTAATGAGTGTGTAAAATATTTCTTTGTCGGCGAAAATGTTTGAAACATATTTTTTTATCGCCATCTGAATGTTCCGGGCAAAGACGGTGTTACGAACTGGGTTTAGGATTCCGCGTAATATATGTTGAAATTTACGTATGTAGTTGTTATTGAAATTGAGTTGGGAATTGGATAAGTTTTGCCGGAATTATGTTAACATATTTGAAAAGTTCTTTTTTTATCTTGGTCACCTTCCAAGTAAAAATGGGCGACTCATTTATTACATATACATAACAGAGGAACATTTAATTACTCTTAAGTCTCTCAGACGTAATATTACAAATACCCATTTTTCCACTATCTAAAGACTATTACCACATTATATTGTCGCACGAGTTGTCTATAATAAAGCATGTGGCTATTTGTAACAGCAAACGACCGTTTATCGGCGGATAAATCATTGAGGAATGTTCCTATACATCTTCACTTACGGTCCTTAGATTAACATCATAACATATACTATATATATCACCTGAAGTGTAACTTCGTTTGATTTTTTTGGTAATATATGTTTATATTTACTTCATGATTTGTACTATTTCTGATATCTATTAAGGGATCTTAATTATATTTTTGTGTGTAGCATAGACAATAGTCATAAAATTTTAACTGTTAATTAAAAATACACTCAAAGTTTGATTAGATTTCCTAAATACAAGAGGATAGTGTTGTTGGCAGTGTGTGATCCACCAAAACTGGAAGCGGTTGGACGCCAATAAAACTTGGTGATCACGGATGTCAATATTAAACCTATACGCCATTCGAAAGTTGTCCCATCGTTTCCGCATTTTGTTCTGTGTACTTAACTAGTTAAATAGCGACGCTAATTGGATCGATATTGGTGAACGTACCTGTCGACACATACGCGAATATTGATTGATGGTAACGAAGCGAATGCTAATGTGGCGCCTGATAAATTGACCGTGAATGATCAAATTAATAACTATGACGCTTCTGAAGTATCTCTTGATCTTTTTGAAAGTACACGTAAAACCCTTTTTAAAAATGAAACGATGTGTTTGACTCGACGTCCAGATTTTGATATAGGTATGATGCCAACGCTACATTTTCGTGTGATGTACATTCTCAAGTGAAGTGACGTACGTTTTGTATTCATTTGTTGTTTAATTTAGTCATCATGGCAGATACCATTTTATCCGAGCCTAATGCTCTGTATTCATGTAGCTTAGTATCCGTTTCAAATTTTACTAATAACACTGTTCAAGTTCAACTGCATAACGATTTTGTAGCTGGAGTTATTATCATTTTTATAAATAAAAAGTCCATTAGCTTTAGATACATCATTTTGTTTTTGTTGCTGTGATATTATTTTAGTCTGAGCTCTCTTCAATTCTGTAATGAAACCGGATGTTTGGTTATTTTGTAAATGAAACATATCATCAATTACTTTTTCAACTAATTAGTTACTGTCATTCTGTCTATGTCCACTACTTTAGTATACGCGTAGTTTATAATATGTATTAAATCAATCTTTTCTTTTCCAGGTAAATCAATAAGCTCATTGTGTTCTGCTGTTGTCACGTGAGTAGTAAGCCATTTGTCCGACGATGTAAGGGCCCACAAATCACCGGGTTGCACCTTTGCGGGTCGCGTTACAAGCAAAACGATCTCTTTCTTTCGTCGAGCATCCAACTTTTTCTGTGACCGCGGAGGTCGGAACACCGCGCTGATTTAACATTTTCAACTCAATAACTATTATTACCTATAGTTCAGTGTAGCCCGCTGCGTGTTCAGGAATGGAAGCGCCACGCGCACGTGCGCATGCACCATCTGCTCCCCAATTAGGGCACCTTTGTATCAAAGAGCGGTCTTTCAGAGGTTTTTGTATTTGTTTTTTGGCTTTTGTACTGCGTGAATAGGATTGTTGTTGTGGAATTTTCATTGAGATAGGCATCTTCAGTTCTTAAGCGGCGTGTCCATTCTAAGATCGTGTCAGCGATACGCGGGCGGCTAAAACGCCCGTTCGTTTACAAACGTATTAATAAGGCTCTTAGTTTTGTAACTTAACACCGATGTTGAGATACAGTGTGATCTTATCTATAGAAAGCAGCCATTTCGCGTTTTATTTTTGTACGGGACAAACTTGTGCTGTTCGGTTTTTGGAAAGGCGATTTGTTACGTAAGTAATGGTCGCCGAATATGTGATGTTAGAGAAAATAATGAATTGACAATTAGTTGCCTTGTCACGTGTTTAATTAGTAAAGAGGTTTATTGTTAGTTTGCTATTTATAGTATACAGAACTTGAACTATTAATAATTTTGTAACGACGGCATATTCATCCTCAAAATTAATTTCAATTGCTTTGATTCGCTCTCCTCCGCATTGTGTATATCTTGGGGAATATGTAACTGTTTTTAAAGATACATGTCGTAAGTCATTTACATCACCTTAGTATATATACATACTGTATACATATATACTGGTCTCCTCAACAACTAAGGAACTGGCTGACTCATAATATACAGTAGGTACTAATAAAGTACTTGTTTCGTTGTTGTATACTATGGTTAATTATGCACGGATCTTTGTTGTTTTGATATCCAGCGATAGCTTGTAATTGTGAACAAATAAACAAACAAATATAATAAAGTTTGAATGAAATCTTTGATGATCACAAGTAAAAGTCCGTCTACGTTAGTTTTAATGTTATTATGTAAATTTATGGACAATAATTATTATTAGTATCCCAACTAATATTATAATTTAATGCGAAAATAACTATGTCTGTCTGTTACGCTTTCCCGCTTAAACCTCGCAACCGATTTTGATGAAATTTGTGATAATCTTTAGACCCTGAAACAGAACATAGGCTACTTTTTATTTCGAAAAAAGGGATGAAGGGTTTGAAATGGAGGTTGAAAGTTTGTATGGGATTTTAAGAAAGAAGAAGATAAAACTATGAAACTTTATATTTAAGCACTTGATAAGAAATCATTAAAAATTTGTTCTATCATTTTTGAAATTTCGACCAGCTAGGGTGTGAAATAAGGGTTGAAAGTTAGTATGCAAGTTCGTCAAATATCACGTCATAAGAAACAAAAAATCTTTTGTTCTAGCATTTTGAAATTTTTACCAGTGTGGGGTTGAAATAGGGGTTGAATTGAAGATAAGACCATGAATCTTGATACCTTAGACATAAGGGACCATGACTAACAAAAACAAATTTGACGCGGGCGCAGCCGCGGGCGGAAGCTAGTATAATATAAAGTAAATAATACAGGAATAATGATTAATAATTATCTCTATCAACAATGGAGGAAGTCGTTGTTTGTTTTATGTTTCTTCTGATATTCTTCATAATCCTGGGCTGATAGGATCTGACGTAAGGAACTCGATTTAACATAAAGTCGCCTCTAATATTTCAACTTCGGAGCTTTTTCTAACTACGCGCAAACTTCATTTGAAGTTACGGCACGTGCGGAACTGTTTAAGCATCTTCGTAAAGTTGTGTGTTCAAATTGAGTTATGAGGGTGTTTTTCTTTTACATATTTAAATTATTTAAGTGTTTTTTATGTTTATACACACATTAGAGAGAGAGAGGAAAACGTATATGATAATTTTAATTCTTAACAGAATGGCTACTATCGTACTTAGCTGAATTATTCCTATTAGTATTATAAACGCAACAGTTTGTATGGATGGATGTTTGTTACTCATTCACGTAAAAACTATTGATTAGATTTCAATTATACTTTACAGTCATACAGCTTATACATCAGAATAACACATAGGCTACAATTTATAAAAGTGTTATGCGAATTGTCCAAACGGGCACCAGCGGCACATAGGTACTAATTACGAGCAATGGTGTTGAAAAATATATTACAAACAAATTCGTTGTCAATCCAAGTAGTTTAAATTCAAAATAACATACTTAAGTACGTGTTTTATTTATTTTATTAAATACTTCCACATCAATCATTTGATTCATATACGAGTAGTCTTCTACGATATTTGTAATGCGATCGTTGATTTTTTATTTTTTTATGACTGGAAAGTGAACAATTCTTACTAATATCATGATCACATTTAATATCTTCATTTCTTAACAATAACGAAAGCCATCGACATGGACTTCATGTTCACTCACTGGTCCAATCTCACCGGTTACCCAAATAGTCCCGTACAGAGCGGTTGCAGAGGAATGAGCTTCCTGCCGAGGTTTTCTCGGAGGGCTACAGTACGGGGTTTTTCAAAGGAGGAGTAAATAGGTTTTTAAAGCAGGGGAGCGGAGGCTGGGGGTTTTTCAAAATGATTAAAGACAAAAGTATGGAGGACTTACTAAATAGATTCGTCAAAGCTATTTATTATTTTGGATCTGTTAAAGAAATATTTTTAATATTATCAGAAATTTCTTAAGTAACACCCACAAATATTTGCGTTTGTATGCGAAGCTAAGCAATAAGCAACATTCCATTTTTTTGTTATTACATGTACTAGCTGTAAGATCACTAAATATTTACCAGGAGAGATCAGATGCAAGTTTTGAGGATACATCATTCTTAGTTATCGCTTCTCCCAATGTAAGTCAAAAGCTATAAAAGTCACCTGCGCCGTGGAGGCCCACTCAAAAGCTTTTTTTCCATATGTTATAAAAGTTATAAATTTTATATTTCATGTACAGCCAACTTCACCTGAACCTAACCTTATCTGTCAAATTGCAACCTCTTTTCAATCTAATGCTAAGCAAATAGAGTTTAATACCTGGAATACTTTGATAGAATGGGTAAGTCGATGCAATGCCGAATGTTCATTTATCTAGTTTCATATTTGAGTTCAGAAATGACGTATAAATATACAAATGCTTGTCAGCTCTGCCATTAGAATTCTTTCAATACACAAAAATGGTAGAAAGCAAAAAAAGATAAATAAATCTTGATTAATATGACATGGTGCCAAAGAAATACAAGTCACCCTCTCGCTAGCTGATGCCGGATCGGGAAGGCGCTGACAATAGACGCACACGCATGGCTCGTATTTGCAGACAACCGATTTTGTGACGGAACGACTACACGTACGATTTAGTTACTTTCGATTCACAAACTATTTATTTGATTTTTTAACAACATGAGCATAGTTTCTTAAAAAATACTATCCCAACTCTTCGGAAATTAGGAGCTACCCGTATATAAAAATTCTTGCCAGTGAGGTTCTACGCTCGTCACGTCAATTTGTATATGAATCCTTACAACTCAGTGTCAAACACATATATTCAATTATATTTTACTATAAATGATGCATATTCATACTATGTGAAATTTAAGTCAGGATATTATTTATGAATGAAACAGATCACACAGGAAGTGCGGGACGGAAAGAGACAGCGTTGCGCTGCCCAAATATAGCATCGGAGCAAGAAACGATGTCATCAGACACTAGCTATTGCTGTGCAACTAAATGCATACAATCTTTCTTAGTCTTTCTACGGGTTTGCACAGCACATATAACCATTATTATCTTATTAACTATTATTTGTTGACGTGTCTCAAAATATCGGTAGTGTGGAAAATCGCCTGTAGAGGATGAACACCTGGTGCCCGGAGATGGACGTGGGTGGCTAAGGATGCTAGTACAAGGTTTTTTGAAAGTGAAATTGATTTACCCATCAAATACATTTTTATGAAGAAGTAGATTACCTCTTTAAAGGCAATAAAGAATCGTAAATAGAATAAAAGGTCGAGAAGGAGGTACGAGTCGTAGTATAAATAGAGCGATCACTGAAGAAACTACAAAAGAATAATATGGTAAACTCTATCTCTAAAAGAAGCTAAAAATTAATGTACAATATCATGTTCTATGTACAATATTCTACAATATATATAGATTTAACCATTTAATAATATTCTTATCCTATTAGTGTGTATTGTGGAAGCTAGTAAACTGCATTAAGAGCGTAGCAAGTGTAAAACTGTTATCTTGTCTACTCCTATAGGATAGGAACGTGGCAGTGCTATATTTGTCTTTTTTTCTCTCAGGAGAGAGAGGCTGGGAATCTTCACAAGGAGCACGATAAAGCCCAGGACACCACCGCAGCGACAAGTGCTACAGTGATTATGTCGGACTCCACACCAGTCAGAGCGGTCTGACCAGTGAGACTTACCTTCTAAACTCAGTCTTATTCCTAAGCTCTTAAGAACTATCTAGGCTAATCGTGAGGGTATTTATGTACAAATTTGATGCTTACAACCCTGATAACTGATAATAAGTGCCAATAACCCATGTGGCTCCTGTGAAATTGTTAGCAAATCTGCATATCCTGGATAATAAGTTTTGGTAGAATGTGTTTTGCATGAAGTATCTAATAGGATAGTACAGGCAGTAGTAGTAGGCATTAATACAAATATGTATCTGATACACAGCATTTTTGCATGACTCAAAAACGTACATTAATATAAATTAGCGAATATTAACGCAATAAAGTCGGCCATTGTACACATTAGAAGTGGCGTAGTTGTAGCTGATGACACAACTGGCTTAGAATTTTTAATGAGTCGATGATTCACGACCAATGTTGCAAATCAAAGGGGACACGAGCGAGACATGTCGCCACTCATCCATTATTTTACATAAGGATAATTAAATGGAAACGTCAAGTAGAAACAGCTTTCGGTAGCTCTTAGTAAGAGTGAGAAAGTTGTTTCCTGTTAACATTTATTTTATAACTAGCTGGTGCTCGCGACTTCGTCTTCAGCAGGATTAGTAATTAAAGTATAATTTATATTAGTGTGGCGTAAATCTTTGTAAATTGTAACCTATGTGTTATTCTGATGCCACAGATATAGCTATATTATTGTAGTTTCATTAGTTTCTACGTGAAAGAGTAAGAAACATTCATCTATACTTACAAAACTCTCGCGCTTATAATATTTGTAGGGATTGTGTAAGTTGTCCAAAATATGACGATAAGTGTCAAGTATGAAGGAATAAATCTGCCATATGCGCAGACGAAGTCGTGTGCACCAGCTAGTAATTATTTATTTCTCAGAAGCGTTGTATCACCTTCTAAAAGAAATATCACCTGTAAAGAAATATTTCTCAATGCTTATGTAAGTGGAGTGCTAATTTTTCTGTTCAATTGTCTTTGGGTAATTTACATACAATAGTGTTTGGGGGTTTTACGAAAATTATCCACGCGTGGCCCGCAAACATTATGCGCAGGGTTTGGAAATTTGTCACTAACATTACCATAAAGTGATTTGAAATTACTTTGTAAGACTCTGAATCAAAACAACGGCCTCCGTAGCTGAGTGGGTAACATGAGTATATTTTCCACCAGCTTTGCCCACGACTTCGTCCGCGCAGAACCGTAATTTTAGGTAGCACTTTGAATTATTTTTCAAATTGGTGTTTCTGTATTGATTTCTATGATTCATTTTTATGGAATAGTTAATAATGGAATGGAATAGTTAATAATGTTAACTTTTTTAATTAGGGATGACTGAGAGTGTTATAAGTGTAAGAGTAGACAAATATCATCAGAAAGTTTGGAACTGCTAAGCTATCGGGAATTACACGTGTTATTGTGAGTCAACCATAAAAGATAGACATATACTGTCATGGGATATTTTTTATATAATTTTAAGGAGAGTATTTCCGTCATACATGATATTTATGTAGTTTTAACCATTAAGGTTGCACACGCAACGGAAGCTTAAACAATGGAGTAAATTCTCGCGTTTTCCCAACATTTCCCTTCTCTGCTCTACTCCTATTGATTGTAGCATGATGAAAAGTACGAGTATGTTAAAATCCGTCGAGTAGTTTTTGTTTCTTTAACGGTTATATAGACTGACAAAAATTTTACTGATTGCATTTTTGCCATCAGTATCGATTCCTAATTACCCTCTGTTACCCCTCTCCTGAGGGGCGGCCGCCCTCACGATTTGCCTATATGGTTCTTAAAACTTAGGCATAGGCTCAGTTTAGTCGGGTCGCCGGCGGGCGCGAGGAAGTCGCGACCGCTACGGCGACCCGGGATGGACCACGCCCCTTCCGTGGCCGGGGGGCGTCGTCGGTGGAGGGGACCGGGGGAGGTGGTAGCTTCCCCCGAGGAGGGCTCCCCTCTAGAGAGGGGAGCGGAGGCTGGGGGTTCCCGGAAGTGGCCTTTGTGTTCCCGGGGGCTCCCTACATGCCTGAGGAAGGCCATCCCTGAGGTTTTTAGTGGGTAGGCCTCCCCCTTCTGGGGAGGAGAGCCCCACATAACCCCGGCTCGCCACAGCCGGGGTATGCAATTTAATGCATTTTCCTCAGGGAAACAAAAAAAAAAATAAAAAAGGCTCAGTTTAGTCGGTAGGTCACGTGGCCAGACCGCTCTGGCCGCGAGGAGTCCGGCATAATCACCGTGACATTTGACGTACCGGTGGTATCCTGGGTACGTTTTGTGTTCCTTGTGAGGATTCTCACCCATCCTCTCCTTAGGAAAATAAAAATCACCCCCTGATAGTTAATTTTAGATATATATTTAATACAGAGTTGACCTCTACAGAATTATTATAAGTATAGATTTCAATTAAAGTACCATTGATATAACATTATCTTATGAGATTAGCTGAATTGAATTTGAAATTTTCGTAAATAAATTAAAATTTCTGGTAAACGCGAGAATCATATTCTAAGGAGAGTACATATTATTATGGATTATGGTTACCATTGCAGTTATACTTAGATAAAGAGAGCGCTATAGAGGTATAGAGCCATGCTTCGGCACGAATTGGGCCGGCTCCACCGGAGTGATACCACGGCCTCACAGAAAACCGGCACAAAATATATGTGTTTCGCCAAGTGAGTGAGGGTACCGGAGGCCCAACCCCCCAACCCCCCCTTCTCCCCTTATTCCCTTTTAAAAGGCCGGCAACGCATCTGTGACTCCTGTGGTGTAGCGGGTGTCCATAGGCAACGTTTATCGCTTACCATCAGGTGATCCGTATGCTCGTTTGCTGCCCTATCCTATAAAAAAAAGGTAGACACCGCTACAAAAAGTTTCACAAGTAACGTTACATAAAATTGTTTTGTAAGTGCTATACAATACAATTTTAGTTAGGTTAGTTACCCTGGTTCCTGCACCAAAACTAGTATACCAAAACTCTTATCTTATTTCACCGCGGATCGCTGAGTTCGTTAAGTTTGTGGTATAGACAGTATAGTAGTTATTTTGCATTTACTATAGTTATTTAAAAGTTGGGAGCCAGATGGTTTATCATACTTTCATTGTCAGATCTTAGTATACGTGTATGTGCGTGAGAGCGTTTGTGTGTGTGTGTGTGTGTGTTGCGTGTTAGTTAGAATGCTTTGAAAAATTATTCAGTAGCATTGTATGTTAAAGTACTTAGTCATTTTTGGACCTGAGGTTTTAAAGTAGAGGGTAGTACGTTGGTTTTGTGTGTTATGTCACCCTTCATGATTCCCCTCAGAACACAGTAATTTTGTAGCAGAAATAGGTAAGACGTGGGTATCTGAGCAGACCTCGGTTAGATTCTGTTCGGTTCGGTTAGATTCTACTTTCATTTAGAATCACAATACTTTATGAATTTATATGAATTATTAATTCGGTTCTCGTCACGACCTGACGTAAAATTATTATATTAAAATACAGTACACGCTTCCATCTGTGACGTCTAATTTTATTGGTGATAAAAATACGGAAGCCGATTTATTTTATGAAAAAAATATCTCGCTACAGCTACAACCTAATGGACGCCGCGTGATCAAGGCCGTGGCTCCCAAATTAAATTCTTAAAAAATCGATACTTATAAAGGTCGTAGGCTTAATAAGGCGGCTTTATTTTCATATAGTAAAAATATTAAATGATAACATAAAATGAGTCCCATGAGAATTAAGTATTTTGCTAATTTATTACTTGCGGTTTTCTTGTTTTAATTAAAAATCAATATTAATATATATTTATTTATTTCAATATTTATTGCAAAATACAAATAGAGTACAAAAAGTGGGCATTCCATTCTCTACCAGTAAATCGAGTGACTAGTTACAAATGATTGTTTGTTGCAGACAAAGATAAAAACTATTATTAAAGTTTTTAACTATTATTAAAGTTTACCTAATGAATACATTCATACACATATATAATTATATATATATAACTAGCATTTCAAGATAGACATTATTCTGCAGTCAAAAACATCTATGCTCTTCCCCGTCTTCAACCATCTCCTTGCCAAATTGCATCAGAACCCGTCCAACGGATTTTGATCATATTTTCCCACAGGAATAATGTATTTTTCCGCGGTAAAAGTCTATATGTAAATTATACGTTACTCTAGTGAGTTGTATAGTGATAAGTATAATTTTTTAGTTAATGTCACTATCTGCAGCGACCATGACACATTAGAAAACTTTTAATTTGATTATGAAAGAGCTCACATTGTGAGTTACCGAGCATTACCGCCGCAACAATAATTGAACCATGACCTGAGATGCCGGTTCAAATGATTACTCGAGAACATAATTTACTCATTTCATCAGTCTATATACGTTCCCACCGAGGGTCCTACCTTAACCTATGGAAGGCGATTAGGCCTTAATCAACCACGCTGACCCAGTGCGGATTGGTTGACTACGTACATCTTTGAAATTCTTCGCAGGTGTATCCAGGTTACCTCACGATGTTTTCCTTCAAAATCAAAATTAACTTTATTCAAATATGACTTTAAGGAAAGCTCTTTTGAATCGTCCAAATTAAAAACAACATTTACAACATATGAAACAACATTTACAATAGATTATGTCGTTATCATACACATTAATCACTTTATCGTATTATATTTAGTTTATACTACACGGGCCCAATTATTCCTCTTATAGTTCTCAATTTCCACTATTTTAATCCTACTTTTATCCTTATACCAGCACCTCCAGAGACCTTATATAAATCTAATAAAATATTATATTTACGACCTCCGCAGTCGAGGGGTTGGTACACACAGGTTTCAAGGTTTCGCCATCCCTGAGGTCCCGGGTTTGAGTCCCGGTGGGGCCAGATGTTTGCGTGATGCATGCGAGCAATTGTACCATAGTCATGGTTGTTGTAATATATTAATGCCAAATTTATTTATATATGTATGTATAATATATGTATTGTCTGTCCGGTACCCTAGATCCCATAACACAAGCCTTACAGAGCTCATTTTGGACGAAACTAATTAGGATAGGATAACGGATAGACATATATTTATATTACATATGAGTATAAATAATTTTCATACCATAGGTAAGGTACAAATGCTCGCATTCATTACACAAACATCTGCCCCAAAATCCCCATCTGCAACAAACGGAACGAATTTCGGGTATTAATTGTGCAAGTTTATTACACAATTTAACTACATGAACAGTGTGTAAATAAAAAAAGAGATTAGTTCGGAAACCATTAGACAGGTGCTTAAAAAGGATACGAAGATAGAATCTGCAAATTAGAAAGGTAATCTCAAACATCGCTCCTATTTGACTCGGCAATTTTTCTATTTATATCTGCTTTGGTACCTCCGTCTGGCAGTGTTGGCTGTGATCTGGTCTGAAGGGTACGATAGCCAGGGAAATTGCCGGGTACTGCGATATTATGTCACATGTTGGCAAAATACACTATTTTTGTAAGGGTTGCAGATTATTATTATTTTTTTTTTTTTTATGGCCTTTGCGGCAGACGAGCAGATGGCCCACCTGATGGTGAGTGGTAACCATCGCTCATGGACATCTGCAATGCCAGGGGCACAGCTCAGTCTCTGCCTACCTGGAGAGAAATACTCTTTTTAGGCCTCGTTTGAAGACGGCCATATCGTAGTGCTCAGGAAACACCGCAGCAGGGAGCTCATTCCAAAGTTTGCACGTACGCGGGAGAAATGAACGCTGAAACCGAGCTGTACTGGAGCAGATCGGTTCCAGGTAGTACGGATGGACTTTGCTGCGGTGGCGGGTGGTGCGATGGTAAAAAGGTGATGTGGGCACCATTGCAAAGAGTTCCTCGGAGCACTCCCCGTTGACGAGCCTATATAGGACGCAGAGAGATCCAAAGTCTCTCCGCTGCTCCAGGGTCTCTGTTGAGGCTGTAATATTGGGGTCTCCTACGATGCGGAAAGCACGCCTTTGCAAGGAGTCAAGTGGGTCGAGCTGATATTTGGGAGCTCCAGCCCAGAGGTGTGAGCAGTACTCCATGTGAGGCCGAATTTGGGCTTTATAAAGCTTCAGGCGCTGGCTGGGTGTGAAGTACCGCTTCGCTCTGTTCAGAACTCCCAGTTTTTTGCTCACCAATTTGGTTTTGTCCTCCAAGTGACTCCCAAACTGCACTGTAGCAGAGATTTCCACACCGAGGATCCCAATAGAGTCTGTCATTCGAAGAGCAACTCCTTGGAACTGAGGCACTACGATAAATGGGTCCTTCTTCGCAGTGAACGCGCACACCTGTGTCTTCGTGGGGTTGAACTTGACTAAGTTCTTTGTACCCCATTCGGAGACTCGCCCTAGAGAGTCTTCGACTTCAGACACAAGTTGCAACCGCCTTTCGTGTAATGCAATCCGAGGGACGGTCTGGTGGTTGGTATACCGCGCATCACCCGTACTGTCATCCGCATAGCAATGAATGTTCTCAACTGACAACATGTCATTGATATGCAGAATGAACAGTGTTGGGGAGAGCACCGAACCTTGTGGAACGCCAGCATTAATGAACAAGGTTTTGGAGCAGCAGCCGTCAGAGACGACTTTGATGCTCCTACCGTCCAGGAAGCTGGCTATCCATTTGCAGAGTCCCCCGGGGATTCCATAGGATGGTAATTTCGAAAGAAGACCCTTATGCCAGACCCTATCAAACGCCTTCGCGATATCCAGTCCAACGGCGAGAGCCTCACCTTTGCTCTCCAAAGCTTCTGCCCAATGGTGTGTCAGGTACACTAAAAGGTCACCAGCCGAGCGGCCGTGACGGAAACCGTACTGACGATCGCTAATTAGCTGGTGCTCTTCCAGGTACCGTAGAAGGCGGGTATTGATTACCCGCTCCATAATTTTGGAGAGCAGGGACGTTATCGCAATTGGCCTGTAATTTGATGGGTCGGCTCGGTCACCCTTTTTGGGAATTGGGTGGACGTGGGCAATCTTCCACGAAGATGGAACCCTGTTCTGCTGGTAAGAAAGACGGTAAAGGCGCGTTAATACGGGGGTCAATTCAGGGGCACACGTCTTTAGTACCACTGCTGGGATGCCATCCGGCCCGCTCGACTTATGGACGTTCAGGAGCTTAAGTTCCCGCCTGACCGCACGTTGTGTAATACGGATTTCAGGCAGTGAACTTCCACACCGAGGGATGGTAGGTGGCGTGGTCCCTCCATCGTCCATGGTCGAGTTCGAGGCAAAGAGTTCAGCCAGAAGATCGGCCTTCTCTTTTGCGCTATGGGCCAGGCTGCTATCGCTTGCTCGCAGTGGTGGGAGACTGGACTGGCAGAAGTTCCGTTGCGCAGCTTTGGCCAGCGACCAGAAGGCGCGGCTCCCACTGGGATAGCTTCCTAGTCGCTCGCCAATTCTGGCCACGTGCTCCGCCTTGGCTTCGGCAATAGCCTTCCTGTTGGATCTGGATGCGGCGTTGTACTGTCGCTTCTTCTCCGCCAAATCAGGATCCCGATTTTTCCTGGCGTTGTTCCAGGCGAGGAACGCAGACTGCTTGCGATGTGCAGTCCTCCGGCAGGTATTATTATACCAGCGTTGACTGCAGCCGCCAACAGGAACGGAGGTGCTGGGAATGAATGTTTTCATTCCCATCAACACCGTCTCCGTGACGCAGTCTGCGCAGGTATCGGGATCTGCGGAAGTGAAGCAGAGCCGCTTCCAGGGGTAGGATCCGAAGAATTCCCGGAGTCCATCCCAGTCTGCTGACTTATACCGCCAAACTGTACGGCTGCTGGCCGTGGCTGCGCGATGTGGTTGCGCGAGTCTGGCGGTACTACGGACAAGGCAGTGATCTGATGATCCGAGAGGAGCATCGACCACAACCCTGTATCCGCTAGGTCGTGTAGTCAACAGAAGATCCAGCAGGGAGGCATTATGGCTCTCTATATCTGGTATACGGGTGGGCTGTAACACCAGTTGAGAGAGACCATAGGCCGAAGCCATGTTGAAGACAGTTCTACCCGGGAGGTCGGTGGTCCGGGACTTCAACCACTCTTTGTGATGAGCATTAAAGTCACCAAGGACCACCACCTCCGCAGATGGATACTGTTCCAAGGCTCGGTCAATCCCCTCTTGGACGTGCTCAAAAAGCTGAGCTGACCCCAAGTCACTGGCATGGGACCTGTAAAGGCACGCGTAGATTCGGGTAACGCCCCCATGGTCTACGCGAAGCCAGAGTAACGACAGATCCCGATGCTCGAGGCCCCGAAGGCGGCGGCAGCAAACATCGCCCCGGACGAACACGCACACACCGGCTTTACGCTGGAATGTGTGTTCCAGTTCGTAACCCGGGAACTTCAGGTACGAAATATCGTCCGGAGCGCATATTTGCGTCTCCGTCAAGAAGAGCAAGGTAGGCCGAGCCGTCTCGAGATGGTGGTGGACGGCATCGAGATTACTATGTAGACCCCTGATATTGCAGAAATCCATCTTGATTGTGGATTGGGTGTCCGCCGTACGAACCTGCTTCTTCTTTATTTTTCTGGCCATTATTAAGAGTTTAATTTGGGAAAGGGTAAAAAATGTGGGGAGGATCCCGGCGATAAACAAAGAAAGCGCAGATCACGGTACAAAGTGAAGGCGTGGGTTGTGTGAAGGGCTGACGCGCGGCACGGAAGGGCCCCCGGTGCCCCCCCGCCTGCAGTCATCGGGATCCACTCCGGTCTCCCACTCCGGCACGAAGACCGCACGACGGGATTTTCGCCGGTTGGCAGGACAGCCTCCCAGACAGGATATTCGGGGTTCGGGTCCTCTACTGACCGGCAGGTGGCCGACGGAAACCATTTCCACCAGGTCTCCCTGTGCCGCGCGTCAACCCGTCACGCCCAACAGCCTCACTGAGACCAATCGACCCGCTAGCCTCGAATACCGCCAAGACTCCTCACCACAGAAGGGGCAGGACGGTCGTATGAAGGAGCGGCTGTTTCTGCCCTTCAAACGAAACACATAACTGCTTCACGATTGAAATAGGCAGAACGGTGGTACCAACCCGCACAGGCCCGGCACCTAAAGGACATCCTTTTTAGTACCGAACCTTACCACAACTGTGATAGGAGAGGAATGGGATGGAGGGGACATCGATTCCGCGGATGTAAGAGGTAAACGGCATCGACAGCTCGAGAAGTCGGGGTCGCGTACCCGGGCTGTCTATAAAGCAACCGGACAAGTTGCAATTAGACAACCTCTCTGACTATAAACTGACCTCTATGATTAGCTCAAAATTTCTGGGCAGTCTGTTTTTCAACACGTAAATACGTCCCTTTATAAATTTGTTTGGATAACCGTTCACTTACCCTCCACGGTGCAAGTATCCGCTAACAGAGTGACATCAACAGTTGTCGGGTGTCGCGGAGGAAGTAATTACAACAAGCCATTACCGCCGCCGCGGTTGGCAAGCGGCGAACGGGCGACCAAGTCATAAACGGTTTGCAAGAACAGCCAACATTAAAATAATGTTTATTCAATACAGGCCATTATAGGCGTCAAATATATATAACATTAACAGGATACACAGAGCTTAAAAGTTGTATAACCTTATAGGTACAAGAAAAAAAAGAAAACGTATGTACCTGTTCGTAAATAGTGACAACCTTCTAGAGAATCTGAATATAGTCAACTACATAAGTCATGTTAATTAATTAAATAAAATTAGAAAAATCTTTAATTATATGCTTTCACTAATGATGCCTTACGAATTTTCCTTGCAAAAATTTACGCAGTCGAAATATGCAGTAACGATGATAACCGAATGTAAATTTGTTGTAACTATGTTGTTCATTGGTAACCTTGTGATTTCCGCCAACGTAAATTCACATTACATAGATTATTGACAGTATTTATGAATTTCGCCAGATGTTATGTTGTTAAATATTGTAATATTTTAAAATTTCATTATACGTGCCTATATACAATAACCTAACGATTTTACATATAAAAATGTACTAAAAATGCTGCTGATTCTTCTTATTTAAATATTATTTTGTGACAAATATACATAATTTTGACATCTTATAATGCTAAGATAAAAATACCACCTGTATAAAAGAAATTTGAGATAATACCATTATTTTTGAATAAAATAAAGTAAATTATAATCTGGCTAAAAGGTAAAGTTGCTAATTCGCGATATCAAATAACAACAGTGCACTGTGCGAAATTGTCATATCACCCGTATTGTCGTTGATGACCTGTGACGCGTGACTACGCCTCAACAAACCGAAACTCGTGAAGACACGGCACTTATATTGAAATATCATTTTAAACATTTGAATTTTTTTGTTCCACCGATCCATTTTAGATTCTCCCAGAATTATCAAATATTTTGGTTTGGCCGCATTCTGGCATGTCATCTGAACCACTCGCCATCGGGAAAAAGGACTCTATGAAGCATCTTTGAATGAACGGTTAATTCCTCATAATATAGTGATTTTCCGTACTATTAAGTAACGACTTTGATTCGGATCATACGAAATGTAAAAAACATATATATACAAAAAATATATATATGTAAATGTAAACTGAAACTAAAAAATATTTCAAAATCAGAATATAATTAATAGATTATTTTTTGATAGGCGACAATAGGTAACAACATGAAATTGCTTATTATTAGTGTAAACATAAACAATCAGCAAAATCGGGTATTGTTTCAATTGTTAGGTGGTAAGATTGTGCCTTAGATCATTAAGGGTGAGTGTACGGAAAAAATATATACTTATTTATATCAGGCAGATAAGAAAATATAACATAAATAAATAAATATTAGTCTATACCAGATCTGGTTAATACGATTCAACGATTGTTTTAACACTCAAAGTAACGAAAACATAAAATGGTAGGCTGTGAGTAACCTGGAGTATAATAATTAATTTTGACACGCCTTCAGCCTATGAATTGAGCGCCGAGCGGAAGTGGCGTGCCATTGTCCGAAGATTGATGCCGGCGGATAATGGCCGCCGGATTTCGGGAGGAGTTGCGCGCGAGCATCTTGGTCTTCCCAGATTTATTGAATAAGCGAATATAAAACGGATAAATTTGATTTATATTACTATATAATATTTTTTTTTAAGTTTAAGACCATCGGTGACGCTGTTTTCGGCACTAGTCTACGATTCGGAAGGTTCAATTTTGCCATATCACGCACGGGCCAGATATTTTGTAAGACCTACAAAAATTTGTTCCGGTCTGGATGTATGTATATGATTCAATATTTGTTACTGCACCCATGATACGAGATACAAATGCTGTGTGGGTGATGTTTTTTTTTATAAAAATATGACAGATGCTTTTTTATACAGAAATTTTTAGACAGAATGTTTTATATATACTAAAAGAAATTATATGAATACATGATGTCATTTTCTCTACAGCTCATAACTATGTTCATACAATTTTTGCGATCCATAGAACTCCCATATAACGGATTAGATCTTTTCACTATTTGTATAGATTTATTTATACGGGAGCTCTTTGGCGAGCAACTGACTCTCACACAAATCTATTCTATATATACTTATAATAAATCTGTAGAGAGGTCAATTCTATATTGTCTGTATAACCGTTATAGAAACAAAAACTACTCGACAGATTTTAAAGAAACTTGGTATAATTATTTTTCATACTCCTGAGCTGGTTATTGTATACTTTTCATCACGCTACAATCAATAGGAGCAGAGCAGTAAAGATAAACGTTGGGAAAACGGGAGAAGTTACTCCATTTTTTAAGCTTCCGTCGCGTGTGCAACCTTAATGGTTAAAGCTACATAGAAATCATGTATGACGGAAATGTTCTCTTTAAAAATATATAAATAATATTCCACGACAGCATATATGTCTATCTTTTATTTTTGTGTTGACTCACAATAACATGTGTAACTTCCGATAGCTTAGCAGTTCAAAGCTTTCTCATTATATTTGTCTACTCTTACGTTTATAATACTCTCAGTCATTAAAAATGCTACCTAAAATTACGATTCCACGCGGACGAAGTCGTGGGCACAGCTAGTAAAGAATAATAACTTGAAAATTGTTAATTTATAGTTGCATTAAAGTTTTATTATTGGTTTGTATGTATTGGATTTATTTATTAATTTTTTTCACAAATGTATTATGTATAACGTAAATCTCAGACAGCAGAAAATATGATTGTTGGTTTGGTTGCTGGTAGCCTTTTGGTCTTGAGCTACTGGGTAGTTCAGGTAACTCGCTGCCAACTTGAACTTTATCATCACTAATCAACAGACAAGGTGATATCTAAGAGCTACAACTCTTATGATTTCGCTCTCGCTCTTTTGTAAAATATTTGCTTGGAATCCAGTAAAAGGTTTAGATTAAACATTTTGTTCACCCATCCAAATTCCAACCACGGCAAACGATGCTTAAGCTTTAACAATCGTCAAGCGCCACTGGTCTACACCATCGTCGAGTGCGTGATTGATCTACATTCCGAATTCCTTCGCCGCATGTAGAGCAACATTCGCATTAACGCTTTCGTGAGACAGATGACCTCAAGATATTGACTCTTAATATTGTCTTGGTGCTTATGAAGGCTATTGTCTATGCTTGTTAGATAAAAGCTTTTGTAGCGTTGTCATAATAAAACAGCTAGTGTTGTCTATCAAAATGTTAATAATCAGTGGAATGAAATAGTTTGAAGTTTACAACGGCGTACTATCTCGCACGGCGTACTGCTGCGACCGATTACAACGTATTTTTTGAAGCTGGGAATCTGGTCTTTTATTCTCTATTACACATACGTTGTAACTTAATATGACGGATAATTTTAGAAGGCAAAACAGTAACTGTGTTATTTTGTAATATAAAACAATTATACATATTTCTTACAACTCACACCAACTAGTCTAGCATAAAGTAAACACTGTAAAGTTGTTATGGGATCTAATGTAACGAGATCAGAGGTTCCCAAACTTAGACCCTTTGCCATATTTTTCGGTTTTGCGTAGACCCCCCCCCCTATCTTCGATCCCCCCGATCCCCCTACTTACCTGATATTGCATGCCTACATCCTACAACTTACAAAATTTTATAAACATTTATAATAATTTTTGTACTTCATAGGTATAAATAATGTATATGTCTTTATATTAGAATATAGTATAATGTAAGTAAATAGGTACTATCAGTGTATGTTGAGATCCATTATCGTGACCCGCGTTTTCATTTCATGGACCCCCAAATTTCTTTTTCGCTGACACAGACCCCTTGCCGGTTGTCATAGACCCTTAGGGGTCGATATAGACCACTTTGGAAATCACTGCGATAGACATACATATATAAACATATATTTTTGATAAACATGCATCACACAAACATCGGCCTACATCGGGACTCGAACCCAAGGTCGGGAATGAGAGATGGCAACACTTTCAATATATTTGTGATTATATTATTTATAACTAGCTTTCTGCCCGCGGCTTCGCCCGCGTGGATTTCGGGATTGGGTCTATATAGGGTTAAGGGTTATAGCTTTTACCCACGGCTACATATGCGCGGAAGTCGGTTTATGGAGCGAAGGTTTAATCGCGCTTCCCGTGGGACTATCCGTTTTTCTAAGATAAAAAATACCACAAAACCTTGCTCAAGAATCACCCTATCTATTGATGAAACCCGCTCGAAAATATGTGCAGTAGTTTTTGAGCGATGCCTTTATTGCGCCTCCCGTGGGATTGATCGGTTTTTCCGAGATACATCATAGCCTAGAACCTTCTTCAAGAATCACTGTCTATTGATGAAAACTGCAGGAGAAATCCGAACAGTAGTTTTTGAATAGTCTTTATCGCGCATCCTACGGGATCTGTCGGTTTTCTGGGATAAAAATAGCCTAAGACTTTCCTCGAGAATCACATTATCTATTGATGAACAACACATGAAAAACCATGCAGTAGTTTTTGAGCGAAGCCTTTATTGCGCATCCGTGGGATTTGTCGATTTTTCCGGGATAAAAAGTAGCCTATGTTACTCTCCATCCTTTCAACTATCTCCACGTAAAAACGTCAATTCGTCGCTCCGTTTTGCCGTGAAAGACGGACAAACAGACAGACACACTTCCCATTTATAATATTAGTATGGATTATACGATGTACAGTACCATGAAAACTTCCACCGTAAATTGGTTTGAACGAGATTTAAAAATTAGTTTTTTTAATACGTACTAAATCGTTAACCGCATTTTATCTTTCATTCAATCAACTCCAATATAATAAAGAATAAAGAAAAACATTAATTTAGATGTATAGTGGCACGGAACCCTACGTGCACGAGTCCGACTCGCACTTGGCCGGTTTTCTGATGTTGCTACGGAAAACATGGTGAGGTAACCTGCATACACTTGCGTAGAAATTCAAAGGTGTAAGTAGTCAACCAATCCGCACTACCAGCGTGGTTGACGAAGGCCTAATCGCCCTAACATAGATAGGGTAGGCTCGTGCCCCTCGGAGGGCACGTATCTCATATACGTGTGATGATGATTTCTTACCATCACAACAATCAACCTAATTCAAAATAAGAACTGTAAGGCTTGTGTTATGGTTTCTAGAGATTTTTTAGGTTTGTGCCCCTCGGTGGGGACGTATATGAGGTGTTATAATGGTGATGATATATAGACGTCAAGATGATATGTTTGTTTTTATATTTATCATTTAAAAATAAACCCGCTATCATTATCAGGGTGGTGTTGGTACTGCTTTTTGCGCATCAAAATCAAATCAAAATCAAAATTAACTTTATTCAAATATGACTTTATACGAGTAGAAAGCTCTTTTGAATCGTCCAAATTTTTTTCCTATCACCCATTTAGGACGTATTTTTTAGCTGATAAAAAAATGGGCGCAGGAAACTTATCAGCTTTATCAAAAGTAATAACAACATTTACAATAAATAAATATTTACACTTTAGAATGTAATGTCTTCAAATCAACACATATCATTGGCATCATTTAAATAATCATTGACTTTGTAATAGCTTTTACTCATTAGCGTCTTTTTAACATGTACCTTGAACTTATGAAAAGGCAATTCAGCTACAATGTGAAATCTTGTTATAAAAATTTATACATTTGCCCATAAACGAGTTTAGTTTTTTGTAGCTTGTACGTTGGTACATCGTTGTGTAAAAGCAACCCACCCTAGCATCTCCAACATCTCCCCCGCAATGCAGAGCTGAGGTATCCTCCACCACATCCTGAATCAGCAATCATATATTAATATTGTATTACGGCCACGCTCAAGTTGCGCGGCGCATTCATTCGTTGTCAAGAAACCCGTCGATGGAATGCAAATGTCTCGATGAATATTGAAGTATCGAGACGTCGAGTCGTGGACGCCGACAAGGCCGCTAAGATCGCTCGTCGCATCGAAATGTATCGATTATTGGAATCGACTCTATTGCTGAAACGAGCGATGGTCAAGTAGGAATACGAAATAGGTGAATAACTTAAGGTTTCCCATTTGAGTGTGGGGAAATTAATGATCTTAGTGTTAACATGCACCAAAGTCTACATTTCAAAATGGCGTCTGGGAAATTTTAACGGGTTGCTTTCTGACTGGTATATATGTGTTCCAGCTATACAAATCTGAGTGTTTGCATAATTTTATGCTACGTAAATTCGACCATATATTACAGTATTGCTCGAACCTGAGTACCTGTCTACCTCACTTGAAAATGCGTTTTGTTTCCCAGGCCTTCGTTCCTTAAGCAACTAATCACTTGTTCAAACAATAATGAAGATAACAATAATGAAGACAACAATAATAAGATAATGAAATAAACAATATTGAAGAGTCTGGTGGGAACCAGACTCTTCAATATTCTTCGATAAATCTTAAACGTTTAAAGCTATGAGATTCTTCCTCCATTCAACTAATAGGGTCGTTATGACCAAAGCTCCGACTCTTAACCTAGATAAAAGCTCTGACATTTTCGCCCATATATAAGTAGCTCTAACAGACTTTACAAGAGCCATTTAGACTTGGTCCAGTAATGCTTTTAGCCGAATTGGTCCCTTTAGTGTGACGTGTCAACACACTTCGAGGTTCTGCGGGCATCGTGCAGCTAATGGTTACACTACATTAGAATTTAATACATTATGACGTTTAATGCCTTCGTGTTATAGACGAATAAAGCCACAAAGATCTCTTTTTGTACATTTAGATTAGATTAAATACGTACATATGTACTTTATATTAAGGTTAAGTTACAGTAGTCATCTATGGATGCAAAATTGATACAATGTATTATATGGTTTCCTATGTATACATTATAATTATTAAGTTCTATTATTATTATTATACAATTCTTATTTCATTATACATATATGCCATTATTATAATTATCAATTTAGTCACTAATATATAACCTAATATATAAGCTAAACGTCAAATATTTGGTTATATATATAAACTTCCGTTAATCTTACATTAGTACAATGTTATATATTGAGGTTACTTGAGGGGTGAATAAATTGTTTTAACCTAACTTTGCATATTAAGAGGCTATAAAAGAAGAGGTTATCGTGTCGGGGTGTAAAAATAAGATTTACTTGTATTTACATACGAAATATTTTATTTTTAGATTTGGAACACAAGATTGGTAGCCAGCAAGAAGGAAGTACTTGACATGTTGATAAATACTAAACTTATACGAGTATGGTATTTAAGAAGAAACTAGACTTACATGCAAGTAAAAATATATTTCTGTTTCTTTCTATTTCTTCTCTTTTCAACAACTGAGGAGGAACTGACTATCTTACCTTTTATTTGTACTGTTATTAACATTGTTATTTTGTTAAGAAATAAAGTTAAGAAAAAAAGAAACTTTCCCAAAAAGCAAAAGTATTTACTCCTGATAATAATAATAATTGTAAATACATTATCATATTCTTTTTTATTCATTACTGCATATTAATTTGTTTTGGAATTAATTTAAAATCGAATTTTTCCTTGTAAATATATATTTTTTTAATTTGGTGATTTTTAATGACTTACTTACTCGCACATAATGCAAATTTAAGACTTTTTGTCATAGTTCCCATTGAAATGAGATCACACGAGAAACACTAGTTTTCAGAAAAATTCATTCGAATTGAGATCATCCTCCTTTTTTAAAGTAAGTTTTACAGAATCGAATCGAAATGGAATTTGGTTTACTATGAGGCGCGCAGTGGTGTAGCGATAACGTTAACCGTGGTCAATGCTACGATGGGTGACAAGTGTTTCCTTGGCAGACTCCGTTATCTATATATGTTATCGCAATTATTTGTTATAATTCTTAATGCATAAATTTGGGTCGGACATGTTTCCTATTATTTGTTAAAATTTTTGTTTATTTTTTATCATGTAACTACAAAATTTATTTTTACAACACAAAAGACTATTCTTTCACGCGGCCCGCGTTACGACTTGCACTTATCATTTTCAATCGCCAATCCCGTAATCTCGCGGTTGCGCAACGCGCTAATTGGTCCACTGAATCGCCTTGACGTACAGACATGAATCTCTACAGATGTTCCGATGTTTATAGTGCATCAAAACGAAAACCAATGCTCTCTAGTTATTTTAATAAAGAAAAGTTTCATAAAAAAATATACTCGCTTGATTTTTATTCCTTTACTACTGCTAAAAACAGAGCATAAACGGAGCATACAATTGTATCTCAGTTTTATCGCTGTAACACAGTGTAAGTAATTAATATTTGATACTAGCGGTCCCGACAGACTTCGTCCTGTCAAAAAAAAAATGTAGTGGCAGTTTTTTGTTCCTACTTATTTTATAGATAATATCGCATAGCCAATCAAATTTCAAAAAAGGTCCAAATGAACTATTACATTTTGTGACTATTCAAGTTTGGAACGTGATATTAAATCCTCCAACGATGTATTCTGTGCTCCAACGCACCCTGTTTTGACAGATATGATTGAATTTAAAAAGCAAATCGACTCTTTGATGTTAGGAAGACATCTACATTGCTTAGACAACAGTGAGTGCTTGCAATATGAACTTTATGTAATAACAATGAAGCTCAAATTGACTGTACATTTTAGTTAGAAAACGTTTGTATGGGAATGAAGGGCTATTTTAGGATTTTTCTGATAATTATTCGAATTTTTCTCGCCGTAAAAACCATCCTTGAACTTCAACGAACATTTTAAAAAAGAATTGGCCTAATTGGCCCAGGCGTTGCTGAGTTATGCTCTTACCAACACATTTTGCGATTCATTTTTATGTATAAGATTAATTACACTGCAATTTCTTTAGACGAACAATGAAGCTATAACTGAGAATTGTCTTGTTGTCTGTACTACAGGTGTTTACTGTATATCTAAAACGCCATTTATACATTTTTGAGAAACATTCTCACTACACTACACTTTGAATGTAAACCATTTTTCTTGTTATAGGTAAAGCTGGGAATAAAAACTAAAAATGAAAGGAAAATCTAAAATTGTATGCTTGTTATTTAACAAAAAAAAAAAAAACAATGAATAACCAATTTAAAAAAAATTGTACATACAAAACTTCTAAAACTGGTCCCGCATACAAAGCTGTTAGTTACTACTATCAAATAATTTATTTCGTTCACAGACTATTTCTAAATGCACGTGTAGTCCTTAAAGGACGTAATACAGTAAAAATACAATTAAAATCATAATATAATGTTTAAGAATAATAGATTTACAATTATAAATTTAATATATGAATAAATTAAATTTTCTGTGATATACAATATAACAATAAACTCACAATTAATTAATGGTACCTACTTTAGGTCTGTTTGTATATATTTGTTGATATTTTCATACTTTATTATAAGAGTGTTTGTTACCTCAATAAATAAATAATTCTTAGTAAGTTCATTATTGGATCGTTATAATTTTAACTAAAATAATATCTTACTAATATCTTGTAATTATACTTTATGCAAGTAGATTTATTTTGATTTGTTTTTACATTTTCCGTGCATCGCTCACGGCATATTTAATAAAGAGAAATTTGTAACTAGGGTTTCTGGACAAAACATCTGCGTTGATTTATTGGTATCAATTCCATACTAAAGGCGTTGTATGGTAACGATTCCAAATCATGGGAATGTCGCCAATGTTACTTTCCCTGCCCAGTCTTCTTCAGGTGTAGCTTGACGTTGTCTAGTTGAGACTGGTGGCTGCGCCTCGACACCTAGACGAAGATCGTGATTTGATACGTTGTTCACAATTAAGTTACGCAACCTCGTTAGCGCCGTCTTTTTGTTATTAAGTTCATCAAAGCTCTGGTGTTACTTTTCACGCTTGACCAATATCTTGGTCCGATGCGATTTGCGATTTCGTCTTGTAACGTGTTCTTTTTGTTATTACTCTCGTAAGTGCAAATGGACCACGTAACGTTGTCTTAGACGACCTTCGTAGTTGAGTGGTTGGTATACCGGTACTACCGGTACCGGTCACCATCTCAGGTCCCGGGTTTGAGTCCAGCTGGGGGCAAATGTTTGCGTGATGAATGTGAGCATTTGTACCTTAGTCATGGTTGTAAATATATATATATATATATATTATATATATATATATATATATATATATATATATATATATATATATATGTGTGTGTGTGTGTGTGTGTGTGTGTGTATGTGTGTATATACGCCCGACAATAATCTTCGAATAGCTTAGGAGCGTGATATTGTTGACGAATGTCCGATGTGTTCTGCCGTAATCGGGTCGCCGCGCAGCCCCAGGTGAAAACCAGTTAGGGTCTAGATTGTGCAGTTAGGATCTGCGTAAGTCCCGGCGGGCGTGTTAACACCAATGATTATACTAACTAGACAAGAAGACTAGAAAGAAAGCAAATAAGAGAAAAATGACACACGAAGGCGGATGGTGTTACTATGAAATGCTTAAACATTTTTGAATTTTATCAACTATACCATATTTCCGAGCATTTATTATGAGCCGGCGACCATGGAGCGCCTTCCACTGAATGGAAGCGCACGCGGCGCCCGCGCGTGTCCGGGGAAAGTTCGATTTCCGAATATTTCGCGATCCAACTCTCCCCCTCTCTGGGTGGCATTGTCGAGAAACGACATGAACGCAAAAGTTCATAACATATTCGTAAAAACCCTGAAGCAATATTTCATAGGTATCGAAAAGTTTCCATTCCTTAGAGTTTTACATGGGAAAAGAATAGTCACTAAAATTTATATATTACTAAATTTATAAATAAGCTTATTACATTTAAGGATAATGAATTATCATATAATTAATCAATTATATGTACAAAATTAATTTATGTTGAGATAATTAATTAAATACATGATATTCTTTAATTTATATATTTTTGATTTTATATATATATATATATATATATATATATTATATATATATATATATAAAAAATATATATTATAATACACTTAAACCTGGTAACCGGGGCAAGGCCTAAGGCACCATGGTTAGGGCTGCAGAGAAAGGATCTGCGGACAATACGTGCCATATACAGAATCACAGCTTTCGGTATCCGACCCTTGATCCATCCTTCAAGCGAAAGCCTTAAGACGTTAATAGAGACGAGAGTATGTATAATAGTAAGTTATAATAGTTATTGTTTTGTATATCTGTTCCACTGCCAAAAATCTGCACTCCTTCCTGTTTGAACTCTGAACTGAACTCAACTTCCTTTACAAGTTTAAACATCTAAACTAAACCTGACGCAAACCAAGTAAGTTTCAAGTCAAACCCAGAGACATTCCCAGTAGATTCCCGTATGTGGTTTCGAATGGCTATAAGAAGTCTAACCGAAATCCTTCAGTTCCCAAAATGACCATATGTAAAAGAACAACACATTTAGTCAAATCGAGAACCACCTTTTAAAGAATCATGTGTCCTTGTAAAAAAGCCATTAAGTCCCAATTTGGTTGAGTTACGAGCTAATTGTCACCGCGACGTGTCGCTTCGCGGTGAAAGTATCGAGGTATCGAGTACGGATCGCCCGGGGATGCGGTTCCGTATCCGTACCGTAATTATCGAAACTTATAGTGTTATTATCGCCGTGGTTATGCTCAGCAGGCGAGGGCTGTCAAAACTGTGAGTCGCTTTTTTAATATTAGGTACATGTTTCATGTTAAGCTTTCTTGTCAATGTTGTTACAAATGAAATTGTTTTATATAGAAATTATTCAAAACTGTAGTAATAAGTTCTTGACTATGAAATTGTCGACTATGAAATTTAAGCGCAATAGGAAATATATATAGTTTTGCATTACTTTTTAACTCTAAAGTACAAGTTTTGGGTACAATTAAATCTCAGATTAGAACAGATTAAACTAAAAAAAATCGCACAAATACCTGCTGTGGTTTTACGGCAGAATTTTGTACATTATTGACTATAGTTTTGTGACAACTGATTTTCTTGCCTCCAAAACTATGTTATCACTTAGTTTAATGTTCATTGACTTGTATGTAAAATTTCGTGGCAAAAGAGCAAGTGTTTTGATTATTATATAAATAAGGAAAACGTTATTATGTAATTCTTAGAAATTTCCATACAAAACAGCAATTTCATACTTCAATCCCAAAACTTATGTGGGAGACGTGAAAAACTACCACTTATTCATATTTTAAAACTATTTGTTTTTTCTTAAACTCATCCACTATATACTTTACTGATTTATAACACACAAATAAAGATGAAATAATATTGTCATCAGGCAATTAGGAAAGTTAAGAATAACGTGATCGTTAACGTAGCGATTAACGTGAACAGTTTTACTTTAAAACATCACAAATCAAAATATCGAATATCAATTAATGACCTCGTCAAATATTAATAAATAACAATAAATATACAAAATTTTATGTTTTCTTTGTTAGTCAGATCTTTTTAAAAAATGCGCGACTAGTTGTGCATGCAGTCATGCTGGTCCCTACATATGGGAGCCTATATATGGGAGTGACTGCTGGGTGTGGCAATAGCATAAAATCAAGATTAATAAAGATTCATTTCAAAACTGTTTTATTTCTTTACATTTTAACAACTTTTTCCACCACACGTGAATCAGTAAGGCATAAGATACTGCCAACGAGATCTCTACTCTCAAATATCGTCAACCCTAGCGATTAGGTCGCGAGAATTGAGCACAAGCTGTATCCTATCGACAATCAGCCGATAATCGGTATGATATAACTCTGTCCGCTTGTCCGTTGATCCGTCCCACACAGTAAACTTAAAGTCTTGTTCCGAAATTACAAAGAACATTACAAACAAATAGAGGAGAAGTTGTTGTTCGTATATATTTCTATGAAAAATATAAATATATAGACATATGTATATATCCGTTACCCTAGATCTTATAACACAAGCCGTATAGTTACTTTGGGCTACGCTAATTGAAGAAATGTAAGAAATATTTGTTTATTTTAATAATTTATATTTTTTGCATACAAAATATAATGACATTAAATCTTCCTAATATACTAAATATAAAAAAAAAATAACTGATGGAAAGTTCTAAAAATAAAATCATAATAAAAATACACAAGAAAAATATTACGCATTCTACACACGTCCCGTGTAATGTGAGAGCCCCTACACCCATCATTACCGGAACACCACGAACCGACCCAATAACACGCAAAGCTCGATATGAAAGCTTTGGGCTCGTCGTACGAAACTTTATATAAACGTATTTATTTCAACAGTATTTGTTTCATTTTAAATGTTGTTGCTAGTACTGTACTTTTGTTAGTTTGCTATAAGTATTTTGATAGATTTGTATTAAGTTCAAATCTTTTCCTTTTCAATTCTTTTGTTGTTCAGTATTATCCCCCGCACATCACTTCCAGCAATAAGGTCGTTGGGACCATGGATCTAAGGCAAATTTTAAATGGTAGGTTCGCTGAATTGAACCCTTGGCTTCGAGGATATCCTGGGTTGTCTTCCTACTCCTTTTTGATACTCCTGAACAGAAAAAATCGCTACCTTCAAGCCGCTTGGGAATGGTCAACGTTATGTTTTCAACTATAATACGACAACAATTCATTTACTTATAATAAATCTGTAGAGAGGTCAATTCTGTACATGAAATATATTTTCAAAATAACTATCAGGGGGTGATTAGGGATCGATACTGATGCCAAAAATGCAATCAGTAAAATTTTTGTCTGTCTGTATAACCGTTATAGAAACAAAAACTACTTGGCGATTTTAACGAAACTTGGTACAATTATGTTTCATACTCTTGAGCTGGTTATAGTATATTTTTCATCACGCTACAATTAATAGGAGCAGAGCAGTGAAGGGAAATATTGGGGAAACGAAGATTTTTTAGGAATTTCCAAAGGGAAATATATATTTTACTGCGGTAAAAATCATCTTATATAGTTCCCTTTGTCTCTCTCTTCATATCAAACTGCAACAAAACTCGGCCAGCTGATTTATCAGATTTTCTCTTAGGATAAATAAATTTTCACGTGCTTTCCATACAAATTTTCATCCCTTATTTTATCCCCTTACAACCGAAGTTTTGCATTAATAAGTGTAGGGCTTTGTATACTATTTGTTAATTTAAGTATCCTGTATCCATTCTTAGGTATCCAGACTATCTCTGTATCAAATTTCATTAAAATAAGTTAAATTTGGTATGAAAGCGTGACATATATACAAAGATATTTACGCATTTATAATATTAGATATACTCCAATGCCCTAATTCAAAGTATGTAAGCAAGTAAGTTAACCCCTTTTTTTTTTTTTTTTTTTTTTTTTTGTTCCGCTGAGGAAAAATGCATTGAATTGCATACCCCGGCTGCGGAGAGCCGGTGGTTATGTGGGGCTCTCCTCCCCAGAAGGGGGAGGCCTACCCACTAAAAACCTCAGGGATGGCCTTCCTCAGGCATGTAGGGAGCCCCCGGGAACAGAAAGCTTCTTCCGGGAACCCCCAGCCTCCGCTCCCCCGTCGACACAGGGGAGCCCTCCTCGGGGGAGGCTTACTACCTCCCCCGGTCTCCTCCACCGACGACGCCAACAATTCATTTACTTATCTAATACTTATAATAAATCTGTAGATTGATGAGGTCAATTCTGTAAATGAAATATATTTCCAAAATAACTATCAGGGGGTGATTAGGGATCGATACTGATGCCAAAAATGCAATCAGTAAAATTTTTGTCTGTCTGTATAACCGTTATAGAAACAAAAACTACTTGGCGATTTTAACGAAACTTGGTACAATTATGTTTCATACTCTTGAGCTGGACCTGTATCCATTCTTAGGTATCCAGACTATCTCTGTACCAAATTTCATTAAAAAGCGTGACATGCGAGAATGAAAGCGTGAAAGCGTGACATATATACAAAGATATTTTCGCATTTATAATATTAGATATACTCCAATGCCCTAATTCAAAGTATGTAAGCAAGTAAGTTAACCCCTATTGTTCAAATCTAACAAATTGTCATGTAATTAATCGGTATTAATGAGTGCGGGCGTAGGAATCTTCGAAATAAATCAGAAACCGTTACACTTGCGATCATGTTACAAACTCATGTAGTTTTGCTATTTCAAATGTAATTTCTAGCAGTATCTATTGATACATGATTTTTAAAATGTTTATTGCAATTATTTTACGTTATGCATCCACTGAGACCTCGGTATTGTGTACTCATGGATCAGTCAACGTTAGTCAATTCGTTACTTTTATTTGTATTGATAGAGGAACATTTTAAGGTATTTGAGAGTAAATCTTTATGGATATGAGTTTTAATATGTAAAGTAGCCCAGACTTTTATAAATTATACAGTAGTTTTAAAACCCAATGATCTTATTTGCAACAATGGCAAAAAATCAAATAGAATGACTGGTTGTTGGAAAATTGTATTTTCTAGAGTGGGACACTCTAGCCTCATCTCATTTCTCTAGAATATAAAATAGGCATGGTGGCAAATTTATCGGAGAATCTAAAAACACTTGTAATATTGTATGTTTGAACGATTTCCAAGTATGTAGGTTGACTTGGACTAACAATATTTCAGCTCGCCTGCTTGAAGCAATGCGTGACCAAAATATTGATAATTTCATTGGTCAAAGAATAATATTGCTATAATGCTATGTGTTTTACACATTTCCCAATAAGAGCCGACTTATATACTTATATATTTATAATCATATTTCATTGGTTTATTATTATGTTATATTAGTTTAGTACTTTCTGACTTTATAATTATTGTACACAATTTAAATACACAGTTTTTGTGGAATCGAAATTGTAACAAACAACGGTTTATATCAACGATTGGCTAATGTTTTAGACTGTTAGACATGTAATTAGTTAAAATAAAAATTATAACAGTTACAGATATTTCTCTGAAACCGCACTGTCCGTCACCACCTAGACTCTAGCGTGTCAGGATGACGACGAGCAGTACGATGATAAAATATGGTCGTTAAAATCATGCCAAACAATACTCAAGAACACAATTCGTTGTACAAGCGATAGAACACAAATAACAAAATCTCTTTTTAGATTTATTGGCTTGATTCCGCTTGAATGATGAACTATTTTAATTATCCATTAATGATAAATAATAATAATTGTACAAATAACTACTTGAGTGTATAAAACGAAGTTATTTGTTGATATTACTCACAAATGCTTTCTGTCACGCAACCCTTAAGATCCAAATTCGTGAAGCAGACATTATTAGATGGAGAAAGCCTGGCCTCGCGCAGACTCACACCTTTTGTGATTGTGATGGTCGTAAATCGTCCACTTTTATTTTATTAGTCCTTTGAATTAATCAGTTTACAGAACATAAAATCCAATGGTTATTTTGTTCAATGTCTTGAGGAATAGAATTATCTTTACAAATTATTAAAAATGATGTTTACTAAATGTTAATTTCTTGAGTTCTTAGTCTATATCAATATAGTGGATTGATTCTGTCACTCAATCTTACCAATTTTGTAAAGCTTTTGAAAAGAAATTTCAAAAAATCTGAAGACTCAAATATAGCCTCGATAGCGATTACATATTTGAGCATTTTGGAGTAGAGACGCTGAATCAGTGACGACCAGCACATCGAATTTTCAATGATATTTCAACTCGTATGGTTGACGCAATAGGTGACCAAATACTGGTAATTTCTCTGGTCAAAGAATAATGGTATTGCTATACAATGTAGCAATGCTACTAGTATTTTGGGCATACTACCTAAGATTTTATTATTAATTTTTAGCTTTATCTTTTAATATATATAGCTATATACTTATTACGTTTTTATCTATCGTTTTGTAAATGTGATTTTATTTATATTATAAGCGTACATTCTTGACATTTTGTTTATACCATACTGATTACTTTATTGGATATCTATTTTAAATTTCAATTATCTTCTCCTTAGCTTCAGGCATTTTACGATAAATTGTAAACACAGGTTCCTCAAAAGCTCGACAATTCAAACCATTCGGCCCTCCAATCGACCGCCAACAGATCAAAAGCACCAGCACAATTTTTCTTCGTATCGTTTATTCGTGTATTCCCTACAAGGCCTGTATCATGATAAATCTCTTGGATATTTTGCGTGTCACCACTCCGTCGTCGGCGTATAATTTCCTTTCCTCGATTAATTGTCGACGTTTGCTTTCACGTCGCTGATGGCCCTTAATGATGATGCATTGTTGTAATATTGCTGGCAGGTGTCGGCTTTTTGGGTGTTCCTCAATTGTGTATGTATTCGATTCCAATTTTAGATCTTCTTAATTTGACACTCGTATCAAATTTTCCAACAGTTAGAATATTTCCCATTAATGTCGGTTATTATATTTGGCATTTTACTTTACTGATCAACAGATGAAACTGCGTCACACCTGCGAACAGGACTAAACGTGCTAAAATTTGAAACAAATTCCTCCATATTGGGAACTCATTCAATTGTAATGGATGCCTGATGTGTTCATAAGTTGCATCTTGAGTTGTGTACTATTCTTAAATTGTCAATATTTCCTCCTTTTTAGTACTGCGTAGAAAATATTTTATTATAAGTAACATTGCAATGTTACTCTTTTGATTTTTAGGGAATTATTTGTCAAGGCGACTTAACATTTTCTTAAATTCAATATTTATTTGATAAATGAACAACATCCATTTTGATATTCGCTACGACTAATATTATTACAACATTAATAATAATTTGATACAATGATTAACTTTATACGAAATATAAAAATAATCTTCCCATTCCAACATACAGACTGTAAATAAACTAGAGGCTCTTTTATAGAGAAATGCATAACTTTCAACAACAAAGTTCTACATAATGTTACCGATTTGTCTATTCACAGATTTAAATTAATTGTCAAAATTCGGTTATAAAATTAGGTTATTACGCTGTTAAGGGTTACTTAAATGATAACAACTCTTGGGTTTAATTTTATTAATTCAATAATTACGTTCCCATATATTTTGATTATATTAAATATCATAATGAAACAATAAGTTAAATAGACATAATACAAACTCGTAAAGTAAGTTTGGTTTGGACTATTTATCTGAATCCAGTTTCTAATTGACGACTGCAAAAATACAGAGAATCAAAGCTCTTCCTTGTCCTTTCCAGTACAAGGACTCCCGCAAAATACTTGCAAAAGTAACTGTAAAAATCCTTAACTAATTAAACCTTAAACTAATTCAACGAACTCACATATTTGTGTCAGTCTGGGTGGTCATTCCAATAACGAGAGATATGAATATATGGATGATTTACATCCTCGCGTTGAAACTGGCGAGGGATCCTTGAGAAGCAGATAGCCTAGTGCCATGATAAAGTAACTCTGCTACAGTCCAAGTTGATAGAATCTGACAGGCTGTGCAGTTGTACGGCTGCTTTATTACTATTCAACATCAGAGAGGCTAATTGATGTAAGTGTAAGAAATATTTATTTGGCTAAATTTATATTCTAAGTAATCTTGATTTTTCTGTATTTTAATTTAACTTATTTATAACTAGTTGGTGCCCACGACTTCGTCTGCGCAGGATTTGTATTTCGAGTAGCTTATATTAACGTTTTGTATATCTTCATAAATTGTAGTTCATGTGTTATTACGATGTATAAGCTATAGCATTGTAAAGATTATTAAAATGAGTAGTTTTTACGTAAAAGAGTAACACACCAGCCATACAAACTATCGTGCTTATAATATTAGTGGGACTAGCTTTTTGCTTGTTTATATCGAGTATTAACATAACAACGATATTTTTACCATGGTAAAAAATATCCAAAGTTCATTCATGGTTTTCAATCATTCTACAATAACTACCAAATTAGGGAATTTAATTAATCGTATAAAGAATTATTCAAACTGCAATTAACGTATAGTCAGTATTGGTAAATTTGAATTTAAGTGTAACATTGAATTCTTTACTTAATAATTACTTACAATTTACAAATTTATTTTGTTATTCCTGTTTGAGGAAAGTTCATTCGGCAACGGAACCCTAAAAATACACATTCACATTACACGCATATTTGGTAATTGAAAGTTCCTGTTTTCCTGAATATTATTCCTTGTTTGCTACAGGAGAAGGTAAGTTAGGAGAGTTCATATTATGGTCTCTAAAGATTTCACCTTGGAAAAAAGTTAAATTATCAGCGAGCCGCAATCTTAAATCAAATGTGTCTTATCCTTGATTAAGGCGAGTGGACACGTCCGCTGGCTGACATTCTGGATTCTTAGCAGCATCGGTAATTGGCGAGATTGCTTGTCATTTTGATACTTTGATGTTGCCGCTCTCTCTATATGTCTTACACTGTTAACTTCTTGATTGTGGCATTTAGAATGTTGCATTTTTTAAATTTTGTTGTGCCTCTTAATTCGAATAAATCGTTGTACTACTAGATTAATTTAAAAAACTTCTACTAATATTATAGCGAAAATTTTTATGGGTGGATGTTTGTTACTTTTTCACGTAAAACCTACACTACAAAATAGATTATAATGAAACTTTACAATAATATAGCTTACACATCAGAATAACACATAGGCTACAATATATAAAGATATACGCCACGCTAATATAAGCTACTCGAAATACTAATCCTGCGCAGACGCAGTCGCGGGCACCCACTAGTAATATAATATTATAAGTTAGTGCCTCTATATGATTTATTTGTTGAAATATATATAATGAACTGAATCAATTAACGTTTATTTGTAAATCCAAATTATTTGCGATTATTTAATGACCTCCGTAGGCTAGTAGTTAGTCGCCATCTCTGAGGTCCCGCGTTCGAATTCAAATATTGGTAGGTATGATGAATTTTGAATTGAATTGGCATTTGTGCCTTAGTTACGACTTAATATATATTTCCATAAAACTATTTATATATGTATAATATATGTCTATCCGTTACCCTAGATCCCATAACACAACCTTACAGAGCGTAATTTAGGGTTAAGCTAAGTGTAAGGAATATTTGTTTATTTATTATTATTATATTATATTTAATTAATATTCTTAAATTTAAGTTTTTTAATATATAAAATAAATATAAATACTATAAAAAACTTAAACCGCCGGCAGCGAGGCAAGGCCCAAGCAAACCGGTGCGGTGGTTAGGGCTGCAGACAGAGAAATCTCCGCATAATACGTGCCCTGTCGAGAATCACTGCTTTTTGTATCCGGCCCTTGATCCATCCGTCAAGTGAGAGCCTCTTGAGATGTTGATCAAGACTTCGCTATCAAGCCATTCGCAGACACAACTGTCGAAACAATGATCGTCGAATCAACATCCCACATGGCGGTTACCTCGTATGCCAAATCAAGCTACTCACTGGCTTTGTCTTTCTCGGCTTTTACAAGCTTCACATCATGAGGGACGGTATCGACGAGCATTGCACGCATTGGGAGCAATCGACCACCACGATATCAGGTTAATGCGCCCAATAGTCCTATCCGTGATAATAGAGCGATCTCTATAGAGCAACGCACGGCTATTTCTAAGAACTGGCGCTGGTGCGTATTTATAGTACAATGTCTCGTGCTCAACAAGGCCGTATTGAAAGGCAAGCGTTTGATGGATGATCTTGGCTACTAGGTTGTATCTGAGCAAACTCACCGTTATTATTATTGTCGCTTATGTCACGTGGTTTTATAAAACACGGTCCTTTATAAGGCGTGCGCGGGGATACAGATCCAACGCGTAGAGGCCATTTAAGCGAAATTTAATGAAAGTGTGCGTGGAATGTACCAACTGGGTCTAATCTCTATCTGCATCATAAAAAATGCAGTTAAAGACTACATCCAGTTAGATGCACGGAAACTATTGTCATTAGTGGTCAAACAGTTTGTGGACTATTGCATTTCGATTTTGGTGGTAATGAGAACCGGACTATGGAAGAGACTCCGGTCACCAGCCTTCTCAAAGCTTCTTAATTGATTTTAAATATGGCAGGTGGTAACTCGCCGCTCACTAAATGGGCCCCCCAAAAAGCACACCAATATTGGTGCGATGAGAGCAACATTGGTGTGAACGGCTACGGGTGTAGAGAGGTGTGTATGCGACAGCGATCGAGACGCCGTCGGCGTTATGACATTATTACACTTCCACCCTTCGAGCATCTGCTCTTGCGACTCCACTCTGTCCGGCTGGTTAAGGCAAGACAGAGGAGAGTGGTATACGCCGCCCTGAAACACATCGGTACCCTCGGTGACGCAACTCTCCGACAGCTTGCCACAAGCTGCCCTGAGGGAGACTGACTGCACTGATAGGGCATTTATGGCAGTCAAGGGGCATTAAATGCCCCACGAGCGGGTGATGGGGTCGTCACTTCCCTACGCACTATTTATTATTATTCATATATTTAATTAATAATTTTAAATTTAAGTTTTTTACAATATAGATATATAAAATACACATAAATACTATAAAAAACTTAAACCTAGTATACCGCCGGTAGCGTGGCAAGGCCCAACAAACCGATGGTTGGGGCTGCAGACAGAAATCTCCGGACAATACGTGCCGTGTCGAGAATCACTGCTTTTTGTATCTGGCCCTTGATCTATCCGTCAAGCGAGAGCCTCTTAAGATGTTGATCGAGACTTTTCGCTATCAAGCCTTTCGCAGACACAACTATCAGAATAATGATCGTCGAATCAACATGGTGGTAACTTCGTACCCCGGGACGGCGGCATGCCCGACATATGTCGACGGTACCGTCTGTCCTCTAGGATATATTTTCTATAGTTGTTCGTCATTATTACTTCGTCCGCAATTGCACAGACAAAACCTCCAGTTTCCCCAAAGAGGTCACCGAAGCGCATCCAGTTTACCGACGCGGGAAGGTCTACATCAAGGCCCATTAAGGCCCGATAAAACCTTCCGTGCAACTCTTTGTCCTTCCATAATTCCTTGCGATTTTCGGCGCTAAGCACCGATGGCTTACGCCAGTTTTCAACTGCCATAGAGAGAGGGGTAAATCCCTTGTCAACTGCCAAAACTTTACGATGCATCCCACATTCGTTGTTGAGGAAATAGTTCCTGAGGCTGTACACTTCACGGTTATGGAGATTTTTGGCATTTAGAAAGCCTCTACCACCACACTTCTGTGGAATGTACAGTCCCAGAACAGACGAACGTGGGTGTAACATGCGATGTTTTGTGAGTAGTTGACGGACTCTTCTATCCAAGGTGTTCAGCTCAGTTTGAGTCCATCTCAGTATGCCAAAGGAGTATATCAATAAAGGCACGCACCTTATTGCCACCAGACAAAAGACTATGAAGTACTTTTGTTAAGCGGCAAAAGAAACGTGTCTTCAGAGATTCCTTGACATCCTTCACTGATATACCCAAAGACTCTATTATTATTATTAATAATCACCAAAGATCCTGATAAAACAGCTTTCTCTTTCCTTCTACAATTAAAGACTCAATCGTACAATTATGATCCGAGCCAAAAAACATTAAAAAATAGTACCATATGAATAAAACCATACATTTCAATTCGTAACGGACCCCTTGAGAGATCCGATACTAATACAATCCGAAATAAACTTAACGATAAACACGATAGAGTTTAGAGTTCTGTTGCGGTATGGGCGCGCGGTGTGCATTCATTACCATATCAAGTTCATTTGCATCGGTTAATAACTTAATTCTCCTTGTTTTAAGCTTCGGAAAGTCAAAGGAAGGACCACACACAGGATGCCCTTATAAAGTCCATATAAGCTTTTCCTTTTACAATTATTCTTTGTTTGGTGAATTTGTTCCTTACTTGGCGCTGTATAGTTTTTATGTGGATAATTATCATAATGTTCGGTGGTCGTGAAATTATTAATAAATTAACGATGCTGTAACTGCTGGGTAATCTTTATTGTTATTTATGGCGCTATCTCTTTCCATTTTATTTTATTGTTGGCTGTTAACTCTTTCGTTTTGCATTAACACACGTTAATGATAATAGTTTTATCATTCAAGTATATTAAGCTGTTGAAATTACATGAGAGGCGACAAGAAAATAACTGACTTTGTAGTTCACTGCCTATACTTTTCGAAAACAATAATTCTTGTCTTTAAATTACAGTGTTAGTTTATTTATGTCAATTGAGGTGCGTGTACATGTTGTGTAATGTTATTTTTCTCGGCTTAGAATTGATTCAGGAAAATGTTAGTATTGTGAATGCAAACTTTTAAAAATCTCCATGGTCTGTCATTTGATTCCCATTTTGGAGTGTACCTTCAAAAGTTCGCCATCTTGGATACTTCACCATGCATTAACATTAAAACTAAACGCTTATTTAAAATATTGTGAATATTTTGACTATCTATATAAATAATAATTTCAAAATATAAAAATAATTAATGTGTTGACATATTTGATGGGTGCCAACCTTACAGTGTTACTAACTCTCAAAAATATTTTTATTATATTGTCATCTGTCATCTCATGTAAAAAGAACCCGTGTATCCGAACGTTCCATTGTTTTGTCCATATAGACCAGGTTATAAGCCTTTAAAAATAATAAAAAGCGAAATGTATTAGTAACTCTTTATTTCCATCAACTTGGCTCCATCTACTTGGGAACCACTTGGCTCGCCAGGACATGATGATATGGTGGAAGTACTAGGCGACTCGGACAAATCTGATTCGATCAGAACATTATCAATGTTGAGCTGCTGGCTGTCTTCAATAACATCAATATCTACCAGAACATTCTTGATGTTGGGCTTTTGGCTGTCTTCAATAACTTGAATGTCCTGTATGTCTTCGTCCGATAAATTTAATTCACAGAATGTCTCCTCAGATGATGAAGATGGCATTGTAGAAACGTGTTTTGGTTTAGATAGCAGCTTTTGCTTTAATATATTTTTTTGTACTTTTGCCCTATTCACGCGTATTATTCGTTCTACATTCTTACCACACTTGGTACAAAATCTGAAGGTGTCAGCGATTATGTTGTAGCATTCGTCGCATCTTAATAACAATTTAATACAACCTGGACAGTTATTGTTTTTGTTCTGCCGTTCCATCCACTTTTTACAAAAGGTAAATATTATAGTTGTTTGAATTCTTTATTTTCTCGATGACAGATGTAGTTCTTCTTCTTTTCCTAACCATGGCCACCGTCAAAAAAAAATTATAGTTATAGTGTAAATATTTGTCAGTATTCACTCAAAAAAAAATTGTCTATGGTAAAATGTCACTTGAAATGTAAACGCCTCTTTGCTGTGCACCTATACTATAATTCTTTAATATTCCTAAAAATCTAAAAGCAACAAATTTCAATAAAATTAAAAAAGTATTGTGTCGTGTGTTTGTGACTTACTAAATATGCCTCTAATAATTAGGCGGTACGAAGTTCACCGGGTCAGCTAGTAGTAAATAAAATAATGAAATTGACGACTCTGTAAAAATACTGGGAGAAAAAAAATATTCCTTGCATGGTTATCTTGCTAAGTAGTTCTTTCCTGTACAAGTTGCTAGCTCTCCCGCCGTAGACTTGTGAACCAATGGCGTGACATCTTTGACGTGCAAGAGTAATTGTACAAATACTATCTGAAGAAGATTTGATTGTATCTCAATCGGATCAAGACAACTGCTTTAAAATTTAGTTTTAATATTGCACGAACAGACATAATATAAGTTCGTAATATCCCCTAACATTATAAATGTGATGTATTTAGCGACCATTCTCCCGGAACTTAGTGGAGATTTCTTAATACGGTTGCACAACGAGTGCTGCGCCCGCACACAATGGGAGTTATGACGCGAAAAATAAATCGACTCCAGGGTATATTCCTTTGCTGCTATCGCGAACGGCGAATAAATATATTGTATTGGAGCAAGGCGGTGGTCAAAGGTAAAGGAGGTAGTGAGTTTATTATGTTTCTTAACTTTTTTATTAATGCTAGAATATTGATTTTTGTATTCCCATGTTCATCATTTAATATAACTACAAGATCAAAAAGAAATTATGATATATACGATATTATTCAGAGCTTTGACGTTAAAAAAATATTTTTTGATACTTTGTGTCTTTGTTCCTAAGGGTATATAGGTAATCGAAATATTTCACATTACATCATCATCAAGAAAAATATTCATTGACCACAAGTACATTTTGAAACACGACAAATACAACACATGACACAAATAACCAATTAGAACCCAATCTCTCTGTATAACTTGCATCATACAAACACGAGATAGTGCTGATAGAAGCATTACATTTTTACATATGGCCAGAAAGCTTTTGGGCTGAATATCACCTGATTAGAAGAAATGATAAGGTTGAAGGTGAAGGTGAGTTTAATATGGACTCCTTAACTGAGAAACTGGATGTCTCACCTATATCTGACGGAACATAACAATCTTGCAGACAGAGATAAGGAGGACTTAGAGTTAAGATCACAATGCCCTATTTCCAACTAAACTGAACAGAAAAACATCTACTGCCAAAAAGAATCGAATCTCAATCAATATTAGTATTGTGACGAACTCATTGGAATTTCTTCTCTTTCGTTCTCCACGGCGAATGTGTTTGATTTCAAATAAAGAACCCGCTGCATTTGACGTAGCGAGTCGTAGACAGCTGATAGAGAGACTTCTTGTACGGATGACCTAGCGACATTGAAGAAGTGACAAGAAGAAGTCGTCTTTAAATTTTAAAGTATTCCCCATGATCTGGAGCTCACCCTGGAAGGTGTCACATCGATCAACCACATTGGTACTTCGTCACAGTACCTAGCTTAATTTTAGGATTTTTCAAACGAACATACCCTACCTGAATTCACGTCCAATTTAAAGTGGCTATACAGCTCAGAGTAAAAAACCATGGGCCACCCAGATAGCCCGCTATGGTCCCTCCCTTGGCCCTCGTCCCTGTGACTCACGGGTATTAATGTCGCTCCTCGTGTTACCCCACACTTCCTATTTCGCAAGCGGACGGTAATCTCCGTGTAAAGCTATTCTGCGCGAAAACCTCTTCAAATTGTGAAATAGCTGTATATATTGCCAAACATCTATCAATCGCTGATATTGACTGATTGCTTATGTAATGTTTGTCAATCATTATCATTTCTGCTGAGAGGCTGCTGACTTCGCGCTGTAGATGAGTAATTGGTCACTACGCAAAAGTTCGCAGGTACAATCACCACACGGAACAGATATTTTGTATAACCTACAAAAATGTGTACGGTACACCCAGTACTGTTTGTGCATATGAAATTGTATGTTTGCATAAAATTCTTATTATTACACAGGATTAAAATATTAGTGCGGGCAAGGATTTTTTTAGAAAAGAATAGTTATCCTAGTATCCTGACCAGATCTTAAAGGGGTATCATGAAGAAAAATTAAAAAGAAACATTGATAAAAAATAACCGTATAATATAAATATCCACGATTAGCTTACAATAATTAAAACTAATCTATTAAAATTTAATAATAAAATATACAATTTAAAAAAAAATACAGAACCACGGCTGTACGATTCTAATCCTTTGCCTGTCTAATTTAGACGAATATTACTCCTCTTTTAAATATTAAATTACAAGGCAGCATGGTCCCAAGACCTTAGCCTTAAAAAAAAAATTACTTGACAAAAAGTTTACAGCTGTTTTGCAAAATCTGATAATGGAACTAATTTAATTATTTCTATTATTATATACAATATAAATAAAGTACATAGACCGACTTAATGCAAAGTCACTACTAAACTATAACTTATAAACTTACTCTCTAATAAATACATATTATAAGATAAATATATGCATATACAATAACATTTTAAACAGTTCAGCTTGACATTAAGGAGTTTATGCAAGAACGAATTTCTTAAATATGTATTTATTTGTAAACGTCCAGATATGATTTACTTATCTACTTGATCATATCATTGCTGAGAATTAATTTTGAATCAAAATAAACTTTTTGTTACAGGTAATTATCATCATCACCGTCGTCGCCATAACAATCGTCTATTCCAATCATAAGTCCTCGTCGTGGTATGTAAGCATTTATGTGACATCAAAGAGAAGCGGTATCCAAATGCTCATGTAAGCCTATTTCCTTTTAAACGAGCAATCAAGGTCTGATTAATTTATTGTTATATATCATATAACATACAGACACTTAAATTGTTTTATATCATAATTTTGCTTCTTCGTTCTAGTACGGTGGGTATACCTTTTTTTTTCGAGGGAAATTGCGTGAATTCGCACCGTACTTGTCCGTTGGCTAGGCGGTAGGCATTTGTGGGCTCTCCTAGCTAGACTTCCAGGCCTATCTATACTAAAACCTCCCGGTGTTTTAAAAATAAATGTTTCTTATGCTCACATCAATTAGTTTAGTACAAAGTAAGCATTGTAAAAGTTGTATTTTAGGATCTAAAAATAATTTTGTTGGAAATATATGTACTCGCATTTATCACACAAATAGCTGGCCCCTTCGGATTCGAACCGGAGACCACTGAAATGATCACACCTTGAAGCCGGCGTACTAACCACTCAACTACGAAGGTCGTCATTTCTTCTCATTGTTTACCACAAATGTCAGGCAAATGGATTGACTTACTAAATCAGTGGCTCCATACAAAAGAGCAATACCTATACAAACAAAATATATGGAACTGTAGATTTTTGAGGTCAACTGTTTTATTGGAAAATGCATTGAATTGCATACCTCAGCTGCAGAGAGCCGGTGGTTATGTAGGGCTCTCCTCCCCAGAAAGAGGAGGCCTACCCACTAAAAATCTCAGTTATAGCCGTCCTCAGACGTTGTAGGGGATCGAAGATCGTCGCATCTGAAGACCCCCGGCCTTCCTCTCCTGGGTGCACTTGGGGAGCCTTTCTCAGAGGGCAGCGATCTTGCAGCCTTCCCCCCCCCTTCAACCTCCTATGACATCACCCCCCGGCCAACCAGGGGTGAGGTCCCTCCCGATTCGCCTTCACATGGACGAGCTTCGTTGCGTCCGCCAGCGACCCGCGGCGGGATCGGCCATTTGTTATTGGGGTACCTAAGTACCATGAATCATGAGTAGGAGTACTATTTTAAAAGGAATTAAATGTTTTTAATTTCACTTAGTATATACACATGTACACACTTGCAATAAAAGTTTCTATTGTTCAAATCTGGCACAATCGGCACAACCCAGAAAGTATACCAACTTATAAGGAATCCGTCACAGTATCAAAACGACCCTAGTATAGAGTCTACTGTGAGATGAAGAGAAACGGAACTATCCGATCCCTATTAATATTTTGAACGCGAATGATTACAAGTATGGATGGATGGTTGTTACTCTTTTACGTATAAACTACTGAATAGATTTTAATGAAACTTTACAATAATATCGCTAAAGCTTTATACATCGGAATTAGACATATGCTACAATTTATAAAGATATTGTGTGAATCGTCCAAAATATTACGATAAGTGTTAAGTAAGTAGAAAAGCTATTAGCTTTTCTAAGCCACGCTAATATAAGCTACTCAAAATCAGACAAAGATGAAGACAAATGATGACCATTGTTATTGTATTCCTTGGGAACCATGTTATTAGCAAGATAGCTGAAGAAATTTTCGAAAAATTCACACAAACGTTGAATTAAAATTGTAATAAAAAGCAAAAGGGCCTAAAAAACACCTAAAACAAATCGTGTCTAAGAAACGGAAAAGACTAGGAGTGTTTATGAGGTCCGGAAAAAATAATGGGCGCATTCCCGCGAAGAGGACACGTTTACAGCACACAAAGGGAGGAAGTCGGGATATAAAAGTGTTCTCAACTCGTTACGAGCTAGTTCCACGAATTAGTCCTTTGTTAGGGTGCATCTCGCACGAACCCTCATAAAATGTAGCTTTATTGTAGTAGGTACTGCACTTTGTATCTATTTCTTTCTAAACTTTTAGAGCTTTTATTGAGTTACGTTTTTATGCATTTTTAAATGTATCGAAATTTTTGCACGTCAAAGATGTTATGCTGTTGGTTCACAAGTCTGATGGCGGGAGATCTTGTACTGGAAAGAACTAGCAAGAAAACTAGCAATAACTATATTTTTACAGAATCATTACAGTAAGTAAATAAGTAAATATTTCTCACACTTACTCCAATTAGCCTAGCATAAAAGTAAGCTCTGGTAAGGCTTGTGTTATGAGATCTAGTGTAACGGATAGACATAAATATACTTTACACACAATATATATATAATTTATATATTTATAATAACAACCATGTCTAAGGTACAAATGCTCGCATTAATGACGCAAACATCTCGGGATTTGAACCCGGGTCCTCGGAGATGGCGACACCTTGAAACCGGTATACCTACCAACCCCTCGAGTATGGAGGTCGTTAGAGGAGGAGATTAGAAGCTAAATAGTCTGAACCAAATTTTCTTTACATATTTAAACACGTTCACATTATAGCTATAAAAACTATAGTTCAATTGTGTTATTTACTGTAGTTAAAATATTTGGCCAACGTAGCTATCGAGTCATTAAAATTGAAATTTGATACGTTAATAATTGTCGCCATAAGGTAATATTGAGACATTTGTTGTTAATTAGTTACCTAAGTTTATTAATTTTGCGGTTACCTTAATAATAGTAAATAATAGTGGAATACTGTGTCGAAATATATTACTAATAAATTTTGCCTTAATATTGATGATATTATGATATGTATATAATTAACGCATGGTTTCAACAAAACGAAGACACAAGAAACTCGGCGTACAAAACAATGAATTGATTTCAAACCAAATTCCCTGATCGCATAATTTCACGAAATGTTGCTGTTAACTTATATATAACCTCAATTCTGTCAATTAGATTATTTATTACGGGCTGTCGTTAGAATTAGATTGTAATCTTAAATCTGTTAAAATTCGCGATGTTATAAACAAAACAGTCCTGTTATTATGACTGAAATTGATTAAAAACCTTGGATAAAAGTATCGACTCTTGTAACCGGCGTCGTGTCGTCGTCGGTGAATACTTAAAGGATTAATTTTGATCACAATTGCCAAATTTTACTATTTTTCTTTATCATCTAATTTCGGTGCTTAATTATGATTTATAACAGTTTTTGTTTAAAATATAAACATGAGATCTTGACATTCTCAACTTTGTCAAACATACATATATAATTATCGTTTTATATATTTGTCCCCTTGCAGGTAGAGATGTATTTGCTTAAAATTTCAGAACATTCAATAGAAGATAATTGTATATATATTTTTAATTGACGACCTCCGTAGTCAAGTGATTGGTTTGAGTCCTGGTGGGGGCAGATGTTTGCGTGTAAAGTGCCAGCATTTGTACCTTAGTCATGGTTGTTATAATATATTTCTACAAAATTTATTTATATATGTATAATATATGTATGTCTATCCGTTATCCTAGATCCCATAACACAAGACTTACACAGCTTAATTTGGGCTAGGCTAATTGGTTTAAGTGTAAGAAATATTTATTACTATTTATTTATGATATTCAATTGCAAGATCAGACACGAATAGCAACAGCAAGTGCGGTTACTTTGTCAGTTGCATCATTAACAGTTACTTTGTCATATTGCCAGCCTTGACATGAAATTTTAAATGTATCTTACATTGAGAATCTTTCTGTGTTAATTATCTTTAAAAAAGGAAGAGTTTAAAATTTGACCTAACTATACTTGTATAAGTATAAGTAATATTGCGTTTATCTTAATTAAAATTTTTGGATTACTCAGGTATAATTTGTCAAGGATCCCAATCAACGTGGTGATGGGTATAAGGGGTTCGGCATCGCATTCGACTACCAATTGACTATGAGCCTCTGGCTCTTACTACCACCCACTTTAAACCACCACGATGGCTGTAAATCCCCCTTTTATATGATTTACACACTTATCTATGAAAATCCTTGGGGGAACAAGTTATTCACTCCTAACTACAACGTTTATTTACTACCTCTTGAGGTATGTACTCATGATCAGATACTCGACATCTCATTGTATTGCGCCAAGTTAGGTCCTGCAATATTTTGACTACATGTTGATTCGAAATTGTTTTCTTTAATACAATGAAAAGTTAAAAAATTGAAAAAGTAAATATGAAATGCACTCCCTCTAGAAGTGAGAAACTCCCCAAGCAGGCCTTATAAATAAATTACGCAAGCTTTTCTTCGAGGAAAGTCTTAGGCTATAAAATAATATATTATTAGACTATTATGAAGAAGAGTATAATATATTATTTAGGTATAAGGATTACTAATAATGCTATCTATAGGTACTTTTATGTGTAATTATTAACATTTGTTTTAATTGTCTTTTGGTGCATCTACCACTGTATCTCTACATCACCAGAAGGTTACCAGAAAAAACTTAAGGCATTTAGTCTGACTGTACAACAATAATTGTACATAAAGTAAAATAAATTAACATTATAAACAACAGTCGACAATTTTTTCTTTTACAATCGATGCCTTATTTCTACTTGTGGGTTATAGAAGAACCCAACTTAATAAAGAAGCGCGTGTAATTTGCGCGAACAATCTTCACTTGACGTGTGACATGTACAACGATTGTCGGAAATTTACATCCACGTTCGCAATGGCACACGTTTAATTAATACATTTCATGGATACAGTAGACACCTATAGGTATTTACCTAAAGTTTATATTTAGACACCTAAAGGTATTTACCTTTAGGTGTCGACTGTATTGTTAAGGTAAGGAGCTTTCGCGTAGAATGAATGACTCCATTTTAAACAAAGGAGTTTTACAAGGGGAAGGATTTGTTCAACGGCATCAATAAAAAAGTATGTTCCTTGATTCCTATTCGAAAGAATTCCGAATGGAATAATTTCTATAAAGAACAAAGTCTGCTACGTTGGAAAAATTAAAATTAAAATGTCCTACAATTTTTTGTTGATAAAAATTCACAGAATTGTCAAATAATATGTCGAGAAACAGAAGTTGTGAAATGTCATAAATTAAAAGTTAGGTCAAGTTCCACACAAATACAAACACGACCATGTGTAACAATACAAATTAATTATTAGAATTAGCTAAAATATTAATTATAATTAATGTTACTTAGAATTTCTTTGAATTTATTACAATCATAAATCTAAATCGTCTGCAAACAAATCATTTTCATACATCTGGCTTATTGTCTCCGATAGTACGAATGTAATGTGGACTTATACATAAAAAGAATAAATATAATAAAACAAATAACAATATTGATAAATACATAACAATGGATTTATGTATATAAAATACACTATGTGTTGATTTGTAATAGGTTTACTTTTTAGCCTAACGTTAATACTTTTATGAAGTAAATAAATTACCTAACACATTTCAAATTTTATCAAATGTTTTAAAATTGAAAAAAAGAGAAACATGTTAAAAGCTAGCTATATTCAGGTGTTTTCAGATTATTTATAGGCAATAACTATTTATTTCAATCAATACATTTGTGTAAACGTCTGAAATGGCAGTAAGCGATTCTCACATATATTATTCAGCAACTGTAACCTGTAACCTTAGACACAGTGAAGGACCTGAACTTTAACGGATATATGGATGGACAGTTCTGAAGTTCATTCCAGAGGTGAGTTGCACCAAAAGAGAATGAGCGAAAGAGAAAGCAAGTGTTGTAGTAGGTTCAACCTTTCTTGTTATACATAAACACTTAAGAGTATAGCGTAGCAATATAGTTAGCAGGTTATTAATAATATACATATAAAAATACAAATCACTGCTCATTATTATATTAGTGTTGGCTGCTAATGAATATAATAAGCTATAGATAAAAGGCTTAACTCTGGTGTATCTATTTGTTTCCGCTTTTTACTGTCCAATCAGTTGAGAACTCATTGCCTTGTGAGTTGTTAATTTTGTGATTTTTTGAAATATTAATATTTATTTACCAGATTTTCTATATTACAGTCTATATACATGTATATATAACGCCACTTTTCGTTGTAATTTTATAACTGAAGAACAGGCTCACATATCTATAAACTTTTTTCAGTGTTGGCATGTTGTTATGACATTCATGCGGTCATTTCATTTTGGACGTACTTCGATTAAAGCAAATTTTGTCAGCGAATATTTGTTTACCCAAATATTTTAAATATAGTTTCAAAATAGCTAGCAATTAATATTATTTTTTTCTTTGAATAAATGAATTTGATGTAATTTTTTTTATTATTATTTCACGCTATACGTAGCGAACCACATACCAGGCCGCTAGTATAATAATATGGGCCTTTCTCTACTACCTACCTGGAAACTTGTCTATTGACAGTTGTCCCAAGCCTATTTTCCTGGATAATTAATATACATATATATGTTAATTATTAATATGTTAAGTCGATATATAGTTTTAATATAAATACATATAAACAAGAAACCATTGTAATTTTCCCCTATTTTTTAAATAATAAGCAATTTAAAATAAAATTGCGGCAGAGGACTATTCCGCCATTCAGAGGAATGTTTTGACTTAACATTGTATGTTGCAAGCTGCTTGCTTGTTGTAAATCTCACAGCAACTGGTTCAATAAAATGCGAATTTGAAAAATTTACAAAGTAATTCTACCAAGCCACAAAACATTAACAAATGAATATCAATTTGTCAAATGAACATCGTCGGAAGGTTTTCAGCACGGAAGGCCGCGATCCATCATCTGCAGACGGGAAATGACACCTTTTGTCCGGGGATTAGGGGCTATGTAATGATTATGGTGCATTAACGATACACGTTTAGTCTTGCTCCTGGATTTAGTTAATTTCGTTGTAGGACATGTATCTTAAAGTTTAGGGGCGCAGGGTGTCTGCTTGTACATTGTTTTAAAAGTATTTTTTATTATTTTCATTCATTATTTTCATATTATCGTATTATTACGTAGCTATTAACATATTCTCAAATATTTTTTTGTTATTTATCGTTTATAAACTAAAAATGGCGATTACGAAAGTTTGTATGAATTGTTGTCAACAATATCAACACCTAGAAATAACGGCTTAATTATTTAAAGCAATGGATGGACTAGCGTGACTTTTACGTGACTCTTGCCGACTGACTGAATACTGATCCCAACCATATCATATCTAATTATTACACCTTTTAGAATCAAATGTGCAACTGTGTTCCGCCACGTGGCTCACTGTCTATTTTCAACCAAGTCATCTAATCATTACATCTTTTAAAATGAAATGTGCGACTCTTCCGCCACGTGGCTCACTGTGCTGCCATCTATTGGATAATGTCACAAACAAAAAAGAGATTAGTCAAATCCGCAATCTATCATCACCATCAATCTATATAACCTCAAGCATGAGAAGTAGAATTGCATATTTACATTACTATGACTGCGTATAATAATTAAGGTATTGTCAGTCGGGAAGAGTGCAAGTCATAAAAGTCGCTAGTATTCCATTGGTTTAAATAATTAAGCCGTTATTTCTAGGTGTTCATATTGTTGACAACAAATGATATACGCCACGCTAATATAACCTAGTCGAAATACTAATCCTGCGGAGACGAAATCGCGGGCACCAGTTAGTATCCAATAATTTTAAATTTGTTACCACATCAAACTAACCAGTTGACGCATAAGAAACAATGAGTGAGAATTTCTAAATAAAAGGCGTTTGGACTAGAAAAGTTTTCTACAACTGACCACGTATACCAGACCACTTAGGACGTATACAGAGATGACCAAAATACTTCATGGCTGTATCTTTGATCTCATTATAAATAGTTGACCCGTAAACAGATGCAGCGCTTTGATCGATGCGCGTGAGTCGATATTATGGCCGATCGTAAATCAATGTTTGGTTTACACTTCACAAAAAATCACACTTTGGATGAAATATTTAATACATCTTCTTTGTTCCGAAAAGGGAGATGCCCGCTTGTACCTGCAATTGTTATGTTTAATTAATCGACTAATTATATGCGTTTTTACTTACCAGACAGCACTTGCGCCGCTGTATTGTATTTGTGTACTAATGTAAATAGGTGAACGCGTGGCCGTCTACCTTCTAATTCAGTCTTCAAGGCACTAAACACTTGTTGCTTGTGTTGGTCCGTAAGTGATATATTCAGAAAACCGTATATTTAAAGCATTGTGATATATTTCCGTGAATATGCAATTATTAATCCGAATTAATACTGCAGAAAAAATCTTATTTTTATTGCCCTTCTTTTTCCAATGTCCGAATGTTGTCAGGGGTCATAAATCTTAAACATTATTCAACGACAAATTTTTAGAGAAATAATTCGATGTAGAATATAAAGTTGCGCTCCGCTCTTAAATCTGCCAGTGTTTGAATTTTTCCAAAATCCAAACGGAGGTTGAGATACTGAAGACCGCATCAATAATCGTTTTTTCACTATTTGTTTTGGTCAAACTATATATACATATACGTACTGACAGATCTATAATTCATTTTTCGCCTTGACACGATTCTTAATAGCTTTTTCAGGATTTCATCTAAACAGCGGAGACATTATTTTAAAGACACGTGGACATAAAGCTCGTATTATATGTCATATAACCTCTGTATAAAGCAAAACCTTAGGCCCTGGAGAATAAAGTAATTTAAAATTTCTTAGGAAATAAAGTAATGTAAAGTTAAAACGTCAAGATGTTCATTAAAAAATTACATTATTTTATATAGGTATTATAAGTTTCATTTTATTTCATTTAGAAAGATTTAGAATGCTATGATATGAATTATAATTGAATCGTATTAGAATACGCTAGAATCCGTTAGTTTTACTTTACAGTAGGTGTATTATTTTCTTCTTCTTTCTCTTACCCTGTTCCCAATTTGATTTGGGGTCGTTGTAACTTGCCTTCTTATTCCACTCCTCTATCACTCATCATTTCGAAACTCACTTCCTTCTTTAACATATCAACATTCACACAGTTCATCCAACGCTTCTTCGGTCTTCCTCTCCCCACACGCCCATCCACTTTCATGTCCATAACTTTCCTAGTAACATGATCATTTCCCCTTCTTAATACATGATCATATAATTAAAAGTCTCCTTTCTCTTAATTTGTCAAAAATTCATCCATCCGCTTAACGGGCCAACATCTTGATCCATACATGACGGCAGGTCTAATTACTGATTTATAAATTTTGTCCTTCAGTTTTAGTGAAATACGGGTGTCACATCCATCCTGTGCTAATCCTTCCGAATCATTGCGGTGTTATTATTTAGTATTAATAAATGCCTACCACACACATGGCAACGTATCTTTAATTTATAGAAAAATATTCATAATCAGGTTTAAATGAAAGCGCTCTTTCAAAACAACTTGCAACGCTTACATCCTCCTATGATTATATTGCGTCAGTGTTGAGCTACGGAATTACAGCATGGGGAACAGTGTTGATATGTCGGAAGTTTTAATTGAACAGGAGCGCTTCATTAGGGCTTCATCTAGTATATCCCCAGGTATTTCTTGCGGACTTATTTATTTATTTATTTATTTGATACACAAAACATGCAATATATTAGTTACGTATTAAATAATATGTTCATCACGCGCTTTTTAAATTTTAATAATACGATACACGATTGCAATTAAATAAATATACAATAATAGAAAAATGAGTTTCATAACTGTACTTGAAATTAAATGACGTTAGTTTAAAAATATGTGAAGTTTATTTTTTTTTATAACTACACTCTTAAACGCTTATGTCAAAACAGATATTGCTTTACCAACTGAATCATATTTCTGTGAAATACACAAGCAAATATTTTCAGTTCAATCAACAGCTCGAAACGAGGTCACATTTATGAAAGTATCAGACATATATATACGGAGTTAATTGAAATTATATTGATAGATACTGAATATAATATGGCGTGAATGGCGGCCTTCGTTGTGAAATATTCAACCGCGTCTGGCACAATGGAACACTATTTGTCTGTCAATCATCGCATGTTGACTTATTGTGCTGAGGTCAGTGTAGGTAGCTAGTAATAACAACATTTATATTCGATACGCTTCCCCTGACTTCATTTGGGAGCTGATTAGGAACACGAGCACCTCACGATAAGGATCCCTCGAGTGAACTTATTGGACAGGATAAACCCGCAATATCTGGTGATTCCAATAGCTTTCAGTGATCGCACAAATTAGATTAGCACAGATTAACATGCCAAACTTTTCCGTTTGGAAATTAGATTTGTTTAACAGGTAACTTCGATTGCAACTATTATGGATAGGTATATTTTTCATGGGGTAATGTAATATTTCTTGTTTCTTTATTTCATCCCCATTAAATTACTAAATCAACAAAATTAACTTGTTTCCCTGCCAATTACCATTATGTATTATAATGAAAATGCTTCACATTATAATATATATGAGAAATGGTCGTTAGATTTAAGATAGAAAGATCAAAAAGATTTCTATAGTCTATGAAAAATAAATCTCAAAAACAAAATAAATCTATCTACCGTCACGCTTACAACACAATTGGTCGCTTAACGCTTTTAAACGACATGAAAGTCAAATTGATAATCTTAATATAACATAGAGCAACTGGCATAAAATTCAATTACACCAATAAACTAGTAGTGAGAAACGCACGCCATTTTCTATCAATTTCCATCGGTAAAAACCGGAGTGTCGCCGTCAGGTTCGCCATCTTTTATTCATTACATCATTAATGATCGTTGAACGGGCCGTTAAATCATTATCGGTGGCGTATGCGCATTCGCCGCCATTTTAGTTGTCTTGTTAACCCAGATTCTGATTGAAATGTTTCGATCAATGCGAAAAATGTTCTCTCTCGGAACTCTAATTAGGCGACGCTTTGAAATATTAGCTGCCTCGCGTTTTATGGGTCGTTATGTTCATTACTGCTCAGATCTCACTCGACTTATGGCTCAGCCTCTAAGAGTGAAATAAAATTCCCTACTTCAATATGATTTTTAGATGAATTCCTATGATATATTTTGTTAACAAATTCATCAAAATACGGCATTTAATACTTTTTGGGAGTATCTGTAGAAAAAGTTCTCAATTTTGATGACGTTGAGAGCTACTTTTTCTCTTCTCTTAATCAAAATAATACAAAGATTATAGTCACTCAAGGCATACGGTCATAAGCGATAGATAAGCGAAAAATAATCCAAGAATGAGATATTAAAGTGTGCAAATAAAGTGTAAAACCAACACTCGTTGCTAAAGTAACTGTAAATAACACGAAGCCATCAATGTTCGCAAATACTTAAGCAAAACAGTGTGACAATTTCAAGCTAGTAATTACATGTTCAAACAAGACTTCGACGATAAATGTTACCCAACAGATTCTACGAGTGCAAATGGCATCGCACATCTTCGATTGTTTTCTACTTTACCTACAATCAATCCTGAGATAAGGTCATAACATAATCACGATGTTGCTGGTACCATAAAGTTATTAGTCAATACAAACAATACGGCAGCTGACAAATAATCCTTCGTGTCCGAAGATGACGTAGATTAGATAATAATTTAGAAACAATCGAAAGTGAAAGGGTACGCCTATGTTGACATAACACAAATTATAAATGACCACAAAATCAGACGACCACATGCACGAGATGTTGATAATCTTGATTCTATTGTTTTTAATGTGAAATCAACAACGGTATTGTAATGTAACCAGAGTTGCAGTAAAATTTGTAAAGTAGGCAAATTTAATATTGATGGAAATGAAAATATAATCAAATTGGAAAGTTAAAAGGATCTCAAATTAAATACAACACAAATAACCATTGGATATAGAGCTATAGCACAAACAGAACTTATTTTAGAATCTCATCTGCAACAGTTCACATTTCAGATTGCCTGTTACAGAGAAGGCGAGCTAATAAAGTAACAACTAGACAATACAAAGGTGGCCCATAATTACGGCGCAGCCTTGGGGCAGCATGCGCTGTCTGCAACGGATGAAGGTTGATTGTGATTTACTCCACATCCCGCGAATAAAATGAGACTTAACAATGCAACTTTCATGGTGCTGAGTAGGTGGTGGAGAGAAATTATCATTATTTCATTTATAATATCTATATTATATTTGAAACATTGCACTATCGTCATAGTCAAAGGAGACGCCCACTGCTGGATCTAAGGAACTACCTCTACCGCCCTGAAGAACTAGTCGGATCTTTACATGACCTACTTTGGTTGTGCGGACTGGAAAAAAATGTTAATATATAAATAATTATTTTTACTCACAACTGTCCTGATTACATTTTAACCAAATTCAATATAAACAGCAAACAAACTTGCATAAGTGAAGAAGCAGAATACATACGAAAATAACAAACAAAAACCACAAACACGTTAAAAAACAAGTATATACAGGTGCAGGAATATGTCGGAATAACTATACAATTAATACATTAAAATTACAAATTAAACATGCAGTTCGTGTTTCAAACAATTCCAAAAACTGTTGTATTCTATTTTTTGACAACTCCCATCTGAAAGCTGATGTCAGATGTTAGCTCTAAAAACAATCAAAAATTACACAAAAGAGGGGAGACGGGCACCACGACATGATTTGTGATTATAATAATAAACTAAATTAATATCCAAATATTGAATAATAGATATATGAAATTACATAGATATTATGTGAAACATAGATCGAATGATATACATATGTATAATTATATAAATACATACATACATACATACACTCACGCCTTTTTCCCACGGGGGTAGGCAGAGATTACGTCCTTCCACTTGCTACGGTCCTTACATATCTCTTTCGCTTCATCTACTTTCATAACATTCCTCATACATGCTCGACGATATAATAATAATATGTAGGAGGGTAGGCTAAAAAAAATCACGTTCTAAATTTATCCAGCCTAATGCATTGTTATGTCAGAATAAATACTCTGTAGTTATATTCGTTAAAGCATTTTTCAGATTTACTTTTTCATTTATTTAGCATTTTTAAATTAAAATCCAAAGCCAGAAATATGAATTTCTAATCATTTGCTTTTTTGTTGTAGTACTTAGTTATTAAGTGGGAATAAAATCGATTAACAAAGGAAGACATGACAAATGTATTTAAATTGTCTATTAAGTCGGAAAAAACTGGCCGCATTTTTCACTCATCAGATGATTTCATTTCAACAAACGGAATAAATGTATAAAACCGGAACTTACCGTACCCAAGCAGACGACCCTGGTATTGATATTTTTGTGATCAGCAACATACACAGTTTGGATTTTTTTCTCTTATTGATGATAATGAAATTAGATGACTCGTTCTTAAAGCATTCAGCTCACTAAATGACAGTCATCCATTAATATTTATAATTATCATATGAACTTTCATAATTTTTTGCGAATCCAATGGAGTTATAATGAGCAGACTAAATTGTCATTAATAGTACTGAATTTCTTAGATTTGTTCTCGATGTTCTTGATTCTTTCTTATCCGAAGGAACCATTTACAAGGTATTTGAATATCTGAAAAAAAGTCATTGATTTCCTTCTCGCTTCACGAACAAGTGCCCGTATGACATATGGATTCATTTGTATTGAAGCTCGCTTGCACTGCGGTTTTACTCCTGTTTTAAGAGACTATGGTAGACTTATAGGTCACAGCTCTTCCGTATATATATATCAAATCAAATCCACCGTGCCATCTACATCTTTATCAAACTTTCTACTATATTTACTATATAACGAAATGCTAACGTTATTTAAGTTGTTCAGTCAGATTCATAATTAGTAAATTCATCTACTATTAACATTTAATTCTTACTCTACAACTCAACGACAGTATCAGATTGTTCCCAACAAATCTCATTTAATCCGACGTATATCCAAGCGCAGCGTTTCATTTTGCCGGCAAGTTTGTATACTAAAAGCAAACGTTGCGTCAAATTCATTTAAAAGGCGACCTCAATATCGGAGCAACAGGCCAAGTTTTTCAATACCGCCATACTTTTAAACTACAGAAATAACTCGACCTTTACGATTTATAGACCTATCTGAATCTAATAATAAAAATGTTAATCAAAATCACCAGGATGATACTATTTTGTATCTTAATCGAATTATGAATAATATATGTAAGTTATAAAGGTAATATAGATAGATATACTTTATTCAAACTGACAACACAAACAAAACACACACAAAAGAAAACATTATAAAGTACTAAAATACATTCTGGTAACAAATTGTACATTAAAGAAAGGTTTGAGTATCAAATGTGTGCTGCGGTTTGAAAAGGACTTGGCTCAGTGCTGGTTCCCCAGTAATAAGGCAACACTGATTTTCAGCCATATCCCTACAAGCAGACTGAGCGAATGAGAAAAAACAATAAAAGCTACTATTGCAAGACATAAATATTAAACATATTAAATTAGGTATACACTTACATATATCTATAAATTACACATACAGAAATATATATATATATATATCGCCAGTGGCGTTCATGGTAAAACCGTTATTGCTTAGGGGTGTAACAAACATAGTCTACGACCTATTCTCAAACCTAGAAAATATATGTCGATAATATTATACGTTTTACTTAATTTCAATAACCAACACTGTGACACGAGATTTTTTTTATATTAGATGTAATTAGGCAATACACTAGTCTAGCAGCGTCCGTAGTTATTAAAATTAACCATGATACCTAATTTTTGTTGTTCAAGTAAAATAAATGTAAGTATATAGTTGTGTTTAGGAAAGAATAGCACAATTTTATTTATTTCTAATTCAAACCGCTGCGAAGGGGTACTTAACCTCCTTTTCTTTAAGCTTTTCCGACCTTTTTGCAAGCCAATGAGTTCGTATAGCGAACAAGACTGCTTTACTGTTTCTAATAAGTTAGTGTTTTCCTATCTCCTTTCTCTAATAATTGTTGTGCGTATGTGAGAGCGTTTATGTGTTTAAGACATTTATTTTACACAGAAGTGTGTAGTGGTATTATCATTATTATAAATAATTTTGGGCTATGAGCTTCAACTAAACCTGAAGTTATTCATCTACATTCGAAACTTAATCTAAGCAGTTAACTGGACTTGTTAACTAGACTTGTCAAAACAAATCCTTCGCTACTTGGCAACAGTCATTAAAATGATAATAATAACCGACCGATGCTCTTGAGTGGAACTGAATCTTGGTCTTGCGGTTAGGATCGGATCAATTCCAATAATTGGTATCAAACCCTGCGGTAACATAACAAAAATGATGAGTCATAATAATTCAACAAATAATTTAATACAGAATCAACAAATCGAACGAATTATTTTCTGTTTATATTTGATCTGTGATTTTATACATTTTCTATATGTATACATTTTATTTCTTTGATTTTTCCATCATTATAGTCATATTTAAAAATATGTTTTTTTTATCTAACTATCATTATTTTATATCATTTTTAAATTGTTAATTTATTCAGAATTAAAACTAAATCTTTCTAGCTAATTCATTGTTTTGTATTCTGATATTGACACGAACGAGAAAAGCTTAGATTTCTATAAGAACTAATGAAAGATAAATTGTAATGATTTCCCTTGTCGAGTGGATATATTTCTGTTAGCCTTATAAAGGCTGGTCACTAGGATACCTAATAAAAATTATCCAAAGCGTAGGAAACAGTGGATTGAATTAAATCGATAATTGGTGTTAGGATTTAATTGGATGAAACGCGTTAAGCAGCAGCAGCTATTATAAGAATCTTATAAACATCTGAATTAATTAATAAAGTTAGTTTAATTTAGTTTTAAATGACTCCGTCGCAAGTTCTTGATTTATTGGGCACAAATCTTAAAGACAACGTATTAACATCAATTCAGAGGTTTGGTCGAAACATCTAATTGAATTTACTTAAAGAAACACACAACTTTTGAACCAATAAATAAATTGTGGATATATAACATGTGATTCACCAAAACCTCACCGATCCCGTATTCCAAACTTATCAATTGTTTCAAATCCGCACAAAAGAGCTCAGCCAGTTGGTAACTGAATATTGCCGTCATACGAAATTAAGCTGTTGAAAGCCATCTTGATTGCGTTAACCTCGCAGGCTGTAGGCAGCCGCTTGTAAGCAAATTTGCGAGCCTTTGACGTTATACGGACATGTAAAATGCATTGTGAGAACCAGCTCCTCAAAGGCTGACGTATGAGCAAATCCACTTATTGCTGATGAGTCGCCAAATTTGGTTCGGCTTATCGATTTTGCGGATCATACATTTTGTTAAGATTCTTTCCGTAAGAGTCAATTGGTATTTGAAATTCGAGATATTGTTGTGACTTAAAGTTAAGTTAGCTTATTAATACTCACGAGTATTTTCTATATATATATACACGCCATTTGTTCATAAGTCTACAACGTTAGACCTTGTACTGGAAAGATACAGTAAGAAAACCAGCAAGGGCTATTTTTTTCTCCCCGTATTTTTACAGAGTCGTCAATTAAAAGCTGGCCTCAGATAAATAGTCCGTACCGAACTTCCCTTACAAGCTTAAACAAGTTCTCATTATATTTATAAAAGCTATAGTTTCATTATGTTATTTACTATAGGCAAAATATTAGGCAGCGTAACTAACTATTGAGTTAATAAAATTAAAACCAAGCATGTTAACATATAAGTAAGCCTTAAAAATATAATAACTTTTTTCCATAAGAGTATTTTTGATAAATGATTTAAATCTGTGAAAAGGCAAATCGGTAATACTTTGTGGAATTTTGTTGTAGAAAACTATGCATTTTCCCATAAAGCGCCTTTAGTTTTTTGTGGGTTGTGTTTTGGGGCTGTTGTAGAACGGCAAGATTATTTTTATTTTTCGTGTAAAGTTAAATTAATGTTATATCAAATCATGGTGAATATCTAATAATATTTTCTTATTCTAATTAAAAGTTTCTAATTGAAAATAATTTTTGAACCTCACCTTGATTCAAAATGGAACAGGTGGCAATTCTGACGGATACTATAAATCTTATAGGCGTTTCTTCGTCTATTATCATTTGGACACAGAAGAATTGCCTTAATTCGGCGAAGTCATCAATCATGTTTCAACTCAATTCCGAAATTGATTCAATTCCAGTGTTATTGTAAAATAATAAATCGTCAGTGTTACAGGCGAATAAGACAGGGCGCAGCTTGTTCATTAATTCAACTGTTGACTTGTCGATGTATTTGCTTTATTAGATTGTTAGGCTTCTGGTTTCTTCTATTTCTATTCGTTCTGGTTATTATTTATGCGATAAAACAAATATTTTTATAATTAGAAGGAACTATAAAAGTTCCTTCTTAGGGATTTATGTAAAAACTGCTTTTTTTTAAATTGCAGCAAAATAGCAATCTTCAAAAAAACCACAGTGTCTTTGTAATACATATTTAAAGTGAAAACTTGATCCTCAAATTATATGAGATCATTTAGTCTTCTTCTTTCTCTTCTTACCTTGTTCTCAATTTTATTTGTACAAGTGTGAATTTGTGACTGCATTTGTAAAGTAAGTAAATGAATAAATAAGAAACTTATCAATTATGAAGTTTTTTTAAGGTTTCTTTTTTATAATTTACTTTAAGAGTAGTTATAGTTAATTTGCTTATAATTTATATTATTCGTCAATAATATAAATCTGGTGTCAAAATACAAAATTTAGAAAAGGGGTAAATGCCTAACCCAAGCAGGCAACCCTGGTATAATCTCCCTCCGGTAATATGCATATCATTTGCCCCGTATGATGCATTTATGCGACTTAGGAATTTGTCAAATTTGTTGTTAAATATATTATATGAAATTTTTGTAATCAGCAATGTAGACAGTTTGTATTTTATGCCTTTTTGATGACAAGTAACTCAGGTCATTAATTGCAGCCCAATAAGAATGTTTAGTAATTTCTGAGCGAACCCAATGGAGTTATAATGAGCAGCCTAAATAGTCGTTAAAATTTCTGAACTTTTTTTCGGTTTTCTTGATTCATTTGTTTCCATAAGAGTCATTTAGAAGGTATTAGAAGAACTTAACAAAAATCATTAAAGTCGTTCTACCTCACAAATAAGTGCTTATGTGAAAACGGATACATTTGTATGAATTTAACAAGTTTTATTGGCGTGGCATTACAATCTCAAAAAAATTATAAAAACGGCCAAGAAAATAGCATTCATTTGTGTAACATATATATAGATTTTACGTAAACGGTTTAATGATTACAAAGTGATGTACCGTGAAGAATTTTAAAAAATGTTCAATTTGCTAATCGAAACATTTAATCAGACATCAAAACACATGTTTAATGTTGTGGATCAGCGGAGTAGTATTCTAGGAATACGTTCATAGTCTTGGCAACATTCAGTTATTAATATCTATATGTTATTAATAATGAAGCAGCCGTTGTAATTCTGAATGAACGAGATCATAACCCATTTGACCTCAATGGCATTTATGAACACACATCAATAAAAATAGCCGATGACGGTGTAATTAACGTGTTTATTGCGCAATTAACGTAAACATGATGTTTGCTTGAACCTCTGCACTTGAGATAACTCTCGGATAACGATTGTTGAACTTGTAAAGCGGCTGATGATATGGACTAACGTGTATGTGACGAATTAATAAAAGATTTTATCGGCATTGTAAACTAAAGTATGGCATATTCCATAGAAGAAGACAGAGGTCTCAGTTTTGCACTTACTACGATCTAAAAATAAAATGTCAGTTACGGTTATTTTGCCTTGGTCATATTTTAAGATCTCTTTTAGTTCGTCAAAGGATGTTCATCCAGGCAGTCTCCTATTGACTTGCCTCCTTACATTTGCGTCACAAATTTCTTTTTTTTCATCAGTCGTCTTTATACCTTCTCGATTGTTAAAATAGTAAAAATATATCTATTCATTTGAGTTACTTTATATTTTAAAAGACATTGCTAGTAATAATAATTATAAAAGCAATCAAAACAACCAAATTGTTTTGTGAAAAGATTTTACAAGTGAAAAGTTTGTAAATTATTCATTTTAAAATAACCAATCGATATTATGGATTAGTTATTGTAAAGTTATTTTTAACACTCATTTAAAAACTGGTCTTATTTGTATAGAAACATGATTGTTTCTCAACCCTTAAATGTTCAATAGTGTAATTGTCTATGACAATACGCGCACGACAAGGATATATCCTCATTTCCTTACAACTTTTAAAGAATGAACAATTATTATTTTAAAAGAATGCCGTATGAAACTAAACCATAAACATTTAACATAAACATTTGACTTCAGATTTGAAGATAATAAAGGATTTAAAATATCACACCGAGGTGTTGGGAATTGCCCTTACATTTTTAAATATGTGCTTAGGATATTAGATTGTTGAGAGAGAGTGTTGTTTCTATAAAATGTGCGTTTGTTAAGAGAGTGTTTTGAAACAATTATTAAATGAATTATATGCTCTTTCTTCTTAGAATCATTTCAATGTACATTTTACATATTTTAATGATAATATTTTAAATTCTTTCACAACTCCCTTCTATAAATTTTCGAGTAATAGAAGTTTCAAATGTCTCGTTGTACATTGGCATCATAATGAGGTTTTGCTTTCACGTCTTTTATTGTAAGCAGCTCATCTACTGTAAGAAGTACATCTAACTATTTGTCATGATAAATGAGCTAAATCTGTTCAGGTATCTTATTAATAGGTACTTATTGAATCCTGTTCCATAACATTTAACATGAGAATAACTTACAGCGTGGAAACGTGTTTAGCCAAATCACCCTTAATAACTGCTTGGTACCCCACTACTTCTCATCACGGTACACCGTTATAGATAATACATAACAGCTTAAGTTTAACTTGCAGTCGATCTTGATACATAACGAGTACGAGTACGAGTAACTAAAAGACCCACCATATCTTTGGGAGTATGGAGGGACTCAACTGTCTAATGTAGCTCCTTGCACAAATTAATAATTAATATCTTCATTCACAAACATAAATACCCACAATAAAATGCGCTGATAAATCCAAGGAAAATTATAAATATAGCATTTAAATGTGTTGGTTTTGGAGGACAGTATTTATGGGCACTTTATCAAGTAGCATAAGGTAACAAACGTAACCTTACTGCTGAAGTGTAGATATATTAATATGCTTATATAATTTAGGTGACTGTCGTTATGCTCACCGCATGCATTACTTACAGATCTGGATGCACAAAGTTATGAAATGGATTTTGCTCCAAATAAGCGCATAGTAAACCTAGCACCTCGTGGACGGTAAAACATTCGAGTAGAATTTTGCATTGCAATAGTTAGACAATCTTGTTTTACATAATATTACAATATTTTTTACCGAATTGATCGTCAATGCATTTATGTAGGATTATGTATTTATTGTGGCGGTAAATTGCGAAAGCGCACCCCGCCACACGCGCCCGATATGGGCCTAGAGAACACGAAAAAAAAGGATTACGTGTCTATTACATAAAAAATTATGATAGAAAAACAGAAGTATCTGTTTATTGTGAAGACAGTGATCGCGAGCATTTTTCTTAAGTTGTTTTTCGTATTTTATTTAAATAAGTATCTAATAGCGTTGCTGACGCTGAGGTCTTAGTAATGGCTTACGAATCGGATGATTCGGGAGGCCCGGGGTTGATTCTGTTAAGTACTAATGTGTTTAAATTTATCCCATAGTAGTAGTAAGTGCTAGTGCATAGTAGCAAGAGCTACTTAATAAGCTAGAGCGCCTTCAAAATTTAGCCATTCGCTTTATATTCAGTCTGCGTAAATTTGACCACGTGTCTGATTATCGTAAGCAGTTAGGGTGGCTACCTATTCGCTTGCGTAGAAATCTACACATGCTTACCCTTGTGTACAAAATTCTACACTATCCCCAGTTTCCAACTTACCTTCGAACCCGTTTTAAATTTTGTGCCGAAAGCTCCCGCCTCAAGCGATCCTGTGTTACTAAAAATGTCCTTGAAATTCCTAAGTCCAATTCCGTATTTTTTCAAAAATCCTTTTCCGTTCGTGCTGCCAAGCTGTGGAATAGTTTGCCCGCTTCCATTCGTGAGAGACCATCCCTTACATCTTTCAAATGTCTTCTGAAAGAGTACTATCTGTCTAATTAATTGTATTAAATTATATAATTATTATATTATATGTATGTATGTATTTATGTATATATATATATGTGTATATATTTATTTATGTGTAAGTATGTATTTGTATATATATGCTTAATGATGTGTACATTTGAATACCAGGTTAAACACTTAATTACCCCTGCAATTTTAACGTCTTGCACCACTATTTGGGTTGGCTGGAAGAGATCGCTTTTAGAGATAAGTCCGCCCTTGTACACTATGTATAGCTACAATTGTTGTTTTTTTATTGTACAATAAAGTATTATATATAAGTTCCCATAGTAAAGGAAAACAGGTAACCTACACACATCTGCAAAGAAATTCAAAGGCGTATGTAGTTAACTGACCCGCACTGGGCCACCCTGGTTGCCTAAAGCCTAATCGCCCTATAACAGTTAGGGTAAACTCGTGTCCCTCGGTGGGGACGTACATGGGTTATGATGAAGCATCTAAGAAAGTACTGAAACAGCTGGATCTTGTTGATGTGTACGTAACCTGGGATAAATAGTTTAATAGGTGAACTTCAAAAAAATTCAATCAACGGTTGTAAAGTCCTTAAGACCACAGTGCCTTAAGACGAAAGTTATTAAATTATGCATATTGCCAGAGATGGCTATAGAAAAGAAACTTGATATGTTTTTTTTCTGAGAAAAAGACATAGAATCTTCACGAGGGTACGGAAATTCATTCCGGATGGCCTCCCATCCAAGTGCCGCGCAGATTATGTCAGACTCAGCCTGAACAATGACGGCTCGGTTCTGGTTACATACTGACTAGAGGCCTTCGTCCTATTGGTTACATGACTTGTACTGAGGACGACCGCTTTTCAGGTGAGGACGTAGTGTTAAAATGAATACTTACAAAGAATCTTATATAAGGCAACTCAGAGAAATCCAAAATACCATGGAATACGCTATACTCGAACTGTCTCTACTTGGATGTACCAATCATTGAACTCTCATCTTATCTATGTATTATCATCACTTGGATGTCTCTACTTGGATGTACCAATCATTGAACTCTCATCTTATCTATGTATTATCATCATGATCACTTCAGCTGAGAATCGATCACTGCTGGATAAGACACTAGCTTATACCACCAAGTTGTCGATCCACTATGGTGGCAGGTCTACCAACTTATCACGCTCTACTTAGTGATAATTTGCCACCTATATTCCTATACTTATCATAAACTTCTGGCTCATATTGTTTAATAAATTTACGCAATTAATTTCATTCCTGAGACCTCTATTTCTGATCTGTTAACTTTGTTGCGTACATTGCCATCTTATTGTAATATAGCAATGGCAATTAACGCCAAAATTTCAATACCTACATTCGGTTTTGCTTTATTTATTTTGCCCTTAGCTCTCCAGACCGTGCATTTGCTTATTCAGCTTATCTTGTAATCTGACATATAATAGATGATCGTTGTCTAACATCTAGTGTTATGATCACAATATATTATTATCAATGGAAAATAAAAATGTTTTTTTTTATTTAAATTCTGACTGGCGACTGACACCATTTTTTTTACCATATTTCGTATAAACTAAATAAGACATTAGCCACAAAATAATTAAAAATCTATGTCTCGATTCTGTTTCTGCGGCGTTGTAAATTAGCTATTCATTGTTTAAATGTTGGCGTAGCCGTTGACAGTGGCCCAGAGCCATTCAATTATTGTTACTGCATTATTAATGAAATGTACATCTCCAATGTATCTCATTAAAACCCCGCATTGAAATATCGTGTTTTTGTTTCAGGTAATGTTTTATTCATCGCCTACTAACACAACAGATGCAAGTAATGCTACGGTAATACAAGGAAAGGCATTTAAAAGGTGTGGTGTGTTGTTTGACCCCTGAGTAACTCTTACGATGTAGTTCGTTATACTTATAAATATTTATAACTCATCAATTTTATTACATTTATATAACTAAAATTTTCGAACAAAACAGAAGCTCGAAATATCTCAATAAAATTTACAATTATAATGCAACCCAATATTAAAAAGAACATTGTAATAAATCAATGTATTGAAGATGTCAAAGAAAACAACAAAAACTTTCACGTTAATCGAAAGCCAAGGCACAGATGAACCGGAATATTTTATAACCATCTTTGAAATAATTCAGCGGCAATCCGTGACGATAATAATCCACTTACCAAGAAAACTATAATCATTAGCGCGCGTGCTCAGAATGTAAAATGAAAATATAGAAACTATTCAACAGTCTATCGTGATGTATGCGATACATTTATTTTGATGCTCCAAGTGGATCAACAGTAGGCCACTGTGAAAGAGTAATCTTACTTCAATATTAAAAATTATACAACTAATCCACATTGATATTATATGAAGAAGAGCCGTTTAAAGGCAGTTCAAACCGCAAACAAGATCCTCCATCTTGTGCGACTATATCAATATTTTAAATAACATCTTTAAGAGCGGACAAATATTGTTTCTTCTTTAAAACATCAGTAATATTACTTTTGAGCAATTCAAAACATTTTTTTAGTATTCTTAGTGAATTAATGTCAAAATTATAAAGGGTTCATTTTTAAGACTCACACAAATATAATATATATAGTTAATTATGTATTAGACCCTATCCTAAGTAACATTGTCATTGGAATGCTAACCTAATACCACATAATATATTTTTTGTTAACACTCTTAATCGCACATTACGAGACCTACGAGAAGAAATATCAGTAACACGTGTTTATCTAAAATCATCAGATCATAAATAAACTGCAAAATTTAATCCACCCATTTTTCAGTAGCCATAATATACAAGTGACATGTATATAATGTCTTACGATCAAAACGTAAAATTAACTAATCTCTGCATTTTAAAGACTCTCTCTATTGATTATATTGATGTTGACCAGTCTCGCGTTAAGCACTCCGAGCGACGAATGCGAAAATTGCGTTTTATTAACATAAACTGCCTTTTGGTGCTTTAATATTACTTAGCACTGTCACCTTCAGTAAGTGGCCCAGAGTTGTTGCCAGTACATCACCGGCGCTCGCACAAATTGTGGGTACAATTATCTTCTCAATGACCATTTTGGATCGAGTTATTGCGATATGGAAACGGTTATGGCACAAACGGAAGAAGACAAGTTGCCTCTCCATAAAACTCGACCTGAATAAACATGATTTCGTCCAGTTATTTCAAGGAAGGTGTATTTTTGTTCAGAATTGGTGAGCTTTTAAACTGAAATTCGAAGAAATTTGCGACGTTGCTAATACTTATATCTCGCTATCTCGCATCATTGTTATAAAAGTTTCAACCCATACTAAAATAACTACTTATTAGATTTGAATTACAATTACATTTGAATTTGGAACCTGTCTAAATATGGAATATTTTAGTAATATTAAAATGGAGTAGGGAGATAATGAGAATCGTGTCGCTGTGATCGCATCACACAAAGTAGGTGTTGAACCAAATACAATGAAACCTCTTCTGTTTGTCAAAAACAAATTTGATATTTCTGGAGCCTGTGAATTTTGATAATGTCAAATTTCAATCCGATTTTGACAAAAAGACACCGTGACTCATATGACTCAAAAATAGAGAGCCTTCTGCAACTCACTTACGGGAGCATTCAATAGCACGATCTCTGTGTAGCTAATATTATTCTTGAATAATCCGTCCATGCATGCCATTGCAATATAAAACCGTGGAAATTCACGATGACAGCAAAATTTAAATTTCCTTTATAACTTGATACTCCTTGACATTACTTTGTTCATTGTGTCATTTTATTGCGCTCTTTTGTATCTTGCAATATTCACAAAGCCTTTTAGGTTATACTGTTCAAATTGTGTTACGTTTACTAGTTTGAACGTTAGCTGCGTCTAGAAACAGCATTCCTTTCGAATCCGTGTTAAGCGTCCAGTTAAATATTATCCATTTACATCCGACCTCACATTTTTGTTATGCGTTCTTGCTTAGGAATAGCACACTTAAATATGCCGTCAGCCTAGTCTTTATTTTCTGATTTGTAAAGTCTAATATCTGTCGGTAACCTATCTTCATTCTTGTCGAAGTTGATGACTACCAATTAGTGGTATGCAGTATCTTACGTCGCTATATCATCAATATAAGGTTTATTATCGTCAGTGCTGGTGACATGTTTACGCGGTGAGTTTTTGTTTATAGTACAGACACGGTTCGCAAGCTCACAGACTGCATGACGCTACGCCTTGTGGTTTCTGCAACTGACCGTCGGCAAACAAATTAGTGCTGGAACAGTTTTATCGACATACGTAGTAATTTATGCGCTTTTATGACTTGTTTAGTAATATAGTTAATTTAATCCTAATCCAAAGAATAAATTGTACCTATTATCAAATATTTGAAGAAGAATGCGTTATAATAATTTGTTATACAATTTCTATTCCAAGCTCTAGAACCGGTAAATGGTTTTTCAATCTCATTGTCATAGCGATTAAATACCTGTTTGATAGTTCGCAAGACGCTTTACAAGCAATTTCTTGCGTAATAGACTAAAAGCAAGCTTAATTGACGTTAGTCCGCCATGATTGGGTCTATCTATCTCGCTAAGTTCCAGTTGATTATGGGCTTATTTAATATTAATTGATAATGCTGGTGGACATTTTTATTCCAACACTAAATGTATAAACGTGAGTTATACCTTATTTTTATTGTTTATATAAAAGTTTTCAACAACGTACACTGTGGTTCTTCTGGGGGTTGCAGATTTGCTACGAATCGCACAGAAAATATATGTGCCATAGGTGACTACTACTATACTATTAGATTGAGTGTGCTTGACTGTCTTCTTATAGTAAAAAATAAACACATCCGTCCCGCATTTGAAACTTCCATGACTATTTTCATATACGCACGTCAGTTACTTATACATACATTTTTTTTCTGTCATACACGAAAATATTAAACAAAACTTCTCCTCTCGCAGGTCTGCTGGTCGCAAGTATGAAATAAGCAGCAGTTTGTACATTTTGTTTTTAAAATTATTATAACTGTATTTAAAACTATATGCCCATAATTTATTAAAATAAATATACACATACACACGCACACAAATATATTAATATATATTATACATTTCTTTTGTCAGTCAGTTTTTATAAATTATTGTATTCTCAATCAACTCCTTAGAAAAGTTAAAATAAAAAACTTTTTTTGTGAACCGTATACAATGCAAAGTAATGGCGTTCTCGTATCAAGTATCAAGTGTTAATTGAGGCTCAAGATCGACTGCCCACATGCAGTAATTACGCGATGGAAATGTACTGGCCGAGAACATCTACCTAATCTAGTTGTAAATCCATTGCTTATCAGTTATTTTAGACTTATAAAATGAATGGTCTTTAGGGGAGCAGAAAATAAAAATTTCTTACACTCTCTACAATTAGTCTAGCCCAAAGTAAGCACGGCCAGGCTCGTGTCATTGGTCATACATAAATAGATAGCTAATTTTGATGGACTTATATATAACCAGCCATGAGGCACAGTTGCTCGTATTCATCACACCAACATCTGCCCCCAATGGAGCGCAAACCCGAGACCGTGGATGGAAGTAAGATTCATCATCAATAAAGAAACTGCCTGTCCTTCCTCTAATTGTGGATCTCGACAAAGTTATCTTCACTAGTATTATAGAGATGATCCGATTTTCATAAAATTTGTTTAGGTGATGATCTTTATTACGAGAAAAAATTTCTTATGATAAAATTCAATACATTGAACGCGAACCCGAGGGTCAAAACATTCTAATTAAGAAGACGAAGATACCTTACGTAGGGGTTTGTCTGGATAGCTGCTCGCCACACAAATCCTATTACAAACCAATATTTATTTTATTCCTAAATTAATATATTTCAACATTTTCTTTTCTGTATAATAAGCCCTCAGATCAAATTATAATTAAAAGGAAAATTTAATAAATATAGTTCTCTTATTCAACTTTAATAAATTTCGCTAAAGTAAATTTTTGAATAACTTACGAGTACTTTAAAAACAAGATTATACTTTTCAACGCTGCTTTGTATATTAAGTCACTGATTAAGTTATTTGTTTTTTAAGAGGTTTGTAAGAAAGACCGGTATAACCCAATATATGCGCGATATATCCATGACGATCTACGATATATTATAGTACTAATGAAATAAGAAAACTTAGTTGCAAAAAAATCCATGAAATGTATTTGGAAATTATTAGTTATGTGAATCATTGTGTCGCTATCAAACGAAGTGTCTTGAAATTTATAATGTAGCTTAATAGAAGTCGCGAATCGGTATGGAGATTGTTATGATATTTAATTATTATTTTTATTTAATAAACGGTTTCCTTTGTTATTTTATAACCAGGGGAACTTTATTAAATTTTTACATATAATTCAATAGTTATAATCTAACTAATAACATTATTTAAAGGCAAGAAAAAAATTGTTTTTCAGAATGTTATAGCCAAAGCGTTACATTCAAGATTTGTTATTCAATTTAAATAAACAACATTTCTGGACCTAGTGAAAACTTGCGTGTTATTATCAAAATATTATATAAAAGTAATTGTAATATAAAAGTTGAGTTTACGCAAGAAATAGATAGGTATTAATCAATTTAATAGGCAAAAACATATTATCATAATATATGTTATAAAAATGCTGTCAGTTGTAGTGATATGCATAAGGTAATATCAAATGTCTCACAATTACTTTATCCTAACTAAAGTTACATTCTGCGTCATTGTTTAGACAACTTAATATATATATATATATATATATATAAGACTATTATTTGTTTTGTAAAGCAATTAAGGACAAATACGTAAAGACTTGCTCATTGCTTCTACACAAAAGGATGCTCCAATTATTTTCTCACACAATCAATGTCCATTAAATCACGTTACTCCGAACAAGTGCACTTCACTTTGATGAGGTCACCCATGACTCACAAGCCGTCTTGGGCTCGGTAAGATTCAACAGGGATACTATCTAAGCTCGTGGTTTCTACTTAAGCGTGTCAGATCCACCACACTCTTGATTAAACAACTAAAGAATAACACAGATACCAAGGTGAAAGTGTGAAGAACAATGTAGCAAAATAATATTGCTGTCCATTTTTATGAACTGCCATTAACATTATCAAAGCGTGTGCGCTCTCCTGCGTATTTTTTTCTTCTAGAGAGGAGTAGCTGAGAATCCACCGCAACCAAGTGCCACAGCGACAGCTCATATGCCGCCACAAGCAGGTCTTGAAGGTACTGCGTTAATTGATTGGGAGGCTCGCTAAGGCCGTGTCCCGGTCTGCGATGTCTTTGCCGATTAGGATTGTGATACTTCGCTGAAGGCGGTGGAGCTGTCTCCTGCGTAGCATGTATAAATAACTTAGTGATCGAAATTTTTATCTCGGGCATAGAGAGTAACGCTCCTGCTTAATTTTTTTTTATTCTCAAATCACCAATCTTTCGTAATAATATTTTCACGCCCCAAACTCAATTTGGCCGATCGTCAATTTGAAACCAGTTTGTCAATCATTGTAAAAATGGCCGCGCACCTCAAAAGAACGATTTGATGTTTTTCTATTAAACAATATGCACTGATGGATTTTATTCACAATTGATTGCGATATTGACAGACATTGTAACGTAGCACATTATTTTTGTAGTTTTACTAACGACACGCTCATTCATTATTTTGCATAAACTTTCCGATTCGTAATTTACACATTAATTAATTAAATTACTCGGTGCCTGTGTAATGAATGTTTCAAGGCTGCTTCGTTATTGCACAGAGAGTGAGACAACTTTTTAAAATTTAATTGTACAGTTTTATGAAACAGCCTCTTTATTAACACTGTATGATGTAACTTGTGCAACTACTTGTGTTACAAGCGTATAAGTTGATACAGCTGCTCTTTGCAGCTGTGTGTTAGCGTCCTATTTGTTTTCAGTTCACATCGTAAATCATAAAGTGTCTTTATTACTTAATATTAACAAACAAACAGTCCATCCATTAAGTCGCCTAGTTAGTATAGTATATGTGGTTCCTGTGAGATTCGCAGGAAATCTACAATCCCCACAAAAACAACAGATACCTGCATGATATTCTATTGCTAGGTCGTGGTGTCTAGTTCACTGTTTGAACAAAATGAACTTCATATATCAATATCAAAATAATCTTTATTCAAATTAAGCCTTTACATGAATATATTATATAAAACAAAGTGAACACTGCTGTTTATCAAATCAGATATATGAAAGATCTAAAACATAGACAAGACAAGTGTGCAAGCAAATAATCCTAAATTATTTACTTACAAACTTTATGTCAACAATAAACCATTGTTATAAAGCAGCTATTACTTATCCGACTCGATCAAAAATTTTACAGCATTGTCTTCTGTAATTTATATATTTATATACTATCTTTTATAAAATACGATATCACAGTTTCACATATTTGGATGACTTTTGGCTAATAAAAACAGTGAATTTTTTATCGATACATTTATGCAAATCACAGAACACCACTATCGTTCAGAAATGGCGATATGTCGAGGTCGCTTACGTAGAACGGTATGGAAAATATCTTTTTTTTTTCATTCTCAGGCTGGGACTGCTTGTTATGTACTAGGCAACTGGTCCTATCCAGCGCAGCCTGCCTTTATAATGCATCTATTTTAATAACATCAGTAATTGTATAAAGTTTTTGTTCGCAATGTGCATTGCGTGTCTACCAAAGACAATTCAAGGAATGTTTACTAATGAACTCAGAAATGCAAACGCGCTCTGGTAGTTTACGGAAGAATTTGTTTCATTTTGAAGACGCTCAAAAACTGTTGAATTCTTACTTATAATCTATGGAAGAAAAAAAAAGTATAGTTTAAGAAAATGTTTAAGTCGAACATTTTTATGTGAAATTGGACATTCTTTGTCTACTATTTTCAGTAATTTCGATAGAAAAATGTATATTTAATGATTTTATGTAGCAAAATAAAGAGGAATATCTTTAAATAGTGTCTTATTATGAAAAAATGTTTTAATATTTCATTGTATTTCCTTGAGCAACAACTATTATTTTTACTGGCAATAATAAAAAAAAAGGATTGTCAAAGTCACTGTTAATGTCGATTTGACATTTGTAGTTGTGCGTGTTTTCGTTGTCTTTGAATGTAACGTGAATCGTGAGTTAATATCAGAAAAAATAATAAAATATTATAATTAAAATATTGAAAAAGATTGTATTTCAAGTATCTTTAAGTAGTCTGTATGTATCGCCTACCAGGTTTTTGGTTTTATTATTTAAAGAAGATACGGCAAAGGAGACTAATTTCATACATCTATTTGTGAATCTTGATTTGACTTGATTTCAGTCAAAAGAAACATGATTGGTTTCCATTTAATGCTTATCTATTCGTCTGTAATTGATGTATTATTTCGAATGCTCTTTACAAATGAATGAATGAAAAATAATCTGAAACATGTTGCTTAAGTTAATAAGTTGTTTTAAGCCCAGACGTAGACACGCCTTTTTTTACTAATAAATAAACTTATTAAAAAACTAGCTGTGCCAGCGACTTCGTCCGCGTGGAATAGTTATTTTGAGCATCATATTTTTTTTGGCAAACAACAACCACTCAGCTGTTACCCGAATTCTGACAACGCGACATATCCAAATTTGATCACCATAAAAAACGATTCTAGTTAGTTAACATTAAAAAATAGACATATACTGTCGCGGACATTTTTTTAGATCATTTTAAGAGGAATAATTCTTTCATACATATTTTTTTGGTATCTAGAACCGTTTTCGCAGCCCACGCAACGGAAGCCCTCAAAGATGAATCATTTTCACCGTTTTTCCACATTTTCCATTATTTCTTCGCTCCTATTAGTCGCAGCGTGATGTTATGTAGCCTAAAGCCTTCCTCGATTAATGGGCTATTCAATAAAAAAATAATTTTTCAATTCGAACAAGGAGTTCTAGAGATTAGCGCGTTCAAACAAACAAACTCTTCAGCTTTATAATATTAGTATAGATTATATAGGAGTCGGGGAGGCGGGACGTCGTGCAGCCCGCTTGTGTCGCAAACGGTTCAAGCCAAATCCGACTTTCGGCGCTACAGGCTACGGCGCTGAATCCACTGTGTGTTCGCGGTTCTACAAAATAACGTCAATGAATAAAACTGAAAAATTAAGATTTTTTTTTTCTACGTATTTTTTCCAGGATAAAAAGTATCCTATTTTATGCCAGGATAATAAGGTATAATTATACAGTATACAATTTATCGAAATCGAACCGTTAATTTTTACGTGATGCCTGAACATACAGACAGACAGACAGACAGACAAAAATTTTACTGATTGCATTTTTGGGATCACTAACGATCCCTTATCACCCTTTGCTAGTAATTTTTTAAATATATTTAATGTACAGAATTGACTTCTCTACAGATTTATTATAAGTATAGATAATAAACAATTCATATAGACAGTTACAATCTAACTTACTGTATGATAAACACATGAAAAATGTTGCAAACGTATGTAACATTTAAATTATTTTATATACTTCTTAATGTTGAATACAAATATTACATTTTGCGTAAAATTTTGTTAGTTTGTAGCAATTATTATGAGTTTCTATAATTGTCGCGAATCTATACGACACGGTCTTTAATTAGACGCGAGGATAAGATCCAATATGGAGATGCCAATTCCTTGGTGTGATAATTAATAAAATGGTAACACATTGCTTTCCTAGATACGTTATTGATTCGTTTTATTTTCTCTGATTTGTTATTTTCTTAACTATTGTTTTATTATTAAAATTAAAAATAGCTAGTAATTTAACTAGCTATTTTTAAATCGACGATTATTATTATAAAATCTTCATTTCTATTACAAACCAATCGACATCTAATCATATATATATTTTTGCATAGTGCATGCCAATTATTTAAAAAAAAATCGTTTTTAAACGTAATTTTAATTTAAGTATGTCTAAGTTCAAAAATCTAATTAAAGTGTACAATTTTAATTAAGTTGAGATTGCTCAGAATCTAATGTAATATCTTTATATGGACACTTTATTGGTTTATTTTTTGGAAGTTTGTTAGTTTTTATGTATTATTGTAGCTGTTTGTGTTTCGAAATAGAAAATAAGTTAATATAAATATCGTGTACATGATCAGGAGTTACGAAGCTTAGATCTAAACAAAAATAATTTACATCAACGCTATCTGTTTTATATCCGACACAAGTTTCGCCTCTAAAGCGACGATTTATAAAGTTATACATGTCGATTTTACGAGAGAAGTTGTCGAGACAATAAAGCTGAGTTGTTCTGGGAATGGCTGGAGAGAACGAGATTGTGCTGACTGAATGGCGTGAGAAAGCGACTGAAGGGTATCATGTTACAGGTGAAGCTGCGTTTTTACTCCGCTGTACCTGTTGTGTAATATATCATCTATTCGTTTATTACTGAACATGTGAACAACCTCTCTCTCTCGTTGAGTAACGTCGTTCTCAGCTATCTTTGTATATTTATTTATTAAGTGATAACAATACATAAAGTAGATAGTTTACTTATTCTATACATGTCAATACTGCAACCCACAACATTATCCACAAATTAAGAAACAAAAGTAATAATTCGCTATACTTGATCTTGGTGTCACAACGCGCACACATATATCGCACACACACAGACACACATACGTTCTACCTAGACCCATTCCTAAACATACATTGTTATAAATTCAGCAACGAATTTGCTTTAATTGTTTTTATGTATAAAATAAAATAAAATTATAAATTGACAATTTCAATAAAATACCAATTACTGTTAATTACGTACACATAATTACATTTTATTGTATGAATAATCATATAATATGTTGTACGATTCTATTTTAAATTTTGACATAGTTAAAACTTCTGCAGATTCATACAAAGAGTTACAATATTTAAAATTTCGATTTAGAGGACAGCGTAGTTCAATTTTTATATGATAAACACCTTTACATAACTACACAACTGTTAGTAATTGATATCAAACAACACAGCTGAGCTTAGCTGAAATTATATTTAAACATTTTTATAATTTAAGAATTTTGAAAAATTCAATACCGAAAACGTTCATCTATACTACTGCTGTAATGCTTCTAGTTGAAGTTTATTAAAAGATGCCAAAGATAAATCATTTATTAGAATTAATTATTCTTAATTTATTCTAAGAAATACAAAAAATAATGATATAGGACCTTCTTTTTTCTCTTGCCCTGTTCTCAATTTATTTGGGGTCGGCGCAACATGTCTTCCTCTTCCAACCTTCTCTATCACTGGCTATTTTGACACTCACTCCCTAATTCAGCATATCATCATTCCTCCAGTTCATGCACTTTTCTTCGGTCTTCCTCTCAGCACACGCCCATCCACTTTCATGATCATAACTTTCCTAGTAACATGGTCATTCTCTCTTCTTAATATGTGACCAGACCAGGAAAGTCTTTCTTTAATTTTTTCAAACATAAACTAAAATCTAATAATAGTGATTTGTTTTATATATAATCGGTCAGTGAAAGAAATATTCTAACAGCATTTTAGACTACGGTCTAAAGTACACAACAAAACCGCTCAAAAGTAAAAGTGAAAAGGTTTCCCTGTGTCTATATAAAGGGTCCTCAGAGATCCCCGAACGGTATAAACGGGAGACACTTCAATTGAATAAACTCCATTGGGTTTGGGAAAGGGGTATTTTGATTGTTGTGGGAATGGAAACTCGGGTTGTTAAGCCAACTGTAAATTTTCTGGGTTTTCATTTATATGATCATTTCTTAAATATTAGTAAGTAATAAGATCAAAGAAATAATAAATATCTAGGCCCTGAAAAGAACATAAGCTAAATTTTATTGCGAAAAAAGGTTGCAAGAGTCATGAAAGGTGGTATGGAAACTAGAAACTAGAAAAACTAAAAGATCGAAACTTATTGTTTAATCTGTTAATTATAAATACTTATAATAAATCTGTACAGATGTTAATTCTGTACATGAAACATATTTCCAATATATCAGGAGTGATTAGGGATCGATACTGATGCCAAAAATGCAATCAGTAAAATTTTTGTATGTCTGTCTGTATAACCGTTATAGAAACAAAAACTACTCGACGAATTTTAACGAAACTTGGTACAATTATTTTTGAAACTTCTGAGTTGGTTATAGTATACTTTTCATCTCGCTACAATCAATAAGAGCAGAGCAGTGAAGGGAAATGTTGGGAAAACGGGAGAAGTTACTCTATCACGTAAGACGGAAATGTTCTCCTTAAAACTATATAAAAAATATCCTAATGACAGCATATTATGTCTATATTTATGGTTGACTCACAATAACACGTGTAAGTCCCGATAGCTTAGCATTTGTCTACTCTTGCGTTTATAACACTCTCAGTCATCAAAATGCTATCTAAAATTACGATTCCGCGCGGACGAAGTCATGGGCATAGCTAGTATATAAATTAATATGACGTACAAAGTATGTTTAGTCGTCGTTTTTGAAGCTAAAATAATGAAAGCTTTTATCTTTGGACATTCAATAGATGTACATAAAATTGACATTTAAACCTTATGAAATTTACACTCTCAAGAGCGTAAAATAAACATAAGGAATAAGGTAAAGTTTATATGGATATGTAAATGTAACGCTTATGTGAATGTTTTATATAAGTTTGCGATAGGAGATAAATACTAAGAGACATTAGAGCTATAGTGGTGTAATTATCGTATTATCGTAAATAATTAAAAATGCTACACTAAATGTATATAAATAACTAAATGCAGAAGCTAGCGCTAGTCACACGGTCAAATTCATAATATCTATGACTTTCCCAAAATATCTAACTGTTTCTAGATTAGACTGGATTATATTCTTTGTCCTAGTTTTTAAGTTGATGTTCCATTGTTTGTAGAGTTTCTTTTTGCTTAAGTTACGCATTTTGAAAATAAAAAGGATATTGTGAATTTGAATCATATTATTTATGTGCAAATCATTACACAATAATGTAATGATTCGTAATTAATTTGCAAATCGGAAATTTTCGTTGCTGGAGTGGATGGCAGTATGACAGATGAGTGCAAGAGAAATATATATTACTTCATAAATAAATTAGGAAACGACACAACGAGTGAAGTTATAAAACTTGTCAATAAGTATCATATTTGACAACCTCCGTAGTCGAGAGCCGTAGTCAAATCTCGGTGGGGGCAGATGCTTGCGTGATGAATGTGAGTATTTGTGCCTTAGTCATGATGGTTATTATATATTTGTATAAATATAAAATTATATTGTAAAATATATGTATGTGTATCCTTTACCCTAGATCCCACAACACAAGCCTTACAGACCTTACTTTGGGCTAGGCTAATTGGTGTGAGTGTAAGAAATATTTATTTATATAAACTATTGCATTGTTGTTAATAAATATAATGATAATAATGAACAGCCTATTGCTCGACATTTTCACTTACTAGTAACAAACATTTCCACAGTCACATTTTTTGTTATTAAAGCTATTTTATTACTTTATTAGGTATGGATAAACTTCAAAGAGTAACGTAGGGAGGTTCAATAAGTGATAGTCAAAATCCCTAAAGGGTCCGTGTTTTGGCTATATTAAGTCCTCTTCAAATATTGATAGTAAGTTCGCGTTGGTAGTGCCTGCCAGCGTTCGGGAAACTCATGAAGCTTCTAAAGATACTATATATTTTGTTTAGGACGAATATTTTACTTTGTAGATGAATGAAAATAAGGGCCTAGAATGTTATACCTTGATGAAGACCTTTCTGTAATAATTCGTGTGCGCATCATACAGATTATAGCTCATCTTCAAACACTATGCGTGGAACACGAATAATATACTCGTATGTATAGAGAATGTGGTTTGAATTATTTTTATTAATCACCATTTTTATTACTGGAAATGAATAGAAGTTACTATTGGTAGAGTTGAAAAGCATTTAGTTTCACATATTTGATATATGTATATGTATATTGTGTATTTAATTTTTAAATACTTTTTACTATTAAAATTTTCAATCGCTGCAGAAATAGGTGTTAATCGCGCACTTCAACTATCATAAATACATTTATATGATTCCAGATTATTGTTTTCCTGTCGTTAAATCTATATCATAAATATAAGAAAATAATAATAATTAATATTCTATTAATAAATTTCTTTGGTGACTATGGAGGTCACCAAAGAAAGCTGGCTACCACGCACGCCGATGAGTGCCTCTCTACCATGACCTTGGATTGTCCAAGTGTTCTCGGAGAATCTCCCTCCTTGGCGATGGCTCGACCTCCTTTAGGTCGAGGTGGCTCGTGGGCGCTGTGGCGGTATAATCGCGAAAGCGCACACGCGCCCCGATATGGGCCCAGAGAACACCGGAGGGTTTTAGTGGGTATGATCGGGGAGCCCCACACACGGCCGTACCTTGCCAGCGCGGCGTCATGGTGCATAAGGAGCATTTCCCCTCGCAAAAAAAAGTGTCATCAGCATAACTTATATCAAAATGTAACAGCTTTGATGAAACTACGACCATGAGACCTGATGAAACTGGCTTCTTATCGTATAAAAACTTCAAAAAGTATGATAAAGTAACACCCATCTCTTCCGATACTGTTATGAAGTTGTTTTAATTCCTAGATAATAATACGTGGGGATAACGCAATATTTGAATATAAAATGACTTTTTATGATGCTGCCGACTAGTACGGTATGATTCAATGCAACATGCATAATATATAAGTTAATTCGATTCTTGAGAATTTTGTTGCGGGCCATCAGTTTGCAGTGCAAATAAGTCACTTTAAGATTTATTAATGCAATACGTTTTGATAACGTAGGGTAGCTAAACACGCACCATAGTCGATAACTTCTTTATTAATGACTTGTGCACCTCTTCCATGGATAGTGAATATCATTATTGTTTCATACATTTATGACGCGCCCATTTTTATTATGTTATTAAAATACTCTATACAAATTCAATTTAATTATATTTTCTTATATATAGATAAGCTTATAGTTTTATATATTTTTATTTCCATATCAAATCATGTTTTAAAATATTAATTATAATTTGAATATTATGTACTTTGTTTGTGACATAAGTATTTAATTAAATCGAGAAATTCAGGTTCGATTCTGCAAGGTACGAATGTTTTTATTAATTGATAGGTGAGCAAACAAGCAAGTAAAGAAACCTCATTGTATTATCGTCGGCATCCATTAACATTTTTCATAATAATACGCCATTTTATGAATGTTAGGATCCGTCGGCTTGAGAATACGCAGGCAATAATTCTCTACAAAATTTGGTAGTACAAGGAATTAAATTCTAAGTGAAACGTACGCGTATGGTACTTTGTCCAGAACCCCTGAGATGTTATAGTAAGCTGGATACCGGGACCGCATCTGGCTGCTGCGCCGCTTACCGTTTCCACAATTCTATGGTTAACTGTAAAGAATCGTACATGACTAAAAGTTCCCTCACCTCCTCGCAGCTTGAACTAAGACGGTAGCTTCAGCGTCCTCGATCCGCCAACTTGCGCGTCTGCAGCTCCTGCGCAGATCGTATCACGCCAGATACCATCGCCCTCCGACACAGATAGTTGGCATGCCACAACCCGCCTCGGGACCACATTTACTATTATTCTGTGGCGCACAGTTAAAAGTTGTGTAGAAGATTAACATTTCTAGTTCTGCCACAGCTAAATATTCTTAATAAATATAGAATGGCAGATTATGAATATTTAACAGCCGCTGTAAATCAGAAAACATAACATAACAAAAATCCAATGGCATAAAAGTCACAGAAACAGACGTGCAGTTTTATTGTCTGTAATTGAAAATATATTATACATTAAAATATATTTATTTTTGGTCACTTTTTATTGAAATGGACTTAATGCAACAAGGCATTTTCTATCAATTAATCGAACAGAGTACATAAAAAATGTAGATGGTGTAAACAGAAGTAAACATTATATTATATAATACATACAAACACCATTAAACATATAGAATCACATGTATGTATTATTAACTCGATATAGATACTGTAAATCCGTGGAAGCTTAGATTATAATTAGTGTGCAATTTAAGTACTTTTTAGTTTCCATGAAACAGTTTAAATACAGAAAAAGGTTATATTTTGAGTACAGAGTGTAAGCGAGAGTGAACCTTAGGGACAACGACAGAATTAACCAACTCCGGAATTTTATTAATTCGCGTTGAGCTGGAACACTAATTTATCTGACAACGTGGAAATATATACCAATTCATATTGGGCTAAAGTGATACCTGTTTTTGCACCTTGCACAGGGATCCTTACTACTTACAATAAAGGAACCGCAAATAATTGCACGTATCGTCACCATGTAAGTCAAAATAATCCAAACTTTTAAGAATGTCATCATTCTAAGTTAAATTTTATTGAATATCCAGTTTATGGCTGTTATATAAATGTCTGAATGTCAGCTACTATTCAATAGACCCATTTAAAGAGTTAAAATTAATTTCTACACTCTCAGATACAATTTCGCGTGTGCCCTTCTGTCGTTATCGACACTGTAAGAATCGATAGGATCGCGATTCGCGAGTCGTCGCGGCGGCCGATACGATCGACTTCCGAACGATACTATCGGCAGTTCATTTGAGTCGTTAGTGCGAATAAGAGCGCGTTTACACGGAAAGGCGCCGTAGAAGTCAACAGTAAAAAGAAAAATAGTATATTTCTGGTCACTTTGAACTTCTATTTAAATGAAGCATAGATACCTCTTGCACCCGTTATTTAAGCAGTTGAACTTACTATAAAATAAGTCGCAGTTACGCCTTTTTTATATAATAGGTTGTATTTAAAACTTTATAACATTTCTAATTTAAGCCCTATAGAAAATATTATTTTTAACGTAACGTTAAGTGCAAGTTGCAATTAAATAACCGAATCACGAGATTTTAATCTAAAACAATCTTAAAAAGTACCTGCTATCGTTTTACGTCAGATTTTTGTTAGACATAGTTTTTTTTGGACTCGCAGTAATATGAACAGGAGACAGTAATATGGCCATATTCATTTATACAATTATAACAATAAATAAAAACAAAATCTAAATTAACTTTAGTCAAATATGACTTTAGAGAAAGCTCTTTTGAATCGTCCAAATTTTTTTCCTACCACCCATTCAACATTTACAATAAACTATCTCGTTACCATACAACGTACATGTGTTTGCAATTTATACGGGAAAAGAATTAATATTTACACTTTAGAATGTAATGTCTTCAAATCAATACCAAGCATTGGCATCATTTAAATAATCATTGATTTTGTAATAGCCCTTACTTATTAGCGTCTTTTTAACATGTACCTTGTACTTATTAAAAGGTGATTCAGCTACACTATGCGGAATCTTGTTATACAAATTTATACATTTGCCCATAAACGAACCTCTAGTTTTTTGTAGCCTGTACGTTGGAACGATAGAACACAATATAAAGACCTGCGGCGAAAAAGACTTAGGTATAATACCTAATTGGCGAAGAAATGTGTTTTATGTACGAGTTCTATAATATATAATAAATTACCTAGTAGTTTTAAGAAGCTGACATTAAAATTATTTAATACGAAATTGACACCATTTTAATTAACAAATGTTAATATAAATTGACAGGGTTTCTAAATCATAATTATTAAAATTTATTTGGCATATGTATACTAAGTGCAAACAAATATTTGATTTGATTTGTTTTTATTTTATATAAGGTAACTTGTATATTTACTTTGAATTTAGGTATAGCTTATATATTCTTTACAATAAACAATTAGCAATTATGCGTACATTTTATTAAGCTTAGCCAAAGAAAATCTATAAATTTCTTCTTTGATAATGTTTATATTGAACAAAACAAGCATTGTAGTCAAATTGGTCTGTGTTGAATAAATATTAATTTGATGTTTATTTATTTATTTACCTCCTTACGCTATCCTTACATGCTAATCTAACAGAATCATTGTAAGACTATTAAAAAAAAGTGATATTAATTGTAATTTGAATATAAACGTGCTGTTTGATACCTTGGACACCTATGGAAACGCGCCCTAAGCTCGCGTGTTACCCGATCGAAAGTGATAAAAACAACTGTCTGAACTGGATCAGCGGGAATAATGGAGAGATGTGTGATTGATTAGCCCTCGCTGTGTTGTGTGCGGTGCGGGAGGACGTTACAAATCTAATTTGTCAGAAATACATATCATATATTGCTCTTCCCTAATAGTATGAATTTTAAGGTTGCTTTCTCTATACTAACTGTAAAATGGTCTGTGTATGTGCAAATGAGATTCGATGTTTGTGACTGCACCCACGACTCAGGATAAAAATTCTCGGGTGAGGCAAGGTTTTGAATAAAACTAAATAAAAAATATATATTACAGCTTGACTTAAGTGAGGTAGTTCTATTTATGAGTATAGTGCGCATAAATGTGACAAGGTTTTTTTATGTGGAAATTCATTGTTTCCATCAATTTGGATTATTCACAAAATATGCACTTTCTCTATCTACAACAAAATTTAAGGGCTTACAATCTACTTTTGTTCGAATAATTTTCGTTAAAAGTTATTTAGTTATAAAAATTTGATATATCAATTTAGGCCGAAGAGAAAAGAAGAAATAACAAATGAGGGGAATCACTAGCATGTGATCTTACAATATTTTATCATTCAATATCTTAAGTTTAAACTTCCGCATAGTTTATGATGATTTTAATTTTCTTGAAATGCTAAATAAATTTATAATAATATCAAAAGATAATACAAAAAAAAACAATATGCGGGATTTGAAAATCGAATTTATAAATACATGTTAATAAACTTTGTTAACTATTGGAAATAATAGACCATAAACATAGTATAATGCACAACTAATATTTGGTTTTGTGTTTATGAAAATTAGTTTTCATTTTAATCTATGTTTTAATATTTTTTGTGTGCCAGTAGTGTTTTTGTGAGTTAGTTTGGTATTTTGATAAGTTAAATACGACCCTTAGCTATTAATATTAATTTGAAGGTAAAACAATATATCTGATATATTAAAATACAGACTGCCCACTTAAAGGTAAGCAGTTTCAGTCGTCAATAGTACATATGCTTCTTGTAAGATTGGCAGCAAATCTGCAACCCTTAGAAAAACCACAGTGCACGTTTTAATCTTCGTGGCTCTAGAATACTAAGCTGGGTTTTAGCGACTTACAAAAAACACTCCATCCAGTGCCACGTTCCACGGGTAGGTTGGAGACACTTTAGGTACGTCGACGCACTGCCAATCACGTCATCTTTTGCCAGCAAACGTATCACAACTAGGAATCCACAGGTAACTAATAAATTGTATATTCCGTACACAGAGAGATCTACACCCCGATAGATAGCGTCTCGGCTAAATCTCACCGTCCGAGAATAATTTTAAACGAAGATGGCATGCTCCTTTTGCGTCGATTCTTTGGTACCAACCCTAACGACTCCGGAACGGTCGCCGGTGTCGCTAGTAGACTAGACGTCGAACCTTCTGTTTGTGTGCCTTCCACAAACAAATTAAAGACAACAGTGTTCTTTCTTTATTTCATAGTTTCTTAAATGTCGGACTTAGTAAGCGCTCGCGATGGTTGTCGGATTCGGACCGACAGTTAGTCCTGTCACCAGGACCATCACCCAAAGACAATGACTGCTTCCAGAGTGAAAACAAAATTCTCCTCACTCAGAAAATGATAAGATTTACTAACAGCTATGTTAACCAAACACTACAACAATAATACCTTATTCCAATACGGAAAAGCGCCAATAAATACAAAATATTAACAACAAAATTGTTTTAAAGTAAAATATAAAACTGACATTGGGCTGTTGTTTGTGTGATGAATGCGGGCGTTTGTACCATAGTTATGGTTCTTATATATATTTATATATGTATGTCCATCCGTTACCTTGAATCCCATAACACAAGACGTATAGTACTTACTTTGGGTTACGCTAATTGATGTAAGAAATACTTATTATTTTTTAATATTTATGATATACCTAGTTTTAACGATAGTAAAGCGATCGTCTGAAATCATATAAATGTATTTATGATAGTTGAAGTGCGCGATTAATACCTGTTTATGCCTTGATTGAACATTTTAATAGTAATAAGTATTTAATAAAATTAAGTACACAATACGTACCTACATATATTTCAAATATATGAAACTAAATGCTTTGCCCTAGATCCCAGAACACAAGCCTTACAGAGCTTACTTTGGTCTAGGTTAATTGTTGTAAGTGTAAGAAATATTTTAAAATAATAAAACAATTATATTATTATAAAGCCAAAAAAGGCAGTTCATTGCTGCCTTTGTGAGTGGCTGGAGTAAGACTATAGTCTGGCGCAGCCTTCAATTCGTGGATCAGTGGTAGCATGAGTTAATCAGTAACTGAAAATAATAACGGAGAATATCCCAGCCAGTTCTGTGATAGAAAAAAGGAAACATTTAACCCCTTACATGTCGAGTAACAATACATCTTTTTTTTCTTATCATTTTTCTTTTTTTTATAGAAAACGTTTCATTCATTCATTCATTCATTCTCTGTAATTTTTAACTTGTGTGACCGGAGCAAATTTTTGTAGGTACTCCTTGAAGTGTATAATATTTATTCGGATTTGCTTTATCTATCACGGCAAAACTGTCATAAGATATAGACAGATTATTTTGAAAGAGAATCCTCAACCAAGGGAATATGGTACAAGGCAGCTGTTAGCCAACCCCCTCCGGATACCTTGTGTATCTACAAATAAAATTATTTTTTTGTTCGACAACCAGTTTACTGTTCCACTTTCCTTCTTAATCTTGTCTATATTCTTTAAGCCAACAAAAACCGACCTCTTGTCATCACGAATCAAAGTCATGTTTTTAAACGTCAAAATAATATAAAATAAAAGGAGTTTCTTACACCTTGGTTCTCTAATAAAAGACTTAATAGGCGTGAGCTCGTTCTCAGCTTCAGGATTTGTTCATACCGCATTCCACTAAACAAATTCGCATATCTCATGCGAAAGATTGACAGTCCGAATTGTGAAGATTGTGAGAAGTTGAAGAGAACTACTGAGTGATACGGGTAATTTAAGGGAGTATATCTTTTTTTATATAGGTACATGATTGCCTTAGTTCCAATTCCAAACACAGTGGCAGATTATTAAGTTATGTTTTCCAATCACTCAAATTGAGGTCGAACCGACTCTTAGCCGGAGATTTCATTTGTTTAAACAGTAAAGCTAGGTAAACAAGAAAACAACTGAAATGTAAATTATAGGTTAATTTAATGTAATTTAAAAAAAAACAGGAATTAAGAACAATGTAATGAATGAGTCAAGAAGTATGGGGATAAATATGCTTAGACTTAGTAATAAAATATTCGAGCTTGATAATTATGTTGTTTTATTTTACATTATTGGAAAACCAACCCAACAAACAAAAAATAATCAGAACAGTCAATTTTAAAAATCAGTGACAAATTCGTTTCGGAATATTGTCTATCGGCTTGACCGCGTAGTTCTTAACATCCTCCAGACCACAAGAAAATCCATAATATTTTACTATATAAAAATGTTAAAAAATAATTTCAACAAACAAATTAAGACAAATTCTAACAGAACACAAATAAATACACCTTATACACATTTCAATTACTAAAACAATTTTATAACATTTATTTATCTACCACTGCAGCAATGCATCAGTAAAAATGAACCCAAATAATAACAAATAAATAAACAAACACACCAAAATAAATTACTTGTCATTACAATTGTGTATAAGTGCCTTAAATTGATGTAGTGTAAATGTGTTAAATAAAAGAGGAAAAAAAAACTACTTACTTACCTACTACAGTTTGTATCTACTAGGTAACTTGGAAACTCGCCCAGAACGTGTAACTTTATGTTGAAAAGGAAGGCGGACATATTTAAAGAAAAAGTTTTATTAATATTTTCTACCTTAAAATTATATATATTATATTTTTTGCTGTTTAATTCCACACCGCCGAATAAATTGTGGGTTAATACTTGCTTACCAACAACAGGAATATCAAGTTTAAGTGCAATGTCTTCACGAATATATGAACGTTGTGACCCACTGTCAATCATGGCTCGTACTAATACTTGCTTACCATCGCGTACTATTCTTACCACAATAGTTTGCAATAGTGTCACCTCTGAATGGTATTTCGGTACTGCGGATAAATTAGTTGCAAGCGCTTGATCGGGTTTGTTCGACATATTATCTTGACCCTTTCCAGTACATAATATTATAGTATGACGCCTTCCGCATACCAAACACTTTACAAAAGCTCTGCAAACTTTAGCATGATGACCTTTCTTTAGACAAATAGTACATGCTCTTTGTTTTTTCAAATGTTCTCTGCGCTCATCTATAGACATCTTTTGTACCTTGAAACATTCTAAACTATTGTGTGTTTCTTTTTCACACCATATACAACGCGGTTTATCTTTAATGTTAGTCAAAAGGCATCCAGCTGTCGGCTCTCTGTTACCACAATTATCTAAATTATATGATGATGTCGATTTTATATCTTTTAAGCCAAAAGAATTCTTAGCCATTGTTATTCGTTGCTCGCTCTCCACTTCTCTTTTAAGGAATAATAATAAGGCACTTAGTTCGTCGTCAGTTCTTAGTGGCTTCGCTCTTTCCCATGTTTTTAATATGTCAAGTGGTAAGGCGGACTCTACCATTGGAAGTAGGAACGCTGAATACTTATCCTTCGTCGCTCCTAATGTTTCTAAGCACCGTAAATGCGCATTTAATTTGTCGTATAAACTTGTTAGCTCCATATTTCCAATTTTCTCTTTATGGAGAATCAAACCAAGCAGTTCACGAACATACACTTGAATTAGTAGATCATCTCTCGCAAATCTCGATTTTAACTCAGTAATGCATTGAGCGTAACACTGTCCTGATGGCGGAAAACTATCAACGAACGATTTAACTTCTGTGTCTGGGGTCATGGATTGTATTAAGTATTGGAACTTATCTGTTTCATCTAAGTTTGGATCAGCATCGATCTTTTGAAATTGACCCCAGAACGACAACCAATTCTTGATATTCCCGTCAAATTTTTTAAGCTCAATAGCCGGTAACTTGAAATTACGCTGTAACCTATTATCAGTTTGAATATGCAATTTAGTATCTACAGTTGAATTAAATTTTAATTGTATTTGTAGCCAATTTTCTTTATATTTTGTGGCGTCATTGACTTCCTTTTCTAAAATATCTTCAGCACAATCTACATCTAACATTAGCTGACATATTTCTTTATCTAAGGTTTGAATATTTAAATAAATACCTTCGATAATCTTGTATTTTCCAGTCGCCTCTAAATCTTTCGTCAAAGTCTCGAATTCGTGTACATTTTTTGTAAAGACAGTTCGCAATATTTTCCGTTCTTTCTTCTTCTTTTCTAACTCCATTTTATTATTCCTTATCACGGTCGCCACAATGTAATGAATGAGTCAAGAAGTATGGGGATAAATATGCTTAGACTTAGTAATAAAATATTCGAGCTTGATAATTATGTTGTTTTATTTTACATTATTGGAAAACCAACCCAACAAACAAAAAATAATCAGAACAGTCAATTTTAAAAATCAGTGACAAATTCGTTTCGGAATATTGTCTATCGGCTTGACCGCGTAGTTCTTAACAAACTGCGTATATAGAAATAGCATATACTCGTAATATGGTCCAATGTTAAATAAAGATTATAAGTATTATTATGAATGGCTAGAATAATAAAGAAGACCTAAGATAAGAAGTATGCAAAGGATTGTATAAAATTACATATGAACGTTGTAGGAGTGACACGGTGGCAAATTAGAGAGATGAAGATAAACATAATGATTCAGCCCCAAACAAATAGGGCGACAGTAAGGCGAATGATGATACTGGTGTTGAAATTATGATGCTTTAAGTTGTCTGACTTTTCAACAGTGCATCACTATCAATTTGTTAAAATAAACTATTATTTTATTGAATCCAAGCCATATGTTATCTAGAGAGCCAGGTTGTAAACCACTTATTGATTTAGGATACCCACTCTAAGGCAAAATCACTTGAATTCTACTATAGATTCAGTTCACGACCCGGCTAGTTTTATACAAAGAAAATCAGTGGAGTAATAGCTATTGCAGCAACCATAAACTCACGAAGGTATCGACTATTTTCGGAACAATCGGGACATGCCCTGTGCGCCAGTAATAAAGTTGTGCATAGCCGCTGTATACGACTTAGCTTTAATCGAGAAACTGAGTCATTACTCCATCAACTGAAGCAATGAATAGATGGGGCTTGGCTTCCGCATTCCTTGATTTCTTAGGCATTCAGATGTCCGCTGGCCAATTGGTATTCAATCTGCCTGCGTCACTTCCACCAACTCAACTTATAATAGTTGTGTGATAGCTGTCGCAGGATCTATAATAATAAGTCATCGTAAATATGATATACATTAGTTGGATTATTGTTTTATAAATCTCTGTTCAAAATAAAATTATTTACTTCCAGAATACTTTTTCCTTTTTATTTTATACCTATTAAAAATTATTTTAAATAGGTACTTTGTGATATTTGAGCTATTTAAGACAATAAAATCAAGAAGTTTACTTCGGACTAGATAACGTGGAGATAGGTTACAGGATGTATTTGCAGCCCAAAAATTCCATTGAATCTAAAAAGTAGAATTAAGACCTATACTATAGACGTATACTATGTATACGTTGCTATATTCTAATACTTTTTATTTTCTTATTATTCTTTGCCTATATTCTTATTCTTTGCCTATATAAACGTTACTCAGAATGAATACTCACAAATATATGACATAGCGTACAAAAGCCTGGTATATATCTAATCCTCTAATTTATTTTATAAAATACCTGCTAATTAACTATAATATATTATGAGAAGACAGATGAACTGTTTTACGATATTGCACGACATAAAAGTACTGTTATAATAAATGCTATTAAAAAGCGTTTGTGTTAATATCAAGGGATACTTATTATCCATCCTTGCTAGAAAAATATTATTTTCTTCCTCTCCAATTACTAAACCCAGTTCAAGTCATACGTGAACAGGCGATAAATTCAAATGGAAGCATAAAACATACATTAAAACTTTTTATGTGTAAACGCAGCTGTTGTCATCGCTAAAGCCCATTACCGCACGCATGGCAAACACACAACAGTCGCTTGGACAAGTTTAATTGAAAAGCTCCCAAAAGGGGAAATGTTGCATCAGGAAGTCGAGAAGTGGGTCTCTATTAAAATTTATGTTTGTTTATGGCGATACTAATTCATAGAAATTGTTGGCAATTGCGATGGGAGATAGTGGACTAAAGGAGGAAGAGTGCGACCTAATTACTGTAATTAACACAGGAGAAACATGAGCTTATTTAAACAATTTAAATTTAGTGTTGATAGGATATAGCAAGTAATTTTAAACTGCAGGAAATGTACTGTATAAAATATAAAAACTGGTGACTGACTGATTCTGTATGAGACAGTCGTTCTCATTGCAATGAGCGAAGTAAATAAGTTTTTGCTTGAAATAATAAAGATATTCTTTTATTTTTTCAAGCAAAATCCGTTGTGTTTCTTCGAATCAGTAAGATTGGATTGTTCTTTATTGAGGCAATGATCTAGTTCATCAAATTGATTGGCCATAAAACAGCTCAATACTAGTTGGGAATATCATCATGACGAGTCGGTGTTAAATAGATGATGACATTTGATTTATTAGTAACTTGACTAACAATGACGATACAACATTCGGGAGGCAATTGATTGTTGTCTGTTTATTAGAAGTAGTAACGTCACTATTATTATTTTGTAAAGTTAAAAAGGATCATATCGAAGTCATATTTTGTTTTTGATTTATATATGCCGTATAAGATACATCACATGACCATAAAACTGACATGTCCACATTCACTACTTTTGAACAACCCTTCGACTTTAAATATAGTAAATTGTAATTTATATCCCTTGTCGCTCCTTTGGTTCATATTTAAATTGTGACGATAATTTTGATAAATATGATGTATTTCGTAAACAAGAGTATATATTTATAATAAGGGAACATTGTCATAATTTTGAATAGCTCACATTTCTTGTGTACTAACAACATTGTACTGAAATAAGCAGATCAGAATTGTAAATCCGTTTTAAAGTTTTTGTGGTGAATTGTAACATGTTCATCTCAGCATGAATTAACGAGAATATTACACAGAATGTAGGCAGATAAATCTCGGATATTGACAATAAGGAGGGCCATCCTTATTGTCAATATCCGAGATTTATCTGTCTGGTCAAATATTTATTAGAAAACTGGAATAAAAATATTTAGAAAATCAGCTATAAATATTAAGTTTTGCGACAAGTAGTATAAAAAAGCTTGCACAAATAATATTTGTTTTAATTAGGTATTCCGTCGGATGCTACTCAAATTCATTAGCAACAATAACGATGTCGTCTAAATAAAAGGTCAGAGCTTGTGACCCGTTTTTAGCGAGAGCAATTCATTAAATGCAGCATTGTAAATAGGTCGACTGTTAATCTCGTTTGGAAACGATTAGCATCAGATCGTCGGCTCTTTGTCGAATCAAAATGTGGGACAACACTGATCATTTTTATATGTAGATATGTACATATTGCTAACAGCCGTTCGTTGTGATCATATGTCGAATTCACAGATGCTCAATTTCGTATGTTTTTTAGGAAATGTCATATGAATTAGAACATATATTTAATCATAAATAGATAACTTATCTAAAATATTATATTATATTTATAGTATGTCCATACATATTTATTTCAAGATTTATTAGTCAATCTGTCATCGAAAGTAAAAAATCACTGAATCGATTGAAATTAAATTTAGTACACAATTAGCCTATAGCCTGAGAAAAGGCTTTAAGGTGGTTGAAATAGGGAATTAAACTTAGAAGTCTGAAACATATTTTTTGGGCTTTTAAATAGATATAAATAAATACTACATTCAAAGTTTGTGAAAATGTTTTCTGAAAGGCGATGAAAATAGCCGATAAAAGCGATTGTTTTAATGGACTTGCAAATTACTGAACCGACTTTAATTGAAGTTAATATAGGAATATTTTAACATGCAGAGAAGAACTGTAGTAGAAGAGTATATGTTGTAGAAGAGTATTTTTATCAAAGGAATTTCTTTTTCTTGTTGTAAAATTTGAAAATAATTTGCTGGCCAGGTATTCGCGAGATTATTTGAGATATAGGGAACATAACATAAATTTTACTGCAGAAAAATATATAATTCCTTTTAGAAATTTAGATATAACGCGGGCGAAACTGTGAGCAGAAAGCTAGTAATAAATTTTTGACAAATATACTTATGAGTTATATTAATTGATTATCAGTTATGTTTACAAATAGGAGAACCAAGGAAAAATCTGCAATGTTGTTATAGTAGACCTAATTCTAATCTTTCAATGAGATAAGTGCAGCTAGAAGACAATCATAGAGAACAATTTAAAATAGGCTGGCATCACAACATTCGTAAAATGACTTTCGCTTATTGTGGAAAGCGCAAATAGGGTAAATAGTAATTATGCCATTCCCTATGTGTGTCGACTTTACGCGTTTTTTACTTGATGAGATAACTGGCCTATTTAGAGGCCTATTTCTAGTTAAGCCGCTGTTAGGAGCCTTAAATTATCTGGTAGCGAGTCTGGTAAAGATTTAGGCATCAGATGCACTGCTAAAGAAATACTAAATATCTAGTGCATTACATATCAGAGACATCCACGTGAACCTGTTTGGCCAGCGTGATCTTAACCACCATTTCTGGGGTTACATTTTAATTCTAACAGTGAAACATGGGTTAAAAAAGAGTGACAAAGAAAGATATAAAACTTAATATAATATTTCTTGATTGCAATTATGGTATAAATGAATTCGAATCGGTGAGATACGTGGAATTAACTACGTACACTATTAAAGGTTTCGCTATTCCGCAAAAATTAATCTCGCTATCATTACGGGAGATGTAAATAACAATGAAAAAGCAACATCGGCTGTGATAAAAGAGCTCCGCGCTGTACAGGCGGCGATGCGGGAGAGCATTATATGTATTGAAACAGCAAATAGTTGCGTTCTCTACAATGACACTAATATCGATAAATCGAATGAGTGAAATTCATCGCAGTTTCACTCATAATGAACGTGGTGTACGTTCTTCATACTCTGAAATCACATGAATGTAAACTAGTATTTGGTTTATTAATTTTTAAATTTTAAAATCAATCATACTGTATTTTTTAACTTAATAAATAAAGTGTATAAAATAATAAAAAAATGCTATCAAAATCTATATAATTAGTATAAAAAATAAACTAAAATGCAACCCCGAAATCATGTGATTAGAGCTGCCAAATTCATTCATTCATTCAAATATCCAACTAGCCGTGCCTAGTCTCAGACTTCAACTTAATTGTAACTCCACTAAATAAACTTTAAATAACTGTTATTCTTAAATTAGGGTACTTTAAGATAAATGAATTCTATAAGTGAAAGTGAATAAATAATATAACTTATCTTCTGACAGTTTAATATAATAAATCTATGGGTTTAATTAAATTGGCATTTAATTGAATGTATATTACTTATTTAGTTTGTTGAAAGATGTGTAATCTTTCCAAAAACAGTCATATGAAATATTTCTGTGGCAGACTTAACCATGAGGTGTTTGGCCAGAAAATAAAGAAAATATATGTTTTGTTATTGAATAAAAAAACGCATGATACAGGTTACAAGATTTTACTGAACAAAAAAGAGCCAGGTCATTCTATCGACTTGATCACTTTCCAACACTAGAACGACAAACAACGCGGCACAGTGGGAACCACCTAGTGGCGACTATAAATAAAATAATCGAGCCACAGATAAAATTGTGAAGTAATTATTGCAGAACGCCTCGCAGACTATGAAACATGGGCGAGTCTATCTGCTGGGGTTTAATTTAGATTTATGGATCCCCAATGAGCGGCGATGCCTTAGATTATCAGTGCTCGAGATAATTTGTAGTAATAAATTAGGGGGTGTTGTGCTTATTTTGTAAACCGACTATTGTGTTTATAAAATAATTGCTTGGAGAAAATAGATTGGCATTCTCTAAGAAAGAGGATTAATTGAAAAAGGCCCTTACTGTGCCTGCTGGACCTTATCTAATTCAATTGGATAGCTATTAGCATTATTGAGTTCTATATAGTATATATGAGTATATGATGTATCCACAATTTAACTATTTGAGCTTTCAAAAGCGATCGTTACTTGTTGAACTTTATAAGTTGGAGGTAATTTCATCTTTCTTAATATTCTTCTTTCGTGCGCACTTTTCTTGAAGATGTAATATCTTCAGGAAAAGATTGCACATTAAATTCATTTCTATGTCTACCCACAATTTGTTTCTATCTTTAATTATTTTTGATTGATCTCTGTTTATGAGTTGAAACTCATATCAACTCATCGTAAAGTTAATTTACAGTATGTTCTTATTTATTGACGTCCAAGAGACCTCGACTACACAATTTTTTTACACTCATTAAATATTCTTCTAGAAGAATTGTCCACCTATCAAAACGTAATTTTAACTGGCGACATAAATATTAATACAGCTGAAAACAATCAACATCGGTTTACCCACCAATATTTGACTTTACGGCTTTTCATGGAATATTACCATTTTCATACTTTACTTACTCGTAAGGGACTAACTTGTTTGGAACTCATAGCTCTACCTATTGTTACGGAGCGCACACATCTATTAGTGACAATGATTCTGACTTGTTCTTTCTTTATACCTCCGAATCGAAAAAAAAGGAAGCACACCATAACAAAAACAATCAAATATTTAGATTATGAAAAAATTGAATCGGACTTAAAACAAATTGATTTCAACCACATGCTTTAACGATGCTGACTTGGCTACAAACTATTTAGTAAATTATATAAATTGCTCGCTCCTGGCTAATACTACATTACCTAATCTTAGACGAACTAAAACGCCTCTTTTAAAATGTTTAAAAAACCGAGACAACCTACACTTAAAAGTAAAACATGACCCAAATAATGAAATACTAAAAACTACTTATAAACTTTGCCGAAATTATTGTACACAAATACTAAAATTTGCGAAAACTAACGTTGACAGAGAACAAATTTCCAAAGCTAAGCACAATAACAGAAAATTATGGACGGCTATTAAAGATGCTACCTATATTACTAAACAGAAATCGACTGCGTCTGACTTACTTCCTGTAAACGCTCCAGAATGTGCTATAAATGATATAAACGCACATTTTGCCAACATTGGGCCTACTAGCTGAATAAGCTGCTTCGAAAAGTAGCTTACAGTTCAACCCTCTCCATATTAACCCTTTCTCCAATTCTTTTGGTTTGCTCGAGAGGCAAACCGAAAGAATGCTGCTGAAAAGTGACAGTTCAGTTGGATATGACAATATCTCTGGCGCCTTTGTAAAAAAATTTCAAACATTCGCTAATTCCTTACGTAACGTATATTTGTAACCTAGCCATAAACACCGGTGCTTTTCCTGACTCATTCAAATTAGCGGTAGTTCATCCCATTTATAAAAGTGACGATAAACTTGTTGTTAATAACTACCGACCGATCTCTATTTTACCTACTCTCTCTAAATTACTAAAAAAAGTTATTAATCTTAGGCTTGTTCGTTTTCTGGAACACAACAATCTTCTTTCCAGTACGTAATATGGTTTTCGCTCGGGTGTATCCACTAATGACGCAGCTCTTGATCTCACTCAAAACATAGTTGCAAAACTTGATTACCATCAAAAGGTGATTGGCATATTCCTTGTTATATCTAAGGCCTTTGACACCATTTCCGTCCCAATTCTTATTAACAAACTGGAACATCTAGGTATCCGGGGTGTTCAGTTGGTGCTCTTTGAGAGCTATTTGGAGTGTTGTCAGCGGGCACGCCCAATCAGGCTTAAATACTGTGATGCATTCGCTCGCCAGTAATGGACTTACTTTAACAAAATGTGATGTGTGTTGGTGGTATAGTTGGTGAATAATCAATATCTATTTGCAAAAACATTCTAACAATGCGGCATGTGTTAAGGATGACTGCTTTTTGTAGGTTTATGAACAAGGTATCTTTGAGATTTAATATTTTTAAGCTAATGAAGAGATCATTTGGGATTACACCAGTTGTGGACAGGACTATAGGAATAACATAAACTTTGTTTTGACGCCATATTCTAGTTACTTCGTCTTTGAGTTCTGCATATTTACTTAATTTTTTGTAATCGTTTTCTGTATAATATGGGTGTTATGTACTGCAATGTCTAACAGCGATGTATTTTTTTGTTTATTTTGTCCAGTAGAATTATATCAGGCCTATTAAACGAATCGTTTTGTCGGTGAGTATGGCGCGATCATAATATAACTTGTGTGTGGTGTTTTCTAAAAATTTTTTTTATTATTATTGTAGCTTAAATCACGCGTCTTTATAAGACACGTCCTTATAAAGCGTAGACGTAGAATAGCAACTCGGGGATGTAGTCGAACTCCTATTTTCGATTATAATTTACATATAACTATCTGGTGTCCGTGACTTCATCTGCGTAGGATTAATTAGTTTTTAGTCAGTTAGTTTTCGTACAAACCAAGCGATCAAAGATGTAAATGGAATAATTCGAAGAAATTCTGTCAGAAAGCAAAAGATTTTATTTCGAGAAATGAAGATAGTACCTAAATCCATATCGCGTATTTTAAACATAATTTACAACTTGCAGCCTATGAGAAATATTTTAGCTTACACATCTAAAAATTGTTTAGTTGATTCCAGTTCCAATTAATCTGCATATTTCGACTTGCTTGTTCTACACATTCAGTAGAACTAAATCATCTCATGTCTGGCCATTTTCCACGTTATGTCAGTAACTAATGGCAGGCGAGGCGGTCTGGATATCTGCCCAACGAGTACTCGCTACCTTTTGTAATTGATTGTAGACCCAGACGAATGTTCATTAACTTCTGTTGCAATATCTTCCAGTCTAGTTCTGACTTGAGAATTTTGTGATTTTTATCGAGAATACACTGATTATTATTACAAACACAATATCGGTTATAATATATATATATATATATAATATATATATATATATATATATTATATATATATATATATATAATATATATATATATATATATATATATATATTATATATATATATATATATGTGTATATACTTCTTACAATATAACAAGTTACCAAATGACATTAAGATAATTGAAAATATTAATAGTTTTAAGAAAAAGTTGACTACATGGCTTAAAGCAAAATGTTATTACACCATTAGGGAATATTTAAATGACATATCATAAATATTGACATTTGAAGTTTCTTTTTATTGACATTTTATTGATTGACATTAAATAATCTATTGAAAGTTTTGTTATTATATAATTTAGATGACATATATTGACTTTAAATAGTATTGTAATAAATTAATAACAATAATAATATTAATGATATGGTGTTTTAACAAGATTGTAATTAATATGTTACAATTATGCAGTTCTAGATAATACTGAGTAGTCATTGTAAATAATAATAATATGTACCTACGTTAAATTGAAATATTTGCACGCCAGCCTGCTGGCAGAATACACTGGAAAACCTTACATAACCAACAATATGAATACTGTGTTCTTGCAAATAAAGGATTGATTGATATATATATATATATATATTGGAAGAAGATCCACGCTATTATTAAGAGAATAACGTAACTTTTTACAAAATACTAGATGCTTAAGGCTCTGACTTAATTTATGCAAAAGAAATTCAACTAATATTTAATAGAAAACTATAGAGGGTAATTTGAAAAACATGTTCACTCGTCGACTAAGTAAATGAGAATTGAAATGGCCACGAAGCCAACGGGGTGCACTAAACTAATCAAAATTACCATAAATCTATAGCGGATTGAAGCAATTTTTAGATTACAAATAATTGAGCATTAGTATCGTTTTTACCTCACAACAGATTACTTGGTTTTTTAAGGTTCCGTACCGAAATGGAACAGAGTCGTGGTAGTAGACTCCTGTTTCAACCCTTATTTGGTATGTCTGCCACCAGGCTGTAATCTAATTAACCTTAGGCTGTTAACATAGGCTGTTGAAATTTTCACAGATTATGTATTTCTAATGCTGTTATAACAATAAATAAAAAAACAAAACAAAATAAATATTTAAGAGGGATCCCGTATAAAAAAGGGACTATATTGCTTCTTTTTCTCTATGTTCATATTGAAAAAATGTTGATGATTGAAATATTGACAGAACATTATGTTTTATATGAATAATTAAATTAAAATAAATATTTAATACAAGAGACATGATTTTGTTCCGTTTTTATACATAATAATAAGAATACAATCCAAACGTTTTTGTTATTCACAGTAATTGTGTAAGTATTAAATAACCGATCTTACTGAGATTATTGCATAAAATAATAATATTGTTAACAGCAAGTATTATACCGTAAAAAATCTAAATCAACATTTTGTGTTCCTATTTCAAAAATCAAACTAAAGAATTTTTTTATTTCCTCGACAGTTATTTAATTCGTTTAGGATGAGAAATTATAACTAACTTGTTTGATTTCATTAACATTACGTTACTTTTAAATTTAATTTGGTATTTATTTATTGACTAGTAGACAAAATCACACATCAGTTTTAATATATTCAATGCTGTGAACCTACCTTACGAAATAGTAAACAAAAGTGCAGCTTGTGAAATTGGTGAAAAGGAAGTGGCTGTCAGAGATGATCTGAACAATGGTGTCTGCGTCGGCCGAGATGCATCATCATCAGCGCTCATGGCAATAAAACAATGGACAGCCTTAACGCCAAATTGATTATATAGTGTAGAGATAACTCCGTTACTGAAGCCGGTACGGTACGGTAATAAGTAAATCAATGATCGCGTGAAATAGAATTGCTTACCGACTTCTGCCGCTTTTAGTTCAATAAGCGGCAAGTCATATTGTTTATCAACAATAAACTGACATTAAAAAAATCTATTTTGGCGTCAGTGCTAAGTCGATGTCGATGCTATGCTAGGTATGATCAATTCAAAAATAACTATAATTGTAACTACATTATATTATGTTAATGAAGTTTTTTACTCTTAAGTTTAAAAAACATAACTCATATTCTTTTGTTATGGAACAGTTTTTTCTGAGGTCAGTTTATTTATGATTTTTAGAGAATCTGATGGACACTTATATACACGGTTATTGAGTTATTTATCTATTTGTATAGGAAATACTTAAGAAATTTGATACTTATATGGTTTTCTCAGGCCTCTGTCAGAGGAATGGAACCACATAAGAAGCACCAGTTTTCATATAAAACGGTTCATGCAGTTGAAAGTTCTGAGGTAACAAACATAAAAACGTACAGTTGATTTCAGAAACTCCCTTCTTCGTCTTTTTTGAAAACATAAGTGTCTAGTGTTCCGATTTCAAATACCACTTGGCAATTAAAAAGCCGTTGGTATAATCGAGAATTCCTTTCTACATAATTACACAAATTTTGCCAGCGTGTATCCAGGTTGGAAGGTTGAGGTTGAAGAATGAAATGACTAGCAACTATAGTTATATAGATTTTTTTTCGCCGAAGTGAAGAGGCTGAAATCCTCATGGATATCACCGCGACTAAGTACCACGGTGATTAAGTCGGACTCCAAACAGATCGAGGCGGCGGAATGACGTACCGACTAAACTCAGTCTAATCGTTGGCTATAAGGGCCCTACGGCTTCGATGAAACTTGTACAAACTGCAAAGTCTTTAAATCTTGCAAAGTTGCAAATGTTTTAAAATTATTCATATACATACTCGAGATGTTTGACAAAAGTTTCACAATTGGTTGAGAAGGTTTCCACCATTTTGAAGGGGCTCACTTTACCATAAAAGTGTTTTATGGACTTCTCAATCTGTTAGCCAAAATAATATGAAGGTCGCGTTTGTCTCACTTTGGGGAAGGAGAAAACTATAATATATCAAGCCTTGTAAATTAATGGACATCAGAGAGTCATCATCACATTAATGTCTCCGTGACCATCTCGGTTACATTACAAAAGTCTCGGGCACTTCTCATTGTAACGATCTTATGAATGAAGATAACCTACGCGATCAATTTCACTATGGCGATGCGCCGGCGCATGTTCGACAAGCACGATAAGTATCACGTTCTTTATAATAATTGAGCTTGCTTTTTAAGTGTTTGTGTACTTGCTATGTTTACATTACATTGAGAAAAGAATAACATATTGTGTGTTTTTGTGACCAATCTCTGTACCTTTATTGTGACGGTAATTATTCAAAAAGTGTAAATACAGTTTGATAACCATTGCGTTGCCAATGCAGGATACAGGGACGATTGAATTTTCTTAAGCAGTGATGTATAGTCAGTCATTTACTGTTTTAAAGGTGTTAAAATATATTTTGCATTGTTGTTTTATTAGCCTCGAGATGCTTTGGATTGTAACAGGAACTTTAGTACTTTATGGTTTTTGGAAAATACTTTGAACGGTGTTTCTGACATGTCAAGAGTTGTCATAGAGATAGATAGAGCTTAGAGTTGTCTTAGATTAATAAAAATTGTAAGGAATGTTTATTATATTAATTATATTTCCTGGAGTCTTACTTTTTTATTAAAGAAGACCTAGTCGGATGCACACAAGCTTACGGTGAAAAAGATTGTAGAAAATTAACAAGATATTGAATTTCTTTTGAATATGTAAAGCTAAAAGATTTAGAAATATCATGATGCTTGAAGATAATATTATTCATGTAACATTGAAGTAATCTGGACCTCAAGGCGGACTGTTCTATCTGTTTCCCATAGTTTTCTTATATATGTATATATTGCAACCTATTGTTTTCGTAATTTTGAATATTTTTTTATATAATACAGGGAATTGTTCGGATTGATCCCTGCCACTAGTTCCCGCCATCTTTTCACATGACAAAATCTTTACTTTCATCGCCTTTAGGAATGCGTCTTTCCAGAAACTTTCTGCCTCATACTACCAAACTGTTGAATCAGTTATCGCCTACGTTATTTCCGAATCGACGCGGTATCCTAATCTTCAAAAAACGGACAACGCACCTGTAACTTCCCCAGTAGTATCTATGGGCGGCAGTAATCGTTCACTATCAGGTTATCCAATTGCTTGTTTATCCCTCTTAACATAAAAAAAATTAATAATCAATCAAAATGAAATTGTAATAACAATAATATAAATGCAAACGAACTACACAGATTTAATAAAATAAGAGACAACATTATCTCTGCCGTGTATTTGTAAAAAAATATTCCACTTCGAAAAATGTTATTAAACTAATTAATTGGGACGAATATGTAAGACTCAGATTTGCTGTTCGTGTTATTTTAAACCTTCGTTTTATTGTGATTGATATATGTCAATAAAACTTTTTTGTACCCATCCAACTCTTATTCTATAAGGATACAAATGCTGATCACCAAAAAAAAATACAAGCCACGTCCTAAAGTTAAGCTAGTTAAAAAAACTGATGGACCATTCTAATAGAAGACCTTTTAAATTTCCATAATCCAAAGGGCATTATGGAAATGAGGGTTTATTTATCGATATTAAAAGTGAACAAACACGATCCGCCTGTTGTATACTTTTGACATGAAGACGTCGCTTCACTTGAACTCCTGACCTCATGGCCGTGACCAGCAGAAATGAAATGTTGGACATTGAATATACCAATTGAAAAACAAATACGCCCACAGATCTAACTGCGAATGTACTTCAATAGAATGCGCTGGAAACTATAAGGGATATAAAAGAAACATAAACTTTTATGGATATTGAAGCAAGAAACAAAAAAAACATTTCATATTCTCTCATCCTTCATATTTTCTAAATTAATTTAACACTTTGTTATATACACACATCGGCATGAGAATAGTTTTATGTAAATATAATAATGACAGTAATATCGTTATATATGTATAACGTGTCTAATAAAAATACATGAACAGCGGCAGTACTTATACAAGCACATGCTCTATTTTTTTTTATAGGATAGGGCAGCAAACGAGCAAACGGATCACCTGATGGTAAGCGATAACCGTTGCCCATGGACACCCGCAACACCAGAGGAGTCACAAATGCGTTGCCGGCCTTTTAAATGGGAAGGTATGCTCTACGAAACAACTAAAAAGTACAGTAGCTAAGTAGTAAAACAATGAATTTATAATAAATTAGATATATAACGAATTACCACTAGTACTAACAGAACTGGATAAAATTAGGTATAAATATACTCATTGAATGAATTTGTTAACGTATGATCTTAATTGATGTCTAGTTATGTACGTTAATGTATAAATATAAGTATAATTAATTTAATTCTAATTAGTAATGAATAACTGTAAAAATATAGTGATGATAAGATTGCAACTACTGACTAGCCTATGGTGACGCAAGAATTACTAACGATGAATAAATAAATAAATGAAAATGAAATAAATACCAAGATTGCCAAATGAAAGATATTAGAACTTTTGTACCCGTCAATATGGAAACAAATGTTCAATTAGAGCCGACTATTTCAATCAAGGAGGCGTCGATAGTACTGGGAATTCGCTTCGTGTCGCCGCTTCTCAGTGCTGGTCCCATTTCATTGGAGCAGTCACGGCAGCACGCGATGCAGTAACGACAGCCGTTGACACGTCTGAACTAGTCATTGCGTTATTGACTTAGAAACCTGTGTGGATCATGATGGTAAACCACCCTCTTATCACGAACATTGCATACCAATCGTGTAATAAAAATTTTCTGAATGTAAATATCCTTCGTTTAAATTTTTGATGGGAAAAAGGGAATAATCCGTATTGTGACTCTTATGCTAACGTCAAAGAAGATTTATTTCACATTTTAATGGAGTGTGCCCGCAACGAAAGGGGCAGAGTAGAGTTAATGAAAGACATTAGATATTTGTTTTTTGCTGGTCATAAATGTAATAGAACTAGAATTATAAATTTCCTGCTAGTTCTTTTGTTCAAAATAATGTTAATGCATGAACATTATGGTGTAAGGCTTGAAAAGATAATAATAAAATCCTACGTTTTAATTTAAATGCAACTAAAGTTAGCTAAACTTATTCATTTAAATTAACTTGCTTGATTTTGTTCCAAATCTAATGTAATTCTCTGTCATGATATATTATTGATTTATATTTTGCAAATTTGTTTATTATGTCTGTGTCCTTATTAACAAAATTAATATGTATTAATAAATGAACATTACGATTGACACTGCAATAAAAATCCTGTATTAAATAATTTACTTTTATTATAGCCATTCCTACTATGATTTAATAAATATAAATGTTTAATCCCTCAAACGATGATTTCACGATTTTCAAAATTATGGAACGAAATTTGGCGCAGTACAATTAACTTTATAGTAATAGCTACTACGTACAACACTCAACATTAACAGCTACTCAGATAGTACAAAACAATGATTTACTATTTCCACCATGACAAAGGGAGTAGTAAAACAGCTAACGTCCAACCATAGAACGCGAATATAGCAATAAATAACCTAACTCATGTAAAATTGCGCTGGGAACGCAGCATGCATCATGCGTTACTGGCGCTGGGCCATCAAAAATAACGCGCATGATCCGCGCAAGAACACACTTCGCTCATCATCGTAATTGATTTTCTTATTCATCAATATGAATTATGCATCGATCAAGTATGGCGTATGCTGCAAGATGGGAGAGAATGGAATTGTTATGGAGAAAGTGGTATTGTTTCCATTTAATGTCAATATTTTCCCAAAGGCCTAACTTGAATTTGAATTTGAAGATCCTTCTTTATTATATACAATAAGTAAAATATTATGAATATAATAAACAATTTACAATACAAGTGATAACAATTCATGACTTACTAACGAGCCGTTTCAAAGATATTCTTTTCCGTTTCTTTTCCCTTGTATATACAATTTATTATAGTTTTAAACTATAGAATTTATAATTTATGATCTACTAGAAATTTCTTCAAACCCTAATACTGTGGGTATATTATATTGGATTTGTCTTATTAAATTGTTTCCATTCTATCAAGACTTAACTTCACTTTTACAAAGGTGTAATTTTATTCCAAAATTGGATTTTAACAAATATTGTCGTCCATCATGCAACATCATGGAATTACATGCGTACTTAACACCGTGGTGTCAGATCTTGATAGTATAATCAGAACTATCATCTTCACTTAGCTATGACGCTTATACTTACTTATGTTATGCAAAGTGATTAGTTAATCTCTACATTTAGTACAAAACTTGTTGCTTAACTACAAGAGATATAATCGAAAAATGTACTATCTCAAATTGTATTATAAATGTGTATAAAATTTTTAATTTGTAGGATGTAGGCATTCAATATCAATTAAGTAGAGGATTTACCCAAAACCGAAAAACACGGCAAAGGGTCTACGACACAAAAAAGTTTGGGAACCTCTGATCGACACAAATATTATAAAGAGGAAAGTTCGATCACGCAGTCATACTATGGTCATAGTCTTCTCAGAAGCCCTTTGCATGATTTTGACCCTCACTATAATACTCATTGTGGATTTGAAGGTTTCGGTGACATGTCAATACTGACAACACGTCAATACTGACATCTGTCGCTGCCCAAACGAGCTGGATCAGGCTATCGACATCTTTTTGGAAGTTTGACCTGCTTATGTTAACACTTAGTTTTACGCAGCTGTGAATAAAACACCAGCATTACGAGTATTATCTCAATAAACAATAAGCTACGAACTATAAAATCGATCGGTAGACAAGTCTGCAAGCAGGAAGATAGTTTGGTTACCTCTCCTCAAAACAAACTAGTACCACAATAGCTCATGACTAGCACCACACGCCAATATTTGCATAGAGCGTCTCACAATGGATATGTTCCATCGCTGCTCCATTACGGTGTCCTGATTGTGGACGATCAATCCGCTTAATTGACTTTCGTCTGGGCCGCACAAAAAGTCGCACGCACAATTCCACTCAAACGCGCTGGTTTAAAATGGAAATGTTTTCGTGGTACATTGATATATATTGTTGAATTGCACGTTTTATTTATTGCAAGAAATTATGCGATTTTACAAAGAAAAGTAAGCGTGAGTTGAGAATAACATCAAAGGAAAAGTTTAATCTAATAACATGTCATATTACTAATGAATTAAGATGGCCGTCGACATTTTCGGTACAATCCTGTGGATATGGAATTCTAAAAAGGTATTGCTACCTTCTTACGATTCCGTATCTCCAAAGGTAAGAACGGAACCTTATAGGATCGCTTTATTGTCCGTCCGCATATCAAGCTGAAATTAATATCACATACTCAGGTCTCCTATCTCTCTAAAGCAGTGAAAAAATCTAATTTCTAAATCAACGCAATAAAAAGATATGGCCGTTTATACTCCATTACTTATATATATATTTTGACATTTACCAGGGAATCAAAACCTATAGGGTACTTTCCGTTGGCCTAGAATCATGAAATTTGGCAAGAAGCAATGTCATGTAGCACAAGTAAAGGAAACACTCCGAAAACCGAAAATTTCTAGTTATTTCGCAAACAAGAATAATTTTTTTACAACATAATTCGGAAAAACAGGAAAAATCTTTGAGACTTAATTCTAGTAATTAACAAACAATTTACATGTCGACAAATTTATATGGAACCCTCGTTGCACGAGCCCGACTCGCACTTGACTTGATATCAAGAAAACAGTTGACAAATCTGTACTACTTGAGTATGCCGTAGGATTCCGATCACACCGGACTACCTCGTCACAACCTCTGCAACCTCTTCGTCCCTGTGAAAGGTTCATTCGGGATCGGGTTAAGTCCATTTCACCGAAATTACCACCGTGGAACAGGCCCAGAGGTATAAACGAATAGGTACTACGTCATATGGATCAGCAATACTTAACAGACATTTATGGTTGTAGATAGCATACATATAATTCTTCAATGAACAATATTATCATAAGTAATTGTGCAATAATATTGTTTTCATATCACACGAAATCATCAACGTAAATTATAGATTGTTATCATTAGTTTATGTCAACCAAATTGATATGTACATTGATAAAAAAAGTTCTTGTATGACAGATAAAGTGGCATCGTCATCAAACTGCAACAAAAGGTCAAACACACCTATTGTTTCCACTGCTGTAATGTTGTCTTTGATAACATTAAGAATAGATTGTTCTAACTTAAACAGAACAGTTATGCATTCCTTTTTTAATTCTTTTTCCAGGAAGAACTTTGTTTCTAAATCTATATTCTTCACTTGATGATGTACAGCTCATTAACACGATGATGGACAGCTCGTAATAGGAACACCACTTGCAAACTTTGTGGCTGCGGATCATTTGCATACTAATTAGTTTATCTCAGTCGAACGACGCTGCCGTTTTAAATTTGATTTAAAATTAATCTGCTTCCTTTTATCAAACGACATTTAGATATAACACGTTCTCGGAAGGATGTGCTTTAAGTTTCAGGATTCTTTTCGTACGCTTCTTTTTGCACAAATTACATATAAATTGCGTTTTATTAAATTGACTTTCAAAAGTAATAATATAGTTTGCTACTTCTTTAACCTAGCAATTTATAATGTCATGCAAAGATTCTTATAAATACCTACAATTCAGTATAACGTAACATGTTATATTGTACCTTTATTAATTTATATTTCATTTTGGATTCCATTTTTATTTAAATTTTGAACCGATTCCGTTTTTAATTCTTAAACCAATTTTATATTTAAATCTTAAACATTTATACTTATAATAATACAAAATTTCTGATTTCATAATTTCCCTTTTTGTGACACATAATAAGTTACAGTTGAAAAATACAAGAATAAATCGTAAACACTTAAATTAGTACCACTATCTAAAACTTGAATTTACTCAACTTTGATTGACCATGTGTCAAATAATATGTTCGTATCTGAATCGTCAGCTGACACTCACTCAATCACTATCACTCAGAATCGGAATCGTGTCTAATTTCAAAAATACAAATTAAAATAATATGTGTTCTCGAGCTATTCCAATACACGCGTCATTAATATATCCTTTCAAGTTGACTCCACATAAATTTGATAACACTGTTCTAGTGTCGAAGTAGCCACTAACAAAACCACTATTAGTGAATTAAACTAGGCTCAGTGAGCAGACAAAATCATATTTAGGGACGCGCTATCCGCTGAACCGGCCGCGGCCTCGGCGCGACTAAGCTTTAGTCGGATTACTTGGAAACAGTGATTAAAATTCGGTACATCATCGTGTGAGGGATTAAACATTTATATTTCTTGAACTTACGTAAACTTAGACATTAACTATAAATTGTAATCCGGGTATTAAACTAATTGTGTTTGAGAACAACGAAAAAATGGAGAATGACAATAAATATATGATTCACATTGCTATAATTATACACCGTTCCAAAAAAATTGTTATTCAATAATCATTAAGATTTTTAATAAATTACCACAATACGGCAAGTTTCTTCCATATAACGCATTTAAAAAGGAATTGCGCCTCTGGCTTGCCCAGAGAACAATTTTACTCTATTTTTTAAATACGAATTTATTAAATACTAGCTGTGCCAGCGACTTCGTCCGCGTGGAATAGTTATTTTGAGCATCATATTTATTTCTGCAAACAACCACCTCAGCTGTTACCCGATCTTTACAACGCGACATATCCAAATTTGATCACCATAAAAACAATTCTAGTGACTTAACATTAAAAGATAGACATATACTGTCGCGGACATTTTTTTAGATCATTTTAAGAGGAATAATTCTTTTATAAATATTTTTTTGGTATCTAGAACCGTTTTCGCAGCACACGCAACGGAAGCCCTCAAAGATGAATAATTTTCACCGTTTTTTCCACATTTTCCATTATTTCTTCGCTCCTATTAGTCGCAGCGTGATGTTATGTAGCCTAAAGCCTTCCTCGATTAATAGGCTATTCAATAAAAAAGTAATTAGTAGTAATTTTTCAATTCGAACCAGGAGTTCCAGAGATAAGCGCGTTCAAACAAACAAACAAACTCTTCAGCTTTATAATATTAGTAAGTATAAATTATTGTGAGTCAACCATAAAAGATAGACATATGGTGTTGCGGGATGTTTTTAGACAATTTTATGTAGAATATTTCCGTCATACATGATTTTTATGTGACTTTAACCATTAAGGCTACACACGCGACGGAAGCTATAAAAAGGGAGTTACTTCTCCCGTTTTCCCAAAATTTCCCTTCACTGCTCTGCTCCTATTGATTGTAGCGTAATGGAAAGTATTCTATAACCTGCCCAGGAGTATGAAGAATAATTATACCAAGTTTCGTTAAAATCCGCCCAGTAGTTTTTGTTTCTATAAGGAACATACAGACAGACAGACAAAAATTTTACTGATTGCATTTTTGGCATCAGTAACGATCCCTAATCACCCCCTGATAGTTATTTTGAAAATATATTTAATGTACAGAATTGACCCCTCTACAGATTTATAGATAGATAAATAAATTATTCAGTTTGCACCAGCTGTATTTGACGACCTCTGCAGTCGAGTGGTTATTACACCGGTTTCAAGGTGTCGCCATCTCTGAGGTCCCGGGTTCAAGTCCGGATGGAGGCAGATGTTTGTATAATGAATACGAGCACTTGTACCTTAGTCATGGTTTTCATATATATTTCTATCTAAAATATTTATATATGGATCTATGTTTATCCGTTACCGTAGATCCCATAACACAAGCCTTACTTTGGGCTAAGCTAATTTGTGTAAGTGTAAGAAATATTTATTGTTATTATATTTTTGTTATAATTTCTTTTAGCGTCGCAACCCCACCATTTTTTCGATAACGAAAATTAGTCCTAAAAAGGGTCATTCGCAACTGGGTCAAAAGCACCTATTCGAAATGTCATTAACGTTCGAATGTTATTACGTAGAAACGGTGGCATATCATGTGTTATAGACTGTATATATGTGAGTATTAAGTACAAATTGGTGTCAAACAATCCGAGAACTATTTGTTCACAAAAACGTAAAAAAAAACGTTTATCTTTAGAATGCTGATCGTTAATTTGCAGTGAACATCGAACATCAATATATCTAGACTTCTGTAGTACGGATTCTTAATTTAAAGTATGTAGTATTTATAATATTTAAATTACCACATTGCTTTGTGCACCATTAGAAACCTCTTCAGGCATTTAGTTCGCCACTGCACATAAAATAAAGAAAATGACCTTCCACCCACACACATTAAAAATTTGAATCCAAGAACTAAAATGATTACCTTTGGCCGCGCGTGGGTTCAACTAGCACAGCAATTTAGCACTAAACCTCTATCTGATCCCATAAACGTAAGTTAAGTAGCTCATCTAAGTTTTTATTGTGGGTAAGATGGCACTCGTAAATCGTAAACACGCGGCTTTGATGGCTGGGAACCTATCAGTCTAATTACATGAGAATGGCACGTCGGAGCTCCTATCTATGCCCAGCACGAAGTTGCTGCCTAAAGTTTTTAGCACCAATAATTATTTGCAAACGATACAGCGGCAGTAGTCAAAAATGAAAGTAACTTAGAAATTCTACTGATAATGACAAATTTTAAGAGACATATTATAAAAATATACAACATTGTATTAGAAACTGGCAACGTAATAACTGACTCAAATTGCACTTCAGACATTAAAGCAAGATTGCAATAGAATAGTATATTTCATTACTAGTACGGAATGGCTGTCATTGCAAAGAGTTCCGACAAATGTTGACAGTCGGAACGAGTTGCAATGACGGTTCCGTACGTGTACTGAACGACTATTTTTAATACAGTTGCGAAAAAATGAAGCAATTTAATCAAATTATAAAAACACAAACTCAATTAACTAATCATTTATTTCTTATAAAAGTTATAATTCACATATACATTGAAATTGGTACAGTTTTGGTTTTAGGTTGCATATTTACTGTTTGAGACAAACTAGTATTATTAATTTCGTATGATTGTTAATGTATATTTGTCATACAATGGCGTTTGCTAGTTGATGGAATTGGATCTGATGAATTATCATTATCAACGAAGGTATTCGTAGATGGATGAACGTTCTCTTCAGCATGTGAAGGAGAGGGCTGGACCTTAAATTAATGGATTGTGTGATCTTTTTCCCAGTTTCTAGTTTGATGTTTAATGAATCACCAATATAGTTATCTGCAACTTTCTCCGATTTCCAACCACCTAGTCGCTTTAAGGACGTCAAATTGGCTCCTGAATCTGCCAATAATGTAGTATCGGGAGCTTCTTTCAAAAACCTTTCCACGTCATTCGATGTTAAAATTTTCGACTTTTTACTGGTAAAACCGTCTGATTGTCGTTTTAAGAAAGCATTTAATTTTGGATATTGACTTATATCCACGTTGTTCCTTATTTCCAGCATACTTTTTATCATCGAAAACCTTGACCATAACGTAGAAGGTTTTAATTTTGCTGAGAGTTCGGAAAAGTATGCCAACATAACATTTTCTGAAAAACTATTTGCTTTTTTCTCTTTTCTCCACGCAATAAATTCGTCGTATGTAGATATGTAGCTACTTTTTGACTTTTCCGGTAAAATGTTCTCCGAAGCATTTTGTGCAATTATACTGATTTCCGGTGGTGTTAATTCAAAAAAAATTATGTCGAAATTACTCATTTTGTGTAAAAAACAACTAAACTCGCGAAGAAAATTTCGGAAAATGGCGCCAACCGTAGAATGTAAGCAGTTTTTTTTCACCCATTCTGGTAGGCAAAGGGAACTGCCGATACAGCCAAATCTTTAGTACTTAGTATTTTTTATTATAAGAAATGAAATTGAAATGAACTGAAACCTGACCTAACTCGTTCAATCAAATAATTAATTCTAATATTGGACAAATTAGAATTATTATTAAACAAATAAACCTATTTGCATGTATCGCAAAAACTTCTATGATTTTTTTTTAGTTAAAACTTCATGCTTGTATTTTTAATAGAAATTATTTTGACAGTTGGGAAAGAAAACGCACGAGTTCGGGAAAGGCAAAAAAAAGCACGAGTGTGAAATAGCCCAGATCCCGAACGCTACACGTCCCTGCAATACGCCACTTTTAGAGCAACTGTATTAAAAAACCAAGTTTTTCAGAGGGTATGCTCAAGGCAAAGATCAGAAACACCATAACATTCTGCATAAATACTTTTATATAGAGTATAGCTCGCCACGGATGTGAAACATGAACAATGACTTAGAGCAACAGTGTAAGGTTTGAGATGTGGAGTTCGAGGCAGATGAACAAAATAAGCTGGACGAAGATGGTATATAATAAGTGCTACAACGAGTAAAAGATAAATGTTAGTTACTAACTATATAAGATAGAACAGTGAGGATGTTCGGACAATTGATAAGACATTTATCAAAAACATAAAAGAAAAGGTAGAGGGAAGGAGAGGAAGAGGTACTCAGCTCCGCAGCTCTCGGCATGACCGATGACTCATCCACCGACTGACTCATCCTTGAATGTAACATCAAATGCTCTAATCTTCATCAATTTCCATTGTTTCACTTAGAGCAAGTTATATAAGGAATCCGTTTGAATGCTTCTTGATAATTCTGAAATTGCTTTCATCTGGACCCATTCCAGTTGTTTTGTAAACTTAAAGACCGCTATAGAGCTTAATAAAAGCAACTTATTGCTATTCTTATATTATCTTTAAATCTCTACTGTGATTTAACGGTGGAAGGAAATGTGATGTACTTGGCAAAAAAAAGTTTAATTTGCTCAAAGGACGGTCACCCATCCACACTTAAGCATGGTCAACGCTCCTTGACTCAAGAGATTTGAGGCTAGCACGCGCGGCTGCACACCCCAGTGGTATTATGCGCGCGCGCGCTCGACCGTGCGTCATTACACGGCCGGCCGCTCCCCACTTTGTTGGAACCTATGGCTCCCAATGACTGGACAATCATTTCGAATAATGTCCACAAACGACTCTTCACGGAGACTCTTTATCATGGTCCTCTTTCTACCTCTATATGTTTAGCAGCAGTACTCGTACTACTGTTTCGATATTTGTAATATCATAGGCTGTAAAATTGCTGGATACCATGACGTTACTTCTTAATTTACAAGTACGTACAACACTGTGCTTATTATGAGGGTTGCAAATTTGTTGCAAACCTCTATAGGCGACTGGTTATCACTTACCATCAAGTGGACAGTCTGCATTTCGTAAATAATATGTAGTAAAAAATATATATATAAATATATATTCTCCGCCGGGATTGATTGTGGCAATGCTGGCGGACTAGGGAGGTTGGAGGGCTGTGGCCTCCTTGTGATGTGTGCGCCAGCAGGAGGCCGCCGAGCGGGGTCGGGAGATAGCCGATCCCGCTCGAAGGAGGCGACGCCGGGCTCGGTAGCACGGCTGCGACGCCGCCGCGGGTCGCGGGTGGGCGCGGGTAAGTCGCGCCTGCGGATACGGTGACCCAGGAGGGACCACGCCACTCCCGTGGTCGAGGAGCGTTGTCGGTGAAGGAGATCGTGGGAGGTATTGAAACCTCCCCCGAAGAGGGCTCCCCTGCATCGGCAGGGGAATGGAGGCTGGGGGTTCCCGGAAGTCGATTATCGTTCCCGGGGGCTCCCTACAAGTTACAAGTTATTTGGGATATGCCTATGTGATGTGAGATAATATTTTCTTAAATAGTGTGTTACTATAGGTCAATGCTCAGCCGACGTGAAAGATTTTGGTAAAGTTTTATCGGCTCTAGACCAAATATCAAGAGACCTTAAGACTGGAGCTTATTTCTCCCAACGTATCGCTCTGATGGTGCAGAGACGTAACGACGCTAACATAATGGAATCCGTGCCGCAAGCTGACTTGCTACGGGGTTTTCTTTTTATAGCTGGGGTTTATTTTTATTGTTTTTTATAAATTATCTCTTTGTTGCTTAGGATTCGTTTATTTTTAGAATTAGGTTATTTGTTTCCATATTAATTTGTAATTTGAAATATTACTGTATTTCTATTTTTTTGTAACTTAATCAATTTAAATATTTATTAATCTTAATCAATAAGGACATAACTTAGTTTGTTAAAGAATTAAACGTATATATACACTCCACCCTCTTTTTCGTTCCGCTGCAAACTGCTATTAAATCCCGCAGAGCTAGGACAAACATAATCATAGCTAATTAAGTATGTTCGAATACTCTCAGCGACTTCTTTGACATCCGAAGGTAGATAAGTTGTGCATCTATAATGCGGTAATCAGTATGCAAACTCTGTACACTTTGAACGCGTGATGTGTGACCCGTCGCGTCGACGTGACTTTTCTACCTGTTTACAAAATGAATATTCTTATCTTCCTGTTATAGGTTTAAATTAATTTTAAAGATGACGCTTTAGTTTCACTTGTCCATTTTAAACTGACACAGCCATACACATGTATATTTATATATATACATACATATGTATATATATGTGTATATATATATATATATATATATATATATGTGTGTGTGTGTGTGTGTATATATATATAATAACCATAATGGTTAAGCCGGCAATAACCGGCAGCGGCTACATTCTGCGTGGAACCGAACTCTTACATTTATGTGTGTATTTTATCTATCTGTTGGCAGCTCTGCGATCGACTTTCAAAAATTTGATGTGTAGGAATCCGCGACCTCAAAGTCACCGCTGACTATTTAGTCAGCGGTGATTTCGAAATCGTATTTGTAATTCAAAAATAGGTCTCCTGTTCGCGGGTTCAATTCCCGCACGGGAGATATATTTTGTATGACTTACAAAAATTTCTTCCGGTCTGGGTGTTTGTGTATGTGAGATTTCTATATTTGTGACTGTACCCACGACACAGAAAAGAAAATAAAAAGAATGAAAGATTTGCATTTTGCAGATTTAAGCAAGAGCTACAGAGGTGGTTGCTGCTCGGTTTATAATATTAACGAATACTTAAAATGGTAATGTTAATTATTAATTTTCTATTTAATAGGTGAAATAATGAATTACGATATTAAAAATATATAATTTTATTTAAATTACACATAATAAACACACACACACAGTCACGCAGTGATGGTTAATATCGTCAAATTTTAAGTTAATATAATCACATCTGTTTTGATTTTCTTTTCTACATTTTTTTTAATATAGTTTATCATTTTGTCGTCAAACATGGAAAATTTTGGAAATCTACTTGCGTATTTAGCATAACCATAGTGTAAACACCTGCGGGACTCAAGATACAAGCTGTTGTCTAGTTTAAGTTCCGCTGGTACCTGATTTAAAGGCCCATTCTTCTGAAGTAGGTATTGTAAAATGTGTTGGGCCTTGTAACTCGGTGTTTGTTAATAAACATTTTATTATTATATTTGTATGCTAACTACGGCTAAATGTGAGAGCTTTTAGAACATAAACAATATTACCAACATTGATGTAATATCACATTTAATTCCAAATAAAGTATTATTATTAATGATATTATTCAACACCATATTATCTCTTAAGATTTCATCGAATATTTCATCTGGTTCAGAGCCGGAGAGGTTGGTAATCTGTAACACACGCCGACTAATACGGATTCCATTCTCTCATACACTCACATACACAAATTAATTGTATGTACTGTATAACTAACACTGTGCAAAAAGAAAACAATAAAGTAAGTGATAATGAATCCTAAGTATCACTGATTTTAGCGTCTGTCTTTTGAACTAAATTTAACGTCGCGACAGTGGCGATGTGGTATCAAGCTTGGCTTGCTAATTGAGAGGTCGGTAGCTTTTACCCGCCTTCTGTGTTTCTCCTTACGAATTTTATGTGATATCCAAAGCTCGTACGGCGTAGGAAATGAATCTGCAGATATTTGAAAAAAAAGTATGCAGATTTAAGGATAAATTTAAGGGTAGACTCGAACCCCTCGGTGGTGTCTTAAAGGTTGTATTTGAGAACGTTAACGAAACGAGTTGTAACGATAATTGGGTAGAAGACATTTGTTTTAATTCTATAGGTAATAAGAGTGCTCTTTTGCTCTCTCCTGATAGTAGAACCAACAGTATACCTGCGCTTATTACTTTTGAAGATACAGCGACATGTTTGCGGCGCTGTCGTGGGCTTTAAAAGTGGGTTCAAAAACGCTCCATACTAAAAACTGCACTGCAATGGTGACGTCATAATTGAGTGAACTCGCCTAATTTGTATAAGCGTATAAACAAAATTCAAAATAACTTTGTTATTTGTACGTTTATACCTATACTTTCTGTATAAAAATATGTTACATTTAATGTGAGAATTCTAGAAATGTGTTCGTTTCATAAGAATTACGTAAAAAATATATGCACATTTTTTAGAAATCTAAAAACTATAATAATAAAAAAATTTACTGTCATTTCTATATTGACATACTATCATGAGATATAAATTGCTAAAATTAGACAGCTATAATATTCATCTACCTAATTCTTAAAACAACAACCTATTCTTATTATTCTTATTATCTTTTGCACGCGTATATCTGATGCCAATCATTTAGTCTGACATTCCAAACGCTTTCCAGCATTCGTTCAAGCTAGGGCAAGGTGTATTGTAATGTAACGAATACATGCGTAACTATCTGCCTTATTACTCAAAATATCTAACCCAATGCAAGGGTAGGTAGGTAAGAAGATTCTGGTATAAACCAGAGTCTTCTTACCTATTTCTACCAAAAAAAGCAGTAATCGCATAATTATATCCCGTTATAAGCGAGGAAGTTACTGGGCTTATGTCATGTCATACGTCTCCTCTTATGTCAGACGTCAACGTACACTGTAGCTTTGTAGAAGTCTTGCAGATATGCTGCGAATCACAGTAACCACGTGTAACCACTTACCATCTGATGGGTTTGTAGGTGGTCTACTTGATTCACAATGTAAAGTCATAAATATAATATGTCGTCATCATTTTATGACGATCAATTCATAATTTCCATATCGCTGTTTTCTATTATTATCCTTTGCAATTATATTGTAATTTGACAAAGACAATTATTAATAGATAATAATAAACCAATATCACCTACATTATTAATTGAATTATTTTTTTGTTTCAGGTAATTATCATTGTTGGCGTGTTGTGATTCGACGCTTTTTTTGGTGAGACTGATATAAAGCTAATACACAAACCTGAATATAAACATTGAAAAAAACACAAGTAAAGTGATTCTCATTCCATCACTGCCTGATAGGTGGTGACGAACAGAATAACAAATTGTAATTCTCAATAGGTATTATACACCCTGTGTAAAATACTATTGTTTTGCATATTATGTATTTACTAGGCTTTTCAAATGCTTACGGGCTTATGGGCTTACATAAGCGATTTATGTGGCGTATATAAAGAGGGTTTGTAATACGGAATATTGAGGTTAGTTCGTTAGTTACCTTCATTCTTATAGTTAGAGAAGAACAAAAAAACAAGACGATCAATAAAGAGTTTAGTGTGAAATGACGACACATTTGGCCCAGCGGTCAATTGGCTACTACGCGATGGGTCGCGGGTTCTATTCCCGCACGATCCAGATATTTTGTATGATTTACAAAAATTGGTTCCGGTCTGGATATTTGTGCATTTGAGATTCTATATTTGCGACTACACTCACTCCAGGACAAAAATTCAAGTGTAAGGCGACGTTTTTTTTTATTAAAAAATCTAATGGTTTTGATATGTCGTGTAATGTAAACATACTTATGACTGTAATTGTACAGTCAGCATCAAATAGATTGCAGCTGTTAAAATCCGCAAAAATGTCTCAGCAATAAGATTTGAAATTTATTTCAGCAAAGAATTTGTCATTTTTATTGAAGCAGCTAAAGCGCCAAAAGTAACTCAGCAGGCACTGCAAAATTATTTAAGCATTCAGTTATTAAATTTGTTCGTCACATTCAATGTATCAATATATTCTTCGCATCCGATGTAGCAATATATCTACGCAATCAGGGTGTTCAAAATTATGTCAACATTTTGGAAAAAAGAAAGTTTATTGATTGTTTATTGAAAAGGTCCTCGAGAGCGTATGGCAGTATTGCCAACCCCAAGAAACTAAAGAACAGCAACTTACCAATAAAAAAAATCAGGAGAAAACAGTAGGTAAAGTAAAAGGGGCGATCGAATCGCTTTGTGTCGCTGCATGAGTATAGTGTAGGTGGCGATGAGCGCTAATTGAAAAACAGTAAAAATTAGGAATGAAACAAAAAACAGGGTAATCAACATGAAAACATAAAATCTACTGTTAAAACAGTAGGGTTGGCAACACTGGCGTATGGCACCCGTGATGGTATTTATTTATTTAGAAATATTAATAAAATTAAAAAGAAAGAAGACAGTTAAAGAATAAACTGTTTATTATTGAATAATAGTTATTTATTATACAAGAGTGGAAAGTTCCTTTTTAACCGCGTGCTCGATTTGGATGACCGAGCAAGCGAAGGATTCTAAAGTTGAATCACGAGCGCAGCGAGTGATTCTAAATTAGAATCCTGAACGTCATCGAGGGAAACAAACGAGCACAAGGTGAAAAATCTTTCCACTCGAGTGCAATACGTAACTTTTCATCCCACCTCAGCGAGGAAATGACAATATGAAAAAGAAAACAATTTATAATGACAAATTATATTAAGCAATAAAACGTGAAAAACTAGAATGGCGCGAAGCACGCAAATAAAACAAAGAAACCAAGAAGGTTCCAAATTTAAATTTTTTCCCAATTTAAAAAGTTCTAATCATAAATTTGGCACCATAGAGGTTACATTAAATAGGTTTAATGACGTTTTGAATTTACAATTATATTGAGTACTCATTATGTGATGTTCTAAATTCAAATCTACTTTGCCGCTCAAGCGAATAAAATAGAATTTTCCAGCCAGATTTCGAAGCGCAAAATTACACTTTCCGAGGTGGTGGGATGAAAAGAATATTACATTGCTACACTTATTGGTTGAAAACGAATGGAAAGAAAACTTACATGCTAAAACAGTCTTTTAAAAACAATAACTTAAATTATCAATAAGTATTAATTACAATGTCATAATGTACCTATATTATACTATTAGTCCCGCCCGGGCTTCGCACGAGTATGCACGCAGCAAAGAGTATAATCACAACGTTTTATGATCAATATCTAAATCTCAGCGTCAACTTAGAAATTAAAAACGAGTGTAACCCCCATCAGCATTTATTTATAGAAGACGTTGTCTCATAAGCGGACACAATTAAAAGAGAAATTACTAGATCGCAGAGTCTCCCAGTTGTCAAAAACGTGACGTCTCAAGTTGACTGTGGTTCGAGCTTGTTGGCTGTCCCAGTTCTGAATCATTTTACCCCACACATTTTCGATGGGGTTTAAGTCCGGACTTTTAGGCGGCAAAGTTATTAAATTCAGCTCCGAATTTTGGGAAATATAATTTTGTACTACCCTTGAATTATGAATAGAACATCCATCTTGCACGAAGGTAATTACACTGTTTGGATAAAATATTTGAGCGGTGGGCAACAGCACTTCATCTAGAATTTCTTTATAACCTAGTCCGTTCAATCGACCCCCTATCTCAACTAATTCTCCAGGTCCATCTTTTGACATCCAGCCCCAAAATCCAAGAGAAATCCTACCGCTTCTATTATTTGGCAAAATATTAGTTTCTTCATAACGAGTGTTGTTCAACCGCCATAAAGAAAGCCTTCCGTGAGCCGAAGAAGTGAAGACATTTTCGTCAACGAAAACCACATTTTCAAAGTTGTAGTTCAGGTATGTCCGAGCAAATTCTAGCCTCATAGCTTTGTGCCTAACTGTCAATATAGGTTTTTTGGCCGGTACACGGTGATGATAACCAGCTTCTTTAATCGACGCCGTATGGTAGATTGAGAGACATTGTGGATTATTGATAGTTCGGAGGTGTTCACGAATCTATCTTCACGCGCTTGCTGAACAATATGTCTATCTTGAGCAGCACTGCTTTTTCGGGGTCTGCCTGTGGTAACGTGACGTATTACATCTCGCTCAGTAGACCACCTATTGATCCACAGGTAAACAGTGTTCCTCTGTAAGCAAAGAATAAATAATTGATAAACTGTGATGTAGACTCTGCAAACTATGTATGATTTTTTTAATAAAATGAGATTGGTTGATCAATCAATATAATAATGTTAATTATCATATTCCAACTGAGATTATATTTCCATTATCCCTTTCGGGATTCGATAGGTATATTTCCAATGTCTTATGCAATAAAACAGATTTTTACTTACATCGATACCAAGTTCATTGGCGATGTCAGTGACCGAGACGTTTTCACGGTGAAGATTAACAATCCTGTGTCTGGTCTGAATATCTAAATGATAATTCATTTTTTAATTGAAATTTTGCAATATGATTAATTTCTGTAGCTAAAGCTATAATTAAAAGTTTTTTTTTTTTTTTTCCCTTATGGCATTTATTAATTATGCCAGCGTCAAGTGAAAGATAAGTTCGAAACTAAATATTGTAAAAAGGATTTTTTTTAAAAGATTTGTACACCAATGACTTCTGATGATTATTAATAAGATCTGAAACAAAGAGATACACATTGGTAATAACCAAACTACTTACAAATATAACTACATATATACAAAATAACCTACAGCTTAATATTATTTTTATTAATAAAATCACCAATAATACTGACTAAGAATGAATTCAATGATGATAGCAAAATGTCAATATGAGGAGGAAATGGATATGAATGTTCTAAAAGTGAATCAATGAAAGAAGTACGATCATAATTTGTACATGAAAAAAATATATGATTTAAATCCTCCTCTGCCAAACCACATTTACACAGAGAAGAGTCTAAAATCCTTAACTTTTTAAGATGTACTGCTGTACAACAATGACCAAAACGAAGCCGGCATATTGAGGCAGAAATATATCTATTCACATGTAATTTACAAAACCACGGCTTGGGTGGAATGTCCTCCTGTTGAATTTTGTAATAACGATTGCCTTTATATTTAGAATTTGAAGCCCAAAGACGCGACCAGGATTTTAATAATTGCTGTTTTGGAAGAAGTAAAAGATCTTGACTGTAATTCATAAAAGGAACAGTATCACCCTTTACTATTGCAGTCTTAGCAAAGTGGTCAGCTTTTTCATTGCCAAATATGCCACTATGACCAGGAATCCAAGCCAAGACTACATCATAACCCATTGACTTGCATAAATATAATTTCTCCTTTATATTGAATAACAATAAAGAACCTCTACCAGTAAACGGATTAGACTGCAAGGCATAAAGATTACTCAAGGAGTCAGAAAATATAATGGTAGATTTTAGTTTACTAAGTAAAATATAATTCACTGCTTCAAGAATTCCTCTACCCACACCAGTGAATACTGAAGTTTCAGGAGGACACTTTATCATTTGATGGATGTTATATTCTTTATGGTAAACACCAACACCAACACAACCCATTGGGTCGCATTTAGAAGCATCAAGTGTAGATGGAATGCCAACCAGACCACCTCTCATTCATAATACGAGCAAAGTTCCCAGAAGCAAACTTTTCATCCTTTTCAATGCCAAAATTAGTTAAAATAGTTGGCATATAAACTACAACAGCAAAGTCATGCATAAAAAGAGGGATCTTTGTGCTATTATGGGTGGGATATTTAAGCCTACAAATCTTTATATAACTTTTAACTAAACAAGGAACATTTTCATCAGTCCAAGATAAAAAGTTAAAATATTTCAATAACCCTCTTAGCTTTTTAAAAATTGGATGTACAGTATAATGCCACCTCTGTAATAAAAACCTATCTGACAAAAATTGTCTTCTAAGACATAAAGGGGGATCTACACATTCCACCTGCAAGGCATTTACAGGTGTGGACCTCATAGCTCCAGAAATAATTCTTAGAGCCCTTGATTGAATACAATCAAGCCTCTTCACTGAAATTTTGCTACATGGAGTTAACAAGAATGAACCATAATCTATGACACTACGCACTAAAGCATTATATACTAATTTTAAAGAATAAGGATGAGCACCCCACCAAACTCCAGCTAAACATCTTAAAATATTAAGATTTTTTTCACACTTCTTAATTATGTAATCAGTATGCTGAATACCTGACAATTTAAAATCTAAGACCACACCCAAAAATTTAACACTGCTAACTGTTGGAATCCTAACACCATTCAAATAAATATTGACCCTAGGTAGTAACCTTTTACGAGAAAAGGTCACTATAGAACTTTTTTCTGGGGCGATTTGAAGGCTGTTATCCAACATCCACAGAGAGAGGGAGGATAAAGCTTGGGAAACTGAATTGACACAAAAATCAATAGATAATCCAGAAGAAAAAACAACAATGTCATCAGCATACTGAAGACAATGACAGTGAGAAGAAACAATATTAGTCTCAAGATCAGCTGAATACAAATTAAATAATAAAGGACTTAAAACTGAGCCTTGCGGAAGGCCCTTATAAACAGTTCTACATTTAACACTGCTATTGCCCGTTCTAACTACAATAGACCTACCCGAAAAACTATTAAATATATAGTTAACAAATTTTGCTGGAATTCCCATACGCAATAATTTAAACTTTAAGTGGGATAGGCAAACATTATCATAGGCTGAACTAATATCCAAAAAGGCTGCAACACAGAACCCCTTTCTAACAAATGATAAACGAATGTCTGAAACCAAGAGCGACAAATTATCTAAACAACTCCTACCCTTACGAAATCCAAATTGACTATCTGACAAAAGACCATTGTATTCAGCAAACCACTCAAGCCTATTCTTAATTAAACGCTCAGTTAATTTACTTAAAGTAACTGACATGGCTATTGGACGATAACTATTTACAGAAGAAGCATCTTTGCCAGGCTTTAAAATTGGAACTATAATTTGCTTTTTCCAAGAGTCTGGTGGAATACCAGACTCAATACAAGTATTAACTAAAGACAAAAAGTATTCCAAAATATTGGGACTGGCATGAACTAGAAAAGAATAAGGAATACCGTCTATACCAGGGGAGGAATCTTTTACAGAGGAGAGAACAAATTTAAGCTCTTCCAATGTAAAGGGATCACAAAAAGGACCAGAAACAGAAGAAGGCAACTGAGAAAATGCTGGTAAATCATCAAAATTAGGAACAAAAGGAGCAGCAAGCTTATCCATAAACATATCTATCCACTCATCTGAATCTGGGTAAGAAGAAGGAGTAGGGATAAAAGATTGTCGAAATTTTTTAATTTGCTTCCAAACTAAACAGGATGGAGTCTCAGGTGATATAGATTCACAATACTTCCTCCAACCACTCATTTTCTTTTCTCTTAACAATTTTTTAGCTTGCAGAGTAATATCAGAGAGTAAAGAAAAATTTTTATCACACATATTAGATCTATATGCAAGCTCTGCCTGTTTCCTGCGGGCAATAACAACAGAGCATTCCCTGTCCCACCAAGGAGGCAATGGGAAACCCCTTGAAACTACGGATCTTATTGGCAAAACAGAATCAGCAGAAGATAACAACAATTCAGTTAGCTTTTGACTGCACAAGTTAATATTTAATTTATTGACAATAGGAAGAGATGTAGATAAAGATGACATCACACTATCAAAATTAAACCAATCAGTATTACTATAACACTATATTTAAGCAGGGGTTGCAATTTTTGCTTTTGTGGTCTAGAAACAGGAAGACTAAGAATAATAGGAAAGTGATCACTCCCATGTGATGAAGAAAGAACATCCCATGTCATATCAGGAGCCAAAAACGGAGAAACAAAAGAAAGATCAACTGCACTATAGTATTCATTAGGCTTAGTTCTACGAGTTGCAGAACCAGTATTAAGAAGACAAAGACCAGAGACATCCAACATATTCAAAAACTCAAAAGATACATCATCATTCTTTTCACAACCCCATGAAGTATTATGAATATTGAAATCACCCATAATAATCACAGGAAACTCTAATGTAAGGATAAACCTTTCAAGTTGATGAAGAATAAGAGAAGAAGGATAAGGAATATAGACTGAAATATATAAGATACCACAAACTTTAACACAAACTATAGAAAAATCATTATGACTGTAAGGAAAAGGAATATTTACAATATTTACAATATTTACACTACTGCTGACTAACAGGCAGGCACCACCATACCCATCAGCACGATCATCACGAAAAATATGATAACCTTTAAAAACAAAAGAAGAAGAAGGTTTTAAAAATGTTTCAGATAAAGCTAAAACTAAAGGTTCAAATTTAGAACACAAATAAATTAATTCAAACTTCTTACACACTAAACCCCTACAATTCCATTGGATTATTTTGTATGGGACTTGATCCATCATTTAAATTGAGTACAGAATTATTAACAACATTAGCAACGTTGGACGGTGAAGAAGAAAATGAAGAAAGAAGACCAATAAGAGTTTGGATCAATTCAGCTACAGATGGAGACGAATTAAATCCAACATTAGAAATTTCATATATAGGAGCACTCTTAGGCAACTTAGGAATAGAAATGATATTATTATGAGTAACTTTATCATAGCTAACACCCTTCAAGGCAGGGGCCTTAGGGCGAATGGATACAGTTTTTTTGTGCCAAACTTTCTCAGGGGATTTATTGTTACGGGGAATAGAAGTAGATGGATCCACATTTTTTGTCAGAATGTCACTATATAGAGATCTAACAGGAGCATGTAACCTACAGGCTTCTATATATGAGATAGCCTTCTCTGCCATCGATATCTTAATTGAGCGTTGTCTTTCATACTCCGGACACTTCCTGTTGGTAGCAAAATGAGAACCATAACATGACAAACAATGAGCACAATCTTCTTCAACATTGCACGAGTCACCTGTGTGACCATCGCCACATTTAAAACATCGTGGCTTAGAGCGACACAGGGCCTTTGTGTGTCCAAAACGACAGCATTGATAGCACTGAATAGTGGGATAATAATATTGGGCAACTGGTAATGAGTTATAGCAAACAAAAATTCTAGATGGAAGTACTTGACCATCAAACTTTCCAAAAATTTGGAATTTGTTCCAAATATAAATATAACTAATAATATCAATTGTTTAAATTAACAAATAAGACAAAAGATAAAACATCTTGCTATCCAAAGACAAAAGATAGGTCCAATTGCTTAAATTTTGTTCATCAGAATATACAGGGCTTGTCTGGCAAAGATTTAGAAATTAGTTTGTTTCTTAATTATGAAAGCATTGACATATTATGTGTTACAGAGCATTGGTTAAATAGCTCAGTTACCTATGATAAATTTTGATAATTACAGAGTTGTGAGTTCATTACCAGAAAGACAGCTATTAGAGGTGGATCTTTGATAATTTTACATAATTCCCTAAAATGTAAGGAACGTAAAGACTTGGCATCTTATTCCATTGAACGAACAATAGAATTATCATGTGTGGAACTTGAAAAAATAATTATTATCTGTGTTTACCGGCCCCCCTCAGGGAACTACCAAGAGTTTGAGTCTGTTATGGAGGAAGTACTGCGAATAATTTGTAAGAAAAATAAAAAAGTAATTGTTTGTGGAGACTTTAAATAAAATATATTAGACATGTCACAGCTGTCTAGCAGATATTTAAATCTATTTAAATCATTCAATTTAGTTAATGTCTTTGATGAACCTACTAGAGTAACACCTACATCAGCCACTTGTATAGATAATATTTTTTGCAACAGTGATGTTACTAAAAAATCCATAGTTAATTTCATTAATTCTGACCATAGTGGACAATTTGTGACTATTGAGCACCATCATGCACCATTGGTCCTTGAGGTTACTTGTAGGCCTATTACAAAACATGGTGTTGAAAAATTTAAAAAATAATGTTAATGATAGAATTTATTCTTTACCATTAAATGATAGTAACCCAAATAGTTTATATAACAGCGTATTTAATGTTATCAAAAGTGAATCTAGTAAAATATTTAAACAAAAATCCATTAAGATTTACACGAGTAAAAAGAAATTCAGTGACTGGGCTACACCAGGTATTTACAAAAGTAGGAGAAAATTATATGAGCTATATGCCCTAAAATCTAATTCTAGGGACCCTGAATTTATTGAGTATGTAAGAAATTACTCTAAAATATTAAAAAAAGTCTGTGTTACAGCTAAAAAACTTTTTATTGCCAATAAAATTAATGTTTGAAAAGATAAAGTAAAAACTGTTTGGAAAGTAATAAACCATGAAACAGGGAAAATAAAACAAAACGAACATACTTATTCGCTAAAGGTTAAGGATAAGTTAATTCAATCTGATAACGAAGTAGCCTCCGAATTTGAAAGGTTTTTCCACCAAATATCTATAGATACTACTTGTAGCCTCGGATTATGTTCAAACGGTGCGGTCGCCCTCCTTGAATCAAATGTAAACAAGATTAAGGAATCTTTTCATTTTAGACATATTGATGCTGAATTTATCCTCAAAACTTTTAAATCACTTAATAATAAGAAAACAGAGGATCTGTGGGGTATCTCAACTAATATTATTAAACCAATTATCTCTGAAATTGCGCCTCACCTAGCCCTAATTTTCAATAAATGCATTGATGAAGGGGTCTTTCCAAATCTTATGAAAAATAGTAAATTAATTCCACTTTACAAGTCTGGCGATAAGAGTGACCCTACTAATTTTAGACCCATTTCTATATTACCAGCCTTGAGCAAAATCTTTGAAAAGATTATTTATAATCAGTTATCATCTTATTTTACCCTTAACAAGTTATTTCATTGCAACCAATATGGTTTTACCAAGGGTAAATCCACTACAGACGCTGGAATTTCACTTTTAAAACACATTTTTGATGCTTGGGAGGGCAGACAAGACGCAATAGGTATTTTTTGTGACCTTTCTAAAGCATTTGATTGCGTAAGTCACGACACATTAATGAGGAAATTAGGGCATTATGGTGTCTCTATCAAATCACTCGGCCTTATTAAGTCATACTTGTCGGATCGAATACAAAAAGTTGTTATTAATAAAACTGAATCTGCTGGAACTTCACTAGTTATGGGCGTGCCTCAGGGATCAATATTAGGTCCTTTACTATTTTTAATATATATTAACGACCTTCCTTACTATACAAGCACTTTATGTGAAACAGTGCTATTTGCCGATGATACTTCTCTTGTTTTTAAAGTTGACAGAGGCAGCAATTGTTCGGACGAGGTAAATAGTGCTCTATCAAAAGTTCTACAATGGTTTACATTAAATAATCTTTCATTAAATTCGAGAAAAACCAAATTTGTTAAGTTTTCTATACCAAATGTAAGGCAGGTTAATACACCCTTAAATATTAATGGTGAAGTGGTATCTCTTGTTGAGAGTACTAAGTTTTTAGGCATACACTTAGATTCCAGATTACAATGGTATACCCATATTGATACTCTGTCAAGCAGACTTAGCTCAGCTGCGTATGCTGTTAAAAAAATAAGGCTTCTAGCTGATGTTGAAACAGCAAGGTTAGTTTACTTTAGTTATTTTCATAGTGTAATGTCTTATGGCATTTTGTTGTGGGGATCAGCTGCCACCATTGAAAGTATTTTTATACTACAGAAAAGAGCAATTAGAGCTATATATAATTTAAGACCAAGGGATTCCCTTAGGGATAAGTTTAAAGAAATTAACATTTTAACATTGGCGGGGCAGTACATCTATGAAAATATAATCTATGTACACAAATATTACAATAATTTCATTAAGAATAGCGATGTTCATAAATTAAATACAAGAAATAAAAATAAGCTTGCTGTTCCAAATTTTAGATTACATAAAACAAAAAACTCATTCTTGGGGAAATGTATAACTTTTTATAACAAGTTACCACACAATATTGTTAATCTACCTTTTAATAAGCTTAAAACTCGAGTAAAAAAAAACTTTGATGAGCAAAGGATATTATCGAGTCCAGGATTACTTGGATGATCGAAGTGTCTGGGACTAAAAAACCCTCGCTCGTTGAAATAAACAAATTGTTAATAAATTCTTAGGTAACTGTGTAACATAATAATATGTATATTTAACTGTACCTATTATAATAACCTTTTGATACTTGTATCATAATACATTATTGCTAGTTTTAAATGATTGTATGCGCGTGTCCTGCGGTTGATTTTTTTTTTTTTTTTAGTTGTGCTAATTTACACGGGTACCTGTTTTTGGTAATTTGTATCCTTTTGTGGCTTAAGGGTAGTCATACTCTCATTAAAATCTCTTCGGCAGTGTCGTGTGAGGCGGGTCGTTACGTTCCCTAAAACATGGTTGAGCGAAGCGATGGCTGGTTCATGCGTCATGCTCGTGAACGGGTGCTGCCAGCGGAGATGAGTCTGCTCTTTGCTATACTGGGTACTACTCGTATTTATTATAATTTTAATTTAACTTTAATATATTATTTTAAAACTGTATGACACGGCATTCCTAATATAGGCATGTTTTCAAAATAAATTTTTATTAATTATATTATGTAATGGAAAGTGACTTCATGAATTATCAATTGAAGTCATTTTCCAAATTGACGACTCTGTATATATTTAATACAGGGAAAAAAAAACAGCCCTTGCTGAGTTTCTTGCCGGTTCTTCTCAGTACAAGGTCTCCCGCCGTAGATTTGCGAACCGATGGCGTAGCTTTTCGACATTCACAAGTGCTTGTAACAGCCCAGACTGAATAAATGATTTTGAATTTGAATTTGAATTTGAAACGAAACCACACATGTTTGAGAAGGCTTCCATACTGTAACACCATCAATTTCTGTTTTGAAGTTATTCTTCTCACTTTGGTAACAACACCACAACCTTGAGGCACTGAAATATTTTCCATCACCTCATCCAATGTCCACTCAGACGGAATACCCTTCACCACACCCATTCTAGTGGTGCTAAATGAAGGTACAAATGACTTATACCCTTGCAAAACAGTTAGACGTAATAAAACTATTGGCAGCTATAGCCGTAGAAAAAGCAATTGACACTCTATTCCTGCCAATTCTCTGAAGGCTACCATCAACAATATTTTTAACATTTAATTTTTTTAAGAGATGACCAAAAGCCACCGCATTCAATGTAGAAACAGGCATATCTCCACTACCTTCTGAATATGGACAATAAATGGACCTTTATCTGATGCACAATAATTCTGACGACCAATGGTGTTGGCGCCATAAATTAAATTCATTACATTTTCGCGAGGTGTCAAACCTATTTTTCCTTTTACCCTCCCAACAAAAATATCGTGCACCCGCCGCCGCAGGCGCTGCTACTACAGCAGCGCCCCCACTTTGTCGCGCGCCGCTTCGCAAACAACACTTGTTCTATCCGCCGTGACCGATTGATGGTTATCTCCGCCGTCGCGATCATCAATTCGGTATATTTCTGGAACGATATGAATAGTGGTTCATAAGTTTGTCGCTTCACCGCTGTTTCAAATGGTGGTGTAAAACTCTGGTGGTTGACTGAGAGTGCTAGTGCTGTGCCTCCCTGGATTGCTGCTGCCCTGCGCCACCACGTGGCCGAGGAACGCCTGCTGCGAGAGTCGGAGGAGTCCTGCCCTTTTCCCTAGGCGAGACACCCACGCGCTTTCGGTATTTGTAATTTGGTATTTAAAATTTATCGAAGGTCCGCCTTCCGCCAGGGCGCCGCCATTTGTGGTCCTTCGAGCCGGATAAACCATTTCCGCCCCCTTTAGGTTCGCCTAATAGGAGATTTAGTCTTAAAACCCGCCCTTTCTAGGTTAAAATCAAACTAGAAAGTGACCTATGTACCTCGATCGCCACTGTTCTCATGGTGCTCGAGTAGGTGTCTATTCCCGCTAAAAACATTCAATAGATTCTCATTTTCGCAATTACATTACGTAGTTAATTTGTCAATATCTATTGAATATTGAATTGATATTACGCAGCAAAATAATAATTATTTTTTCTACTTGAAGGTAGAAGTGATAAGTTTCTCCGCGCGCCACCGCATTGTGCGCACCTAAGTAGTTTCATAATAGTTACGTAGGTTATTGTCTTTTCGATATTATTTACTTTCCGCTTAGTAACCAGTTTAGATTGTTTTAGGTACTTTTCACTATGCCGAAAACTAGAAATGACGAATACATTGACGAGACTGAAGTCTCGAGTGTTTTAAAGTCATTAGAGGCCAAACGAAATGCTTTGTTCGAATGTTTACAAATGGCCTTTGATTTATCTAAAAATATAAACAAAGGAGACGAGGCGAAAGAGGCTTTTTTAGATGCCAGTTCCAATATTGAGAACATTCGCACCGATTTCCATCGAGTCCTAGATCAATATAATAATTGTTTATTATCATTAAATCCTCAAAATACCCCAGATTATAAGGCGCTTGTATCCTTTGAAAATTTATACAGTAAAATAAAGCGTTTGGTAGCCTCTTGTACAATTTCGCAGTCCCCGCCTAAGGTTGAACCCCATGTTCCCAATATAAAATTACCGCCGATTGAATTGATGAGTTTTAATGGTGATATTCGCTCATGGCCGTTATTTTATTCCAATTATAAATCGGCAGTTCATAATAATCCATCTCTCTCGAATCATGAAAAATTACATTATTTGTTAGGTAAATTATCTGGGAAGGCTCAGACCGCGTGCGCAGGTATAGTTCCCACTGCAGAAAATTATAAGTTATTATTTGACACGTTGGTCAATAGGTACGAAGATAAGCGCACACTAGCAGCTACTTATTTACAACAAATTATTGATTTTAAACCTATAACTTCCGCTACCGCGAGTAATTTTGATATTTTTAACGATAAGTTCGTTAACGCTGTCCGAGCGCTGCAAAATCTTAAAATAAAAGATTTATTAAATTTAATATTTTTACAAATTGCTTTAACAAAGTTAGATGGGGAAACCGTTCGTAATTTCGAAAGCCAAAGCGATCAGTCTGACATTCCTTTGTTTGATAATTTGGTAGAATTTATTAGTAAACAAAGTAAAATATTACAACGTTCGCCCGCTGTCGCCGTCACAACCGCCCCAGCAGCTAGGAAGTCAGCTGATCGTCCCCGCAGCTACAAAAACCCGCAGTCATCCCCGTCGGCGCCACGATATAATGCGTACGTCAGCACGGTCGAATCTGTGCCCCTTGTATCAACTGATAAGTGCCTATGCACAAATATTACGCATCAACATTTGTTTAAATGTCCTGAATTTCATAAAATGTCACCGCACGATCGCTTTCAGTGTATTAAAAATATTAATGGTTGCATAAATTGTTTAAGCATAAAACATAAAAATATAAGTTGTCAATCCTCGTCAGGTTGTCGTGTATGTAAACAACGACACCATTCGCTGTTACATTTTCCCCGCGAGTCGAACCCGCTCCTAGGGAGTACCAATACACCAACTACTGCGCCCGCCGCGCGTCGCCAGGCTGAAGCGGCGGCTGCGCGCGAGCCGATTGCGTCACCGCAGGCAACCGGCCCGACCGCTACTGCGGCGCCGCCGTCTCACTCCGATATCGCGTTGTGTTCGACTGCCGTTTCCATTGCGCCACGCTCCCCTCGTTCAGGCGCAATTGATAGTGAGAAGCGGCAATGTATTACGCCGACAACTGTTTTGCTCGCTACTGCTCGAGTACTTACGTATGATAGTAGCGGCCGTAAGCAATATTTACGTGTTTTGCTTGATTCCGCGTCACAAAGCCACTTCATTACTAGGGAATGTTGTGATCGTTTGTGTTTACGCCGGAATAATATTCAAAGCACCACTGTCCGAGGATTTGGTGGTATTGAGAAAAATACAAATGAAACTGTAAATTTACGGTTCTTTTCCCGCTTCAATGATCAAATTAAATTTGATATTAATTCTTTAGTAGTCGATCAGATAACTGACGACTTACCGACCGCTTTAGTTAATATTTCATCGTTGCCTTACGCTAATAAAATACAACTGGCCGATGATAGTTTTGCTACACCGAGTAAAATTGATGTTTTAATCGGTGCTTCGCTGTTCCCGCATTTGATTCTGCCTGATGTGGTTCCCGGTGGACCATCAGCGCCCCCCGCTATTCATACAGTGTTAGGCTACGTTCTTATGGGAGTCGTACCTACACTTGATAACCGCTCGCCGTGTGTCACTTCGTGCTGCGCCGTAGTGCAACCGCCTATAGATAATTTAATTGCTCGCTTCTGGGAACTGGAGGAGGTTCCTGGGCCGCCCGTTCAGCATCCCGCTGATGTTGAATGTGAATATTTTTACCGCTCGACTACGCAGCGTGACGCTAGCGGCCGCTACACCGTAGCGTTTCCGTTTGATAAGGATGTGTTTTCACTTGGTGATTCATACAGTACCGCTCGCCGTCGTTTTTTATGTTTGGAGAGGAAGCTTGAAGCTTCACCCCAGCTACGCGCCGCCTATGATGACGTCATTACTGATTACCTTTCCAAAGGTTATTTATCGCCCGTAAGGGAGCATGAGAGTGATAACGTGTATCCTACTTACATAATACCGCACCATGGTGTCCTCCGCGAAGATAAGTCGACCACCAAGCTGCGCCCGGTGTTAGACGCTAGCTGCAAAACGTCTACCGGCGTCTCACTTAATGAGACGTTGCATAGTGGGCCGAGCCTGCAGGGGGACTTATTCAAAATTATTTTAAAATTTAGATTACACGCTGTAGCTATGACCGCTGACTGTAAACAAATGTTTTTGCAAATTGTGATTCGCGAATCCGATAGACGTTATCAAAGAATTTTATACCGCTTTAAACCTAACGATCCGCTTCTTATGTATGAATTTAATAGAGTATGTTTTGGATTAAAATCAAGCCCCTTTCACGCTCTCCGCACTGTGCAACAGCTCGTCGCTGACGACGGTGCCTTGCACCCCCGCGCCCGCGCAGTCGCCTCCTCATGTCTATACATGGACGATATTGCATTCTCAGTCAGCACTGACCAGGAGGCTTTTGAGACTGCTACAGATCTTATTGATCTCTTTAAACGCGGACAGTGGGACCTTGTGAAGTGGAATAGCAACTCTCAAGCTGTTCTAAATAGACTGCCTGACACACACAGAGTCCCAGCTGACGTCGAATTTGATAAGACCGCGGATCATAAGATCTTGGGCCTTCGTTGGAGTACGAACGAAGACAATTTTTATTTTAAAATCAACCCGCCTGGGCTTGATATTCCTTGCACCAAACGTACCATACTGTCCACTGTCGCGAGATTTTGGGATATTATGGGATTCGTCGCGCCTACCATTTTGGTAGCCAAACTACTTATTAAGCAACTGTGGCAGTTAGGTATTGATTGGGACGTGACACCGCCGCCTCATATTGTCAAACTTTGGCAGCTATTTTGTTCCGAATTGCCATGTATAAATAAAATTAAAATTCCGCGCCATCTTGGACTGTCGTCAAATGACAGCAAAATTACACTGGTTGGTTTCGCTGACGCCAGTGAACAGGCTTACGGTGGCGTGGTGTATATGCATGTAAGCATCGGTTCGGGCAATATAGTGCGTTTTTTATGCGCTAAGTCAAAGGTTGCGCCTTCGCCGCCCCATACAATCGCTCGTATGGAACTTTGCGCTATTCTATTACTTTCAAAATTGATCCGCACTGTCAGTGACACTTGTTGTCAAGATTTATCTTTTAAAATCCGCGCTTTTACCGACTCCAGAGTTGCCCTTTGTTGGGTCAAAGGTTCTCCTCAACGTTGGCAAACGTTTGTTGCCAACCGAGTTATTAAAATAATTGAAAATGTACCCGCTGATAATTTTTACCACGTGGCCGGGGTTGACAACCCTGCAGATTGTTTGTCACGTGGTGTGTTTCCCGCAAAGTTAGAGAGTCACCCGCTGTGGTTCAGCGGTCCTCCATGGTTATTGCAGGATCCTTGTGACTGGCCTGTGTCTGACAATATTTCGTCATCAGATTGGGGTGATTTACCAGAACAAAGAAAGGTTGTTCTCGCTGTTGTAACTCCCGCTGACGACTCTTACCTCTATGACGCCCTTTGTCGCTGCTCGTCATGGAGTAAGCTACTTCATGAGATTGTTTATATTTGTAGGTTTACAAAATTACTACCGCGCTCCGAGTCGGTTCGTGTAACTGCCTCCGGGCTAGAAATCGCTGAAATAACATTGTTGAAACTCATTCAAACTAAACATTTTAAATCGGATATTTTTAATTTAAAAAATAATATCGCTGTTTCGCCAGTTCTCAATAAATTAAGGCCGTTTATACATAATGACGTGATCCGAGTTGGTGGACGGCTAACTAACTCGGACTTAGCTTTCGCTCAACAACATCCAGTACTGCTGCCACGTCATGACTATTTTGTCACTTTGTTGATTAGGTATTACCACCATAAATTTTTGCACGCAGGTCCTGAACAGCTGATGTCATTGTTACGTCAGAGGTACTGGATATTGTCCGCTCGGCGCACTATTCGTAAGATAGTGCACGAATGTAATATTTGTTTCCGCTCTCATCCGCGACCGACTTACCCGGTCATGGCTGATTTGCCAGATTGTCGCACCCGGCAAGCTATTAAGCCATTTACACATACAGGCTGCGACTACGCAGGACCTATTTCTTATACTCCGATCCGCCGTCGAGGCGCAAAAGCCTCAAAGGCTTATATTTGCGTGTTTACATGTCTTACTACCCGCGCGATACATTTAGAGTTAAGTACTGACCTTAGTACCGCTACCTTTTTAAATGCTTTGAAGCGATTTTTGTCCCGCAAAGGCCCTGTACAGGTTATGTATTCTGACAGAGGAACTAATTTCGTCGGCGCCAATAAATATTTACGCGATTTATACAAATTTCTTAATAGTAGCGAATACCGCGATAGTTTTGAAGAGACCCTCGCAGAAAACCGAATTGAATGGAAGTTCAATTGCCCAACCGCTCCACATTTCGGTGGATGTTGGGAGAGTATGGTGAAGATTGTTAAAACTCACCTGTTCAAGGTCATAGGTCAACAGCTACTGTCATATGAAGAGCTGGATACAGTACTTGCGCAGGTTGCAAGTTTGATAAATTCGCGCCCGCTCACTGTACTTAGCGCCGATCCCTCTGAGCCTGCCGCGTTGACTCCTAATCACTTCTTGCACACCGCCCCACTGCTTTCATTGCCCGCGCCTGTAGAGAACTCTGATAATCTCAGTCTACTTCAGAGACATTCTCTACTTGACAAATTAGTCCAGTCGTTTTGGAAGCGGTGGCGAATTGAATATTTGCATAATCTACAAACACGAGAGAAATGGAATATTCCAACTACTCCGATTACCCCTGGTACGGTAGTGGTCATTATAACTGACAATGCGCCGCCCTTGTCATGGCCATTGGCAATCGTCGAAAAGACTCATCCATCCAAAGACGGTATAACTCGCGTAGTTTCTGTTAAAACCGCTAAGGGCTCGTACATACGGCCTGTAGTCCGCCTTTGTCCGCTACCAACACAGTAAATATATTATAACAATCCGCTAGTTTTAGTTTCGCATTTAAGTTTAATTTAGTTTAGTTTCTTTCCGCAGTTCATTTCCACAGTTTTTTTTTTTTTTGCTTATGAAGGGTTTTAAAGGTGACCCTTTAAAGGGGGGAGGAAATGTTGGCGCCATAAATTAAATTCATTACATTTTCGCGAGGTGTCAAACCTATTTTTCCTTTTACCCTTCCCAATAAAAATATCGTGCACCCGCCGCCGCAGGCGCTGCTACTACACAGCAGCGCCCCCACTTTGTCGCGCGCCGCTTCGCAGACAACACTTGTTCTATCCGCCGTGACCGATTGATGGTTATCTCCGCCGTCGCGATCATCAATTCGGTTATATTTCTGGAACGATATGAATAGTGGTTCATAAGTTTGTCGCTTCACCGCTGTTTCAAATGGTGGTGTAAAACTCTGGTGGTTGACTGAGAGTGCTAGTGCTGTGCCTCCCTGGATTGCTGCTGCCCTGCGCCACCACGTGGCCGAGGAACGCCTGCTGCGAGAGTCGGAGGAGTCCTGCCCTTTTCCCTAGGCGAGACACCCACGCGCTTTCGGTATTTGTAATTTGGTATTTTTAAAAATTATCGAAGGTCCGCCTTCCGCCAGGGCGCCACCAAATGGGTTGACGATCTGAAAGCACATGACTCTGTTGTGTAGTTTGTGTATCTGCAACCGATCCAGATATAACATTAATTATACTATTAAGCTCAGTTTGTTCATTATTGGTTGACTGATTTTGTCCTAGAAGGATAGAGGAATCTTGTGAAGAAGGATCCTGCTGTCCCAAAGGGATAGACAAGGAACTATCCTTTATAAATACCTTGGATCTTTTGCCTTTTGACCTCCGTTCTTTATGCCTGGGTCTTTTTTCACCTTTAATAGAAAATCCTAGAGATTTTACATCACTATCGGAAACTAGAGAACTGCTCTCAGAAGAATACGACGCTACAGAGGCCAAACATTCCTCATTAGCGCCTATGTCACATGTTGATATATCAGGCGGAATACCTCCGCCTGAAAATTCCGCCATCACACACCGTCTTTTGTAATTATAAAATCAAATATATCTGCTAAAATCTAAATTAATGCACACTTACCAAAATGAATTTACATACAGCTATCTACTGACACTATCTACAATTATTTCATGAAAATGGTGCACAATATCTATAAATTTATCAAAGAAAAAACCAGAATTAGATCAAAAACAACCGAACACCGCGGCAGTCACTTGACACTCCTTAAAAGTTTTTGATATTATCTTGAATCAAGATATTATTGTGTAAATGTCAATAAATACATTTTGTGACGTATAGAAGAAAACATTAGCATTATGATGTATTATCCTTCTCTAACATTAAAGAGTTTTGTTATCACCATACGTCATGTCAAATGACAATTTTAAACACCATGACTGCGTAGATATATTGCTACATCGGATGCAAAGAATATATTGATACATTGGATGTGACGAACAAATTGAATAACTGAATGCTTAAATAATTTTGCAGTGCCTGCTGAGTTACTTTTGGCGTTTTAGTTGCTTCAATAAAAATGACAAATTGTTTGCTGAAATAAATTTCAATTCTTATTGTTGAGACATTTTTGCGGATTTTAACAGCTGTAATCTATTTGATGCTGACTGTACTATACATACTTATTGGACACTTTCTTCTCTAGAAGTCCCACCTTTCAAATTTCCCGCATTTTTTTTTGCCTTGTTTGTAGCCACGTACAAGGTTTTGATCTCTTCAGCATATATTTGTGTTAAGACTAACTTTTAATCAGGGCTTTCCTTACAAAACCTTTTTTTTTAAGTATGTGATATCTAATCACACTAATCGTTTATATTATTTTCAAGATGATGCTTCAGTACTGGAAATGTTACAAGTTGAAAAAAATAACATTCTGCATACATTTTTATTTTTTTACTAGTTGTTTTTGTTTTTTACGACTTCGTCCGCGTGGAATCGTAATTTTGGGTAGCATTTTTAATGACTGAGAGTGTTATAAACGTAAGAGTAGACAAATATAATCAGAAAGCTTCGAACTGCTAAGTTATCTATATGTAATGAGGACCACCAGGAATTGTTACATTATTACATCTATATAACCTATAAAACATAAAAAAAATTGAAGCAGTCGCAACATACACAACACAATACACGTCCGTGTATTACAAACACGCAGGCAAATTTAATCGCTTTCTTAAGTTCTATTCAAAGTTACACCTTCATAGGTACAGTTTCCATGGAAGGAAGTGCACAAGGAAACGGTCGTGCACTCGTAGCATGGCGATGCATAAGTCATGAGGTCTTAGCGTTGTTAGCTGACGGCATGAACTAAGTAGACGTTGACAGCTTGACCACGAAACTTGTGTTCTCGCATCAATATTAACACATAATTGATTGAAGCCGGTACTTTAGCTGGGAAAATAATAAATATTTCTTACACTTACACAAATTAGCGTAGCCCAAACTAGGCTCTGTAAGACTTGTGTTATGGGATCTAGGGTAACGGATAGACATACATACGAGTATATTATATACAAATGCTCTCATTCATCACACAAACATCAGCCCCAACCAGGACTGGAACCTGGGACCTGAGAGATATTGACACCTTGAAACCGGAGTACCAACTACTCCACTATGGAGGTCGTCAACATAACTTGTTAAGGTTTGACCCTTAAGGCCAAGTCTTGCTTTGAGACTCAGTACAATGAGATCCTTATTAGATAGCTTTAAGTTTTTATTCGATAGTGTATAAAATTCATAACTGTTTCAAATGATAATTATCACCGAAATAGTTGATCATGTTTTTTTAGGTCTTCGATGTTTTCGTAATATGGAGCTTCTTGAAGAGACAAACTGTCTTAATCAATCTTAATCCAATGTTACTATTGGATACTATAGGTGTATCATATTAAGATATTTTATGCTTCCGTGCTACATACTAAAAAAAATTCGTTGTCTATCTGTCTTAACTCATTTTCTCAATAACGCTTAAAAGCATAAAGTTGAAATTACGAGTAACAACAAATAGTAAATTCTGCAATTTTAAGTTAATATCAAACTTGTAATTTAACGCTATCAAAAGATACGGCCTTTTATTCTGCATTTATGCCGCATACTTTTACAGAGTTCTTCACAGTGGCCTAGAATCTTCATATTTGTCATGATTTGTTCATCACAAGTAAAGGGAAAATCCGAAAACCATAAATTTGTATCACAAAAAAAAAATAGTTATAATAAACTTATTTTCAATTGGTTCCTTAATTATAGGCGGAACCATCGATACGGCCTTTATTACTTTCATATTGCCAACTAACAACTGAAAAATAATGACGTCATCAAATTTTTCATAATTTCTATACCACTCCTTGAAGTGTCTTCACAACCTCCCAACAGAAATGAAAGACTAACCAATCGCTATCAAAAGCGGCCTTGTAGATTACATTTTAAATAAATACGTCAATGCTGTACCGCCCACGCGTAATGACGCCGAGAGGGCGACAGACGGTAAATTGATGTGGAACCTTTGCAACAATAGATAACCAACGTGATTTATAAGACATCAGAGCGCGACACCTGACATTTCGAAGGCTCCAGTAATACAAGAGCGGCGCATAGACGACACGAGTGCGCTTTCGGGTGAACGCCATCTATTGTTTCCAAGGTCTATAGCCAGCAGTCGGTGTTTCGGCTATATTGCTGATGTTGATGTAAATTATTCTTCTACTTTATTTTTATCTGAGAATAGTAATATATTATTGTAATAATAATAATAATATATTACTATTCATTCGCTTCATATCATGCGTCTTTATAAGACACGGGCCTTTACAAGGCGCGCGCGGGGATACAGATCCAACGCGAGGCCATTTAAGCGAAATTTAATGATTGTGCATGGAGTGTACAAACTAGGTGTAATCTCTATCGGCATTTATGGCAGTTATGAGGCAGGTCGACCTAGGCGGACATATCTTGATCAAATCGAAGATGTCCTAAAGAAAGGCCGGCTCAAGAGTACTCGCAACCGACGAGCATGCATGAAGACGTTCATGAAAGTGGAGGAAGCAAGAGAAGTGTGCCAGGATCGTAGCAAGTGGATAGAGGTGGTCTCTGCCTACCCCATTGGGAACAAGGCGTGACATATATGTATGTATGTATGAGGCATTAAATGCCCCACCAGCGGGCGACGGGGTCGGCATACGAGGCAACCGCCATGTGAGATGTTGATTCGACAATCATTGTTCCGATAGTTGTGTCTGCGAATGACTTGATTGCGAAGAGTCGCGATCAACATCTTAAGAGGCTCTCGCTTGACGGATGGATCTCGGGCCGGATACAAAAAGCAGTGATCCTCGACACGGCACGTATTGTACGGGGATTTGTCTGTCTGCAGCCCTAACCATAGATTTGCTTGGGCCTCGCTGCCGGCGGCATACTAGGTTTAAGTTTTTTATAGTATTTATGTTTATTTTATATATTTGTATTGTAAAAAACTTAAATTTCGGATTATTTATGAAATATACGTGAATAATAAAATAATCTCGATTTGCCTCTATTCTTAATAACTTGTAACCGACAAATACTCATTGTTTGTTGTAGAATTCCTTGTAAGTGTGTACTTCCTTTAGATTGTAAGAAGGTAGTTATCAATGTATGTTGAACCGAAAGCTCTGAGGATCCATTGCCGACGAGAATAGCCGCCCTATGTGAGGAGTCAGACAGTTGGTCTCCGTGACCCGACGCCCACAGCAGTTGCGTTGTATGAACTAAATAAAACGTTACCGTGCCGGTAAAGCAAGGCTTGAGGCGTAATGCAACACAATCAATAACTTAACTATTGCTAAATCCGAATGATTGTATGACGTTCCGCGAGGCAAAAATGTATTCTTCAAATAGTATTTTTCAGTCACTTTTGCACGTCAAAGATGCTACGCCATTGGTTCACAAGTACTAGAATGAACCAGCAAAAAAAACAGCAAGGGCTATGTTCTTCAATTATTTTTCATACTCCTGAGCAACAATCCGTAAGAGCAGTGCAGTGAAATGAAATGTTGGGAAAACGGAAAAAATGCTTGCTTTAGATGAATAATCCTTGAGTACGTATGATATTGGAATACAATAAACAGATGGCATGTGTCCTTGGGTGCTCCCACTTTTTATCATCAGCTAACGCTGGCTTTGTTTGCTGTAACTGACGCCGAGGGGTGATCTGCACTGGGGGAATAATCATAGTTACTAAATTAAAAGAAATCATTATCACAGCTCATATATGTACGTTCTCACAGAGGGCCTACCCTGTGTTTAGCGATTAGGCCTTAGTCAACCACGCTGGCCCAGAGCGGATTGGTTGACTACATACAACCTTTAATTTTTTTCGTAGTTATATGCAGATTTCCTTTCCGTTTTCACCGTAGGAGTGTCAAATAAATGTACATATGAATTTCGGAAAACAAAAATGCGTTGGTACATCGCAAGATCGACTCCGAGACGTCAATTTTCTTACATTGATCGATAAGTTTCCCGCCCTTAACTACCCCAAACGACGCCACCAATAATTAATTTTTTTATTTCAACTATTTAAAATATTACTGTTAATAAAACTAGAGTTGATTTAATGACTGACGTACATATTTAGGCATCTGTCAAAATATTGGATGTTATGTTCTGTGTGTCCGATAGGGCATAAAATATTGGAAATTTATAAATTCCGATACCGAGTTACGATATTGGTTTATCGCAACTCGGTATTATTATATATTATTATTATATTTATTGTTGCGATTTACTCGTCGTAACTACAAAATTAACTATTCGCCATGAACATTTGAATATGTTGTATTAGAAGGTAAAAATAATTAATTGAGTACCTTTATCCCGAAATTCGCAAGCGAAACCAATTTCCGCCAGAAACGTGTTTTCATGTGGGCGAAACCGCAGAAGGAAAGTTAGTATTTTCTATAATTGACACATACAATCCGTTCTAACATTATTGATGCGAAAGTAACTCTAACGGTCTGTCTGTGCCCTAAAAACTATTGAACCGATTTAACTGAAATTTGGTACACAAATAGCCTAGGACTTGACTAAGGACATAAGTCAATTTTAAGCGAAAAAACAATTGTAAATCTTTTAATTAGGGGATGAAAATTTGTATCGAAATTACTTACGTCATTTTACAAAGTTTGTTTACCTTGAAGGAAGTAGAAATAAGGGATTTAAGTTTAACAAACTACTGAAGCATTTTTTATTAAAAGATATAGGGATAGTTCTTAGAAGTTCAAAGGGACAATTTTATTCACACAGTTCACAAGCGCGACTGGAGCAAATAACTAAGACATAGGTACTTAAATACCAAAACAACACTGTATTATAGCTGATTGCCCGCGATTTCGTCTGCGTAGGATTAGTATTTCCAGTAGCTGTTTTTTCTTCCTCAGCAGAGGAAAGGCTGAACCCTCATGGCTACCACCGCAATCAACTGTCACGGTGGTTATGTCGGACTCCAGACCGATCGAGGTCACTCGACCGACTTTTTTTTTTTGGTCCCTTGAGGAAAATGCATTAAATTGCATACCCTGGCTGGGGCGAGCCGGCGGTTATGTGGGGCTCTCCTCCCCCGAAGGGGAGGCCTACCCACAAAAAATCTCAGGGATGGCCTTCCTCAGGCATGTAGGGAGTCTCCGGGAACACCAATCTATATCCGGGATCCCCCAGACTCCGCTCCCCTGCGCATACAGGGGAGCCCTCCTTGGGGGAGGCTACACTATCTCCCCAGATTTCCTTCACCGACGACGCCCCCCGGCCACGGGAGGGGCGTGGTCCCGGGTCGCCGGCGGGTGCGAGAATGTCGCGCCCGCGGATACGGCGACCCGCGCGGCCCCGCAGCTGTGCTACCCAGCCCGGCGCCGCGCCGCCTCCTTCAAGCGGGATTGGCCATCTCCTGACCCCGCTCGGCGGCCTCCTTCTGGAGCATACAGACAGACAGATCTCGCCCGATCTCTGCGACCAAGACTCGGCGCTCGGAGGCCCACGCGGAGCACTCCGCCAGCGTGTGCTGGGCCAAGTCGAGGTCGGATGCGCAGTGGTAGCATCGTGTCGATCCCTCCCGTCCTATTCGACACAGATACTCACCGAAGCATCCGTGCCCGGTGAGTATCTGAGTCAATCGGTAGGTGACCTCCTCCTTCCCGTCGACCGATGTGATCTACCGACCAAACTCAGCCTTGGTCCTAATGACCTTACGGCAAGCAGTGAGAGCGACCGCTCGTCAGGAGAGGGCGTATTCTTTTGGTTTTTTCGAGTAGTGTATATTAGCGTGGCATATATGTTTTCAATTTGTAGCCTATGTGTTATTCTGATAGCTAAGCTATTGTAGTTTTATTAAAATCCATTTTGTAGTTTCTAAGAGTAACAAACATCTATCAATACATACAAATTATCGCGTTGATAATATTAGTAAGAATGTAGCTCATGCATGTATAGCGATAGCGAGCTGGCGACAGGACTATAAGAGGACATGCTGCACAAACAGGCAGTTCCTGTTCTGAAGGTTGATTTTTACACAATGAATGAATGTATGTGACTAAATTCCAACTGCTCTGCAAAATAGGTAAATAATATATATATATAATATATATATATATAACAATTAGGCAAAAGTACAACTACATTAAAAAAAATGTGCTACATGACATAGCTTCAGGCCAAATTTCATGATTCTAGGTCAACAAAAAGTTCCTGATAGGTTTTGATGCCCTTGCAAATGTCAAAATATGCTATACAAATGGAACATAAACGGCCATATCTTTTTATTGCGTTGATTTAGAAATTTGATTTTTTCACTGCTTTAAGAGATATTAATTTCAGCTGAGTATGTGATATTAATTTCAGCTTGATATCTCTACGCATTTCTGAGAAAAAGGGTCTTGACTGACGGACGGACAACAAACTGATGCTATAAGGTTCCGTTTTTACCTTTGGAGGTACGGAACCCCAAAAAACAAAAAAAAAACAATTTGATTACGATATTTGATCTCTCAATATTGGAATTGTAATATGGGTTTTGTTTCGAGATTCCCATATTATAATATTCCGAGATTCATGTCCTAGTCCGATCGTGGACGCGCAGTTAATTCATGTTCATTTAATAAGTGAAAAAATGATAACAAAACTGTAAGTAAAAATGCTTAGAATTATCTTGCATAATCACGAATATAGAATAGTTTTCCGTGTTTTCCTGGTTTCTTTAATCTTTTGGTTATTTCTATATCATATATTTGTCCAGTATGAAGTTGGAAATATATATTTACCTTATTCTTCATAATAATAAAAAATTGCCAATTTTGATACTGCAACAGATCTGTATGAAGCTCGGGCACTCCCGAAATAAACGGTAAATTTACACCAGAAAGAAATTCCACCCTCGTAAAGATTTTACTATCAAAAAATTATAAAGGAAGCAACGATATATGATGGAAAAGAATGCTAGGGTGGCAAAAGAAGGATAAAAGCAGGATTATTGCACCGAAAATAAAAGCTTTGAAAGGAATGGCTAGAGTGACCATGAAGGATAAATTTTTAAATAAGGGAAAAGTTCGCTGTAAAGATGTAGTGCCAAGAATCTAGATGGAAATGCTTAGATTGTTTAGACATATAGAAAGAATGAATGAAACACGATTGATGAAAAATAAATTTATAAAACGAATGGGCAAGTAGGGGATCTAAACGAATCTGCTTGAACCAATTACAAGACATTTTGAATTTGTCAACCCTTATGAGAAAGAGGCATGAGTATATGTGTGTAGGTCAATAAGAGTTATAGAGACATCTCAATGGCGAATGTAGAATATATGAACAGTATTAATAGTATTAATAGAAGTACTTGTGGATATATTCATGGACATTTGTACCTGGTTTACAATTCAAATAGCTCGAACATTCGTAACTTGATATCTCTCTGAGTAACTGCATAAAACTGTCAAATGAAAACATGCATACGCATTTTACGAGGTCCATTAACTTTATTCGAAGGCGTAAGTTATGACGCGACGTTCACATTAAAAATATTTCGGGATGTATTGACACGTTAACGAAATATTTGTGTCTATCGAGTGCCGTTACGACGTACGAACGTTTTGTATTACCGAAACTTGTAACAGTAGCGAGAGCAGCGGTTGCGCAAGCGCATGTAGCGTGCTTAATGCTGGACTCGATAGAATATTCATCATTATTTTATTGCAATAGTTGGTGAATGGTGGATAATGAGTAATATGATAATTTAACTACAGTCAACATAAAATATTTACAATCCTCGTGCTCAACAAAACATATTGACTAAATTATTAATTACGACACTGAATACATATACACTATGACCCAAAATTAAACGTACTCTTCATGCCTTACTTTATTAATACAATATACACTTTAATCGCGGTTAAGAATTACCATCTGGTAATTATTGTAACGTCAAATAGATTGTAATATTATAATATTCCAATGCCTTGAAGGATAATTTAATTCTTATTTTATAGTAGCTGTGCCGGCGACTTCTTCCACGTAGAATAGTAACATTTTTAATTATTTAGGCTAATGATTTTACAAATATAAGACATACGCATAAATACTTTGATAAATTATTTGCTGTGTGCAAAGAGCTTATAACACGTTTTAAAATTATTTTAACGATTCATGATGACTTCAGATTCGATGAAAGGTGATTCACAACGGAGAAAGAGAATCTTCGTTATTTATAATGAAGAAATAATTTAATTTTAGTGTTAGAAACAGTAGAATAATTCAGAATATTTATTAATAGATTTTTGTTTTTTGATCTTATCTATGTAAGGAAACCCGTTTTCATCCAATGCGATAATTAATACAGCTATCACATTTTATTATTCACTCAGAGTAAAACAAAATGTAAAAAAATGTGTCATTAGTAACAAGCAGACTTGTAATTCATCAACCCAATCACAATATTTTTGGAAAATAATAACATTTCATAGTTGTTTCAATTCGATCGATACTAATATAAAGGTTTTCACAGTTTACATTCACGGTCACCCTATCACCTGATCTCGATGCGCGGGAGTGCAACCGTTACTTAGCAAGACGATCGCACCCGACCTTGACTCGATCATAATACAACCTAAATTTCCTTAACAACTTATCGTATCTTTGTAGACTTTGGCCCCTCAAACAAAAATAGTGATCACAATACAAAGCATTATTTGGTTTAGCTAAGAACCTGTTTTGTTTGAACGTGTACTAGGTTGCGTATTTACCACAGTACCCGCAACAGTATTATGAGATGTTGCGTTAAGATTAAATCGATTTTTTTATACAACACCCAACAATAGTTTCAATATCTTTTAATGTTTATATTAAAGATAAAATAGACGATACAAAAGCTATTTACGTTTTGTAAGGGGATTTCGTAAAGTTTTCTCCTTGATATCACCTTTTTGTTTCGCAACCGACAAACAGAAATACTTGAGAGTAATTTATGTTATTATAGAACTAATGGCGATGTTCGATAACTGAAACGAGATGATTATCTGACACTTTGTTCGCTCCGCGAGTTTACTGCTAAAGATTTTCTGATAAGAATCTACTTTAACGTTTAAGTTCAAAGTCAAATTTGTTATTTGGTGTTGTGTAATAAGTATGTCTTATCGATTGTGTTTTGATACTTAAGCAAGCTTAAAAATTGGTATATTAATGTTAAAAACAAGAAATAATGCATTTATTGCCAAGATGATCAAAAACAATAGAATATAATGGCAAACCTTACTAATTATCGATGGTAAAGTAACTCTGTCTGTCACACTTTTTCACGATTTTTTTTTAAATTTTATGACCTGGTAACATAGACCTTTAAGTCATAACTTATGTTCGTTACATTGGAGTATTCACGATTTAAATGAAGTGTATTACACAGATAGTCTGGAGTCTGAGAAAAAAACATAGGTTACTTTTTAATTTTGATATCGGGTAAGGGATTCAAATAGGTTTGTATGGGAAGTACGCCATTTATAAAGCTATAAGTTTGAAACTTATATTTAAGACTTTTGAATAGATATAATTAAATCTGACATTCAAAATTAAAAAAAGAAATAAAAATAAGGGTTGAAAGTTTTTGTTTCAATAAGGTCAAAAACTAATGAACTGATTTTAATGAAAATAGATATATTTATAATTTGATACCTGGTGAAGGTTATAGGGTGTTTTTTGTTTCACTGCGGGAAATATATTTTTCCTGCGGGAAAATCTGATAAAAACTGCTCGATAGGTTTTGATGTAATTTGATGTGGGAAAACCACGGATCAGCGCAAAAGGAAATTTTTATTTATTTCCTTTTTGAAATTGTGATATAACACGTGCGAATTCGCAGGAGGAACGCTAGTAATGTTACATAACGAGAAATATATATCGCAATAGTGTGTCAAAATTGTATTGTTCGAATTCGGTTGATTGGTGTAATTTCATTCAGTCGCATAACAATAACAAAGGCGTGAAGACGTTGTTTGTAGCTTCGATGCTATATTTAACAAATTTTTACTACTTTCTGTATAATCTGTTCTATTATTGTACTAGGATTAAACACTCTGTGATTTAATAAGGGAAGATTTGATGAGAGGTTTCACTTTATCCAACTCCATAAAAACAATGATGGTATTAAATCACCACGTAGAAGACATACCTTGAGATCTGTGGTCCCGTATTTTCAAAATTGGTTCGACAGGCTAAAGAATTGAATTGTAAAGGATAGTCCTTTGAAAAACAATAAAAAATATATTTTCATTACAACTTGCTGCATTAAAAAGTTACATAAAAAGTCTACGTACGAGTAACGCCAAAATAATGTACATACTAACTGACGCAGGGAACCGGAAGCGGGTCGCTCAAAGCGGTCACTTCAAACAAGTGAAGGCAACCCTTTGCGTGCCCTCGCTTATCACCGCACTGCTTATGTTCGCTTGATTCCAGCATATCACATTTTAAATGTTACAGGAGAATACAGTATTAAATCCCTACTAATATAAACGCGAAAATTTGTACGGATGTATGTTTGTTAATCTTTCATGTAAAAACTACTGAATGGATTATAATGAAACTTTACAATAATATAGCTTATACATCAGAATAACATATATACTACAATTTTTGAAGATATTCGCAACGCTAATATAATATACTCGAAATACAAATCCTGCGCAGATGACGTCGCGGCTACCAGCTAGTGTTGAATATTATAGGTTATGTAAGCGTTGTAAAAAGGTTGGTATAAGTTTTTTCCGATAAGTTTCCCGTCCCTTTGAAGCTCTTAAGTACCATTTATTTAGACCTAAAATTGCCCTTCATCCTATGGGATATATCTGTTAACCGGGTCGTTGATCACTAGCTGTAACGTAACTTTGAGCTATGTTACCTCTAGGTAACAAAGCTCCAAAGGCCCATTGAGGCCTATTCTAAGTGGGAAATTGTTATCTGTTATCTTATCACTTAAATCACATGCAAGTTGAAAATTCTCTCAAGGTTCCGTGTGACAGAATCAGAAGCGAACGGACTCAAACAACTATATATATTAAATCAATAAAAAATATCTATTTTAGTAATGTATATAAATATGACGCTTCTATTATTTATATTTCAAAAACAATTATATATAAATACTGTGTCCCCGCAGTTTCTTTTATTTTATTTTAACAACGCTATCTAGGGTTGGCTGGAAGAAATCTCTCTGACAGGACCAATTAACTTGATACCTGTATTAGGTTATGAGGAGTTATATATAGATACGTTCAATTGCAATCTGTTTATTTGTCAATATGGTACATATGTTATATATATATATATATACTAGCTGGCCCAACAGACGTTGTCCTGTCAAATGTCTCAAATGTCAAATGTCTCAAATGTCACGTTGTCTCACGTTGTCTCAAATGTTTTTAAATAAATAATTTAGCTGAAAAACAATATCTATATGACCGTATTGTGAATCTAAACCATTCTCAAGCCCCCTGGAAAACACACAAAAAATTTCATCAAAATTGGTCCAGTCGTTTAGGAGGAGTTCAGTCACATACACACGCACACAAGAAATATATATATTAAGATGAACTATTTGTATAGTATGCATTAATGTTATTTTTATCCATTTATGAGTTTTAAACTAAGTACAATTGGGTTGGGTATTCGTACCAGACCTAAAGGGTAGCCATCTGAGCATATACAGGATGTTAGACACCCAGCGCTGGTTTTCAGATGGCATCCACACTATATATATATATATATATATTATATATATATATAATATATATATATATATATATATTATATATATATATAATATAATATATATATATATATATATATATATATATAACATATGTACCATATTGACAAACAAACAGATTGCCAGCCTGGTCAGTAGTTACAGTTGCGAATCGAAGAGATACAAACTTATCGCGCACACCACTTGACTTAATACACCGGTTTCAAAGTGTCGCCTCGATCTCGTAGGCCCCGGGATCGAGTCCCGGTGGGGGCAGATGTTTGTGTGATGAAAGCGAGCATTTGTACTTTAGTCATGGTTTTTAATATATATTTCTATCGAAAATATTTATATATGTATAATATATGTCTATCCGTTACCCTAGATCTCATAACATAAGCCTACAGCGCTTACTTTAAGATATAAATAAAATTAACTTATTAGTCATATATTACACCCTAATCACACGTATACAAATAAATAAAATTGGAGAGTCTATTTGTAATATTGAAATAACCGCTTTCTACAATCTACAATCTATATGCATGTAGCATATGAATGTATATACGATACACATACCAACATACCAAAACACTTATTTTTAAATTTTTTGTCTGTTTGTCTGTCTTTTTGTTCCTTTGTTAATCTCTGGAACGGCTGGACCGATTTGGACGGGACTTTCACTGACAGATAGCTTATGTAATAAGGAGTATCTTAGGCTTTTATTTTAGAAAAAAAAATGTCAAAAACAAAAAAAAATATATAAAAATGTCAAAAGCACAAAAACTATTTTTTTATTACATTCCACGCGGACGAAGTCGCGAGCACAGCTCGTCATGAATAAAAAGCATGAAAAAATCTGACTCCAAAATGTGTAGATAAATACATCACCTAATATATTGTTATCCCTTCGCGCAAAACCGGTTTCATTTATTTAATGACTGATCAAAGTGCGCGAGAAAGGTCAAATGAATTATGTTTTAATGGAAATTCAGCTGAAAATTTATGTATACAAAACGTTACGTAATACGTTTTTGTGTGAAGCGAATATAGTTATAAATTTGCTAATGAAAAAAAAATCTTTTATTTGCCGCTTCATGACTTTTTATTGCTTTCGCGAATTATCAGTCATAATGGATTTCATCCTAACAATTAATTTATTATTAACTAATTCACAGACGCTTAACATATATACATATACACACGCCTCTTTCCCATGGGGATAAGTAGAAATCACAGTCTTCCCTTGCTACGATCCAAACATACTTCCCTAGCTTCCTCGACTTTCATTAATACTTACATGTCTATGACAATCTGCAAGGGGTACGTCAGCGAAAATATACTATCTTATATATATATATATATATATATATATATATATTATATATATATATATATATATATATATATATATATATATATATATATAAATTTATTTATAAAAGTACCTATGTAGTAAAAAAATATTATTAATAGTTTATAAAATTTTGTAAGTTATAGGATGTTGGTATTCAATATAAGGTAAGTAGGGAGTCTACAGTCGTCTCCTATCAACTGGCCTATTTATATCTACCTTATAAATTTCTTTCGTCAGTTCTACATCAATTGTACTAAACATCTAAGCATTCCCTTCTCGATTTTTGTCACTACATCTTCATTCACACAACACATTTATCTTGCCACGAGTTGTCGGTATCTTCTACTATCTTGCTTATTCGTATTTGCCTTATTATTTTGTCTATGGCTTGTATTGTTAGCATTCCCTTCCCTTCATCGATGAGCATCGGTGGTACTATAATTTTGACTTTGGTTTACATTTATCTGACGTACCTACGATGACGGAATAGTCGTGAGGTAACCTGCATACACCTACAAAGAATATCAAAGTATGTAGTCAACCATACCGCAGTGAGCCGGCGTGGTTCACTAAGGCCTGATAGTCTTAACATATGGTAGGCTCGTGTTCCTCGGTGGGAAGGTATACGTGTTGTGAATTCATCATTTTTGACGCTACATCTTCTTTCACATCGCACATTTCCCTTGTTACACTATTTCGTAATTTATTATAATATTCCTCTCAAAGCTCTCATTTCCCCTGCATTAATCCTACTTTTTCCTTCTATCTAATTTTTCTCTTCTATCTCATACAATCTGAATAGGGTTCAGCATGCCTCCATATAAAGACAGACATTTGTCTTTTTGCACGGTTTACTGGTTATTAATGAAGCCAGTTTTAGCACCATTGATTTTGTTTCCGACCGAATATTTACTAAACTAACTTCTTAATAACTTATCAAATCTCTTTTAACTTGCAGAAAAAATAAAAACAAAAGTAAATATTTATCAAATCACATGAGCGTGTGAACTCGGACATAACTTAATTAAATTTCATTATTACTATTCGTGAAGTAATGGCCGCAAGTTACAGAACACAAATCGAAGGCTTACTAATTATTGGACCCAAGACCGGGCCTGTGGGAACGCGATCACGTCCGACACCGGGACGATATTCGATCCTATTCGGCAATAATTACTATTAAAAGAAATGAATATAATTGACATCTTCCTGGATGCGGCAAGCCATAAGCGATAGGCGGACGCAATATTGACGAGGCCATTTTGCCTTTCTGTGTAATCAATTTAAAATTTTAACACTAAGTATGTCTCGTAATCCCAATATATTTCGTTCATACACCTTGTGATCAAAATGTGCAGACACTTCAATGATCTTCACCAGGAGGTCGACATTTTTGGTTCTATATTCACCGGTTTCAGATTGGCAGTGCATCGTCCCATTAGATAGATGTCTCTGTAGTATGTGTTTATGTCGTTGTGCTGTTTGTATCTTTTGTGATGGTCTCATTATATTTTGTGCTTTTTTTGCGTGTGTAAATATTATTATTGTTCGATATTGCTAATTATTTTTTATTCTGTATATCGGTTTCTATGCAACGGGACGCAGGTTCAGTTCCCGTAGAGGATAGATATTTCAGCAGGCCGTCGGTGCCGTAACCCGCACCTCGAAGCTTGGCTCCGCGGAAGGAGGAGGTCACCTACAGATTGACTCAGATACTCGCCGGGCACGGTTGCTTCGGTGAGTATCTGAGTCGAATAGGACGGGAGGGATCGATACGATGCCACCACTGCGCATCCGACCTCGACTTGGCCCAGCACACGCTGGCCTAGTGCCCCGCGTGGGCCTCCGAGCGCCCGAGAGTCTTGGTCGCAGAGATCGGCGAGATCTGTCTCCGTCGGCATTGATTGCGGATTGCTGGCGGACGAGGGAGGTTGGAGGGCTGTGGCCACCTTCTGTGAAGCAGTGATGCTTCAGAAGGGGGCCGCCGAGGGGATCGAGAGATGACCGGTTCCGTTAGAAGGAGGCAGTACCAGGCTCGATAGCACGGCTGCACGGCGTCGCCGGTAGGCGCGAGTAAATTGCGCCCGCGGATACGGCGACCCGGGGGGGAAATTAATAAAAAAATTAAGTAATTGTTGATTCCAAAAATTTTTAAGGGATTAAGCTAGAGGAGGTTTTATAAACAGCTTAATTTCTTACGCAATATATTGTTGTTGAATAATAAATAACAGTGAAATTATATTAAAAAATTATACTCACGACTTAATAAGTGTATACCATTATAGTTCGGAATAATTAAAAAATTCTGAACCAGCTACGTCTAAGCACTTCGTTTTTCAAAATGCGACGGTTTGACGATCATGGAAATTTATTATGAATTTCCGCTCAGCACTATTTTAAGCCTTGGGCCGAAGCATACGAGATACCGCGGACATGTCCAACTTTTCCCGCGATCTGTCAGATGTAGTGCGACAACGTAGTGAAAATTGATTTTGTTTATGAGTCACCGAATGGTTTCTTAGATTGATGTTAACAATTTCATTTCAAATTTGAGATTGATTAACTGTAACATTAAGGTAAAGAGATCTCTCGTCAGATGTAATTAATAGGTCAGGGAATAGTCCTTTCTTATATAAACTTATAATTATATCTTTGGCTATACTGTTGATATGTAACTGGTTTTATTGATGTTAAAAAGTATAGGTTAAAAAAATATAATTGATAAAATATTGTTATCAGTTATTTTTCACATGTTTTTATATTTGTCTTCGAGATGAAAAAATCTAATAATGATATTAGATACATTTTCAAATTTATTACACAAAAATATGCTGAGGCCAAAATTTATGACGTTTAAATCCACATCCAGTAAGAATACCACAAAATTGGTTTAAGCATTTTTGATCTGACTATATAGAGGTCACACAGGCACCTCGCTCTAGTCGCCTAAATGGATAAAAAGGACGCCATTTTTAAAAAATGGCTCAGTTTCGTAATACTTGTAATTACAACGGAGCTGCGCAATTGGAAATTGACGTCAAAACAGATTTGACTTATTTAAAAAAGCTGAAGGAATCTATGATCCGTATACTCGTTTGCGATTCTTAAAAGATATTGATAACTTGTGGTGAAAAATAATAGTTAAGGATCGATTAGGCTTCTCTTTTATTTTCACGTTTAATGTATTTTTGGACCACTAGGAATCGTTACATTATTACATCTATATAATAAGAATCCTTAACGTACAAAACATAACATTTTTTTAAGGCAACCACAGAATATTCTACAAAATCACAGACGGAATTCACGGGCAAACATAGATTATACTATTTGAAATAAGAAATAAAAGATGGTATGATAAAGTGGGGTTTATTCGCAAGAAGTGATTGTTCACTTTTTTTTATGAGCGTCTACCACCTTTTTTATGATATTTCTTTTATATATATATATATACATATTTATTTTGTTTTTGATATTAAATATGGGTAGAATCTTTATTCGGTCTAAAACTCAATAAGTAACAAATTACCTTTACATTATATTTCATTTATAAATACAGTAATATTATTTTGAAATGAACAATTGAACCACAATTTCGCAAATTAATTTGCAGTCACGACCAGAACATCCCGAAATATCAAATCTGTCATAAACAATTAAGCGCAATGTTTTCGGGAGTGACAGACAAAATGCGGTGATCTACTTTTTTATTTACTGTTAATTAGTTTCCCTATAATTTTAGTTGTAATAAAATCTTTTGTTAGCGTAAAGTTATTTTAGCTAGGATTTCTAATCACCAACTTTCTGATTGGAAGGTTCGCGGTTCTATATTCGAATTCCATGTGTTCCATCAGACGTATTTACGGTGAACGAAAACATCGTTGGTTATCTGCGTTTATATGGAAAAATATTGGAAGGTCAAACTCCGGGACAATTCTGGTTAACAAGGCCAACATGATTGAAAAACTCCTAAACATCCTAATCTAAGGAAGACAGTCATTTTACCCTCACTAGTGAAGAAAATAGCTACTAATATTATAAACGCAAAAGTGTGTATGGATGGATATTTGCTACTCGTTTACGTAAAGATTTTAATTACCCTTTACAATGATATAGATTATACATCAGAATACCGCATAGACTTCAATTTATAAAGATACACGTTAATATAAGTTGCTCGATGTACTAATCCTGCGCAGACGAAGTCGCGGGCACTACATATAAATATCAATACCTGCTGCTGATTTGAAATGCTTATCTATACTTATAATAAATCTGTGTATAGGTCAATTCTGTACATGAAACATATTTTCAAAATAACTATCAGGGGGTGATTAGGGATCGCGACTGATGCCAAAAATGCAATATATACCGTTATAAAAACAAAAACTACTCGACGAATTTTAACGAAACTTGGTACAATTATTTTTCATACTTCTGAGCTGGTATTTTTTTTCTTCCCCTGAAGAAAATGCGTTAAATTGCATGAGCGCGACTTCCTCGCACCCGCTGGCAACCCACGGCGGCACCGCAGCTGTGCTACCGAGCCCGGCGCCGCCTCCTTAGAGCGGGATCAGTTATCTCCCGACCCCGCTCGGTGGCCTCCTTTTGGAGCATCACTGCTTCACAGAAGGAGACCACAGCCCTCCAACCTCCCTCGTCCGCCAGCATTTCCACAATCAACGCCGGCGGAGACAGATCTGCGACAAAGACTCAGTGCTCGGACGCCCACACGGGGCACTCCGCTAGCGTGTGCTGGGCGGAGTCGAGGTCGGACGCGCAGTAGTGACAATATTTCGATCCCTCCCATCCTATTCGACACACATACTCACCGAAGCAGCTGTGCCTGGTGAGTATCTGAGTCAATCGGTAGCTGACCTCCTCCTTCCCGTGAAACCAAGCTTCGAATTGCGGGAGTTAGGCACAGCCCGCTAGCGCGCGCAGATCCGTAATTCGAGCTGCGCACGCCAGGCCGCCATAATCCGTCGGTGCCACTCCCGCCTAGGCACTTCGTGCGCGGGTTCCGGGTCGTTCCCCTCATCGCCCCCCCGGTCGACACGCCGCGACGCATACGTTGCCGCGTACATGTCGGCCACGGTGTAGAATAGGGGTGAGCGTCCCAGAACCGTCGCCGACTCGTACGAGATGGTACGGTAGCCTCGTACGATCCGTATGGCCGTTATCCGCTGCGGGCAGACTGGGCAGCAGGCGATGCAACGCGCCCGCCACCCCGGCTCGGGGGACCAACCGCACGAAGTGCTCCTCCAAGCTCCAGCCGCGCTCCAGGGTGAGGCCCAGGTACTTGATGTACAGCCCCACCGGGACCACCGCGTCACCTACCCGGATCCGGCAGATGGGTGGCCGAGCCGCACGACACCGCCCCAATCATCACGACGAGAGTATCGTCAGCGTAGCATACGACACTCACGCCGCGAGGAAGGCTGGTGCGAAGGACCGCGTATGCGAGGTACCATAGCAGGGATCCCAACACCGACCCCTGCGGAACGCCGCATGCGACCCTCCTCGATGTTTCCGTCCCGTCCCGTCTCATCACGCCGATCGTCCTGTCGCGCAGATAGTCCCCGACCACGGCCCGTAGGTAGGAAGGCAGCTCATGGTATACGAGCGCCTCCCTAATGGTCTGCCAGGGGAGAGTGCCAAAGGCGCTAACGATGTCTAACAACACCGCCAATGCCACCCCCCAGATCGGAATCAGAACTCCGACAGGGAACGAACACGCTGGACGGCGTCCAGCGTTGATCGCCCCCGCCTATTTCGGTCGGAAACCAAATTGGCAGTTCGATAGGCGGGACCCGCGTGCGACAGGTGCTTGCTGATACGGGCGGAGATAACACTCTCGAAGAGTTTCCCCGCCTCGTTTAGCAAGCAAATCGGACGGAACGAAGACGGAACGGTCCTTCCCTCCTTCCTAAGGAGCACCAGCTCGACGGGGAACACGCCCTCGCGGAGGTAGCTCGTGAAGAGCTAAGAGCTGCCTCACCGTGCTCCCGAACGCCCTGAGCGCCAGCGAAAGCAACTTTTACGGGACCTCCATCCGGTCCCGGGGCAGTGTTGCGTGCAGAGAGCCGCGAAACGGCCTCGGCGAGCACGCTCTCCGTGATCCGGAGGTCGTCCGACCAAGAGCCGGGCGACGGCGCGGCGGAGGGACTGTCCCGGACCCTCGGGAAGAGCGTATCCACCGCTCTCCCACGACGAGAGGGTCCAGGGTCTCCGTCAGCGGAGGGACCCACGGTCGGAGCTTGCTCAGTACCATCCGGTACGGGCGCCCCTATGGGTCACTCTCCAGTCCTCCCAGCTGCTCGCGCCAGGATCGCGCCTTGGCGTCGGCGATGGCGACGCCGAGTGCTTTAGCGGCGGCTCCGTACGCGTGGTAATAGTATACTTTTCATCACGATACAATCAATAGGAGCAGAGCAGTGAAGGGAACTGTTGGAAAACGCGAGAAGTTACTCCATTTTTTAAGCTTCCGTCGCGTGTACAACCTTAATGGTTAAAGCTACACAGAAATCACGTATGACGGAAATATTCTCCTTAAAATTTTATAAAAAATATCCCACGACAACATATGTCTATCTTTTATGGTTGACTCACAACAACACGTGTAAATCCCGACAGCTTAGCAGTTCAAAGCTTTCTGATTATATTTGTCTACCATTACGTTTAAAACACTCTCAGTCGTTAAAAATGCTACCTAAAATTACGATTCCACGCGGACAAAGTCGTGGCCCCAGCTAGTATAGAACTATTAATATAATATAGAGATATTTAATTTGCCATCTATCAGAGTGCCGTAAGATGAGGTATGGAACTGGAACCAGGCCACTCACATTGCGCCTTACAAAGTAGCTCAAAGTTACCCAAAGAGGAGTTTTCAAAGGCTCCAAGTTTCTCTACGTGATCGTATCAAAAATCTGCACCGATATAGTCCGAATAATTCGGAACTTTAAATGGCACTGGGCAGGGCACATTGCTCGCAAGAGTGACAGTCATTGGGATGAAAAATACCTTGAGTGGCAGGCATATGCCGGACACCACAGCGTTGGCAGACCTTCCATAAGATGAGCAGGCGATTTGGTTAGGATCACAGGAAGCGGAAGGTATCACCTGTGTGTAAATCCTTGGGAGAGGCTTATATTCGGCACTGGGGGGCTTATGGGTTGAAATGATAATTAATTTTAGCTGGTAGTCTAACCCCCTAATTTTGGCAGTCTAGAGGCGGCTATTTCTTATCAACAAGAGAAGAAAACAAAATTATAGAAACAGGCATCACTCGAAATTCCTCAGATAGATAAACTTTCATTATATATACGAGGTTGCTATCATAATGGCTTCCAAGCAGTTAGTGCTATCTGATGGTTTAAGTAAAAAGAATCGATGCCCTGATACCAGTCGCAGACGAGATAAAGCAATCGAATAAGTTTACCGAATCGTCCGCGATCGTTCGTTCAGATAGTGATGTGATAATATACGTCTCGAATATTCGACACACGATTTTGTATTAGGGTTTGCGCAGACATTATGTTTAATTGTGATATAAATTAAATTACTTACTCCTTTCTAAGGAATAGTACAAGGTATATTCACAAACTTAGAGTAGGAAAAAATCATTATCGATATTATAAAGAGGACACAATACATCTAGTAGTAGTTTATTGGAAGGAGATTTTATAGCAGGGTCTGTTGTCTAATTTATTTCTCCCGCAAAATAGCAGTGTTCATATTGATGAGTTTTGGTATGAAGATAGGCAGTGATATTACTTGTACTGAAACTGTTCATCTTTCTTTTCATTATCAATATACACTGCTTTTTTAGGAGTTGTAGATTTGTTGAAAATCTCACAGAAACAACACGTACTACCACAATACTGTCACCACTTACCATCGGGTGGAGAGTATGTTTATCAATATATTACATAAAATTCGAATAATTATCGGAAGACCCCTAAAAACAGCCATTTTTTTCCATACAAACTTTTTCTAACTAAAACGTACAGTCAATTTGAGCTTTATTGTTATTTTATAAAGTTCATATCGCAAGCATTCACTGTTGTCTAAGCATTGTAGGTGTGTACCTAACATCAAAGGGTCAATTTGCACTTTATTAACACTATATAAAGTTGAAATTCAATCATATCTATCAAAACAGTGTGAGTGTGTGCGTTGGAGTACAGAATACATCGTTGGAGGGTTTAATATCACGTTCCAAAATTAAATAGTCCCTAAATGCAATAGTTCATTTGGACCTTTTTGCAATTTGGTTGGCTATGCGATATTATCTATAAAATAAGTAGCAACAAAAAACTGCCACTTTACAAATCTTTTTGACAGTACGAAGTCTTTCAGGTTCGCTAATAAAAATCCGGTAATAAAATAACAAGTCTTGTGGTTTTATATTGTCTATATTTATTTTTAAGTTACAATGTTAGGATTTGAATATCATTTGGTAACTTATAAATTCTAATAGCCGTTGAGCGGTCTTTTTAGATGTTTCTATCCTAAAGGCCTTTCATCTGACCTGGCCATCTTCATGTAACCGGTCAAACTTTTACAATAAGTTGGTCAAATGTATGTAGAATTATTTTTCCTGGACGGTTTCTATTATAGGCAAAATTAGCCTGTATGTTTATAATATAATGTTAAAATACCAAATTAGAAAAGGTTAATCCTTAACTACTGACATAAGGAACGTTTGTAGCAAGCCTAACCTCATATTTATAACCGCACCGCAAGCTTGAGACGCAACAGGCATATCTTGGAAACAGTAAATTTCATTAAACGATAGCTGATAAGCTCGTGTGAGCCGAGCACTGCCTATCGCCTTAATTTGTCGGAGCTTTCAGGCGCCGAGCTCTTTCTGGGAGAGTGGATACTCTCTGCACTGTTCCGGCTCCAGGGTCAGGCAGCCACTTGCAGTATTACAGAGCTATTACTCAAATAACATTATTCAAATAAGTAACTTTGTTAAACAATCCTTAAATTTCACGTGACCATTTAAAAAAGCGAAATATAGGGGCACAGATAAAATGTTGCTTCATTTCTTATTGAAAAGTCGGTTCAGTTTTGAAGAAACTGGAGACGACGAGACATTTATTTTGGATTCTATTAGTAGAGTTTTTATATTCGAACTATTTTATTTTCCGTCGCACTCTACGGGTGCGACTACAATGAATGTCACAAAAGCCTATATTTCTATTGTCGTGACCTTAATGTTTCTTTCCTCTTGAATGTTTGGGTTAAAATTTTAGGGTTGTGGCAGGACTTCTGAGCTTACCTGGCGCTATCTTCCTCTTACTTAAGCGTGTTGCCATAATAACTTGTTAATAGCATTGTTTTCTAATAATTCCAACCTTCAATTGGAGGGAACTTTCTCCAGTTCCTCAGTTATTGTAAAATCCAGATGACGCTCGCTTCTATTAGCGACCTTATTGACATTTTCCATCAAACGACGATAAGAGCTTTCCTATTTTTAATAGATTTAAAGCCAATTTTCCATAATTCGCAAAATATGCTGCAGGGCTTATAGACAAATTTCCAACATATCTTTAGATAACCTCTAGAAACGAAAAATGTATCCTTAGAGAGTAGGTCCAGTTCCAGAAAGTCCGTCCCGCACGTGACCTGTTGCACGAGCGACTTTTTTTGGGTTAATGGGAGCATTCGAGTCTGACGTCGTTTTATTCAGGCCAAGAATTAAACGTGAAAATGTGTGTTGTGGAAGTGACGCTAACTAAAAAATATTTCTTTTTAACATGATGGGAGTGAAATAATGTTAAGTTGGTAACATTGTCTTTATTGACAGCGTGGCATCTTGTCCGTGTCGTTGGACAGAATTCACGTTATTTCAAGGTACTTCTCTCGATCTCGATCAGCTTAATCCTAAATACTGTCCACGCACATTTACTAAGTTCAGATCCTACAGTGAATAACGCTGGTCCAGTGCGGATCGATCGATATACATACGACAGACAGTTGTGTATCTGTCTGTGTCTTTTGTCAGTTAATTATCTTAAAAAACTAAAAACACTGTGAGTCACTTATGCCAAATCCAATGTATTTATGTACTTAGTCCAAATCCAATCATATAAATATTTGAGACACATGTACGCACACTAAACGCACTTGTCACTATTCCAATATATATATATATATACTTATCTCTTAATTACCCACAAATAGCGAGCCATACATAAATTAGAAGAACCAGGATCTTAATGAGATCTCGAGTATTCTTTAGAAAGTCCCGCACAATTACGCTTAAGGTCCAGTTTGGGAACAATAAATCAGTGTAAATTGGTTGTTTGAGAATTATAGGTTGGTGTTTTAACTTTGTGTTAATATATTGGTGACGTTTAAGGTGTTTATGGGGTTTTTAGTTATCTAATTGTCTACTTAAAGTTATTTAGAGGTTATAAGAAGAATAGTTATAAACTATTAATATTTTCTATTATATCAATTTTTGATTCGTGAATTGATTAGGAATATATCAGGGGAAGTCTGAAAGTAGCTCCTATTATTGCAAAATTGAGAGAAATGAGACTTTCCTGTTATTTCACGTATTAAAAAGAGAGAATGATCATGTTACTAGCAATTTTATGGACATGGATGGGCGTGTAGTGAGAGGAAGACCGAGGAAAGGGTGGATGGAGTGTGTGAATGATAATATGTTGAAGGAGAGAGTGAGTGTGGAAATGGGAAGTAATAAAGGAAAATGGAAGAGGAAGACATGTTGCGCCGACCCCAGATATAATTGGGAAAGAGGCAAGAGAAAGAAGATGTTTATTTGATTGGTTCTTGTTGGATATGGAGCTGGAGAGTGTATAAATTTTCAAATCAGAGTCCTTAAGTATCTCATATCTAAGTGACACCAGAATCCTGATATTAACAGACATTTATTTAATCGCACTACGAAAGCCACCTTTACTTAAAACGACATAAAAGTGTACCAAATGTCATTCAATACAACCTGACATGATCAGTCTTACCAACATATAATTTCAAAACAGACTGTTGCATTAACGTAAATATAATTTTATATGCAGTTGTCCTTGGTGATTCAGTTTCAAAAGTAACTAACTACCAAGCTTCGACAACTGATAAAGGAATTGATTTGATATCTGATGAACTCTGTCCTAACTCCAACTGAAATTTTCGGCACATCTGTAACCCCACAAGAAAAACAATGGATGTTACCAACATGTGAAATAAAACTATGTACTATATCTAGTTAATTCATAGCCTTACCCTTCAAATCGTCAAATATCAGCCCAAAAGCCCTCATAGACAAAATATATATGTCTACAATATACAGTTTCAGATTATATATGAAAGACCGTATAATGGGAGCTACCAAAGGTATATATTGTGTCGTGAAAGGTTTTTATTTGCCTTGGCGTCATGTTTCGTGACCAGATTCGGTAATCATTAATCTAAATACGTTTCAAGTATAATGATATAAAAAAAAGAAAAATTGGCTACAAATAACATGAAAACTTTAAAGTCAATAAAAACGAAAGTTCGTAACTGGGCCGAAATCTCTTTAAATTTGGAAACTCAAAAGCATTACTTAAGTTTGGCTGTGAAAAAGTTTGTTGCGATTGCCAAGTTACGTCTACGATGGATAAAATACGTGATTAATAACGCTACAGAGGGAAAGCTTATTATTACTTTTGTGCCTAAGATCGACGGACTCAAAAATCTGGCACAGTCGAGTGAATACACACTGTATAGTTGAAGGATCCAGGTTAAGTTTGCATAAAGAGCCCCACTCTTATAATAATACTGTATACTATTTATATTTTTATATATTTATTAGTATATAATGAATTACTTTTTTTAAATCAAAGTTATATTATGTACCATTGACATAATACAATTATAATAAGACATAAATCTTTTTTTAATATAATTGTAAAAGCACATAAAATCGGCATATTTACATCGCATATTTCCTCATGTCTCATGACGTGTATTTTATTTAATTATGGTAATTTAACTTTAAAATTTTGTATTTATATCTGCATAGCTGCTTGTATGTTTTAATTTCATTTATTGTGTGTGTTTGTAGAGCAAATAAGGATTCCATCTATCTTGATTTCATGTTCCGAAGGTCCAACATTGAATTTAGTGTACTTTTATCCACTAAAGTGGATAAAATTACAAATAAGAACTGAACAGAATTCACACTGTCCGATGAATTTTTCAGGTAATTTTTTTGTAGTCTGTTGTGCAGATTTTTTATTGCTGCGAGTTTTCTTAAAGTTTTCAGTCTGTACACTTCCTTACTCACGCGTCTATAGAGCGCGCGCGCATTACGAGTCATTTTTGCATTACCTGCGATATTTCGCGATCAAACAAAAAGTCCTCGTTTTTATTATTGAATAACGTTTCTGGCCCCTTATATAATCTTTATTTAAATGTTGCCTTGCAAAACAGATATTTTGTTTACCCACATAGCTACTTCGATAGGTATCAATGCAAAAGTCATGTATTTCTCACATCAAACATTCAGACATCAAAACATCTAACTATACTATTTTCTTTACCTGCTTAGAAAAAAAAACGTTTTGCATTAAGTTGATATGTTGTGTCGACCTATTTAATAAACTTAAGTGCACAATTTAAGAGAGATAACCAATTTTATCTGCAAAAAAACGCAAGGTAAGATGGTATAAGATTGCGCGGGCAATATTTGCGCATACGTCACAGCAGGACCACGACGTGAGCTTCGTAGCTAACTCAGTTGTGTTTTGTTGCGTGAGTGATATGTGCTCCCAAAAAAATCGTATTTGAGTGGCAAACAAAAGAGATACGTAAGTACGAAGATTTTATTCAATTGTGATTTACTTTTTTGATGAAATGAATGCTTTACTATACCAAAAAATTTAGTAAGTTGCTGTTATTTTCTTGTGACAGTATCGCTCATGTTTATATGAAGTAGTTTAGGCATTTTTAAAGAGATGGCAATAATATCGCGATGTTTAGAATGGTGTTGCAATGTGTAAAATTGCGCACTTTAGGTGCGTATAAGACTGCGCGCGCAATTATACACGTCCGATTTTTTTAATTAATATAAATATGATTTTTGTATTGTTAAGCCATTTTTTTTGTACCCCCTGAGGAAAATGCATTAAGTTGCATACCCAGGCTGTGGCGAGCCGACGGTTATGTGGGGAATCTTCTCCCCAGAAGGGGGAGGCCTACCCACTAAAAACCTCAGGGATGGCCTTCCTCAGGCATGTAGGGAGCCCCCGGGAACACCAAGCTACTTCCGGGAACCCCCAGCCTCCGCTCCCCCGTCGATACAGGGGAGCCCTCCTCGGGGAAGACTACACTACCTCCCCCGGTCTCCTCTACCGACGACGCCCCCGGCCACGGAAGGGGCGTGGTCCATCCCGGGTCACCGTATCCGCGGTATGTATTGTTAAGCCAGGCTTTTTATTTTATTTTGTCTATTTCGATCAATTAATTGATTGCTTATTTGTTTTTTAGCCTCGGATTGGTCTCGGATTCTTGTTTTATAAACTCAGATCTTTATCTTGATTTTCTGACTCAATTCAAAACCACGCGAAGCCGACTAAAAAACAGCCTGTTTTATTTTTTTTAGACAATCACGTGACACATTTTACCATCAAAGCCGTGAAAGAGATACCGAGCTACACCAATAGGAACTAAGCTAACCTCATCTTGCTTGCAAGCTTGTGATACATCCGGTCAACTAACGGGCGAAATTCTGGAGGTCCTCAACAACTTACATTTAAGAAGATATGATTTGGACACGTAGAAAGGATGGACGAAAGATGACTGATGTAAAATAAATATAAGGCAAATATTATTGTACCAGTTAGTAGGGAACGGTCTAAACGAATATACTTGAACCTAATAAGTGATATACTGAAAGAAGGTCAGGTAAAGAGTACACGTAACCGACGAACGTACATGAAAGTATTAATAAAAAAAAATCGAGGAAACTCGCTAGCTTCCTCGATTTTTATTAATCCTATCCTTTTGTTTTATTATGTACATACTTCCCTAAGTATGTACGTAATAAAACAAAAGGGTACATATTCTCTATTCTCGTTACATTCAACAGAATTGTACTCCAGATGGTCTCAACCAAGAACACCATAAATTCAATTAAATTTTTTTGCCATTCTATAAATAAATGGTCGTGTGAATATGTCATTATTTACTCAATAAATTAAAGTAACCCTTTTAATATGATGAGTCAACACGGAAAGGGAAGTGAGAGGGCTTCTGCGGATGTGGCAGGATGTGGGCTGCATGTTTCGCCACAGCCATCTGCTAACAATGACTCACATTACTTTTGTACACTAGATGCAGTTATACATACGTCAACTTATTGACACATTAGCAGCGTCTTCTCCATTGCCATGTGGGTAACTTTGACCTCTTTGAATCAAAGATGTTGACTTTGAGGTACTGCAGTAGATGGGTCAAAAATATGTCGCGTAATATTTTTTTTCACTAGGAGACAATACATTAATTATAATATTATCTTAACCTTAATGTTAGAGTCTGGAGTCTCAAAAAGAGCACACGTGCTTTATAGATCTCCGGGCTCCCTCACCTCTAGAGATTTGTTTATGAAATGCCCACTTCACACAATACAGTGAACATAGACATGGCAATATAATTGTATATATGCATTATATGAATTACATGTATATGAGAGTTATTAGCAATTAAAGGCTTGCTTCAAAATATTTTTTCCTCAGGAGAGAAGGGTGAGAATCCTCACAAGGAGGACGAAAGGTGGCCAGGATACCCCCGCAACGGCAAGTGTCACGGAGGTTATGTCGGACTCCACGCGGCCAGTGCGGTCTGACCATGTAACTTACCGACTAAACTCAGCCTATGCCTAAGTTCTAAGAACCATATAGGCAAATCGTGAGGGCCACCGTCCCTCAGAAGAGAGACGATGCAGCTGCTCCAAGAAAGATTTTCATTATAACTAAGATCTTTAAGTCATTTAATGATAACATGCTTGGCGTCAAACTTAGGTAGATGATATACGTTCAAAAAACTTAATTTTGCTATATACATACGGTCAAAGAAAGCAAAAAATCTTATGAGTACGTCGCAAATCAAACGGATCATATTTACAAATAGCATGTTTCCACCTTAAGCTCTATATCTGCCAGATCCTGACTTCCCGCTGCCCAGCCAAATTGGTTCCGTCGGGTGACCTCTTTATGGAAATTTGACTTACCTAGCTGTACTATTATACAATACGAGTATATACACATATACCAATGCTAATATGAGCTTGTACTATACTTTGTTTAAAATATAGTAATAAAATAAGTATTAATTTAAATATTCTTCAGAATGGGGTTTGGACCTTGTGTGAGGCCTATTCGCTGTTTCCTGGCATATGCCTGAAGAGCTTTCCGTTCGGCCATCAGTTCTACAAACAATGACCAAAGACTTGCGATGTTAAGGCTCTTTTATGTCAATGACCTTTTTCTACCAATTTTCTGATTTATCGATCACACAGAGAAAGTTTATGTATAGCCTTCTGGTGGAGTTTGAGCCACCTTATTAACCCCATTGTAAACACCACCTAATCTATATAATATAAAAATAAAAGCTCCCATTTTGTTAATGTTGTATTGTTTGTTTAAAACGTGTATAGAAAAAAAGTCCGGGAATCATCGACTTATAACATGATACGTTTGCTTAGGCCCTCCACAATCCCTATTGTGTGAGACGGATGTATGGCGCAAAAAATTAATATATTTAAACAGCTTTTGACGATAATATCTTTGTAATTGGACGGCAGGTGAGGCTTTGTGAGGTTGGATGGTGATTAATCCATTTATGTGATCTATTGTGTTTTTGATCTAGGGTTTGGTGGTGGGTTAAAAATTAATTTATTCATTCAATGATTTCATTTAAATGATCGAAAGGATTTATTTTTAAATAAAACATATTTTCGGACTTATCTTGTCTATTTTGATGTCAACATATTGATTTTTTCTGAAGGGATGTTACTGTGTACTCTGAATTTTCATATTGTGTCAAGTGTTGGCAACGTATACTGGGGTTTTGTTGCAGATTTGCTGAAAATCTCTATAACCATTATAAGCGACTTTAACTACTTACCTTTAATAGACAATCTGCTTATATATTAATCCCTACATAGTAAAAAACAAAGTCGCTTTCTCTGTCATTATATCCCTATGTATGCTTAAATTTTTAAAACTACGCAATAGATAATAGATAGAGTGATTGAAGAGGAAGGTTTATATGTATAACAACATCCGTTAAATAGTGAAGAAATTTTCGAGGTTTCTAATGTAATGTCGTTAATGATTACATTCTTTCTGCTTACATTGCAAACGCAAGCTTAACCCTACGAGATTTATCAAAATAATGTACTAAGTATTGTACACATTGAAAAGTCGACAGAAAACTCCGCGATGGTATATGTCTATCTCTTATGGATATCCCACGATAACATTTTATTGTCATTTACTTTTTACGACAAATAATGGGTAATTTTCGATGTCCTTATCCAGTTAAATACCTTAAATACATTGTTGATTTAATATAGACCTATATGGCTCTTTACAGAATTACCTTTGAATATATAATTAATATATACAACGTTCACAGTTTTTCTGTAGTATATTTAGTATCAGCATTGCACCTGTGTGAAGCTGGGGCGGGTCGATAGTATATCATATTTAATATACTATACAACTAAAAATTAAAAACTAATTAATTCGTCGGCATGTTGCGCCGTTATCTCTCGTGAGATTGCACTATTAAATGAACTATTTTCTCATATATCTGGTAGTGTCCCTATGCAAAATCTATCAATCCATCCATTTAATGTAGAGTTGGAAAATTTTCTGTTGTGTTTCTGATTGAATGACCATTTTTGTTTCAGGTAAGCTGAAAATGAAGTTGATTGGTGATGCACTACACTTTCTGCCGAAATAGGGTAGGAAATTCTTCAGTTCAATTTCATGTCAAGCAATAATTAATGCATAATAAATAAAACACAAATTATTATTATTTCTGCAAATTTATTAAATTATTATTAACTTAGTATTTGACTTGTAGACAACGCTATAGGCATCAAAGCACCTTTTTATACAAAAGCTTAATACAAAAAGTTAAATACAAGCTTATGGATTACAATCATCTTTATGGATTACAATTAAAAGTTACTCAAAATTAACGTCAAACTTTGCGGTCTTTAACCATTTGCATACCAAATAGTGTCAAAACATGAACATTTTGTTTTTCATATTTTCCCGTGAAAATTTTCCTATGTCCTTCCTTTTCATAGAGCTTTAATCAAAATCGGTTCAGTAACTTATTAAAAAGCATAAACAATCATCTTCGATTTTAAATGTCTTATTTATTTATATAGAATCAAAAGCCTAAAAATAAGTTTATTTATTAATTTTAAACTTTTTTGCAAAACTTTAAAAATATGTATGTACAAATGGCGGACATAATGCCAAGGACATTCTCTCCCAGTCAATCAAGAAAGAGTGCAGACAAATTATTGGATACAGTAGTGCAAATGTGTGAAAAGTATACAAATAAACAAAGTATACAAATATAAAGCTAAAGTAAAAAATGTAAAGGAACTTCTAGCTTTCAACACTAGCAATTACGTATTTTCCATACAAACTTTATGTATAATATTCATACATTTTTATTGCAAATGAACTTTACAATTTGGTGCTCACTTAATCCTAAACTAGTTTTACACTTTAACAATACATATAGTGACTGTAGACAAACTAGGTTTCATGGAATACTTATAATATGTCAATTTCGCATTAAAACGTAGCATATATCCTTTCACAGGCTCTACGTTATCATTACATATGTATGTAATTTCATTTAAATCGGTCTTGTAGTTTTGATGTTAAAAGCACGACAGACAGACAGAATTACTTTCGAATTTATAATACAGTGAAATCGCTAAAACTCGAACCTTGTTAAGTCGAAATCCTCGATAAATCGAAAAAAGACACGTTTCTCTTCCGCTCAACCCCTAAGTACGCGGTATCTCGAATTATTTAGACTTTATATCTCTAACAAAATGTCATTTCCCTCCTAGGTATTGTTAGTACATATTTATACTCTATATCTCGAATTTCAGAAAGCAGACTACGTACTTCGGTTAGTACTTATTCGGCTGTTGACTTTATCGAGGATCACATATTCAGTTCGTTATTTGAACTTAAGAAAATAATCGATAAAAAATCTGCAAATAGCCTACATCAAAAGAAGATAACAGATTTATTTTAATAAATTGTATGTAGCACAAAACTTAAGTCGAATTTTTATTTAAATTTTACTCTACAATTCGAAAAAAATACTTAGAACATGCGCCATTCTAAGTCATTTTTAATAATTAAGTCCTTTGTAAATCCAAATTCTTGTTAAGTCGAAAACTCCTTAACTCGAAATTATTAGCATTTCCCTTGATATTCGAGTTATCGAGATTCTTGTTTTAGTAAGAATTGTGTGAAGTCTTTGTCTGTATATATTCGAGAAATTAATTATTCGAGCTGTACAATAACTCGATATCTGTAAGTACGGAAATTATGAACACATTTATATAACCCTCGTTTGAGAAACATCGTGACGCGTTGATTGAGCCGACAAAGAGCGCACAGGGCGAGATCAAACAATCTATCAAATTATTCATTATTCGGATAAATTTCTCACACGCTTTCCCCTTTCCCTCATTCAATGGCTGTATTTACAGGTTTGCCAGCTGTAGGATATTGAAGTATTTAATTCGATATCGTGTCTACAATACTGTAATATCGGTTCGCTACTGAAGCCTGCTGTCTCATTGAATAAGGTTTCCCTTTATAATTACTAATAATATAAATGCGAATGTGATTCTGTCTGTCGCGCTTTCACTCCAAAACTACTAAATCGATTTAAATGAAATTTGATGCACAAATCTTTCAGCCTTCAGTTTGAGAGGTATATCTGCTACTTTTTAAAGTGAGTTGGAAATAGGAGATGAAAGCTTGTGTCGTCTGCTACGCTGACGACACTCTCGTCGTGACGACTGGGGCCGACTTCGGGCCGGTGCTCAGGCTTGCCGAGCTTGGGGTGGCAAGTGTCGTGCGGGCGATCCGTCGGCTGGGTTTAGAAATAGCGCCTCACAAAACCGAGGCGCTATGGTTCCACGGCCTTCCGAGGCGCCGGGAACCACCCAGCTGCCGGATCCGGGTGGGTGACGCGGTGGTCCCGGCCGCTGGATCTTCGAGGAGCATTTCGTGCGGTTGGTCCCCCGAGCCAAAAGGGTGGCTGGCGCATTGCATCGCCTGCTGCCCAATCTCGGGGGACCGAGGGATGGAGTTCGCCACCTGTACGAGGGCGTCGTGCGATCCGTGGCCATGTATGGGGCTCCCGTGTGGTCGCAAGACTGCGCGAGGTCCCCCCGCTGCAGAGCTCTGCTACGGAGCCTGCAGCGGATAATGACCATACGGATCGATCGTACGAGGCTACCTTACAATCTCGTACGAGGCGGCGACGGTGATGGGACGCTCCCCCCTATTCTAAATCGTGGGCGACATGTACGCGGCGACGTATGCGTCGCGGCGTGTCGACCGGGGGAGCGATAGGGGGAGCGCCCTGAAACCCGCGCACGAAGTGTCTAAGCGGGAGTGGCTACCGATTGACTCAGATACTCAACGGGCACGGCTGCTTCGGTGAGTATCTGTGTCGAATAGGACGGGAGGGATCGACACATTGCCACCACTGCGCAACCGACCTCGACTCGGCCCAGCACACGCTGGCGGAGTGCCCCGCGTGGGCTTCCGAGCGCCGAGTCTTGGTCGCAGAGATCGGGCAAGGTCTGTCTCCGCCGGCATTGATTGCGGCAATGCTGGCGGACGAGGGAGGTTGGAGGGCTGTAGCCTCCTTCTGTGAAGCAGTGATGCTCCAGAAGGAGGCCGCCGAGCGGGGTCGGGAGATGGCCGATCCCGCACGAAGGAGGCGGCGCCGGGCTCGGTAGCACAGCTGTGGCGCCGCCGTGGGTCACCGGCGGGCGCGAGGAAATCGCGTTAGCGGATGCGGCGACCCGGGAGGGACCACGCCCCTTCCGTGGCCGGGGGGCGTCGTCGGTGGTGGAGGTCGGGGGAGGAGGGCTCCCCTGTATCGGCGGGGGAGCGGAAGCTGGGGGTTCCCGGAAGTAGCTTGGTGTTCCCGGGGCCTCCCTACATGCCTGAGGAAGGCCATCCCTGAGGTTTTTAGTAGGTAGGCCTCCCCCTTCTCGCCGGCTCGCCACAGCCGGGGTATGCAACTTAATGCATTTTCCTCAGGGGAACAAAAAAAAAGGGTATGAAAGTTTTTGGAAAATATATCATTTTAAATACAGAAGTTTGAAAAATATATTCTAAGTCTTTTGATTATATATAAATAAATAAATATGACATACAAAGTTTGTTAAAACTTTTGCATAGTGGGGTTAAAAATAGGGGTTAAAATGTTCTGTTTGAATAGGCTATCAAACTATTCGTCCAATTTTGCTGAAAGTTGATAAAGTGGCAGTTTTCTTCGGTAGGGACAGATTCGAATCATGACGATAATGACAATTCCAGAATTCCACATCCGCCATGATTATGCGCGTGCTCCAGATCCGACGCCGTTGCTTTAATGTGATGCGTTTTATGACAACTTTATCCGGAAGACACTTCTTGTTTCGCCTTAACTAGGTGGGGCAGCCATCTTCAGTTCATAAATTATTCTTTATGAGTTGGCATGTTCCCGCTTTGCATTGACGATCGCTTTTTCTATACTTCAGCTTAGCACGCAGAATTTTTTTTTTAAATTCTTAATTATGTTTTCATTAACTACTTCATAATTTTGTTTCCAAGATTTTTCTACATATTTCAGTTGTATGTCAGAGCTCCGACTTTTCAAAATGTATCATGCACTGTATAGCTTCACTACATTCCATTACATTAAGTTATATATAGTTGTATTTTGTGTCTGTCTACGAGTAATTGTATTGTATTTTATTTTTATATCCCACACACAAATACACGCCGTTACTCTGTCCGTCTGTCAGCTATATTTCAAATTTAGCTACAAAGTATCACGATAAAACTTTCATCATTTAAAATATCCATTTTAAATGATGTTATCGTATAATAAAATGTTATATTGCTATATAAGTTTTTGCAGATTATAAATAAAGAAATATTTCTTACATTCACGCCTATTAGCCTAGCTCAAAGTGAGCTCTGTAAGGCTTGCGTTATAGGATCTAGGGTGACGGATAGACATACACATATTATACATACATAAATATTTTTGATAGAAATGTATAATACCAACCACGACAAAGGTACAAATGCTTGCATTCATCACGCAAACATCAGTCCCCACCGGGATTCGAACCCGGGACCTCAGAAATGGCGACACTTTGAAACTGGTATACTAACCACTTGACTACAGAGGTCGTCGAAGATTGTATAGGTACCTATTTATCATTCGGTATTAGTATTCTTATGTGTCAAACCTGCTTTGTTTTAAAAATACTTAAAAGTACTTTGTACTGAACAAAGCAATATTTTATCGCTTTGCTACAAACAAAGTTAAATAGAAGAGCTAACGCAGGGGATTAAATACTTACCCTTTGCAAATAACCTTTTAATTTGTCATACATTTTCAATTACTACGGCATCTTCGCAAACTAAGTCGAAATGTTACATTTCCCAAATGACGTATAATTTGGAGGTACTATATGTATCGACCCTCAAAAGTTACACAATGTTTCAACTATATTTTGACCAGAGGAAGACGCTATACCAAGGACTCTACCGTATATTTTATTATTATTTTTGCAATAAAATAGAAGTGTTCGTATTGCTATGTTCTGGCAAGATATACATTATTATTTGTGTGCATTATGATTTCACATCACTGTATTTTTAGGGTTCCGTACCTCTAAAGGTATAAACGGAACCTTATAGGATCACTTTGTTGTCCGTTCATCCGTGCGTCCGTCTGTCAAGACCCTTTTTCTCAGAAACGCGTCGAGATATCAAGCTGAAATTAATATCACATACTCGGGTCTCCTATCTCTCAAAACAGTGAAAAAATCAAATTTCTAAATCAATGCAATAAAAATATTTGGCCGTTTATGTTCCTTTTATATTGCATATTTTGACATTTGCAAGGGAATCAAAATCTATAGGATACTTTCCGTGACCTAGAATCATGAAATTTGGTAAGAAGCAATATCATGTAGCACAAGTATAGTAAAAACCGAAAACCGTAAATTTGTAGTTATTCACAAAAAACAATGTACAACTAATTGGGAGAAACAGGAAAAATCTTTGAGACTTAATTCTAGTAATGAATGAACAATTTACATGTCGACAAATTTGTACGGAACCCTCATTGCGCGAGTACGACTCGCACTTGACCGGTGTTTTAGTTGCATTTTAGTTTGTGATGTCGCTAGATTTGTATTTACTGTAAGAGTGACTCTGGATTCATCAAAATATTAAATGGCAATTTATAAAACAAAATAAAATCACAGAAACGGAGTCCGCTTTTTTGGTTTTTATGTCAATTTTATATCAATTATTAACATAAATGTGTCTTGATTGATATCTTGATCGAATAAACAAAGTATGTCATAAGTCATAATTTTAATATAAAGTTTTGTGCATTGCCTTTACGATTCTTGATTGAACGACACAACCTAACGGAAGCATACCAAAACAATTTCAAAACTACAAAACAACCTGTTGACAGTAAAACTGCCGAGGAAAGCGATAGTGACGCCTACATCGTGATAGCAGGAAACGAACCTCTTTAGATAAGAATCTTGATTCGAGGTAACCATAAACTTGTCGATGTTTTTAATAAAAAAAATTAAAATGATGTTTTTAAAACTTTATATAACCTGAAATAAGCATTATCTCTATGGTTCACACAATGAAAATAACAGGGTAGCTGTCATTTTCATTGTGTGAACCATACAGCTACCCAGCTCTCCTTGTTTCCATCTGTCATATCCGTTTTCACGTGTTGTCGTCACGCTGTTTCAAAGTTATTAAGGGATAGTTCTGTAACTTATTTTGTAACAGTTTTATTTGTTGGTTATAAGACAACCAGTATATATAACATGTTTCGTTAGTTGTACTAGTAGACGAAAGTACAGTAGACTCTCGTTATTCCGGCAGATTAGACTCGGGTTGTGCCGGATTAGTGAAAACGCCGGATTTCTGGAAAATGATAGTACATAAGTAAAAATACACAAACAGTACAAAAGAAGTAAATTACATATGTATTGAATTACAGACAAAAATAGTTAAATTGACTCTTAAAAAAATACGTTTTAAAATACAGAATCGTCTTAGGCCTATTGTAAACATACCAAGCATATAGTATATGAACAATATATTGCATAATAAGCATACCAAGACTATCCTTTTCAAAAATCAGACAGAACTTCATAAATGATCGTAATTTATTAATAGTAATAAATTACAAGGTTTAAGTATTCGTGATCTTCAGTTGCGTTTCATTTGCAAGAAAGTTTTTTTAAATAACTTGCAATGTAAGGTCTCCTTTATTTGTTGATGCCTATCCAACATCATTCACTTCTCATGTTCCTGAAAATTTCGCAGATGTAACTCACCACGAACTTTTTACCACGCAATTTATTTAAGTTTCACTGCTCCACATAAAATTTGTACCCACGTATTTAATGCGGACTTCAAAGAAATGGCACGGCTCCTATATTAAATATAACCAAGTCCTTTGAATTCCTGAGAGAATTTGCTTGCCTGAGAGTAAGTATACGTAACTTGAACATTATTTCAATTTGATATCAAGCGATATGAGGTCAAATGCCTCTCTTGTTCTTAATCGAGTATTAACATTTTCATTATGTGCAAATGGCCCAAGTACAATAAAGATTTATTTCAATCTAATATAGTTGCAAGGGTCACCTTGAGCGGCAATATCCACTCTACTTTTATATAAGACTCTATTACAGACATATAAAGTATGCTTTCTCTTTCTCCTACCCTGTTCCCAATTTTATTTGCGGTCACCGTAATATCTCTCCCGGTTCCACTCTCCTCTATCACTGGCTATTTCGAGACTCACTCCCTTCTTCAACATGTCATCGTTCACACAGTCCATCCATCTTCACTTCGGTCTTCAAGTGGATGGAAGTGTGGGGACACATCTATCCACTTTGATGTCGATAACTTTCCTAGTAACATGACTTTAACTTAAATTTACATATAATTAACATAAATTTTATTCCAGTATCTATTCGTTAAAAACAATAGTTGTCCAATGTAAATTCTTAGATGAAATATCATTGTAGAAACATTGTAGCAAGTGTGTTCATAATCTCTTTACATATTCCAAAATACTAAATAACTAATGTTTACTAGATTGCCTTTCGAGAACAAATTTTGGTAAGTTACTGCCGGTTATCAGATTTACACAAATATACAATAGCCTATACAGTTATACTCGTAGCAACATTTTATTCGACCTCGAATGAGTGCTCTTCTGAAATTGCTGAGAATTATTCGCCTTACCTAAAATATTTTCATTTGTTTTGTACAATGAGTGTGCGTGTTTTAATTTAGATCTTTCTTAATATTATATGTAGACATATCTTTAATGTCATATATTTAATTTGTTATGGGAAATCAATGTCCCATTCTTATTAAATAAATAGTAAGTTCCTTTTTTAGAAACAAATTATTTTCTTCGCGTACTCGTAATCCATGCTTTTGTTTAGTCCTCATTTAAATTTTAATTGTGTTCTTGTATATATATGTAATAAGCTTCTCCATTACTCCTTACTTATTGAACTAAATACTACGCTACACTGCTTTATATGACTAGACAAATTAGAAGATAAATTACAGGCTGGGAAACTACCGTTTTGTACTGATGTTACATGTAAGAAGTTGCTTTTTTCTATAAATAGTCTACATACTAACAACAACCACAATTTCACAACCAAACACCAACAATTAAGTAAGTTAGTTCGTTTTAAGTACGTACCAGTACTTACTTACAAAGAATTGTAATCCTTGCCCACTTGGTGACGAGTGTCTATTCATCAAAGAAGCTACCACTTTATAAAAACATGTAGTTGCTGAAGTACCACTTGACCTCTGAGTAGTTTTTTATGAGAAATATTAAAATATCATCTTGGCCCCTAATCCCGGTGGGATCGGCCCATCAAATTCCAGAGGTAGCACAATGGTGGAGCTACCTGTAGACAAATGCTCTTCATAAAAATGCCACTGAGTTTATAATATACTAAAGGCTAGTGCTCCACTGTGTTGATATAGATAGCTGCTTTAAATAACGCTTGAACTTTTTATTTTCGTTCCTGTTTGTAAAATCGTCTACATTTATAATTGTCATATGTTTAAAATACAGTACCACATTTTTCTCCTACGACTGTGATTATTTAACACAAGTTATGAATGATAATAATTTCATAATTTTAATAATGTATAACCGACATATAATAAGTAGACATAACTACTGAAATAAGTCAATAGAATTTTCCTTTATATTTATTATCAATAATAATTGATTATAAATTTAAAACCAAAGTCAACAAATGCTTTTGATATATCAAGTGCATCTAGAGACAGTTCTCAAAAATATGCTCATAAGCGCAACCCCAGAAAACTAATGGAACGAACTTTCACCGCGCATTGTTTTAATCTAATATATCGCATTTTATTTGTTTTGTTAATTGATTTAGTATTATTAAGATAAGTTTTATTTCTGAAGTGAACATAAGAACATACAATCCACGTAATGACCAAAAGTACGAAATGTTAAATATTTGTTTTTAAAACTTAAAGGCATAGATTTTTTTCAATTATGATACATCAAATTATGTTTTTGAATTTCTATAACTAATGAATTCTATTATTTATTTATAAATATGATATCAAAATATCCAAGCATTGCTTTCGTTTATCTTACGCTGAACATCTTACTTTACTAGTAGAACATTTTTTGGATTATTTTTTATTAATTCTCTTTCTACAGGCTGCTCTTTCAAATATCAGACAAGTCTTAATTCTTTAAATTAAGCCATATTATTACTTTTTTCGTGAAATTCGTATTTTGATGCACACTAAATATTTAATTTAAATAATGTTATATATTTATGTATATCAAAATGTAAATCACATAAAACAATGATCGAACTTTTCAAAATACTTCTACAATAAGTAGATGTATAGTTTACGTAAGCTCATGTTTTTGGGTTTGACAGGGGACTGATCTGGGTCCTCTGGCGATTAGCCAGCAGCACCCAACACGTGTACGAAACAATGGAAGACAGTGTCATACCTGTCATTGGGACGTTACAATGATTTACACACATAGTCAGAAATATAAATTAGACGTGATATAATATGTCGAATTGTAAAAGCGGAATAATGTATCAAATGAAAATTAATCAATATCTCGAAATAAAATGCAAATGCATTGTGCAAAATCGTTTGTTTTTGTTGTATCAACGTGGGTGGTAAATTATAAGATACATTTTGTAATATTTTAACGTATATAACAGTACCTTATTAGACTATCTATCTGAATGGACTCCAGGTTCCATTTCGAATTAGAAAAAAATATTTACCGCGGTAATTTAGAAACAGTTTTAATAATTAGACCTGGCGTCATGTATGGATCGGAATGTTGGCCCGTTAAGCGAATGGATGAACAAAGAATGCATTTTGCTGAAATGTGTATGTTCAAATGGATGTGTGGAGTAAAGAAAGGATAGAATGAGGAATAAAATTATCAGGGGAAGTCTAAAAGTAGCCCCTATTGTTGAAAAGTTGATAGAAAGGAGTATTTCCTGTTATGGTCACGTATTAAGAAGAGGGAATGATCATGTTACTAGGAAAGTTATGGACATGAAAGTGGTTGGACGTGGAAGACCGAACAAAAAATGGATGGAGTGTGTGAATCTTGATACGTTGAAGAAGGGTCAAGGGTCAACACGTGACTGTCGAAATGGCGGGTGATAAAGGAGAGTGGAAGAGGAAGACATTTTGCGCCGACCCCAAATAAAATTAGGAACAGGGCAAGAGGAAGAAACAGTTTAAATCTGGAAGTAAATTCAAGTATTAGCGAGTCTCGCATTAATTATATATCACTTCTAAATAAGCATTAAGTTATTGGGTTCTATTTATTAGATGTTACAAACACCATAAGACGAGTGATATAGTCACCTACCCATTACTTTGGCAGTCTACTCGTCTGCCATCTTGGTTCTTTGAAATAGGATCGGGAATAGTAATATTTTTTTTATTGTTTAACACTTCGGCAACAATGTAATTTCTAACTAATTAATTTATCAATGCATTAGGCTATGTAATTAGTATATTCTTCATCATCCAAATTCACCTTTGTACTAATTTAGATATATCCGCGCATAGAACAAGACAGCAATTTTCATGTTTAGAATAGTGTCATTATATTGAGCTAGTAAAAACAAGAAAATATCCCTAATAAACCTAGCCTGGTTAGGTTAGGTGTACCTCTATAGGGATGTATAAGAGCAATAATGATGATAATCTAGATTAGATTAGATTTGTGGGGCGTGTTATTATTACACACACTGTATACACAAACAAGTTTTAAGCATCAACCGTACTTGTCGAAAGGGATTAATATAATGAATAATAGAAGCGTAGAACCTTCTAGGCACATTTTTATTGTACTTACATTTGTATGTCCAACCACAATGATTTACGTATTATGTGTTCGCTTGAGATATCACAGAAAAAGTGGCTTTTCATACAAATTAAATACTCTTGAATGTTCAACTAAGTCTACAAAAAACAGAAATGTTTCGCTTTGATGTACTATATATAAAATTTATTTTGTGCTTGCTTTGAAAATTTGGGTACAATGCTTAAATTGTTTAAATAATATAGTTAAATATAATATTTCAATATTACTTAGACTGAGTATAATACATGAAATAAACTATATTTTAACTAATATAATAAGTGACAAAAAGTGAATATTCGACTTTTTTTGTTTTTGGCAATCCATTCAAATATAATTAACAGGTGATCTAAATTATTGATTTTCATTCGAGTAAAATTCTAACTAAACTAAAAAGTGAAATAAATAAGTATATACTGAAACTGAAAATGAATAAGAATTTAGAATGCTAAGTGAAACTAGGAATCAGCAATATTATAATAGTTAATATTAATAATTCTAAAGAGGGTAAAAACTATAGGCGGTGTTGACAAAAATAATTGAGAGAAAGAAAAGTGAAAAAAAAAGAAATATTCAGTGATAATTCGATAATTATAAATATTACTTAATTTTACAACATCATTCAATGGTCAGATCGACCGAGCCGTGGCGAAGTTAATCCTGCAGATGTTATTTTTCATTTGTTCTCATATTTCATTGTTGCTCTGTTCATTTCTTCAGTTTAATAGTTTTAACAACTCTTTATACATCATCACTATTTTGGTAGGAACTTTTATAATGTTTTATGACCATAAAAATATAACCATAACGCAAAAAATTATGGCATGTCAAAATTATTGACAGTTGGTTATGCGAATCAACTTGGCCGCGACACGGACCAGGGCGATTATTTCTGAAGTTGCCGAGAAACTGACAATCGCATTGTGCGATAAATATAATTGAATGAAAGCATCAGAATTGATAGCAAGTCACGCTCCTGACGGAGTCTGGGAAAAGGGGTTATTCTCAGACGATAATCAAAGTGTACACGAAGATCACGTTATACACCCGCTTGAGTTCTCCACGTCGTTAAAAATCGAGCGCTATCGGTGAGTTGTATAGCGAACTGGGAAAAGCAAACCTTAATTCCAACTTAGACCTTTTGGCCTCGAACAGCAAGGAGGCTGTGTTCTTTTTATTCGATTTTGTGACCGAAATTGCGGGTTATTGACACATAATTCGCATCTTTGGAAGATGAATAAATATCTCTGTGTTCCCAATATACAAGCGGACTGATTAAATCTTTAGGAATCCTAAATTCGCAACCATTTGCAGTTACACTGAATTATACGTAATAATATTTAAATTATTATAAAATAAAGAGAAATCAGAGAGAAGGAGAAAAATCACAGATTTGTCAGAATATAATGATGTAAATTCTCTAGACTTTATTAAAAATACATACTCTGACGAAGAACTCATCACAGTAATATTTATCACTACATAATGTCAAGAACAACGTCATTGTTCTTTCGATATCATAGTTTTATTTTATTTATTTATTTTTATTCCTGCCATCTTCACCCACGTCGTACGATTCCTGGTAAATGTCTTCCACTCCAGTTTCAACCGTTCCCTCTCAATCTCCATCAGTCCTGCAAGAGATTCTCTGCCCACAGTCACTTAAAGCTCGCAATACTTCAGTCGAAGTCGATAACCCTATTCTTCACTGGAATTTATTAGTTTTAGCTCAATCGAATTAAGAAGTTGAAATAGTATATAATCTAAATATCAAAGTATTACAATTTAATACGAGCCATTAGACTTAATCATAGGTATATTGTAAAAAAAGTTGGTTAGTTAGAATAACTTCTTGCACTAAGGTGGACACGAAGCAGAAAACACGATTAATAAATAAATTTGCAGTTTATTTTTTAATTTAATACAACTAAGTTGACAAGGTTCTAAGATATAGAAACGACGACTCGTTTAGCTCAGTGATCGAGTAATTGGCTTTTACGCAACGGGTCGCGGGTTCAATTCCCGTAGGGGATAGATATTTTGTGTGACCTACAAAAAATTGTTTCGGTCTATATGTTTGTGCATGTGAGATTTCTATGTTTGTGATTCACGACACAGGATAAAAATCTTAGTGTGTGGCGTCGTTTAAAAAAAAAAGAAAAGAAAGAAAAAAATTAATGTTGTATGTAGTAACGATTTAATTGTCGCCTGCGGAGTTTTGAAACCGATGCGATATCTGAACCTTCAAAAAAGAGCATATTCTTCTTTAAATGGCCGGCAACCTGTAAAACTTTGAACAATGTCGATTAATCCTACCGGTGAGAGCCTCTATACCAAGGTCGTCTGCCTGGGTACTTGCGTCTTATCTATCACTGCTGCAAAATAGCAGTGTTCGCATTGCTGCATTCCGGCGTGAAGGGTAAGATAGGCAGTGACATTACTGGGTACTGTGATTTAACATCTTATGTCACATGTTGGCAACGTACACTGTGGTTTTTTTGGGTTACAGATGTGCTACAAATTTGGGAAGAACGACATGTGCTATACTGTGGTATATGTGGACTGCAACCATTTACCAGAGGATAGTCTGCTTGTTTGTCAATTTATCAGAATAAAAAAGCTCCCAGCAATACTTATTATCTTACTGAGTTAGGACAATTTGAGTAAACAAATTTGTACGCCATGTTTTATATAAATATTTTTTTTGTTTACAATAAATATGCCTTTAGTCCAAACACGAACACAGCAATGGAAGTACTGCTTTCTGCTGTTCTGCAGCAGAACTAGTTAAGATTTCTATCTTCTACTCAAATACTTACCCTCTGGTAAGTATTAGAGTAGACTTCTTACGTCCTGTGCTATAACTAAAGAATCACAAACGGCAGAATCTAAATCGATTCACAAAATCACATTTATAATCATTGTCTTAAAGAAATCCAACACGAAACAGTTCCAGGATAAAAGAAATCATTGGTAATGAGCAGTCGTGCAATGAATTATTGAAGCTAACAGCCAGGATCCATTCATGATGCGGTTGCGTCCGAACCTTTATAAGGAATAGTTTTTTGTTTCTTCACAATGCGATTTAATTGGACTGGTGACGTGAGGTGCACGGCACACGAACTGTGTGTTTTAGAGAGGGATTGTAATGGGAAATCTGAAAAGAAGTAACAGAACAGAAACTTAACTCTTCAATCGTTTAGAAGACCTGATAAACCTTTTGTCAGATTTAACTTTATTGTCTATTAATAACAATGTCGAAAGTGGATTAGCTTTTATCGATATGTGTGCTGTAGTCACAGCGCCTAATTCTTGTCACTTCGTATGAATATCTATCAAATTGACCGGATTCAATGCGGGACTATACCGGGACATCTGCTTGGTTACCTCCGTACCTATTTCTAACTACATCATATGTCATGTGTTGGCAGCGTGCACTGTGATCTTTGTGGAGTTGAAGTTACACTGCGAATCTCACAGCTTTTGTACTGTAGGACTGTAAGTACTTAATTAGTAGGTTTTGGGGTTTTTATATCTTATGTGACTCGTTGGTAACGTACACTGCAGTTTCTATGGGGGTTGCAAATATACTGCGAATTTCACTACTATAAGCAACTGTAACCGCTTAGCGAGCGGACTTTCTGTTTCCTTCTCAACATATCACATTTTTTTAATTATCAAATTTTGTCAAATATATCAATGTTAACTGTCAAACTTTGTTTATCGACAGTTCTATGCTTAAAATGATGTACATGCTAATTGTTAATCGTACGATTTTGTCAATATCATAAGTTCATTTTTGTCGACGGGAAATGCTCGAAATCATTTCGTATCTAACAGCCTGCCAGGAGGTGGGTGTGAGGGTATCTCCCGACCACATCCACTAAAACCCCCTGGTACTCTCGCCGCCCTTTGGAGTACATGTACATATTTTGATACCACTCTTCACGCGGCCTGGTTAGCTCAACCAGTTGGTCTGGCCAAGGAGGGATAGTCCGAAAACTTGATATGGACAAAGTATAAGAAAATAAAATTTATAATTCAGAATAATTCAATAATGACTGTCAACATACTGCACTGGACGCCTTTTCTTGTTCAAACATAACAGTACAGTATTTCCGTTTAAATTTCAGTAGCGACTCAACTGGCCAGCGGACGACATTCCGACATAATCGGTTAGTCAATAAATACTTAAACACCATTCATCCGAAAAAGGAACTGTTTTAAACGCTCGGCAAAAACCAATTGGAAATGTCGTTTAATGGTTATGTACGATCTTTGATGCGCGGGCGCAGCGTCCGCTTCTCAATGGAGCTTTCTGTAAGCAAGTATACTCCTCGATTGATATTTTTCTCCTTTTTCATATTTCAAAAACAGTGCTAATTCTCTAAGAGTAATTGTCGAGTAACCTTCAAATATCCTGGCATATTATAGCAAGATCCCAGAGCGATCAGACATAATTCTTTTTCACAAAAATGAGTGCTGGCGGATCTCGCCGTCTACTACCTGGGTAGGTCGAGGACAATGACAAATAACACAATTCATACAGTGGAATGCACTACTTTTTTTGCTTGACTATGTTTACAAAAAAAAAAAACATTTTTGATGTTTGACAATATTTAGACATATAACACAACATGGCATGACAATGGTAAATTATCCGTAATGTAACTTTTTGCTTACTAAGAATTTGGCAATGGCATATAATATTCTTCATTTCATCGTAACTATTACGTCATTATACATGCATAGTAATCCGAAACAATTGAAATGCATTACGAACATTAACTTAATGTTAATATACATCACTAGCTGGTGCCCGCGACTTTGTCTGCGCAGGATTAGTATTGTAGGTTATGTGTTATTCTGATGTATAAGCTATATTATTGTAAAGTTTCATTAAAAACTATTTTAATGAAACTTTACAATAATATAGCATATATAATATATATAACAACAATAATTACAATATTTAAAGAAAATCAAACATCTATACTTACAAACTTTCGCGATTGTAATATAAATTGATTCAAAATAAAAAATTCTGTGACTTTTCGATTAGCGAGAGCTTTAAGAGCTCTAAAGCTTTAAATATTTATCCATCCGCAATAAAAAAAAACCACTCCCAATTGTTATTCAGTCAACCTGAATCGAGTCGTGCATTGTCCATTGTAATTTCAATAAAACAAAACCCGTTCAATAAAAATGCAGGTCGGGAACGCAGCATCCTTTTATTTGTACCAATTTTCTGGTACTAATTTTAATTCTATTCGTCTCGCGATATTAATCATCATTGTTTGTCGAACAATTAATTAGTCCTCGTGCGTTGAATACAAAGTTGTGTTAGAGTTTGTGTATTAATGAAGAATTTAACAGTATTTTTATAAGAACTCCAATAGATGATTTCTACCGCCACCTTTAAGTAAGGATATAAATATATTGACATTATTAGATCAGTATATTTAATATATGTTTATCTATATGTAGATATAAATAAAATTGGAGTGGCGTCTTTCTGTATATTTGTTTGTTCCGGCTAACCTCTGAAAGGCTGGATCGATTTTGACGGGACTTATTGGCAGGTAGCTGATGGAATAAGGAGTAACTTGGGCTACTTTTATTTTAGAAAAAATATTTTATTCTTGAAAATAAAATATTGTCGAAGTATTGTCCAGTACCGCGCGCAGCTCCCGCGGGAATGCCAGTAGTGTTATTATTATAGCCCAAGAAAATTGTACATCAAATATTTTATATAAAGATTTTTTTCAATTAAGCTAAAACTGAAAATAAATAATAAACAAAATTAAAATGCAAAAACAAAATACAAAAACTAATTAACTTTATTGTTATATTCCACGCGGATGAAGTCTCGGGTACAGCTAGTAAGAACAATAATCGACGACCTTTGTAGCCGAGAGTGGTTTCCCATTTGGAATGTTATATTTATTTAAGATATAATATATATCTTATATTTGTGTTGAAAAACGTTAATACTATGTCTAAAAACTAAAAATAAGCTAATCCTAAGAAACAAAGAGACATAAAATTCTAAACGTATATATAAAAAACATTATTTGGATGTGATTATTTTAATGACATATTTATCTAATGTGAGTTATTTCAATCTCATAACACTATGTCAAAATACAAAATTTAGTTGTATTAAAAAAAAAAGAAACATACCTTATAAGGTACACATATATGTAACATTTTTCTATCTCTTGTCCTGTTTGGAATTTTATTAGGGGGTCGGCGCAACATGTGTTCCTCTTCCACTCTCCTCTATCACTCGACATTTCGACACTCGCTACCTTTTTCAAAATATCAATATGTTATATATAGCATTTAATAGGAATAATTTAAATGAATTCTTCATAAAAAGTACATACAAACAACAACATTATTGGGAATTTTGTTAATTATACGCTCTTACAAATTAGGCGAGTTTACTCAATTACTCGTACGACATCACGATTGCAACGTATTTAGTTTACTAACGCCGCAAACATGTCGCTATATCTTCAACAGTTATAAGCACAGATACACTGTTTATTCTACAATATTTCTCAGCTAAATGAATACTCTTATTATAAATAGAAAAGAAAAAGAATTGTCATCAATTATGGAATTCTTGTGAACTAACTACATATGTTTTAACGAATGAATTGTTTTACTAATTAAAATATGATTAATGTTAGACACACACATATTGGTACATATATTTATTTTAATTAAATAAATAAATCAAGTTCTCAGAGAAATATTACCTACGTAAAGTCATTAAATATCTTATAATCTTTAAATTAAATATTTTAAATTTTTATAATCTACATCATTAAATATTTTATACAAAAAAGTACCTTATACATATTAACAAACCGGCAGTGATCAGGCTGCAAGGTACATATTTTAAAGCCAATCTCCCAGTTTTTACCCCGACCAAAATCTCCAAAAAAGAAGCCTCTCATTATACACCAAATTATAACATGATTACAATTCGTATTGACTCAGAAGTAAAGAAATGTGATTTTGAATCAGAGCTTTATTGTGTTACTCAATATACATACGTCGCAGTCGCCTTTTTGGTGCTCATTGCGGCATTGGCATAAAATCCTGTGACTACTATCGCTGATAGAACAGCGATGGTTCTAAATGTAATGTCGAAATTCAACGCGGTTTTTGTACGATTGAGTTGCACGGTACAGGGCCAGGGTTCCAGTTGCTGGTTCATTCGGCAAAAAAGAAAATGTCAAATGTATTTTCCATTGCGCCACATAAAGTTAACGAGGCGAGACGCACTTTTTGGGCGTCCATTCAGAACTCCGAGCTTTAGCTGTCAATGAACTTACTGGCTCTGTGGTAATTCACGTTCCTTTGTTTTTTGGATGCATCGCTCTTTAGAGAAAGTGGAAATTTATTACTTAACAATGATACTTAAAGAGTTTCGTGGATGTAAGCAATTTTTCATGCGTAAACGAAACATTAGTCTGAACCAAACTTAAAGATAAGAATAACATATCGTTTGATTGGAATTAATGTGTTAATAGATAAGTTGAATTAATACATTCGATTTTACTTTCAATTTAATTAGCATTACTTAAATTAAAATAAGAATGTCAAAGTCTGCGTGATCAAATCAGAAAGTCTATCCATAACAGTTCACATACGACTCCACCGAGGGGCACGAGTCTTTCCTATCTATGATAGAGCGATTAGATCTTGGTTAACCACGCTCGCCTAGTGCTGAAAGGTAGTCAAGTTTATCGGAGCGTATGAAAATCGTTTTAAAAATTATAGTTTTATTTAAAACTAGCTGTGCCAGCGACTTCGTCCGCGTGGAATAGTTATTTTGAGCATCACATTTATTTTTGCAAACAACCACCTCAGCTGTTACCCGATCTTGACAGCACGACTAATCCAAATTTGATCACCATAAAAACTTCTAGTGAGTTAACATTAAAAGATAGACATATACTGTCGCGGACATTTTTTTAGATCATCTAGAACCGATTTCGCAGCGCACGGAACGGAAGCCCTCAAAGATGAATAATTTTCACCGTATTTTCCACATTTTCCATTATAGCCTAAAGCTTTCCTCTATTAATGGGCTATTCAATAAAAAAATAATTTTTCAATTCGAACCAGGAGTTCTAGAGATTAGCGCGTTCAAACAAACAATCAAACAAAAAACTCTTCAGCTTTATAATATTAGTATAGATTATTGTGAGTCAACCATAAAAGATAATATGCTGTTGCGGAATGTTTTTTAGATAATTTAATGTAGAATATTTCCGTCATACATGATTTTTATGTGACTTTAACCATTAAGGCTACACACGCGACGGAAGCTAAAACAATGGACTTACTTCTTCCGTTTTCCCAAAATTTCCCTTCACTACTCTGCTCCTATTGATTGTAGCGTAATGGAAAGTATTCTATAACCTGCCCAGGAGTATGAAGAACAATTATACCAAGTTTCGTTAAAATCCGTCCAGTAGTTTTTGTTTCTATAAGGGACATACAGACAGACAGACAAAAAATTTACTGATTGCATTTTTGGCATCAGTATCCGATCCCTAATCACCCCCTGATAGTTATTTTGAAAATATATTTCATGTACAGAATTGACCTCTCTACAGATTTATTATAAGTATAGACTATTTTAACTGGATAGTGCCGATTTTGAGGCGCCAATGCTAATGAATAACTAACTTAAATCTATCATCAGGTGAGCTTGGCATCAAGTTTATCGGTTCTTCGTGGAACAGTTCAAGTTCTGCAGAGTTCGCCCCCTTAGTCTAATGCTGTTGGGCGAGGGGGATGTATAACAAGGTTGACTTCACATACACTTTTCTCATTTCTACGCAGGTGTAGGCAGGTTATTTCGCGATCTTTTTCGTCCCTCTAAAAGCGCTAGATAAATGTACTTATAAAATTCAAAAAACGAAAAACACATTTTCACATAGCAGGATCGAACCCGGGCCTTTCAAATTCGTAGACCAGTATCAATACCACAGCGGCACCGACACTCGGCCAACAACAACAGTAATAAAAAATATATATGTTGTATAAATGCGTATTATATTATGTTTGATTGTTTTAAAAAAATGTTAATATTGAAAATAGGAAATATAAAAAAATTACCTTCAATTGGCTTTTTTTCCTAAAGAATTGTCTTGTAAGACGAATATAAGCCGCCTACATCCCGTACAACAGGCCTAGAAACCTAAAGCTTCAAGTCGAAAGCTCCCCGCATCCAGGCCTCCGCGAAAGCACTGCATCATTGTAATTGGCGAAAGCTGTCGTATTTGAATACAATGAAGAACGCATGTATATCATCCATGAATAAAACATATGCTTCGTTGCCGATGCGTTTTTATGCAACGATACGGCGTAGGCGAAAATTGGCGTTGCGCAACTGTCGATAGCTGTGGGCTTAGGTGTCATGTGCTCGAATTTTAATTCGCGTATCGATTTATTGGTTTGGCATATGGTCATATAGTTGCCCAATCGCTTTCTATACCTCAATCGCATTAAAATAACAGTATAGTATAATAGTTATTTATTAGTAAGTAACGATTTCCTTAGTAAAACGGGAAAGTAAAGATGGCGCAGAAAGGCGGTAGATGCTAGCAAGTCAATTTGTATCCAAAAGAATCAAAGTTATATGATTACTTAAAGTCTTAACAATATTATAGATAGCGCGCATTTCACAAGGCAAGATAGAGATGAAACTCTATTCTGTTATTATTAAAAGACTTGTTTATATCAACCCGTCTGGAGTGTGGTGTAGGAGATCTAATTTTCGGACATGAGATGAAGAATTTTAAACTAGAAAAGGATTTCACCTTTTTCCGGTTTCTTTAAGTCTGATAAAACATTTACGTAACCTCCAGTCGGGAGTTTTATCAGAAGATGAAGATAATGCAATGGCTAATGATGGATGCACAGCTGGTACACAATGGACCCTAACAGTAATTGTGATAATGCAATAGTGATAACTGCGTGTCGTCACCGTCATCAGGTTTATGGAGAAAGTACTAGTGATCTGATTTATCGTTGGGTAAATTCAACTTAAGTGTACACAAGTTAATTGACAAGACTTCACTATTAAACCGTTTTACAAGATGTTCCCTTGGAATATTTAGAAGTTCGAATGTTGAGACTTCATTTTTATCTTGTAGAGATTTTAAATAAATAGTATATATAATGCGATGTATGTGTAGTCGACACGCTCTGGAACAGGTCCTCTAATTTAGTTGGGGTGGTCTGGAGCCCTTCGATGGGCTCGTAGGTGGGAAATTAGATGTTGACGATGACAATTATTAAAAATGTATTTTGAGCGTTATAGTGAAATGACCAATATTTTTAAGACCCAAATTTAAATTTATGACACTATGATTGTAACTCTTACAATACAATGATATTTCCATTATATATATATATATATATATATATATTCTATGATAACACAAAATTTATAAGTCTATATTTTAAATAAATTTCTGTTACCAACATCAATCAGTAATAAAATATTAAGTACCTTCTGTCCTAACTCATTTTTAACGATTCAGTCCCGCTGATTGTTTCATATTATCCTTGTTACCAGAAATTTGTGGAAGGTCGGACCGTTGGCGTCCCAAACATTTCCTTTTATACCACTCAGGGGACAATTTTATTTGAGATAAAAAAATACCGACCAAATTACTTGGGACTTTGCAAGATGGGATAAGGTGTAACGAAAGTTTCCCTTCTTTTTTTAAATATCACTAGACTATATTTTGCGAGTTGGCTACTAGGAAAGCTATGAAGTGTGGGGAGAAGAAGACCGAAAAAAAGATGGATGGACTGTGTGAATATTGATATGTTGAAGAAGGGAGTGAGTTTCGAAATGGCGAGTGTTAGAGTAGAGTGGAAAAGGAAGACATGTTGCTCGGACCCCAAATAAAATTGGGAACAGGGCAAGAGAAAGAAGAAGAAGTTTCTTTCTACTACTACACTATATTTTGATTCTCATAAACTAAACATTACAACGATGGACTAAAAAGCTACAGTAGGTTTCATAAAAACCTTAATTATTATACGCAGTCATTGTAATGTAAATATGCAACTCTACTTCTCATGCTTGTGGTTATACCATGATGATAGATTGCGGATTTGACTACTGTCTCTTTCTGTTTGTGACATTATCCAATAGATGGCAGCACAGTGAGCCACGTGGCGGAACACAGTTGCACATTTGATTTTAAAAGGTGTAATGATTAGATACGACTTCGTCAGCCACAGTATTCAGTCAGTCGGGAAGAGTGCTAGTCATAAAAATCACGTAGTATTTCATTGCTTTAAATAAATAAACCGTTATTTCTAGAAGGTGTTTGATATTGTTGACAACATTCCTTATTACAGATAACAGTTACTTGTAACGATAGATATGCTACACATAGACTTCCCGTGTCATAGACAACCTTTGCTTACGAACTGCTTGTCTAGTGGCAAGTTCACATTGTTTCTTTTATTTTCCCGCCTTTAAGTCAGGACGGTGGCGCCTATCCTTTTTAGTCAAATCAAATATCTTTTAACTTTAGAAGTGCTTGACTTAATATTATTTACAATTAATTCTTTTTTTTTCAATAAGCTAACAATTATAACACGATCAAAACCTTATATAACTTGTCTGTTCTGTAGTGACATGTGGTGTTCGTTTTTTTTCTATTTCGTTGGCTGAGAATATTGTTCTATTTATTTAGCCCTAACAACTTGCGTGCTTTATTATTTATTTATTTTTGTTTGTTATAGATATATATTTAATTGTAATATCGCTGTTATTGGCTCTGTCAGTTATATCCTTGCAGACTTAGAATAACAACGCTTCTAGGTCACTCCACACAGGTTATGTGGGACGTGGAAGCTTTGTGCTACGGCGGGCGGGGTCTTTTGTGGTCCTCTTACATTTTATTTATTTACTCTTTATTACACTCAAAGGTACAAAAGGTGGACATTCTTTATCTTTCGTTTATACTTTTTTTGTATCTTTTCTAAGTTATCCGATCTGTTTTTATTAGTAATATGTGTGTAATTATGGCCAACTAGCTGGGCCCGCGGCTTCGTCCACGTGAAATCGTAATTTTAGGTCGCATTAGGCATGACTGAAAGTGTTATAAACGTAAGAGTAGACAAATATAATCAGAAAGCTTCGAACTGCTAAGCTATCTGGAGTTTCACGTGTTATTGAGAGCCAACCATAATAGATAGACATATGCTGTCGTGGGATATTTTTTATATAGTTTTAAGAAAAACATTTCCGTCATATATGATTTCTGTGTAGCTTTAACCATTTAGGTTGCACACTCAACAGACAGACAAAAAAATTTACTGATTCATTTTGGCCTCAGTATTGCCTAATCACCCCCTGATAGTTATTTTGGAAATATATTTCATGTACAGAATTGACCTCTCTACAGATTTATTATAAGCAGAGATAAAAGGCAAAACTACTAATACAATTTTAATACAATTCGATACACAGATAATCTACAGCCTGAGAAAGGACATATACTATTAATTAATGCAAAAAAAGAATAGTAAGGGGGTTGAATTAGAATATAAAAGTTTAGGTATATGGAAAGTACATATTTTTTTAACTTATTTCTTAGAATTTTAATTAGATTTAAATAAATACAATTTTTAAATATTTTTAAATATCTCAAACTACAATACTGATTTTGGTTAAAGATGGTTGGTGGTGATAGGGGTGGTTTGAGACCCGAAGAAGGATATAGGGTCATTTTTACCACGGAAAAATATGTTGACAAAGTCTACTGACTGGGTTTTGATGCAATCTCATATGACCATCATGTGGTTGGAAACATGGGGTAGAACACAATATAATTATTGTAACGGGAAAATATATATTTTCTTTTAGAAATTCCGATAACGCGGGTGAAGCCGCAGTCGTAAAGCAAGTAATTAATAAAATAACACGTTCACGTAGTACTCATATTGAGTCCTTTTCGACGCCGCGGTATTTATTTTAATTACCAGATGTTCAAAAACTTTAATTAATTTGAACTAAAGCCCCACAAATTGTTATATAATTAAAATAAAATTAGGCATTTTGTTGTTTATTAAACATCCATTTTAAGTATATTTATAATGGAATTATCCAAACGTGTTGGGACACCGTGGCAAATGATTTTGATTGTAGCAGTCGCCGTATTGTGTCTGGAGAGATTAAATCATATCATAATATACAGGATCAATATCTTGAGGACAAATAATTTAGAATGCAATTATTTACGTACTTTACTGGCGCCTTTAACTTATTAATACATAGTTATACCCAAATTGGGATTATTATGTATTTATTTAATCAGAACTTAATCATTTCCTTTCTACGTTGAGTGATACTTTAAGAAAGTACTAATTATTTCCACAGTTAAATTGCGGCTTAAGAGTTAGACATTAATAATGAGACGGAGGTCGTGAAAGATTTTGGGCTGGCAGCAGTGACACCAGCTGCCAGTTCAAATTCTTTCACGTAGTACGTTGATTTCAAAGTGTGGCGAATCCCGTGGGGCAGATGTCTTGTGATTATTACGAGCATTTGAACCTTAGTCATAGCTATTAATATATATTTAGTCGTGTTACCCCGCATACATTCAAATCAATTTTTAACAATTCTTTTAAATCTTTTGACATATTTATATGATTTGATTAATTAAATATGAATTTAATTTAATTTTAATGGGATTTAAAATTTATTTGATTGGAAATGTACAATAATTAGTCTCTATAAATTTTATTTTGATTTATATACTATCTGAATCTGATATTATTAAAATAACAACTATATAATAATGTAATAATTTTCTCAATTAGACTCAAATGGCAATTCTTTAAATTACTATTTAAATTTGATGTAATATAAATGTACAATTTTCATTCGGTTATTATATTTTATAATGTAACAATTTTCTTATGTTAAATTTGCTAGGCCTTACCAGGATGCGTGTTTGATATTGGCACACATTTAAACAATATTTCTATAAAAAAATGTATATCCGTAAGCCTAGATCCCTTAACACAAGCCTTACTGTGTTTACTTTAGGCTAGGCTAATATAGTATAATATAGTATATGTGTAGTCAAGTATAATGAAATCAGATATGTAATCCCTTAAATATTTATATATGAAACAATAACGACACGTTTGGCGCAGCGGTAGTGTGATTGGCTTCTACGCGACGGGTCGCGGGTCAAAGCCTGCGCGGGACAGATATTTTGTATAACCTACAAAAATTTGTTCCGGTCTGGGTGTCTGTGATGTTCTATGTTTGTGACTGCGAAAATTGATAATTTTAGTTTTGTTAGTTTTCAATTTTGCTTTGTAATTAAAATTAATTGAATCGATATAGTCACAAATAAATGTATAAATGGTATTGCATCCTGAACCATTAATTCTATTATATTTACAACTTTCATTTTAATATTCTTCGAAGAAATAGTACATACAAGTAGTAGTAGATCTTGTCTCCTATTGGAAATTATGAATATATTGACATATTTACAACGAAATTATTTTAAGCTTAATAACGATTACAAATAGAGTTCATATTTATTTGAACAGTTAATATTCCATCGGCGTATCAATATCGCCGCATTTCATTTTCAGCCTAATACAAATAGACTAAAGATACATTTTTCTTCGAAGGCGGAAAGCTTCGTTGGTGGCTCTAGGAAATTTCACGTGGTTAATTAGTAACAAATCAGTATTTAAACGAGCAGAGAGTTGTTTTGTGTCCCATTTATTAATGTCTAACTCTTTTTGTCATTTGTTTGCGTCTCGGAGCTTGAGGATTCCAATTTATTTAATTGAATTGGTAAAAGGACGGAATAACGATGTTTACTTTTTTTTATACAGGCGACGGTTTGGTTTGCGTAACTCTCTAATATATGGAAAGTCGTAATGTAGAGTTGGAATATAGAAAACAAGCTGGTAGCCGCGTTTTCGTTTGCACAGGATTAATATTTCAATTAGCTTATACTAGCGTGGCGTATATCTTTATGAATTGTACTATTTGTACTATTGGCTATGTGTTACTTGGATGTGTGAGCTATATTATTGGAAAGTTTTACTAAAATCAATTCAGTAGTTTTTACGTGAAAAAGTAACAAACATACACACTTTCGCGTGTATATAATAGTAGAATGCACTGCTTTTATTCAACTTACAACACATTTTCAACCTTTATATTGACAAGTAATCGAACTGCTCACCTGACTATAGCTACAGCGTTGTTCTTGTGAGATTCGCAGCAAATCTGCAATTCCCTAACAGAATAACGTTTATTACCAACTTTTAACATAAGTTGTAATCCAATAACTACATACTATTATATCCACAACTCTCATTTTAATGTTCTTCGAAGAAATTACGTAGAACTTGTTTCCCCCTTCAAAAACCCTTCAAAAACCTATTTACTCCCCTTTTGAAGAACCCCATACTGTAGCTCTGCGGAAAAACCTCGGCAGGGAGCTCATTCCACAAACGAAGTGTACGCGGGAGGAAATTCCTTTGGAACCGCACTGTGCGGGACCATTTAGGCTCCAGTGTGTGGGCATGAACTCCCGACATGTGCCACTGAAACCTGATCGCCAACAATGATTCTTATAAGTAAACTTATAGTCACGCGAAAGCAAAGCTTTTGGCTTGGAGATACATCAGAATCAAAAATGATGAAATCAACATAAAACAACGTGGTCATTGGCGTAGCTCAAAGGACTGTGAACCTTAAGTGGAAGAGATAAACCAGTTTTTTTTTGCAGGACTAGCAGCTGTTACAACAACAAAGTCTAGAATCATGTTGGGAATCTTCGCATTTGTAGGCCACTTACAAGGTAGAGCGACGTTTTCGTAAAATTACAAGATTTTGGTTGCTAGTTGCGTAGGACCAATCTGTGTGGACATCTTTGGGAAGGTTTATGTCCAGCAGTGGGCTCAGTTGAAACAATTAAGATGATAAGGTATCCCATCTCATTCGTAGCCTGAGATGGGTAGCCTGCTTTCTCAACTGGTACGTACTTAAGGTAATTAGGGTCTATCGATGCTGTAGGTACAGCGACGTCATTATTAACCCACGTCCATAATCATCAGTATTTGCTTATTCAGTTTAGTAGGCGCATTATAGCATATCCGTCGGAACAACACATTAGCATAATTGCTTGTCTGAGCGAAGCATTGTCCATAACCAGTGATCAATGCGAAAATGATGAGTCAGCCATGTTTCATTTTCATTTGATAGCTATAACTCCATAAACTCCTTCCAACATATAACTAGCTCCAAGTTGAAAATAGTAATTAATATTTTAACCTGCCTCTCAGTACTTTCCTTTCTTCTTTTAGTTCCTACTAATATTATAATCGCTAATGTTTGTATGCATACAAGCGGTGGCGAATTTACTATGAATCCCACAAGAATCCCTACCAGTATTTATAAATGCGAAAGTTCGTGTGGATGGGTGTTTGTTACTTTTTAACGTAAAAACTACTTAAAGGATTTCAATGAAACTTTACAATAATATAGCTTATAGATCAGAATAACACATACACTACACATTATATAAATACTAGCGACCCACCCTAGCTTTGCACGGGTGCAATGCTGATACTAAATACACTATAGAAAAACTGTGAACGCCTGTGTTTTTAATGTAAGCGGAAAAATAAAATTATTTACGAAGGCAATTTACAGATCCTTCTTTTTCTTTTTTTTTGTTCCCCTGAGGAAAATGCATTAAAATGCATACCCCGGTTGTGGCGAGCCGGCGGTTATGTGGGGCTCTCCTTCCCAGAAGGGGGAGGCCTACCCACTAAAAACCTCAGGGATGGCCTTCCTCAGGTATGCAGGGACAGTGACATGGGAGTCCTCTTCGGGGGACGCTACAATACCTCCCCTGTTCTCCTCCACCGATGACGCCCTCCGGCCACGGGAGGGGCGTGGTCCCTCCCGGGTTGCCGTATCTGCGGGCGCGACTTCATTGCGCCCGCCACCAATCCGCGGCGGCGCCGCGAGCATCACTGCTTCACAGAAGGAGGCCACAGCTCTCCAACCTCCTCAGCATTGCCGCAATCAATGCCGGCGGAGACAGATCTCGCCAGATCTCTGCGACCAAGACTTGGCGCTCGGGGGCCCACGTGGGGCACTCCGCCAGCGTGTGCTGGGCCGAGTCGAGGTCGGATGCGCAGTGGTGGCATCGTGTCGATCCCTCCCGTCCTATTTGACACAGATACCTACCGAAGCAGCCGTGCCCGGTGAGTATCTGAGTCAATCGGTAGGTGACCTCCTCCTTCCAGCGCAGCCAAGCTTCGAGGTGGGAGAGTACGGCACAAATCAGAATACAATCGATTATTCATACATTTTTCCTATATGATTAGCAAACTGAAGTGGCAGTGGGCTGGCCATGTTAGCCGTAGAACCGATGGCCGTTGGGGCAAACGTGTTCTAGAGTGGATACCGCGAAACGGAAAACGTAGTGTAGGACGTCCTCAGGCAAGGTGGAGTGATGATTTGCGCAGGACGGCTGGCAGGAGCTGGATGCGAGAAGCCGAAAATAGATCTCAGTGGCGTACACTCGAAGAGGCCTATGTCCAGCAGTGGACGAAAAGGGGCTGATGATGATGATGATAATGATATAATATAACAGACCAGATTATATTCCTAGGACATACCTACCTAGGAATATAATCTGGTACAACATGAACGATACATAACTAGAGCAGTACACATTTATGTCAATCTAAATCTTAAATTTAATAATGAGAGAAATAAACATACAATATATTAGTCACGTCTAAAATAATATGTTCATCACGCTCTTTTGGAATTTCATGAGACTTTGTCCAAATATATCTATTGTCTTGTGATGAATATTTGAGACATTGCTTTGACGAGACATCCTGACAACTGGATTGTAAAAGGATGTATTATTTTTGAACACTTGCAGCGAGAAAACCGTAGTTATATGTAAATACTTTTCTACCAAGACTTCGCACGCGTTGTATCGGATTTTGCAAGAGGAAATGTAATTTCTTGTGGTAAAAATTATCTTACGTATTCCAAACCATCCCCACACCAAATTGCATCAAAACTCGACTAGCTATTTTTATTAGATTTAACAGATAGTAAAAATCTCTCTATGCCCTTCTCCGAGTTTCAAACTATATTAACTTTTATCACAATCAGTTCAATAGTTTCTGAGCCTATTCAAACGAACACCTTCATCTCCTATTTTTATCCCGTTGAGGGTGAAATTTTTGGAAACTTTGACTTGTCGTATTTAATTACAAAATATGTTAACTTCAAGCTTTTAAAAATGTATCCATATAAATTTTCATTCATTTTAGTGATTATTTCGTTTTACAAAGTCGTCACCTATGTGCTTACTTAGGCACTACCATTCAGGATTATTTACCGAAATTTTATTTAAATCAGTTTGGCGTGAAAGCACGCCAGACAAACAGTGACTTTCGCAATTACAATATTAATAGGGATTTGTAATTCATTTTGTGTAATGCAACTAAGCAACTAACCCACGTGCCGTTTCATCACCAGTTGCCAATAACTAATGCTCTCGCAACCACTCACGTTAACGCAGACGTGTAATTAACCAAAGTTATGGGTATCTATTGTTAACTCATTGTCTAGAAGTGTCGGACGCTCGTGAGAAACGACATGGCGTCGACGAAATATTCCAGATCGTCCATCATTTCATTGCAAGCGACGGGATCAAACTGTTGTTATGAAATAAACACAAATTAGAAATAATAGCTGGAAATTAGCATACCACACTAGTACCTCAGACTATTAATCCACACTACAGTGAGTTAACACTCTTTAAACTGCGGCCATTAATGAAATCCGTACCGCCACAAAAACGTTGTCAAATTACATTAATATTATTCGTCAAAACGTATCTATCGCACTAACATAACGTTTCACATTCGGTGCGTTTCTTTTTTTGTCGGACGTTCACGAGTTAGTAGCCCGAGCGATTAAGAACCTTAAATAGATTTGGGTAAAGAATATTGAGGCAGGATTGACTGTCATTGGGGCGCAGGACTTAAAGTGACAGACATAGACGGCGACGTACGGCGTTGGTAGACTTTTCACATGCTGTTTGCCGGCAGCGCAGAACCTAGGTATAATGTAATATAAAAAAAGTATAAAGAATACAAACTTCACGGCACAATATTAACAAGTTAACCAACTTACAGAAACTGATAAGCACACTCATAATTTTGAAACACATTGTAAGCCGAAAGAACTGAAAATTATGTTTGCAAGAAGGTCCGCGATGGACACAAAGAAATAAAATAACAAAATAATCGAAAACGTTGTACGCAAAAAGCACTAATTTTATTTTTTTTATTTCGCGTTAAAATATTGAAAGGCCTTGTATGTTCGGACAACAAAACGTGTGAAGGGACCGAAACGCCTCGCTGTTTGACATCTGTCAACAAACGATTCTCACAGCATCTTTGACACTTTCGATTTGTTGAAAAAAGAAATGTCCATCAACGTAAGGAAGAAACAATGTGCTTAATACAACTTTTTGTTAACATAAATATTTTTACGCAAATTAATTGTCAATCGATTCTCAATCCTCTTATTGACCCAAATAATCATCGCTGGCCTTTTTCTGCAGCTCGCGATTTCCTTCTCCAATAGTGAATAAAAACATCTTGAGGGCACCTGCACTTATAATGGGCTTTATAAAATTAAGCTCAAAGGGTAATGGAGAGGGCTATACTCCGAGTTTCTCTGCGCGATTGTATTAACAATGCTGAAGTCTGCAGAAAAACCATAATCACCGACACAGCCCGAAGAGTTGCTGATCTTAAGTGGCAGTGAGCACTGCATATTGCTCGCAGCACTGATGGTCGCTAGGGTGGAAAGGTCCTTGAGTAGCAGCCATATGCCGGACACCGCAGCATTGGGAGGCCTCCCATAAGATGGTCAAACAACTTGGTGAAAATCGCAGGAAGGCGTTGGATGCGTAGGATTGACCGATTTGGACATTCTTGAGGGAGGCTAACGTCAGTGGGCGTCTATTGGCTGTAATTATAGAAATGAATGAATGAATACAAAGAAGAAGCCAATCAATCCGTACAAATATACAACATCACACCTTGATGATTGATTGACCTTCAGACTTACCTGGTTTTTTCAAGATGGCTCTCCCAATTTTGGAATAAATGTTTTACTTATACGTCGGCAGGTATAAGAGTATGTAGCTGCTAAGCTCTTTGCGTCCTTTCAATTTTATATCTGAGGTCAATGAGAGTCTGTAAGGTTGAATGTTGAATAAAGGTTATTTTGATTTTGACACCTCAGCAAAGTAATAATAAACTTAAAAAGTATTATTTCAAAAATAGCTGTTTGAAGTGATGTTTATAATTATGATCTGCGAAGAAAATTCAAAAATGTATGTAATCAACCAATCCGCACTGGGCAAGCGTGGTTGATTAAGACCCTAATCGCCCTAACATCGCTAGGCTCATGCCCCTCGATGGGGACGTATTTGAGCTGTGATGATGATCACTTTAGATACCGAATGCTGTCGAAACCACAAAGCAACTGTACATCAGAAATCAACTACCTCCTGTGAATATAACAAAGATGTAGTTATTTTTTAAGATTAAAGAGAGTCTTATGGCGCTTTCAAGTGCGGCCATCAAAACGTAACTTCCTTTAAACAAACTAAGGGTGTAGGTATTCTGGAACACATCGAATACGTTGTATTTAAAAATTAAGTAACATGCGTTTTTTTTATACTTATTAGGTCGCGATCGTGTAAATAATTGTTATTGTTAAATATTATGAAGACGAACACACACAACTCCAGTCTCATCGCGACCACAGCTGATTTAATTTGAGTTAGTGTGATTTTCGACTTTTCAAAGTAGAAATCTTAACCAAAGTTGATAAATTACTTGGATTTGATGCTTTCTTTTCCACGATTTAAATTTAGTTTATTAAAAGAATGTTTCAATTCATTCCTAAAACTAGGGCCTTAAAATATTCCTATGTAAGTTAAAAATTCATGAAAATATACTTAGAACAGATGTTTACCACCAAATATCTTTATTCATAATTCTCCGGATATTTTTTATGAAAATGTTTTTATTTTGTTATTTTCAAATTGAATAGTTATTTATATTTGATAAGATCAGTGAATGACCCGTAGACTTATTAAGACTTCTTGAAAAAAAAAAAGAAGAAATAATTCCTTTCTATATTTCACTGTTTTTACGATGTTTTGTCACGCTTATATTATTCACATGGTAATTACATTTTTGAAACGTACCGCTCGATAATAGTCAACTCTCCTAATTATATACATTTCGAACGGTTTTTAAATACGTAAGCAGGCAGTAAAGTTGTTTCTGGTCGCGTCGTAAAGCCAGTTTATTGGCTGTCACCACGCCACTTCCTCCGTCTTGTAACTGGCGTAGATCGACCTACCGCACCGTTTGACGCGGTACAAATGACCACAACTTGAAAAATGTCACTTCATTCTTTACCACAAACGTGGCAATCAAAATCCAAATCAAAAATGTATTCTTCAAATGAGGTTTTTACAATCACTTTTGCAAGTCAAAGATGCTACGCCGTTGGTTCAAAAATCTACGGCGGGAAACCTTGTACTGGAATGATTCAGCAATAAAATCAACAATGGCTATTTTTTTAACTCCTATATTTTTACAATATCGTCAATTACAACCACTTTTAATCACACATTTCACCACTTTCAAAGTGTCACTTGTGCAATCTATTCAGTTTAGAAGATAATGATATTAGAAACCTAAATTTTATTTTTTAAGACCAATCCATAGACTCCCCACACGTATGGGTTTGATGAAAAAAAGTTGGAAGCATGAAATGAAAATTACGAGCAAGCAAGAACTTTTGTGTAATGCTCCAGTCTGCAAGAGATAGAAGCTGGCGAGAATTAGGTATTCAAATAGGCTATGCGTCTAAAGTACATCTTCAAATTCTTTGGCATGACAGATTGACGTAACAGGTTACGTAACTTAAACCAGCGATTCCAGGGTAGCACGAACCTATGATGGATCGAAGTGTAAAAGCTAGGAACTACCCCATTACTAAGATAAGAGGTTTAACATACACTTATCATTGTACCCGTAAAGCCAGTTACATGCCTCAGTTTTGTCAGTTTTTTTTTATTGCTAATAAAAGAAGGGTAATATTAAGCTTATCAGCTAAGGTTTCGTGTACTAGCCATAAACGTTGAAAAACTTTGTACTTACCATATGCATATTATATAGGAGTGACGGGATGGGCAGAGGTAATAACAAATATTTATTTTTTAAATCTGAGGTTTATCAGTTTAATGTTTTGTACAATATTTATATGCTACGCACAAGGTTAGGAGTTTTTCAGTCTGAAAATTTTCATGAATACCACCGCAACCAAGAACCACCTTAATTATGTCAATCAACCGATCGAGGCAGTTCGACCGGAATGTCCTATCAACTAAACTCACCCTGATCCTTGGTCATTAAGACCCGACGGGTTAGATAGAAGGTTGAAGACGTCTATACTAAGTAGATTCTGTATTACAGAACGTGATTAGATACTCATATCTTTCTGTGTGGTAGATACACTATTATTTCTACTTTATTTCTCTGCTAATAATGTTACATTTAATATTGTGAATCCGTCAGAAAATAAACAGTAATTAGAAATAATAATATAATTTATAAATAATAATAATAATTTTGATTTCGTTTGAGAATTAATCGAGGAAGGCAAGAAGTGTCAGGTTGTCAATCTTCTGACCAGATGATAGCTAACTTTTTGACCAAACCCGTAATTTCAACGTTGTATAAATAGTATAGGGTTTAGTGAGTTAGTACTGATAGACTAGGTAGGTTAGGCATCCAAGACTAGTGTGTATGTTTGTGTTGTTTTATTATTATTTGTTATTATTATTATTTTTATATAGTCATTTGTATTTAAAGGCAGTGTGTTGTGAATATAAACTCTGTCTATATATAATATAGTAACAAAGGCACAACGAACGAAATTAATAATAATAATATAATACTTTTTATTAATCAGAATATACAATTTAGTATTAAACAAAAACCCCCACACTCGGCTATACCTGTCCGGTGGGAGCTTTCACAATTTGCTTTAAAGGGCGCTACAAATAAATAAAAAGAAAAAATAATAATTAAAAAGGAAAACAAACAATAAAAATATTATAAAATAAAAAACCAACTACAAACATATTCAACAAAATGTACATATGTGTAAGGTTTTCGATTGTTTAGTCCATTTATAGTGTTATTACACTTATAGTGTAATTAGATTTTTATTACACAATTATAGTGTTTGTAGGCACACATAGACGCCCATGATATTATAAGCCTATAATGATTTTATCTGTTCCGAAATTGCCTTCTTGAGTAGAACACACAAGAAACTTTGAAGATCTAATTTCTGTCTCTTTTCAAATACATTATAATAACAATTTGTTTAGATTTTTTTATATGTGAATTTGATTGTGGATTTGTACCTAGATAGATTTCAACTGTTCTCCAAATGAAAAAGAAAGAAACAACTTCATAACCACTCTCTTGTCAGAAAATTTGTTTATCGAATTCTAACAGTTTGGTCAGGCACATAATCAGAGCTTTTACGTAATTAGATCTGTGCTTTTATCCCTAGATTTGTTTAAACAAAGACCTAAATATTATTTGGTAAAAGTACACAATACCTACTCAAATAAATCTTAACTTTATTAAGCCTGCTGAATTGTTTCAATTTAGTGAAGTTAACGTATTGTTGACTAGTGTTAACTGAATGAATTACACTGTTTTATATGCATATTTTTAAATGTACATTATTACGAACATATACATATAAGATTTTTATAAATATATTATAATGAAATTGTTGTAGGATTAACTTCTTAAAAAAATATTTCAATGAGTGTCTTATTTCAAAGTTGTATATTTTAAGATAAGACGAGACAAAAAGTCCAGAATTCTTTTTAATATAATAAAGATCTGCCTACAGATTGTAAGCAACACGGGTCATGATTTTTTTTCTCACGGGGGATGGTAGTGACTCCTCATAAGGGGCGAGCTACTCTTGTAGTCGTCTTAATAACCTCTTGGTGCTCGGACAACCTTTCATCAGATACCACCCACGCCCGGTCTACGGCAAGTGGTTATTATTTTTTTTTTTAATTTAGCAGGAGGCTAGCCTACCAAGTAAATACTACCTACAGCCTTTGGTCGCCCAGAAGGCTTGCGGCCTTATTTGAATTAAAGCGCCCACCTTGCAGAACGGAAGGCGTGTGGTAAGTACCTGTCATAATCGGTCGACACTGCCGGTGTAGTGTGCAAGGACAAATCTAATCGTTAATTTTTACAAGATCAAGTACGGATAGTTATCAGGTCTCTCAGGTCTTTTGGACGCGGAATTTTCCAGTCCTCTAGGGACCATGGTAATAATGCTTAAGTCATGATTCGATCCGTAATTTTAACACATTTCACTGTTTTTCACGGAAAGGAGCGTCGGTGGTGTTATGGTCTTAGCACTGTTCTTCAATTCGGATGATTTGAGGGGCTTGATTATCCTGCCATGTACCAATATGTCTTTTGGCGTGACGATTCTGCCATGTAAGCTCGTTGATGGTGCTTTCCTTATTTCACAAGAATCTTAAAGCAGTCCTCTTTATCGCATGGAACAAACTACCGCGACCTTAGACCGAGACCTTACCTTACCAAATCGCACATACACTTTGAGATATACTTGCCAAGACTACGTCTGTCTCTATTTAAATGACGACCACTTGAATTATTTTCCCTCACCCTGTGCCTAAGTTCTAAGAACCATATAGGCAGATCGTGAAGGCGATCGCCCCTCAGGGGAGGGGCGATACAGCACAGGCCCATAAAAGGCCGTAAAACGCTTGCGAATTGCAATTGTGATGACAAATTATCTTAGGAGACATAAGTATAGGAATAGAGCAGTTATGTATGATCTTTAATATCATTGTTGGTAGTTTTTTAAAGTTCTCATTTAATAAAATAAATATTTTCATTGCAATAACAATTTTTACAGTAACCAACTGTTCTAATGGGATTGTTTAATGCGAATTTACAAAAACCCATAATTCGAAGATTCAATCACGTTAGTCTCTCATACGAGGGTAACGACAAAAGCAACAATAAAGCTCACGGTACATGGGCTGAGTTCAGGCTCTGTTTGTGTTCAGCCTGACTTCACACATAACTGAATGTTAAACTGTTGGCTCGCTGTTTCCCTCTTGTTTACTTTTGTATCGACCTTTCTTCCCTGAGATTTGTTAGTTTACTGAAGCTATGTTTTTGTGGGTACATTAATCACTACATAGTATAAAACAAAGTCGCTTTTTCTGTCCCTATATCCCTATGTATGCTTAAATATTGAAAACTTCGTAACGGATTTTGATGCGGTTTTTTAAATAGATAAACTGATTAAAAGGAAGGTTCATCCATTAAATAGTGGAGAAATACTGTTATTTTTTATGTTTCTAATGTGATGTCGTAAAGAGTGTTTTTTTTTTTTGCTTAAATTGCAAATGCAGGTATCTAAGTAATCTAAGTATTATACACTTAGAAAATGTCTGGTATATCTGTTATCGATATCCCACAATAACATTTTTTTGTCATTTACTTTTTACGACAAATAATGGCTAATTTTCAATGCGATTTTAATCAATACAATATTAATCTTTATTCAATTAAATACCTTAATTACATTGTTGATTTAATATAGATCTATATGTCCCTTTACAGCATATGATTTAAATGAATATTTTCGAAGATATTACAGATTTAAAAATTACAAAGTTTTTCTGTAGTGTATTCGCGGGTCGCTAGTTCATATATTAGTTACCAGAATTCGGACCTTCTAAGACTTTTAATCCGGCGGCGGCATCCGCTTTCTTTTCTCTTAGGGTCGTGAACGCCGTAATATTTTTTGGGAACTGAACTAAAACCACCAAAATCTGCGTTATTATTCTGTTCGCTTCCATTATATAGACGTGAATAGACTCTAGTTCAAGCTCAGGTGTGGCTTCCATTCTTGGAATATGATTGATTTTCAGATTTTTTAAAAATTTTGATCATATGTAAAAGTATTAGTTAGTAGCTTATATTAGCGAGGCGTAAAAAAGAACTAACATTACTCTATTAAAAGTCTTTATAAATTGTAGTCTATGTGTTATTTTTTATTTATAAGCTATATTATTGTAAAGTTCTATTGACATCCATTAAGTAATTTTTATGTGAAAGTATAACAGACATCCATCCATACTTACAAACATTCGCGTTTATAATATGAGTAGGGATTTTTATACCAAATATTTCTTTCGTAAATTTACAATGAATAAACAAAGAGAATGAATAGCACGTTGCATAAAGTTTTCATGTGCAGCGTTTAGACAAAGCTGTGATTCACCAACCATACCTAGAAACGATAACATCAGTTTTACAGCTCTGAAGCACCATGAGTCGGTCGGGTTGCGCGGACCATGTGTAACTGGATGCGCCTGCGCATCAATTAAACGTTTAACAGATTTTTAAATGTTTTATTTATAATCATATAACTATTATATATTAGCGTACCCATTTGTTTTTGTGGTAAGTAAACTTTCTTAATGTAAGCTAAAATTTCGCATAATTATTATGCATCTGAACAATACTCGATTGAGTCAGAGAATGTTATAATGAATTAATTTTTAGCTTTTATCGTCATCATTTTTATGTTTAACTAGTTGCACGCTTCCGACTTTACATACGTGGGCAGATGAATAAATAAGATGCATACTTGCTCTATTATGTACAATTATATATTTTTAAAAACTCCTTAATGTCTGCTATCTGCCAGCAAAAATCCCTCCAAAATCTTATTTTAAATACCGTATTAGTTTGACATATTATGTATAACAATTGACATATACTGTATAACAATTGTCATATAATTTATAACAATTTAAATATGTTGTATAACAATTGACATATAATGTATAACAATTGTCATAATAATTTATAACAATTTTAATATATTATATAATAATTGACATATAATGTGTAACAATTGACATATAATGTACAACGAATGTCATATAATTTATAATGATTGACAAATAATGTATAACAATTGACATATAATGTATGAAAATTAATATATAATGCAATCACGTATGCATCGCATTGTAACGTAACGTTGTACAGTAATTGTACTACTATATATGTTTGTTCTAATTTATGCATTATAATGATATCTTAATGTGCTTCTTTAAATTACATTCTTGTCTGTTCTCAAAGAAGCTTCTCCAAATTTACGAACAAATGTAGAGTGAATTTTTTTTCTTGTTCGTATTCACTACAAGGTTTTTGTTGCTAATGATTTAGTTTATGTTGAATTCAATAAGTTGAACAAACATTATTAAAATGTTTAATTTTGAGAATGCACGTTAACAGCTGCCCCATAGAGTCTCCAAACCCCTTACTCTAGTCGCGGTGTAGTCTAAGGCGTAAATCAGATTGATAAGAAATACTCAAAAATATTGTACTACGCATTCTCGCGGGTAATTACACGATGGCCCCAATAAACAACACGAAATTACGACACAGCAACCGAGCATTATCCGGTAACACAGATAACATTGAAATTATAACATTTTGAATGACAGCACAGATAACTAAATATTTCCTTAATTTTCTAACTCATCCATGTTTTGGTGTCTGGGAGTAAAGAAACGGCGATACGGTGTTTTATAGGGTTTATTGTACAGTCAGATACACGTACAGTTTAACATTAGCATTACGAAAACAGTGACTATTACAAGCGACATAACAGCTATGTCGACTTACAAATCGAAACAAAGTACACAGTGTGTTTCAAAATCTCTGAACTTATCCTAATATCATTCGCGTATTATGCCTTAGTCTGATTTATTTTTTTGCTTTTAACTAACGCCTTTCCGCCCACGGCTTCCAAAAGGACAAATATAATTTCCTGCGGTATGATGTTATGTTGTTCCCCGTTACTACAGCCGTCCTCATACCAAATTGCATCAAAGCTCGGCCAGCTGTTTATATCGTGTAAAGTATATTTTCCTACGGTATAAATGTCGCTTTATCCTCAAGAGAGACTCAATATATGCTTATAACAAAAAAATTTTTTTTTCTTTCTCTTGCCCTGTTTCTAATTTTATTTGGTGTCGACGCAAAATGTCTTCCTCTTCCATTCTCTTCTAACGCTCGCCACCTCGACACTCACTCCCTTCTTGTTAATATGTTGCAACATTCACATAGTCTATTCATCTTTTCTTCCAATTTCCTCACTTTTCACTCCCATCCGCTTTATTTAAATAACAATAAGGTAAAATATTCAACTTTGAATGTCATATTTATATATATCTAATCAAAAGCTCAAATTTCTGGTTTTAGAAATAACGTGATTTCCATACAAGTCATATCTTACAACCCAAAAAGTAGAGTATCTAGTACTCACTAAATTTAATTTTCATCGGTTTAATAGTTTAGACGTGAAGGCACGACAGACAGACAGCATTTATAATATTTTTGATATTTGTTCACTGCGTGGCTATAAAAAATCCTGTTTGATATAAAAAAGTAAGCATTATAAAATATGTAATTTAAAAACACTTGCCGTATCCACAGTGTACAATACAGATACATCCACACAGACTTCCTATCGCATGTCTGGCGATTAAAGGGCGTAACGACGCCGCGATAACCGCGATAAGTAGTCCAGTCCGAACGTGAGCCTTCTGAGCATACTCGCTTCTTAGATCCATGTTTTGGGCGTTCGCTATTACTATTCCTAAACTAAATGACGCATTTGAGATTCAAATTTCGAAGTCGAATCGCAAAATCGAATTTCAATTTAGAAGTGACGTGACATTAAATTTATAATTAAGTGGCGTTAGAATTTCGATTTTTAAAACTGTTAGTTAAGAAAGTGTCGTGTTTACTATGGTCAAATAGTGACATATTGCTTGAAATGATTGTGATAATTTGACATTTTAAAGTGTTGTAACTGTTTGAAACTTACAGAATTTCTTTTTTTAAATCAGTGTTAACTGAGTGGACCATTTATTACCTATTTTGTACTTTGATGTGTCACAGTCAAAGTAAAAGAGTCTTGAATCGTATTCTTTTCTAGATGTCACTATATAAACATGTTCTACAATATTTATTATTGAAATAAAATGAATGTTTAACAAAGAAGTGTTCTGGTACCACAAATAGCCACAAATGGCTCTTCTGAGACAGACACTGCTATTTAGCGCCGAAATAGTGTGTAGTATGAGTGTGCCAAATTTGAGCGTCGATCAGTTGACAGGTATTATATACTTATACTATATACGTAGTACACCAGTTTCAAGATGTCGCCATTTCTCAGGTTCCGGGTTCGAGACCGGCGGGGCAGAAAATATTTGAAATGTTTGTGTGATGAAACCGGGTATTTGTGCCTTAGTCATGGTTATAATATACACAATTTTTTTTTTATATATGTATATCTCCGTTACTCTAGATCTCATAATACAAAACTTACAGTGCTTTTGGATTAGGCTAAGTGGTGTGAGTGTAACTAATTATTATATTTTTATATTATTCACCAAATAACAGGCTAATCTATCATTGCCAGTCGAGTGGTTAGTATACCAGTTTCAAGGTGTCGCTATCTCTAAAGTTCCGGGTTCGAGTCCCAATGGGGGCAGATATTTGTCATGGCTTAATCATGGTTGTTACAATATATTTATATCAAATTTATTTATGTATGTAAAATATGCTATTATTTTAAGAAATAAAAGTCTTTATTGTGTTGTTCTAGAAATAGAAAATATAAGAAATTTAATATCTAATGCAACCAATAAAGAATAACACATAACATAGAGATCTCAAGTAATCTAAATGCAACTCACCTAGAAATAGAAAAACAACAATTAAAGCTATTATTTCAGTATTAAATTACTAAATACAAATTATCACAATAAAATTCATACGACATTGGTTGTCTTTCAACAGAAAATATTGAGAAATAAATCCATGAGTACTACAAGTCTATGAATGAGTGGATCTCATTTACATATGTATAATATATGTATATGTATGTCTATGCGTTACCCTAGATCCCATAACAGCCGTACATAGCTTACTTTGAGTTAAGTTAATTGGTTTAAGTGTAAGAAGTATTTACTTTTATTTTAAACTATTGAAGATATACCCATAAATGTTGGTCATTGGGATCATCTTTTTATTGAATCTACTTAGAATAAGCTTGTAAATACCAACCAAATAAAGTTGAAATCGAGAATTTAAGTTTGTATGAAAGTTTAATTAAATACAACATTTTTGTTATACGAATCAGAATTCAGTGAATGTTTATTTCAGTAATTTTCACCAGATTACAATAATATTGAACTCTGCTCTAACTTTGCGGAAACTTATTATTTAACAATTAGTTTATTTGCTTATGTTACCTTAATGTGTAAATCCATAATTTAAGATTTCGAAGTTGTTGAATAAACATGGTGAATCCAATCTATAGCAAAATATAACTTGGAGGTAGGACGCGAGATATGGCACTTCCGGTCACACGAGTAATTCTAAGTCGGACAAATACAGACAGGCTGTTGACTGATAGAGTAAATTTTTACAATCATTACAATCTTAATATATATGATATAATTTTACAAATAAATATATAATACAATTAATAATATATGTGTATCATGTAATTTTCACTTCTGTTTGCGCTAACTATATTATTATGTTTTATTAACTTTCCGTTCAATACACTGGCAGAGAACGCCTTGTTGCAATAAGTCAACCCTTTAACTCTTTTCAGTTAATTTCAATAAAGTGTAGATAAATAAATAATCTTACTAAGTTTACATTACGTCATCTCATATCTTTATAAGAATAAGAATACATAAGAAAATTTTATTAATGTTTATAAATATGACGCTCCTCTTATTTATATTTAAAAATAATTTTATATAAATATTATTTGATCATATGTCCCTGCAATTTTTTTAAATCTTACAAAACCATCTAGGGTTGGCTGGAAGAAATCTCTCTGAAAGATAAGTTCACCTTTGGACCATTTAACTTGGTAATTGCTAGTATTATTTTTTTTGTAAGTTTGTTTTATTGTGTGTAAGAAATAAAACAAGAAATATACATAGGTGGGCTTATTCCTAATAGAGATTTCTCCTAGCCTTAAGACATTGCACTTGAAAAGAAAATAATTTTTAATATAAATGAATATGTGAACAATCAAGAACTGTTTCTGAGTAAATAATTTATTTTATCGAACTATATACATACATTATGAACAAAATATATTAAAACTATACTCTTGTAAAAAAATAATCGTATAAATCGTCTCAAAAGATTCCAATCGAATTTCAACATCCTTCAAACACCGGACAGGCGTCGCAAAAAGTCGACCATCACGAAACCGTGTCATCGCGGAGAGATATAATTTGGCTGTCACTAAATGTCGTTCGGCTGTCAAAGTGACAGGCAGTGCAACGTTTCCCCTGCGCCAAACGTTTGTCGTCAATTAATTGCGTATGGTAATTAGTCTTATGCGTTTTTAGGGATCACTATGTGTACGTCTGTCAAGACCCTGTTTCTCAGGAATGCTCGGAGATAACAGCTTGAAACTAATAACAATTACTCAGCTCTGTAGTCCTTTGCCATACTGAAAAATGTACTTCTAGGTCAACATATTCAAAAGATATTGCCTTTTGAGCTCCGTTTATGCAAAATGCTTTTATGTTCCGTTTATGCATTATACTTTTATGTTCCGGTTATGAATTCTACTTTTATGTTCCATTTATGCAGCATACTTTTATTTTTCGTTTATGCAGCATACTTTTATGCTCCGTTTATGCAACATACATTTATGCTCCGTTTATGTAGCATACTTTGAAATTCTCAGGGTACCTAGAATCATGAAATTTGGCATGATGTAATGCCATGTAGCACAAATAAAGGAAACAACCCGAAAACTGAAAATTTTTACTTATATTACAAAACAGATTATGCTATAATCATGCCGCATAATTTAACACTCGCAAAGGATTTAAAACCTATGGAGTACTTTCTGTTGACCTCTTCACCTCTGTCCCAAAGGTTTATTAATTTATATAAATCATTTGATCTGCATCACGTATTTAACGAGCCAACTAGAATAACACCCACATCAGCTACCTGCTTAGATAATATTTTTTGTAACTGTAAAGTAATTGAATCTGTTGTAATAAACTACATTAACTCTGACCATAGTGGACAACTAGCCTGTATTGAGCACCATCATGTTAGCCCTAAAACGGAATTGATTTGTAGACCTATATCCCAGGGAAGGTTATGTAAATTTAAAAAAAAAAATAACATCTCAAATTACATCCTTGCCTACTGTTGGTGGAGATGCTAATAATTTATTTAATTTAGTAAGAATGGAAAGCAACAATATGTTCCCACAAAAGGTTGTAAAATTAAACAACAAAAAGAAATTTAGTGACTGGGCTACTCCAGGCATATATAAAAGCAGGAGAACACTTTTTGAATTATATGCTTTAAAAACTACTTCTGTCGACCCTGCCTTTTTAGATTATGTAAAAAAATACTCAAAGACTTTTAAAAATGTTTGTTTATGTGCTAAATCTTTATACATATCAAATAAAATAAATATGTCAAAGAACAAAGTTAAGACTACATGGACTATAATAAATCAGGAAACGGGAAAAAGTAGAAGCTCTGGGAACTCTTTCTCTTTAGAAATTAATAATAAGACTATCAAGTCGGACGATGCAGTTGCGAATGCATTTGTTGATTATTTTTCTCAAATTCCTGCTATAACTAACAGTAATCTTAACTCATCTCCTAGTTTAGCCGTCACCCTCCTGGAGTCAAGTGTGAATAGGTGCAGTGAATCATTCAAATTTAGCCATATTGATGCTTCTTCAATTAAGAAAACATTCCGTTTACTTAACAAGAAGAAAACTGAAGATCTCTGGGGTATATCAACTCACATAATTCAATCTGTCATCGATGAATTAGCCCCATTGTTAGCACAATTTTTTAATTCTTGTATTGATGAGGGTATCTTTCCTGATCTAATGAAATATAGTAAATTAATACCACTTTTCAAATCGTGTAACCAAAAAGATCCCTCAAATTTTAGACCTATATCCATATTACCTACTTTCAGCAAAATCTTCGAGAAAGTTATTTACAATCAACTAATAGGTCACTTGAGAACAAACAGACTCATGCATAAAAGCCAATTCGGCTTTACCAAAGGTAGATCCACTACCGATGCCGGAACTGCACTTATGAAACATATTTTTGACGCATGGGAGGGCAAGCGGGATGTAATTGGAGTGTTTTGTGACCTTTCCAAAGCGTTTGACTGTGTGAGTCATGAAACGCTTTTAAGTAAACTTAGACATTATGGTGTCTCGGATGGAGCTGTTAGCCTTTTAAAATCTTATTTATCAGATAGATTGCAGAAAGTCGTTATTAATAGATCAGAATCTGCTAGCTCGCCTATAACTATGGGGGTTCCCCAGGGATCAATATTGGGTCCTCTACTGTTTCTAATATAAATATAAATGACCTTCCTTACTACATTACAGAATCGTGTGAGACAGTATTGTTTGCAGATGATACTTCTTTACTATTCAAAGTTGATAGCAAAAGGAATGTTATGACGATGTAAATAGTGCTCTCTCGAGAGTTCTGTATTGGTTCACAACTAATAATTTGTCTTTAAATTCTAAGAAAACAAAATGTATCAAATTCTCTTTGCCCAATGTAAGGCAGGTTGATACTAGTTTAAATATGAATGGTGATGTCATTGACTTGGTAAATAATACTAAATTCTTAGGCATTACGTTAGATTCACGACTACAGTGGGATCCACATATTGAAACTTTGGCAATCAAACTTAGTTCAGCGGCGTACGCAGTAAAAAAGATTAGACTTTTAACTAATGTTGAAACGGCAAGAATTGTTTATTTCAGCTACTTTCATAGTGTTATGTCCTATGGACTGCTGCTATGGGGATCAGCGGCTAACATTGAAAGTATTTTCCTTTTACAAAAAAGAGCGATTCGAGCTTTACTGTTTACGGGCTAGAGAATCCCTAAAAGAATTGTTCAAAGAAATTAATATTTTAACTTTAGCTAGTCAATATATATATGATAATTTAGTTTTTGTATATAGAAACTATAATAAATTCAATAAAAACAGTGATCTACATAATGTGAATACTAGAAACAAAAATAAACTTGCCGTTCCAATGTTCAGACTCCATAAAACTAGCTGTTCGTTCTTGGGGAAATGTATATCTATGTTTAACAAGCTTCCGCAAAGTGTCATTGATTTACCTTTATATAAATTTAAAATCCATATCAAAAATACACTCATGAGTAAAGGTTATTATAAAGTAAGTGACTATCTAAATGATCACAGTATTTGGGAATAGAGACACTATTCATAGAGCCATGTTTGGTAACATTATTTATAATATTGTATTATTTTATATGTGTATGTAAACATACATACGACTGTAATCGTATTAGGTATGATTGTATCTTATACTATATTGTATTTTTTATTATATTATTATAATTATTAACATTGAAAAGAGGAGATAAAAAATAGACCTTCAGAGTTTCTTGCCTGTTCTTCTCGAGAAGGCTCTCCCAATTTCCGAACAGGTGTCGAGTCAATATATTTTTTCTTTTTTTTTCCTTATTCGTACGTACGGACAAGGTTTTTGTTTTTTTTTTTTTATTATTTAAGCTTTTTTTTTGTTTTGTTTGTTGACGTCAATAAGTGCCTGTAAAGGTCTATGTTGAATAAATATTATTTTGATTTTGATTTTTTGATTTTGTTGATCTCGAATCATACAATTTCATATTAATCATCAAATTTGCATCACAAAAAACTATAAAAACTTATTTGCGGAATCAACTGTGTCCGAGTCTGACTCGCACTTCGCCGGATTTTTTATTAACAACTTATCTTTCATATTCGCTTCAGTAGACTTGCACGATTTGTAAAATTGTTGTTAGACACATACAAAAAAAAACCATGACAGAATTGCTTCAAATAATATCCAGAAGAGTGCGCTTCATTTTATAGTTTCTCTGGGTTAGGTTTTTATGTTGTCACTGGTTGATTATATTGACACCTACGCATACGAATTCACATTACTAAATTAATACTGAATACTAAATTACAAAATAATACGAAATCAATAAAAATAATTTTGAATTCTCATGTAGCTTCCACTCTTGTGAATGTTCTCTACATCTGATTTGCTCTACACTGGAACTTCTCGACTAGTATGATTACCTGGAAAAAATACTCCAAATAGATTTCGAAAAGCAATCAACCGACGACTTCAATGCGGCTTGTTTTTTGTATATATTATTATTTGTGTTAAATTTTTTTCCGTCACGTCACTAAAATGTATTTATTCACTGTTGCTAATACAAAGATCACCGACTGATCTGGTGAATAATAAATTACTTTCATTAACTACCAACCACCCCCCTAATTCACCATCTTTAACTCCGAACGTGCCGTACACTCCATCCAAAGTATTAAGGTCAATCAATAACTATGAGCTTTTCGTCATTACTACAATGTATCCTTACGTTGGCTATGATGCGAACTTTATTTCTATTTTATGAAGGTTTTTCTTTAATATTTAAGGGAATATCGAAGTAATTAAAAATACAGTAATAACAATTGTAAAAAACTTCGCAAGTCCTTATCGCTCGCAAAATTCATGTCGCTTCTCATTAATGAGCCGATTCAGAGAGAATTTGTAGAGAAGTATTTATTTTTATTTTTTTAATCATTTTGTAGAATAAAATTTATTGTGTATTGCACATAATTTTATATAACGCTTGCCTAAAAGGATTCTTCTAGAAAATTTTCCAAACCGAGTGTATTTTTGAGATATATGCGTTGTATTACCCTTAAAATCCCTCACAATTTCGGGCAAAACACAAAAGTCATTCATCCAAAAATATACAAAAAATCTTTGTAAATAGATCATCTATAGCCAGGAAAACAAATGTTTACAAAGTCCATTGTTTACAAAAGTTAAGTCCGACCTACGCCTACTTAGTGAGACGAACAATTTGTCTCGTATCTCGAGTTAAAAACGTTATTGTCGCGTAATAAATTAACTATGCGAAGACATTTCTGTCGCTAACACCGACCACTCATGCATTGTTTATTTATAGATGCAGAAAGTTCAAATCTTTAACAAGTATTCGTATAAATATTCTTGTTTTAGGCTGGCTTTCCACTATATAATGATAGTAGATTGTAGATTAAGGGGATAAAGCAGTGTCTTGAACGAAGGTAGCAAATTGAATACAGAGCGTAATGACAACTTCTAAATGAAGGGACGGATTTATGCCGCCCTCGATTAAGACATTTTTACCCCAGAATATATATATACAGGTTTAAGTATTAACGAATTCGTTCTCGTACATTCTAATACTTATACATAAAGCATTCTATAAAATTCTAAATTTTAAAGCATTCTAGAGTATTCTTATGCGTTCTATTTGGAATTAAAGAAGCGTGGCTGAAATAAAAAAGTTAACATTAGAATAACACTGCTTTAAGCTTTTTTAACTATCACCTTGACGTTCTTATTTGAAATTTGACTTTATACAGAGTTCCCATGACATATAATAAGATGACATGCTTTGCGTGCAGATAATGAATAAAATAAATATTATTTCACAGAGTTTTTAGTAGTAATATAATATAGATTGACTATTCTCAATTGTAAACAATCAATATGTTTTTTTTTAATTCGTACAATTATTAAATATAAAAAGTTAAAATTATTAAAAAGCTCTATATCTATTAATATTACAAATGTGAAAATGACTCTGTATTTCTGTCTGTTATAATTTCAAGCCAAAATAGTCAAAACTGATATTGACAAAAATTGATATGGAGACAGTTTAAGACGCAGGGAATGGACAAAATCAAATGGGGAAATCCGATAAAAATAATTGGACCGCTTCTGATGTAACCCCCTAACTTCGTCGACGAAGTGTTCTATTATAATATGTTTTTATTGTAATCGTTAGTTATTCCAAGTGGACTTACTACGCTAGCCTATTTCTCTGGCACCGCCTGGCAGATAAAGAGAATGTCCAGTCGTCCATTAGCCGTTCAGATTTTGATGAAAAATTACTATTCCGTACTCAATTTAGAAACTGACGTGTGAGCTTAGAAAGGTTTTGTCTTTTGGAGGTGGCAAAGTACTCAGCATAACTCGAGTAAATTTGTTTCCAGTAAATTTAATAGACAGTGTTGAAATATATAAAAATACGATAGGATACGAGAGAATATAATAAGCTTACATACCAAATATAATTTAAATCATTTATTATCAACGAGGATGGAAAAGGTGATCAAAAATCTACCTTCATGGTTTCTTCCCTGCTGTGTTCTTTTTATATATGAATGTACAAGGATAATTATCCTTTAACATTTTAACCTTGTTTTAACTTGTCTTTAAAGGTCTGTTACAACTATTACATAAACCTCCGTAGCCGGGTTAGTACACCAGTTCCAACGTGTCACGACACTAATAATGCTTACTTGGGCTAGGCTAATTGGTGTGAGTGTAAGAAATATTTATATTTATTTATACAATTACTAATACACACTCAAATCAAATTATGCACAAACAAAAATAAGTGTGGTGTAACAAATGAATCTAACCATATTTATACTAAATATCTTACACATAGACAGGGAGAGAAGAAACACATTGCAAATTATTTAATAATTAGGCATAATTTCAATATACAATATAAATAGTTTATAATAACGGAAGTTTCTCAATGTTTTTCTCATAATCATTGTAAGAAATCATTGATTTGGTTCAATTCGAACTTTTGTCCAGTAGTAAGATTTGTAGCCATTTATTTATTCACTTATTTATTAGGATACACAACAGGTTACAATTATAACTTATCCTATATAGTAACATCTAAATATTTTTATTGAACCCAAATTTAAGCCCAGAAGCATGTACATGCAAAAAATAGGAAAAACAGGTAAAGAATATATGTACAAAATCTTCAATAAAATTAGGTGCTTTTGTCCAACACAAGTGACTAAGTGAGTTCAGCCAAAGATATTTTTCAATATGCACTTAAAGGTATAAATAAAAAATATAATTCATTATATTGCATTAATCATTAGTTATATGAACAACACATCTGAACTATAAGAAGTATGGTTTTTATATGTTGGCACAGTGAATAATTACTTCTATTTCGCATTAAAGTCTATTGTTGAAATTAAGTTATTTAATAAGAACGAGTATAATATACTAGCTGACCCGACAGATGTATTGTGAATACGTAATAGATGACCGTATTGACAATGTAAACCATCCTCAAACCTCCTGAATACACACAAAAAATTTTATCAAAATCGGTCCAGCCGTTTAGGAGGAGTTCAATGACTAACACACGTACAGAAGATTTATATATATAAGATGTAATATGTATTTTACTGTTATTTAATTCGCAGAGGAATATACAGATTACTATATATTACTCTACGAATATATTTGTTAAAATAACGTCGCCCAACACTATGATTTTAATTCTACGAGTAATTATGTGTCCTGAGTGCATTGTGTTTCAAACATTTGCATGTGTTTCTATGTCCTTCAATGCACTTTCCGGTCCCTTTTTCAATGTCGGTTTCCGGTTTTCAATTTCCGGTATATTTGACACTAGAATAATTTTTTATAGGTCATACAAAATATCTGTGCAGAATGGAATCCGCGACCCGTTGCGTAGTACCGATCACTAGACCGCTGCGCCAAACATGTCGTGTCGCTTATTACATAACCGTTGCCATAACTTTTATTAACATGACATCCGTTCCAGTAAAACTACCGCATCCGAACCCTTCACACGTTTGCTTCGTACTTCATACAACAAGCCCTATCAGCTTTCTTCGCTATTATTTAGGCATTTGTCCACGTCAGGCCTACAATGCCACTGATTGGCCCTTCGGCCTACTATAACACCAGTTTTCCCTGGCCCTTCTATTTATATGTAACCAGAACAAACCTTCATAGATCAAGATATCTGTAACGTTGGTTGAATCATCAATATTTATAAGGAGAAAGCCATGCTTAATTTCTTTTGTCTAAGCTGATGAATACGTTTATTGTGTCTAAAAAAGTTATAGTTTATCTCTCATCTTTCAACCCGTAGTTCAATTAAGGGATTTTTGTCGAACCTAATAAAATATATTTCATACTAGCTGGTGACCGCAAGTTAGCTAATAATGATATAGATATATACTATGGCGGTATGTTTTGTAAAGACTATTCATGATAAACATTCCATCATACATTACATATAACTAATTACATAACTATAGTGTTTTTGGCGGCGCATGCTAGAATAGCACGCAGATGGTAGATTCCCTTCTTACTTAACACTTATCATCATATTTTGGATAATTCACACAATATCTTTATAAATTGTAGCCTATATGTTATTCTGATGTATAAGTTATATTATTGTGAAGTTTTATTAAAATCAATTTAGTAGCTTTTCATAAAAGAGCAACAAATATCTATCCATACTTACTTTCGCGTTTATAATAATAGTAGGTATTTAATTAACGTTTACAAGACTCGCCGGTTTTACGATTTAGTTTGACTGCAGCGTGCGCAGCGACTTGGTACGAGTACGACGACAGTCGTTTATGGTTGTACGCATGGAGATTGGATTTTTAATATTATTTTATGGCGGCACCGATAGAAGGTCGTAGATGTCTATGGCTTTTAACTATTATGAGGTGTATTCGATGGCTATTTATTTTGAGATATTAATAGGGACACAAAGACAGCGTATACATTTACTTTTTACAAGCTTTTATATTAGCTTCACTTGTAACTATGTAAGAAAATCTTGGAATCTTAATTTGACCCACTTCCCGGTCTCCGATTGAGCTGAAATTTTGCATGCACGTGTAAATCGGATGACAATGCATGGTTATGTGTGTGACGTAATTCTTAATCCAACATGGCGGCATTACCAAGATGGCGGATCAATTATTTTTAATGCACCCCTACAATATGGGTCTCAAATGAAAGGGCTTGCGAGAACACCTCGATAAATAATGTGACGTCACTCTTAATCCAATATGGCGGACTTTCCCAAGATGGCGGACCAATTATTTATAATGCACCCCTACAATATAGATATCAAATGAAAGGGTTTGCTAAGCTTGGTTTTTTAGACGGAAAATAAATTAAAAGTATTTTTTTTTAAATACAAGATTTTATAGAATGCGCTAAAAAGAACAAAATAAACTTTTACATATAAAAGCTTGTTGTTAAAAGTATTATATAAGTAAGTAATAAAGTAAATAAATTATAAGTAAGAAAAAGTTTATTTTATTCTTTTTAGCGCATTTAATTATTTATAGAATATCATTAACATCAACTGGAAATGAATTTATTATATAAAGTAGCTGTGGCCAAGACTTCGCATTTTTTATTTTTCTTCAAATGAGCCACATTTCATAATATTTTTACATATTTATCTACACTAAAATTTTATAGAGGAATGATTTGTATTTTTGTATGTAACCAATAAACTCAAAAAGTACTGGCCCTATTTTAATTATTCTTTTTTCATTAGAAAGCTACATTATCACTGAGTAACATAAGTTATATTTAGTACTAGAGTACTATAGAAATCTTTAGAAATTCTTATTAAAACCAACCGAAGGTGTAAAAAAATTAGGCATAAAATGTTTTCATCGCATACCCTGCGAAGAGTAATGTCTACGCTTGTGAAGGCGGGATAGGCCGCTAGTATCATATAAAAAGTAGCCTATGTCCTGCCTCGCGGTTCAGTGGTTTTGATGTAACAGACAGATTAACTTTCGTATTTTAGTAAGAAAATATAATATGTCAATCTACAATAATGTTGAAAAATATCACGATACGGAACTGCACAATAATAGTTGTAAACTTTTTTAATTAGGGATGACTGAAAGTGTTACAAACATACGAGTAGACAAATATAATCAGAAAGCTTCGAACTGCTAAGCTATCGTGAGTTGCACGTGCTATTGTGAGTCATCCATAAAAGATAGACATATGCTGTCGTGGGATATTTTTTATATTATTTTAAGGAGAACATTTCTGGCATACATGATTTCTATGTAGCTTTAACCATTAAGGTTGCACACGCAACGGAAGCTTAAAAAATGGAGGAACTTCTCTCGTTTTCCCAACATTTCCCTTCACTGCTCTGCTCCTATTGATTGTAGCGTGATGAAAAGTATTCTATAACCAGCTCAGTAGGATGAAAAACAATTGTACGTTTAGTTTCGTTAAAATCCGTCGAGTAGTTTTTGTTTCTATAACGGTGATACAGGCAGACAGACAAAATTTTTACTGATTGCATTTTTGGCATCAGTATCAATCCCTAATCACCCCCTGATAGTTATTTTGGAAATATATTTCATGTACAGAATTGACCTCTCTACAGATTTATTATAAGAATAGATCAAAATAACTAGTGATTATGTATTATCTACTAATGTTATGTTGCATTTTATTTGATTATACTGCTTGTCGATTCTATTAACAAGACGCAATTATTCTAGCCCGCGAAATGAAATATCACCTTAAAAGTGTAGCCGCGTTGGCAATATTTTACCTTCTGTATCTTGGAGAATATTCCGAAGAGTTCTTCCATATAATCCCACCTTTCCCATCCATTCCTATCCAGAACAATACGAACCGGACTGAAGTATTATCCCGATACAGCGATATTTCATTTCGGTACAACATCTGTTATATTTGCTAGAAAATTAAAATGTGGAATTATTTATTATCTCATATGGTCCCTTCATCAATGGATCTTGGGTTCTTCAAGGGAACCGTATAAAAACATAAATGTCATCAAAGCATATTTAGAGGCCGCCACGATAGGTTAGCGTTTTCAACTCACCTATTCCCATCTGTGTGATCAAATGTCAAGTCAGAAGCGAATTTAGGGCCGTCTACTTATATCTAGATGTTTATAACTGAAATCAAGTAATGAGTACCCAAGCTGACCCTGGTATAGAGTTTCTCTTCGATAGTTTATAATACATATAGTTTGTCTTAATTTAACTTTTTTAATGTTGTTTCAGAGATCGAAGCAGCAGAGGCATGCAAATGGCTGAGAGCTGCTGGGTTTCCACAGTACGCCCAAATGTACGAAGGTGAGACCGTTGTGTTATTGTACGCAGATAGATAAACTACAGGATTACGGTTAGCAGCACGTCCCGATTTACATTTGCCGTATGTTAAGTGAAAAATACCTTCTCGATCTATTGTGTACTCAATCTAAATTGTGACTCACCATATTTTTTATTGAGACTCGGGAAACCACTAAGTAGTTATGACGTTGAACGGTGATAATATTTCCAGAATGTGATAATTCTGTCGTAATTCTGTGACGCATTCGCATCTCAGAACTGAAGGCCGACAAGCTTATCTGCCGATAGTTACGCTCAGATAAGATAATCTACAGTGCTTTTTATGGCTAATAGTATTGTCCGCAATAACAAAATTGTTTGCAACAGGATAGTGCGTGGCTGCAATCTGCTGTTTAATGTGATTATATTGTTGTTATAAAGTGTGTGAAGTGTCTACATTGGATTTAGGATTAATTAGCATGTGAGTATTAATTCACACAGTCCTCAGAATTTATAAATAATTACAACAAATTTGTAGGAACGATAACGAATAAAAAATTACATAATTGTCAAACACTTTTGATTAAGATATACTCTTGCACGCTTTCAACTTCAAAAGGTTGTATTTTGAACGGGTTTTGAACTTTCCTGAAAATTGTAGTACGTTCAATTACCGAGTAATGCTAGAAATTTAAATTGCAATATTCCGGCTCAACAAACAACAAACGAAAAAGTAACTTATTAATTAATGGGAACAAAATAAGTCATTCGTAAATTCTGGTTGCTTACGAAATTTTTTTTTGCGTCTCTTCAAATTTGTAATTTTGCTGGTAAAAGTAAGACTCGGTTGTCTTTTATGGCGTCAATAAATTGAACAAGTAAAAATTAATCGACTATGTACATGCTTTTAATTTTTTTTGTTATATTTTGACAAATAAGCAGATTATCCGCCTATTGTTAAGTGGATACAGTGAGATACGCAACAAATTTTCAGCAATCCCATAAAAACACAGTGACGTAATCAACATATGACATAAAGTGTAAAGTCAAAGAACCCAGTTCTTTCACTGCCTATCTTACCCTTCCGAAACATAACAATGCGTACACTGTTATTGCAGTTCTGTTCAAATAGGTAAAATGGAGGCACCAAATCAGATTTTTTATTAAGATATATTCTTGCATGGGTTCAATTTCAAAAGTTTGTATTTTAAACTTTCCTGAAAATTGCACTACGTTTAATTGCCGAGAAATACTTGAAATTTAAATTCCAATATTCCAGCTCAATAAACAACAAATGAAAAGTAAAAAAAAAAAACAAAAGGAAAAAAAATACATTTTATGATACTACTTTAAAAAATATTACCTATTTACAGTTTAAAGAAACTTTTTTGGAATGATCATGTTCATAGGAAAGTTATAGATATGAAAGTGGATGGACGACTGGGGAGAGGAAGATCGAAGAAAAGATGGATGAACTGTGTGAATGTTGATATGTTGAAGAAGAGAGTGATTGTCGAAATGGCGAGTGATAGAGAAGAGTGTGGACGTGGAAGACATGTTGCGCCAAATAAAATTGGAAACAGGCCAAGAAAAAGAAGAAAAGAAGGAGGTATCCAATGAGACGATTCTGGATAACATTGACTAAACGTTATAAATAATAAAATGTACAATTTACAAAATACAATCACAATTTTTTTGGATGTAATTGGAGAAATCTTCGCGACTCAACCCCTTTTCGATTTATTTAAATTCCCTTAATACAAGATTTTTCTCATTATTTAGTAAAAGCAATGTAAGGTCACGGTGCCTAATTCCGTCTATGGGGCGTCACCGTCTGCTTCGAATTACTCTTGTCAAAATTAACTTAGGCTTTCATTATATAATGTCGGTAAAACAGGATAGCTTTCTCGTTCAAATCATATCGGATAGATGGCATTGGTTGCCATAGATATTGAATAAACAGCATTTGAAGTTCAGTTGAGTTTCGAAAGTGACAAGTGAGTGAGTTAAGTGGACATTTTATCAAAGGTAAATATAATATTATTAGATTTTTTGTAATGGAAAAGTACTACATGTGTAGTTTAAAGTATGCTTATGAGATGAAGTGTTATTGTTTTGCAGTATAATGTTTAATCAATTAATAATCGTTTCTGAAAGATTCGTCACCTCAAAATCGTGAAGTGGTGAAGTCCGTCTACATTGGATGGGGTAAATTCGTCATATGCCGGATTTTCCCGAAATCAGACATTGCAAACCTTTTTTGCTCCTGGAATTTAATATATAATAAAACATAATATACTTTCAAATAGTTTAGTATTACATTTATAGATTTCATTTAATTTACAAATTCCAAATGTATAATTTGTTTCAGAATGGCTTACATCGTCTTATATAATGCGAAATTATAAAAGAAAAACGAGCAAAGGTTCTTACGACAAAAATGACTTGCGTGAAGCCATATTATCAGTACGCAATGGGAGATTAAGTGGGTATAAAGCTGCACAGCTGTATAAAATACCAAGAAGTTGTTTTTGTAGTGAGTACTATCGTTGATTTGAGTTTTTCAGATTTGTTAATTTTGTATTTATTTTTGTAAATTTTTGTTTCTTTGATTTTATTAGTAGATACTAACATTAATAAGACTGATTCAAATTCAGCCAGCTGATTAAAACTAATCTATCCGCAATAAATGATTTTAATTAAATGTAGTTTTATTTTACAGTTTCTACATCGTATAAACTAGGTTTACTTTCCCTGACTTTGTCAGTATGCCGGAATAGCCCCCAAAAAATATTTTTACGCATAAAATGAGATCTAGACCCTATTTTTAGGAATACAAGACATATAATTCACCGCCATTCGCCAGTTAACGTTTTACATAGGTCTAGAATCAAAATCGTTTTGTTGTTGGCTTAATTATTGCTACATGACGGACTTGCCCCGTGTGGCGGGAAAATCCGTCTAGTGAGAATGTTTTTAAAATATAACCTTTATCTTAAAAAGTAGATAGAAATAAGAAAAAAATATAACTTTTACAAGAAGTTACATAACACTATTTTTTGATAGCCACTTAAAATTTTGTAGATATTTGAAGGTTTGCTAATTACGTTCAAACAAATTTAGATTTTAGAAAAGTATGCCGGAATTAGGCACCGTGACCTTATTGAGATTTATAAATTTACTAGGGACCCCTTTTCGATTTATTTAAATTCCCTTAATACAAGATTTTTCTCATTATTTAGTTAAAGCAATGTATTGAGATTTATAAATTTACTAGGGACCCGCCTCGGCTTCACATGGGTGCAATGCTGATACTAAATACACTACAGAAAAACTATGAACGTTGTATATAATCGATTGCAGTGTAAGTGGATAAAATGTAATAATTTACGACATCACACTATTTAATGGATGTTATGATACATATAAACTTTCCTCTTCAATCACTCTATCTATTAAAAAACGCATCAAAATCCGTTGCGTAGTTTTAAAGATTTAAGCATACATAGGGATATAGCTACAGAGAAAGCGACTTTGTTTTATACTATGTAGTGATTTATACAGGTTTCAAGTCTAATTTATAATTGCCAGTGAATATTTTCCATTTTGCTGAACATTGAGACTCATTGATAACTATTTCATTACATACTGATAAAATTCTCCAAAAACAGTTTAATTGAGACTGCTTACAATATAAATACATGCATTATCTTTTAAGTATTCAGCGGAAACAAATATTTATTGCCTCATTTCCATGGTAGCGTTTCAAATTTTTAAATGCCCTCAATTTCTGTTACAAATAACACAGTTACTCATCAATTAGTCTACGTGACCAATTCCACGTCCACTTTCTTAGTTTGCTCTTATTTCAAAACAGTACTCTACACTGTCCATAGTCAATAAAGCGTTATTGTTATTTCAAGCATTCGCCATAAGAAGCTGAATGAAAAACAGCAAATAATACTGTCCAAAAGCACTTAATGATAGATTGTAAATCTCGGAAGCAATGAAATTTCCGTTGTCACCGCTAATGGGTCTTTTATTGAGGTAAATGCATTAGCTAAATTTAAGAACTGTACAGCCCTTAAGGTCTTAGGGACGTTTTTTCAATGGTCAGTTAAACGAACATATAACATTTATTCTACAGTTAATAAGATTCTTCATTTTTCACAGTTAAAGTGTGTAACTGACGAATAAATTTAGTTGGCTCTTCCAAGCCCAATTAACACATTATCTGTGGGATAATTCGTATTTGACTGTGATGCACTTCACAGGTTAAACGTTTATTTTTAGTAAAAATTTGCATTGAGATGGGTTACACAATCTTGTTGATTTTTTGATCTGTGATTAATTTTAAAACTATGGATATTTTTGATTCAATTTATGATGAAGCAATTGAAGAAGATTATTCAATAATAAACTATTTAAATCCAGACAGAAAATTAAGAGTTTTAAGAAATAGACCTGATGATATGTCAACATGGGACGATAAGGAATTTCAAAAGTATTTTTATTCCAGGCTGCTTCTTTTTCCATAATCGTAATGACGTCAGTCGTTTTATTTTCAATTATTCGGCGATGTTTTGCCGCTAATTCTGTCAACAAACGCAAGTGAGTTTGTAAGTAAGTGAAGTCACTTACTATTGAAATTAGTGGAACGTTCCCTTTTGTATTTTCCATAGTTTTGGAATATTAGCAATATATTATATTGGCAAAATAACACGACGAATACAGAAAATCACCACGGAACTAAGCCGACAAGTTGAGGTTATGAAAGATTTGTTGCTTTACGTCAAAATGACACCCGCTGTCATAACGAGGAAAGTTGTCCGTCTATTTCTAAACATGGTAAACCTAATATAAGCGCTTCTCGCTCTTGCAGATTTACTGTGAACCTAGTTACAAAAATATGCTGGATTGTTATGTAAGCGTTATCTGAGCTGCCTGAAAAATATAGTCTTTATTCGTTTGATAAAATCTCAGCTAAAGTTATTGAATAGTTGACTATCTGACATTTAATCTAACTACTCGACTCTAAATGACACAAGTACATCAGATCATATAACGAATATAAAAGTAACGATTTAAATAAAAACATAACATCCAGAGTCTCATAAATAACAGCGACTGTTTTTATTATAATAAGATGCAACAAAAACTAGGCAAGTAAACTTGGACCGCATAACTCATTGTTGCTTAAAAAATATTTATAATAAGAAAAAACCTTTTGAGTTATATGTCCAGGACAAGATTGCGTCTACTAACTCTACAATATACTATCGTTAACGTTACCTTTAGACAAACAATACATAACCGATTAGTGTTATCTCGAACAGGTATGATACCGAATTCCTCACCAAATTCCTCGTGTGTCAGCCAATTGTCATCTTTAAAAACCTTTGTTGCTGTTTCCAATCCAGTTACAACTTTTAGCAACACAGCATATTCACACAATAATATTTAGAGTGAGATTTCGAATGGTACACCGTTTTCAAGGTATTACCATCTCTGAAGTCCCCGGTTCGAGTTCCGGTGGGATGTTTGTGTGATGAATGCGAGCATTTATACCTTAGTCATGATTGTTAATATATTATATTTCTGATATATTTCAAAAATATATGTATATATTATATTTCTGAAATATTTCATAACACAAACCTTACAAAACTTACTTTGCGCCTAGACTAATATGCAAGGAATGCAAGCTGGTCGAAATACTAATCCTGCCCAAACGAACTCGCGGGCACCAATTAGTTTAAAAATATTTCATTGTTAAAATAGATGAAGGGCTTTGTGAATTAGAGTCAAAATTGCTTGCCGTGTGACGTGAGACGGCCACAGGGGGTTGTCTCGGTTTGACAAAGGGCTCGTGTCTGTCAAAATATTTTTTGTTGACTCCGATAAGGTCAGGTATCACGTCCAGTCGAACCCCGTAAGTTGTACTGGCAGGACCCTAATTGTGTGGTGAATTAAGTGATTTGTGGCTTTAATATATTTAAGGGACTGTAACGGATCCAGTGTTGTGGATCTAGTGTGAAATTTATTCGAACCATGATTGTTTAGGACCGAATCGGTGAGTATTTTTTGTCTACGTTCAGAATATTAAGGAAGATTCTTTGCTGTAAACACATTTTTCTATTTGATTAACCAATTTCAGATTATTACAATAAATTTAAAGACTACATATTTCGGGTGCTTATAATGTAATATCTTGCTAGCTCAATATGGAAAATTCGTTTCAAAAGGAAAGATTTCAAAAGAATGTTTACAGTAATAGACGACATTATTATAACCAAAATGGCAAGCGTGATCATTCTTCTAATATGACGTTATTAAATTCTTTTGAATCGTCCGAAAATTCTTTTGGACGCGCGCTTATCAAAAGTACCAACACCTAAATATGAATATATAAGACGTATAACGTACATAACTTATTACTGGAGAATCGATTTAAATATTTTTATATACGAGTACGTCTCTATCAAGGTGGCATAATAATTTCAAATGTTTGAAAAAGTAGGGTAATGAGGAAAAATTTAATTTATTATTAGTTTTGAATTTTCGCCATACACATAGTTGATAGGTCCCGTTATTGTAAACCAACAGACCAACACATCATCCACAAGTTTTATTATTCGATTGCATTTGATATGAATATCCCAATAATCATTATTTATTGATTGAAATTTATACGTCTTCAACTTTTTTACCTTTTGTATAATATATAAATTTAAAAAAATCTCTATAAAAAGGCCACTATTCTTATTATCATATATTTTACATAATTATCTATAAACTCAGTGAAAATAAATTTTATTTCCTTGAAAATGGTTATTAGTAGGTTAAACAGTTCACTTGCAAAAAGTTAAATTCTCCAAATATCCATTGAAACTGTCCATTTGATAAATTAGTATTACAAATCAAATATAGTTTTAAATGCTGACTGATAAGCGATTGTAAGTTAGTTAACAATTCATTTTGTTGTTAACAAATTACGTCATTCATTAGTCAACATTTATTTGTTAGATACTTTGTATCAGTTAATTGGCATTTTCTAATTATATCATTGGCGTCATTTGTATTGTCCTTGTACTTATTTGCCTTTTTAACAGAGATCTGTTTGAATACACTTATCACAATTCAAAGCATTAATAGTAAAACAATTTGTAGGTGTATTGTCTAGACTAGTGATGTTCAAAGTTCGACCCCTAGGGGTCTATGACGACCTGCAAGGGATCTACGTCAGCGAAACAAAAATTTGGGGGTCCACGATAATGGATCTCAACATACACTAATAGTACCTATTTACTTACATTATACTATCTTCTAATATAGACATAAAATTATTTATAAAAGTACCTAAGAAGTAAAAGAATTTTGTAAGTTGTCGGATGTAGGCGTTCAATATCAGGTAAGTAGGAAGTATACCCATAACCGAAAAACATGGCAAAGGGTCTACGATACCAAAAACTTTGGGAACCTCTAGTCTAAATTATATACTTTACTCCAAAATTTTATGGCAATAATCAAGGAGGATCGATTCTATACTAACATTATAAAGGAATAAATTTGGTACATTTTTGGATTTTGCTAAAATTTGGTATAGTTCGAAGGCCAAAGGAAGTTAAATAGTAATTTTTAACAATACAAAATGTGTCTTTCCTATGGATAAATTTGATATAACGTTGTACAGAAAGCTTACTTCAATAAACTACAATAGCCCTTGTTCTTTCGAATTGTATGGAATCAGTCTTCATAAGGAGCACACATGTTTTCTATCAGTGCGCACTGATTTTCCATATCACCCATACGATGCCGCCGGATACGACCTTGGCGGTACTTCCAAGCAGCTTACAGCTGGAGCGAGCGAGTTTGAAGAATGGAAACGAAACAAAGCGCAACTAGTGAATGAACTTTTGTTTCTAAAATTACGAGGAAGGTTGTCCATTATTTATTGTAGCAGTCAATGATATTACATTGAAAACAGCCCCATTAAAATAAATATCAGAATGAATGGACTCTGGACATATTTTGCAAGCTTGAAGATTATAAAATAATACATAATAACGTTGTGACAATATTTAATAATTCCTAATTATTTTGTGCTTCAAACATTTTCTATTCTTCTTCTACTAATAAATATTATATGTCCTCTTTAATAATTCATTTAGCATTCGATTATAGTTACATCGATTTCTTCGATCTAACTTACGTACGTTGTCCTCACTTAAATATTATAAACGCGATAGTTTATGTAGATGGATGTTTGTTACTCTTTTACGTAAAAACTAATACTGAATGGATTTTGATGAAACTTTACAAAAATTTAGCTCATACATCAGAATAACACATAGGCTACAATTTATAAACATATTGTGCGAATTGTTCAAAATATGACAGTCAATGTTTTACGCAGACGAATTCGCGGGCACCAGCTGTAACTTCATAATTTCAATAACTATTGCATTTTATACATCGCAATCATTTGTAGCTAAAGATTAAAGAATCATTCAGATACATTTTATGTGAAAAAACCTTGTCTTCCTTAAACACATTTGATACCTATCGATTGGCGAATTTTATTGCAGAGGAATGTTGATTCCACATGTCTTAGTCTGGTTCCTATCCGTTATAATAATATGTAATTTGTGGTTGTACAGTTCAACGTTTAATTCGTTGCGATCTCCTCTGACTACTACACGATATATAATAAATGTTAAACGGTTAACCTAATCGGAACATGCTACAAAGGCCGCTAAGCGACCGCAACTTGTGGTCGCCGCGTTAGCCGGTCTGCACCATGTGTCTGCTAACTTTACATTAGCTACTTTAACATGATATGATAAACCGTATTATTACTTATCATCACCATCATCGATATCATCACTACTCATATATGTCCTTGCTAGTGGGTTACTCAAAGTTTGGCATGTCGACTTTAACCTTAAGATTCTTTGAGATGCCTGCAGATTGCATATTACACGATACATTCTAACGTGTATGTGATCTGTAATTATTATTACTGTCATCATCACAGCTCATATATCTCCACCGAGAGGTCTTAAATATGTTAGGGCGATTAGGTCTCAGCCAACCACGCAGGCCAAGTGCGGATTGGTTGACTAAATACAACTTTGAATTTCTTCGTAGATTTATGCAGGTTGCCTCACGATGTTTTTGACACCTCATTTGAAATTGATTGATTTTAAAATTGGTACATCGTTGCATAAGTTCCTCTATACATAGCCTTAATTAAACCACAAAGATATTGATTAAAGCCAGGGGCGATACTAAAGCCCAACCAATATTCTGTTAATTATTTAAATTACTTTCCTTCCTATTTGATTCTGGTAGTGCTAAAGTTGTTTCTGGTAGTAATTCTTATAATGAATAAGGCCTCTTTTCAGCAATCGATCGAAGTGATGCTATGTTATAGAGTCTTATCAAATATTAATTGGTCATTATTTCATTGACTCATATCCTACTGGCTCTTAATTCCATAATACTCAACATTCGGAAATTACTTGGAAATGACTATATTACTTATTACAATTATGTTAATGTTGACAATGACCATAATATCTTGTATTTTATAAAATAGCACATTCTATTTGGTCGTTCATTTTGTGAAATACTAGCTGGTGCTCGCGACTTCGTCTGCGCAGGATTAGTATTTCGAGTAGCTTATATGTATAAGCGTGGCGTATGTGCCGTATATCCTTATACATTTTAGCCTATATCTGTTATTCTGATATATGAGATATTATTATAAAGTTTCATTGAAATCCATTCAGTAGATTATTTTTATTACGCCCTTGATTTAATTTACAAATCAAACATTCAAACGTTTGATTCATCAATGTTCTATTATCACTAAAACCTGATAATGATATATCTCTGAAAATTCTCAATTTTTACAAAATGATGTCCTACCAACCCTCATTTTTGTAATTGTTAAATTAAATTCTTTAATATAAACACTACTTAAGAAAGCATCTTATAAATCATTCATAGATGCTGTTCAACAATAGCACCTTACAAATCATCGATAGACTTTGTGTTGACATCGGCAAACGAATGCGCAATATAATTTTATTTATCGATAATTGCATTCTAGTAACCGTTATCGAGCACGTTAGTATTGGCTCGGAACGGAGAATCGATACAATAACTTATCGTGATCCAATTACTGTGATCGCTCGGTGTGACTGGCCGACAATGGGACTTCATCTCATTCACACGACAGGAAGTGTTTACAATCAACTCCAATTTTATAGACTAACTGGTTTTTGTTCTTTAACCTTTATTGTTACATCAGACAATTAATAACTCAATAGTTACATTGCCAAATATTTTGACTATAGTAAATAACATAATGAAACTATAGCTGTAATAGATATAATGTGAACTTGTTTAAACTGGTAAAGGAAGTTGGGTTCAGACTACCTGAGGGCAGCATCTAGTTAACACCTAAAATGTAAAAATAAAGAGAGTTACAAAAAATAACCCTTGCTGGTTTTCTAACTGGTTCTATCCAATACAAGGACTCCCACCGTAAACTGTGAACCAATGGCGTAGCATGTTTGTCGTGAAAAACGATTGTAAAGATTTGTATAGGTTCTGCAAATAGGCATTATTTCGGGTAAACTTATATGAATTATATATTTATTTTGCATTTATCAATTAAATAAAAATAATTACTTTGTAAATCTCTACTAATATTGTAAATGCGAAAGTTTGTAAGTAGTGACGTTTGTTACTTTTTCCCGTAAAACTACTGAATGGATTTTAATACAACTTTACAATAATATAGTTTATGAATCAAAATAACCCATAGGCTACAATTTCCAAAGATACGAGCTGATGCCCGCGACTTCGTCTGCACAGATGGTAGATATTTTCCTACATACTTGACACTTATCATCATATTTTTAATAATTCTGTAAACTATAGCTTATGTGTTATACTAATTATATAAAATAATAAAATTATTAAAATAAAATTTCGTAATACTAAAGTTAACATTGTACATTAATAAGGAAAAGTCTGTAACACAATTCTTTTGTAACACAGAGAAACTATCATAAGCACAAATATACAAAAAAAGTATAAATACAATGTGTAAAAATAATTTGACCAGGCCGAGACGCCACCGACGCGACGTGAAGTGAGGTTATCGACACGTTGTAAAAAATATATAAAGTTTTATAAATAGTATTTTAAATGCAAAACTCATAGTACAGCCTGACACGTAGGAGATAAAAAACCCTCGCCATTTTAAAAAATATGCTGTTTTATATTATTTTATCTTTACTTATGATGATAAAGGGCTCGAACGTTTATAATTAGGGCAAAATTAAAAGAGGAAAAGAAATTTTGACGTTTAATTACCCGCTTAGATATTCTGTGTCCGTATTTACCTCTCACCATTATACCCTTGTTAAAATTAAATAACCGTAAGTTTCTCGCAGTTATCCGTTCAGACTTTTATTTATTCCTTCTTTAATTTTGAATGAAATACCCTCAACTATTTCATTTGTACGGATAAAAACAACATTAATTTGAATATTCAGTTATACATTTTTTTTTTAATTTGTGTTGTCGGTGGTGAACATATGAAATAAAAACCTAGTACTTACCATGGCTTTATTAGGAGGCTCAAAGTTAACCAAAAGGACTCACCAACGATTTGATGAATAGTGCAGCAACGATCGACGGGGAGATCCTAGGGTCAAGCATAATTATAGCAGGGATATAATACATAAGTATAACAGGAAGTTTCCGAAAAATAGTATATAAATACACTATAAAAGGAAAGTAACAAAGAGCTTGTCGTGACAAAGTCGCCATCAGGCTCCACCTGTGTCACAGACTTGCAGTCTGCCTTTGGGCCCACTTGAGTGCATAACTCTTGTGCAACACCACTACAGAATATAATACCTACAACCATCGAATCCTTATGCTGCCCTCCACCCTCCACCACTGCGTTGTTCAGTAGCTGTTGCTCGCTAGATCTCGTGAAAAGTTCAGACTAAGTGTTGTAATGTGTAAATGATTTGAAAAATACTCATAACCCATCAGTTACATGAATTGCAACAACCCATTACGTATTTCTACCTGACGCGTAAAACCTCCACAGAGACCTAAACACAGATGCGTCGCTAGCCTCTAAACCGGAATACGATCTTTTATGAAGAATTGTATATCGCATCAGTTCAGAAATGCGGCAAGCGATAACTAATTCCACAGTTTGGTAGAGTAACGCAAAAAATACGTGAAATGACGCAATTTTGTGAACTATCAACCGACAAAATCCACTACATCCACTCGGATGGAAAAGAAACGACAAATATACGAATCGAATAAGAGGAAGATCATTTCAGTTCCCACGGTGGTGGTAAGTCTATGCGTGCGCGATTTGCTTTTGAAAGCTATTGTCTAGCGAATCAAGTATTGGTCAAAATGTGGGCTATATTAAATTTTTTTATATAAACTTCTGTGCTTCCTGAAAGATACCTTTAGATAGAAATAAAATAAACGTGAACACTTTATCACTTTTATGTGTAATAAGGGCGGGTCCATGGCCATTGTAAGAGCACTTCTCATAAATATGACTATCGCATCCATGGTCTTTACATCCAGGGAACAGGAAGATAGGTGAAGTTAGATGTTTTGTTTTAGGGTATGACATGAAATTGATATATTTATTTGAAATATTACTAATGATTTATCTTATTGTCTTACATTACTTTCTCGGGTGTTATTAGCTCGTATATCTGACAATCGCGTTTCCTATCATGTTTGTTCTCGATAGTGTGGTTCATATTTATGTTATGAACTATTAAGTATTTTATCAGTAATTTCATGTGTTATTTACTCATAATTAATGGGTCCATTATTAAATTTGGAGCTGATAAAGAAACTAGTAACATAATTTCCTATGGCGTAAGAATGAAAGATATTTTACTAAAGATCATCGTCATAATGCGATGTTTAAGAACTGACCCCGCTTTGCATGTACATACTTATCTTCACAAGATTATGTAGTGAACGAAACAGATGATACAAAAAGTACAGAACGGAAAAAGATATTGTTAAGTTAAAACATATCGTTAAAACCATCGTGAAACGACGTCTTCACTACCTCGCTTTTACGAAATTTCACGAATTAAACGATATTAAATAGCACAATTTCAAGCCGCTGCCTGGTGCGACATCCACATGACATAGGTGGGAATCGAAGGGCAGAGGAAGTAGTTTCTATTGACATATTATTATTTTCTTCTATTAGCCTTCATCATAGCAAATATTAAAGAGGAGTATGCTTATATCGTCGATGTGCTGATAAAACTGATGCTCTATGCACGCTACAAACAACCCCAGCTCACCACACAGCGAAAGGTTAGGTGAAATAAAATTCCAAAGTAATTCTTGTAGGAAAGTAAATCGTATCAAAAATAATGAAGTCCGCAGAAGAAACATGGTCACCGACATCGCTCGAAGAACTGTGAGCCTGAAATGGCAGTATACAGGCTAAATTGCTGCGGGACTGGCGACCGTTTAATAGTCTTCCTCTGTCTTCGACATTAATAGGTCTTCCACAAGATGGACAGACGGTGTAGTGAAGATCGCAAAGATGTGTTGGATACTAGCACGCAAGACCGAAGATGATTGGGAGACGCCTACACCCAGTGGCTGAAATGATGAATAATGATGAAGTAGGCCTGAAAGGTAAATGCACGGTGGGTGCACTCACTGCTTTTAACCTTGGTAAAGACTTATATAAAGGAAAAGAACTCTTTTGTACTACGTTAGTACGAGCTTACTCAGATAACTAAGCGAATCCTGCTAATTAGCACCAACTGTTGCTGGCGCAGCATGAGCATTAAATAAAATCAAGAAAAAAAAACAAAAAAAAAACGATTTATATCTAAGAAAAGACTATACAAAGAAAATTAATGCATTTGGTTGGATGGACGTTTGTCAATGGGCAAACTATATCCACATGTGTAGATGAAATCTGTATTCCGAGTGCCTTCCACTGGACCACTTTCCAATTATTTTTTCACCCGCTGCTAATAGAGTTTCCATCAGCTTAGCAGAAACAAAAGAGTTGTTTTAAAATAGACGCGCGAGCGCGAGCGTCGTCTATTCATGGGCTAATGGAGTAGGCTGTAATATTGAAGCCAGGCGTAAACGTGAATGTGTTCAGGGAAGATAGGAAACAGTGAAGACGGATTCTTTATGCGGAAATTTATAAAAAATATTGTAATTAACCAATTAGACAACTCTCATATAATCTATATACTTTTAGACCAGAGGTTCCCAAACTTTCTTGTGTCGTAGACCCTTTGCTAGGTTTTTCGGTTTTCAGTCCGACTACTTCCCTGGTATTGAAATTTTTGTTTCGCTGACGTAGACCCCTTACAGATTGTCATAGACCCCTAGGGGTCGATATAGACCACTTTGGGAATCACTGTTTTAGAAGTTACTAGATGAGACAGTTCTAGAGTTTTTCGTTCATATGGCATATGTTACTAGCGTTATCTAGTTAGATTAATATTTGTAAGGCTTGGCATGTGACTCTCAAACTTACGATACAAATAGATTTTCTGTATTTTCTGATATCAGTATAGTAGATAATAAATAGATAGAATAATTGATAGAGTAGATAATTGATTATCTCTTTTTGTTTTTCTTCCTGATTCATCGCTCTATTAGCTATATCCATCTTAATTACACTATACAAAATCATGATAAAGTACGTTCATCCAAATGGTTATCAAAATCGCAAAGGTCCTAAAACCAGACAAATAAATCAGCTATCGCCTACAATGACAAGTTAAAATCTAAATCTTCGTGTTTAGTTGATTATGAAACTTTAACAACTTTATAAGATCTTTAGTTCCAAAGCTCTGAAAACTTAAAATTAAACACGAATTAAGCCTAATTCGGGTTTATTTGATAAATTTGATTCCAAAATGCGTTTTTTACTGTATATAATTGACTTCTTAAACTTTCTATCGATTCTCTAATAGCAAAGTGTGTATATTTGTTAGTCTCGCACTTATAACACATAGACTACAATTTATAAAGATATACGCTACACTAATATAAGCTACTCTAAATATTAGTTCTACGCAGACGACGTCGCGTACCAGCTAGTTTCAGTAGTTATACTACTAAGATACAAACAACTATGAAAAGAAAGAATTTTCCATCATATAATGAAACTATTTTATTTGTGAGTTTATGCCGCCAGTTATTCACTATCTAGATAGTGAAAATTAGATTCCATATTCTAACTTTTGTAGCTATTTCATTGCAGGGTACTTGTATGTTTGTATTCTTAATTTAATTGGGTAATTACAATATTAGGAGTATATAAATAATAATTAAATTAATAATAATATTTCTTTCACTTACACCAATTAGCCTAGTCTAAAGTAAGCTCTGTAAGGCTTGAGTTGTAGAATCTAGGGTAACAGATAAACATACATATCTTATACATATATATATAAATATGTTTAATAGAAATATATATTAACAACCATGACTAAGGTACAAGTGCTCGCATTTATCAGAGAAGGCGACGCCTTGAAACCGGTGTACTGTACTTGACTGTGGATATACGTGTTACATAGATTAATTCCTAACAATAAAAGTATTGTCGGAATGGATTGGAATGGATATAGATTATAAAATATAACAGTAAAAATTACAAAACTATAATTTAACTCAATATATTAAATTAAATATACTTTATTAATACAAAAAGTTTGAGAGTCTCTGTTATATAAAACAATATAGATACACGTGAGGCAGGGTGGCTGTGTCGGCACGTGACTTATTAATCTCTGAGCCTTCCAGCCTACCCTATATCCCTGTAATAAACCTTTCAGTACACAGTTCAACATACATCGTCGCGTGTTGTGCGTAAACAAGTGTGGCGCGCTACAGAATGGTGCTCTACTTACGTCTGCTGCAGCATTGTACTAGGAACATTGTATATAAATCTATGTACAGTAGATTACAGTACAGTACCTCTATCGCCGACCTCCTGTTGGGTTGTTTGAATACCCTTTTCGTGTAGCTCATATTGTTACGGATTATATCGGATATGTGTGTGGGAGGCGAATGGGTTTGTTAGCCATCTTGTAGTTAATGCTTGACTAATTAAAATAGACATACCTTTTTAATGAATGTATGTGTCTGAAATCACATACTGGTTTGCAACATTAGATTATATTTTGCTAAATTTATCGTAGTCCAAATACGTATTATTTTATAGTTGTCAGGACACGCGGACCTCGATATATTATCTTTTCTCTCTAACAATTTAGAAAAATAATAACAGAGTTGTTGAAGGTGCCATGAATTTCATATTTTCGCTTCGGATTCGTCTTGCCATCATACATGATAATCATCTGAGTTGTTTTATGTTATTTTCTATTTTATATGTTTGACTGTTTATTTTGTGGTGTATGTTGCGACTGCCTTAAAAAATTGTTATATTCTATAGGTTAAGGATTTATAATATTTATATGTAATAATATAACAATTGATGTTGGTCCTAATTACAATAAATAAATAAATTTGAATCAAAATTATTTGTGGACATCGCTCCATTCTTCTTTTCTTATGCAAACTGTCTGATCAGCGTATATACTTAAAATATTGCGATGCTTTTGACTATTCGTAGACAATGAATGTGGAAAACTCCAAAATCCCATCCAACCTAATTGTAATATTATATATTATATTATCAAAGACTTGATGAAGATGATAATAGAGACATTTAAAATTAAACCACACATTAACGCTTAAGCGATTTAATAAAATATCCCATCCGCTCCATAGAAGTTGTTCTTCCGCTGTACAAGCTGTAGGCTTTAATCAAATAACTTTATTTGATGTAAATCGGAACGGTCTAGTGCCTGATGCTACAATTAGTGGAGGTACACGCTTTTTTGATAAAGATTAGAATCAGTGTCGTACCGCGTCAATAGTTACATCTATCTGATGACTGTATTGTTGGAGATAGGAAGAGTAGGTGGACATCTGTTGCGTCTGATAATTATTTGATAGATGAAATATGTTCACATTACTGAAATACTTATTAATCTATACTTATTACAAATCTGTAGAGAGGTCAATTCTGTACAAGAAATATATTTCCAAAATAACTGTCAGGGGGTGATTAGGGATCGATACTGATGCCAAAAATGCAATCAGTAAATTTTTTGTCTGTCTCTCTGTCTGTATAACCATTATAGAAACAAAAACTACTCGACGAATTTTAACAAAACTTTACGGTACAATTATTCTACATATTCCTCAGCTGATTATAGTATACTTTTTTTCACGCTACAATCAATAGGAGCATAGCAGTGAAGGGAAATGTTGCGAAAACGGGAGAAGTTACTCAATTTTTTAAGTTTCCGTCGCGTGTGCATCCTTAATGGTTAAAGTTACACAGAAATCATGTCTAACAGAAATGTTCTCCTTTAAATTATATAAAAAATATCCCTCGACAGCATATGTCTATCTTTTATAGTTGACTTACAATAACACTTGTAACTCCCGATAGATAAGCAGTTCAAAGCCTGTAGTAGTCGCAATCTGTAGCTGTCTGTACTAATTTAATGTGCCCATTACAATTGACTAGCTAAAGAGTATTAGTGGCAGAGCAAGATATCAGCGACAATTGTACTCAAGGCGTGGACAGACGATTTGGTTCGATGTAGCCTGGTGAGCAGTGTGAACAACTTATTACAAGGGCGCCATCACACTAACTCAATCAGAGTTTCAGATGGATGCAAAATAAAACAATAAAGAATTTACCAAAATGAGCATGCATGTATTCCTTTTATTTAAAATATTGATTAAGATTTAATTCTTAAGCTGTAGACAAATCATGTAAATATATACTATTATTAAAATCTTTGTCACTGGTATATATTAACAACAAGAATAATATTAGCAATTACAAAGTAGCATAAAAATGTAACATACTAAGTAATTCACAACGCAATCTATAACATCTAAAATTAGTTAGTCGATAAATTCTTCTTTTCATGAAAAGTAGTAACCTATTAAAATCTTTTATGTAGTTTAACAAATTTACCCGTTATAAGAAAGAAAATGATTAATGTAATACTAATTCTCAAATACAAAATGTTACTTAAATCTATTACGTAGTTAACTTGCTGTAGCCAACCGTTCCACACGAAATTTAAAAATACAGGTACTAAATTGTTAAATGGAGGTATGCACTCACGTTCCAGCCGGGCATCTGGTTACCTCGAGGTGGATTGACGTGATGAAAGTGGATGGAATCTCTCACGATGCACTCCCAATATGACACCCTCCACGTTTTTTCTTGAACAGATACGGCTTGACCACTTCAAGTTCAAAGATGCGTGCACATAGAAGATGTGCCACGCAGTATGCTACTCAACTAGCCAATGTTTGACCACTAGTGGGAACCATGAGCAACAAATAGATCATATGTTGAAAATATAATCGGATAATAACCAAAGATTGGAAGAACCCTGGAAAAGATGAAAATAAAAATTGAAATTGGCATCGGCCATTATGGAGAACTACCACGAGCTAATCCCATATACAAGACAATTACACTTACCGTTTATTAGCGGGTTTAAGAATGATACTTTTATACAAGTAGAAAAATGCACCCCATTTGGGTAAAAAGAAAATAAACTTAATTAATTAATCTTCAATTATAAAAATTTGAAGCGTGCTGATCTCCACTTCTCAAAGTCTAGGGTCACAATGCGTCCTGCCGCCATCGTGACCAACAAGAGAAAGAAAGCATTGACAAACGATTCCATACAATAGAATTCAGCCATAGACTAAATGAAACATAGACATCCGGACCTAATTGCCCTTCAGAAGATGTAATCATAAAAAAATGAGAAATAACAAATAAATATATTTTTACGAAATAAACCTATTTTATATTTAAGATACTTTAATTATAATTTAGAAATTTTAATATTTTAAATGTTCATACCAAATATATTCCATGACCTTCACAGATACAAGTGTAACACTCAGAAGGGAAAAGGAGAGAAATTAAATATTTATCACTGGAGAACCAAATTTATTATTCACTTAGACAGAAAATAATAGTAATTCACAGAGATTTTCACTTACATTGCAATTCATTAAGAGCTTCACTTCAAAACTGACTGACCGACCGTTGACACCTTTACTGGAGTTGTGTTCGGGACGATGTAGCACAGCTAACTGACTCATAGCTGTTACGACGTGCAACAAGAAACCTCGCTGCGACACTGCTTTACCACTAAAGCTAAAAGCCTAGCTACGACACTGCTATACCACCGAGGCTCACTGTATGCAGTGCTGCGCGATAGTGTATAATATTAGTTTCCGACAATACTATGTATATTGTATACAATACTAATATAGTTGGTTACAGTCGGCCATCCTTATATAACGAGTCCCATCGTTATTCTAATCTAATCACTCAAATTATAATTTACTAAAACTCCTGGGCGGTAAGTTCATATGCCTCTCATGCCCGCTACGTAGCAACCTCACTTCTTAATTATAGTGGTGTGGATGAAGTTACTTCATTCCCTTCACAGTCACCCACAGCTCACTGCGATGCTACGTAACACTCCTGGGCGGCAAGTTCATATGCCTCTCATGCCCGCTACGTAGCACCCTCACTTCTTAATTATAGTGGTGTAGGTGAAGTTACTTCATTCCCTTCACAGTCACCCACAGCTCACTGCGATGCTACGTAACACTCCTGGGCGGCAAGTTCGTATGCCTCTCATGCCCGCTACGTAGCACCCTCACTAGTCACTATATGTTGACGTTTAATCACACACAAATAATATCTATTTTTCTTAGTATCAATCACATATCTTATATATTATAATAAATATATCGCTTATTATAATAATAATCACTAGAGTAAATAAGCATCTACTTACTATCTAATCAATTAAACAACTCGCTAGTCATTACCATTATTTTTATTTCAATCATATTACGTAATACATTTCGTAGTAATGAATTAAGTGCAGTATGCCGCTAACATTTTCCACAACAATTATTTACAATAAAATTTGCTTACTAGATTATTCACTGATTATGCGATTATTCGCATGAAATAATTAAATTGAGAGCTTAGAAAAATCATAAAAGTTAGTTTTAAGTAAACATTTTAGTTCTATTCTTATTTTGTAGAAATCACAATCACACTCGGCAACTATTATCCTACTCATTGTTTTCACTATCACTACTCTCGTTTGATGAGCAAGCAGGGGCGTTGAAGCTTAACCATGGGAATATTTTGTCAACTGAAACTACACTCTCATACCGTTTCCCTTTTCTAGTTAACGGAGTATCCTCTACCAGATATCGATCATGCGGCAAGACCTTTTTGATCCTGTAGGGCCCTTGACACTTTGCCTGCAACTTTTTTGATTGTCCGGCGCCTGTAACTAATGCTCTTGCTATTCGCACTAAATCACCTTCTTCATATTTCCTGCTCTCTTTTCTATGTCTATCAAACCTATTTTTATTTACTTCTTGATTTTTTTTTATGAGTTCGCTAGCCTCCGACCTAATGTCATCTAAATTTGTAATTATAGTCCCCCCATTCACGTCATCTATTAAATTATTTAGTACACCCTGTGCTGGATTATTCACTTTCCTACCTAAAAGGAGTTCTGTGGGAGTTTTCTTTGTGACTTCGTGTACGGTGGTATTAATGCCTAATTGTACATCTGGTAAAAGATCATCCCAAGTATTATTTCCTTTTCCGTGTGTCATAGACCCAAGGGAAGCTAGTATTGTGCGGTTGTACCGCTCAACCTGGCCATTTGCGCGGGGTGTAGCCACGGCGTTTAATATATGTTTAGCTCCTATTGAACTCATGAAGGATTTAAACTTTTTGCTTGTGAAACTGGTTCCTCTATCGGAGATAACCCTTACAGGACTACCGAAATAACTAATTAATGTTTTAAATGCTTTAATAGTTTCCTTTGTTTTAGTGCTTCGTACCGGGGTCAAGTTCACGTACTTAGAGAATGAATCTATAATGACTAATATATATACATTTCGACGTTTACTACGAGGGAAAGGGCCAAGGTGATCCACATGCAATGTGTGGAACGGGAGCTCTACCTTTGGGATTGGGTGGAGGAACCCTTCTTTGTTTCCAGATGGCAGCTTGTGGTGCGCACATTCCAAACATGCTCCCACGTATTTTTTTATAAATTTGCGCATTTTAGAGAACCAAAAGAGCTCGCGTACTCGGTTTAAGGTTTTCTCAAAGCCAAAATGACCAACATCGTCATGATTAGCTTTGAGTACCTGCCAACGTACTCCGCGCGGGACAAGCCATTTCAATTTGCCGTCATTAAGGATACGAAATACTCTCCCATTTTTCACCTTATATAGCTTGAAGATTTCAGAAATCTTCGGAGTTTCTGGATCATCTAGTATCTCCCGAATACGTCGGATTTCCTCGTCAGCCGATTGTACAGTGGAAATCCAATCTTCAGAGCTCACTGTAAGAACATCGAGCGTGTGGACCGCTTCGCGGAAATTTCCTTCAACTGGGCCTCTACTAAGAGCATCCACATGGGCCATCTTCTCCCCAGGGCGATACTCAATGTCGCAATCAAACTCTAAAAACTGAATCCACCATCTTGCAATACGTGGGATCAAGTCTCTCTTGGTGAACGTAGAGCGTAAAGCATTACAATCTGTAACGATTGTGAATTTGATACCTATAAGGTAAACACGAAATTTGTTTAGTGTACTGACGACGGCTAAAGTCTCCAGTTCAAAGGAATGTAGTTTCATTTCGTCGATAGTAGTTTGACGACTGAAGTAAGCTACCGGGCGCCAAGGATCAGTCCCAGATCTCTGCAACAGAATGCCTGCGACGCCATATTTACTGGCGTCTGTGTGGACCTGAGTTTGAGCTCCGTGGTCATATAGAGCTAAAACCGGTTTACTTGTGAGGTGAGTCTTAATGGATTCGAAAGATCTGGTCTCCTCCTCTCCCCAATTCCACTGAGAGTCTTTTCTCAAGAGGTTCGTTAACGGTCTCGCAATGGTTGCGAACCCCCTAACAAACCTCCTAAAAAAACTTGCTAGCCCTATAAACCTTCTAACTTCGTGCTGATTGCGGGGTGCGGGAAACTTTGATACAGCGTCTACTTTTTGATCCCCAGGTCTTATACCATCCTTGTCAATTTGAAAACCTAGGAAATCTATCTGTTCTTCGAAAAACCTACATTTCTTCATTTTTAATGTAAGGCCGGCATCCATGAGTAATTTTAGGACTTCCTCGAGGCGAGACAGGCCGTCCTCGAAGGTTTTAGATGGTATCAGTATATCATCGAGGTAAATTATTGCGTAATTTACTTTAGACTTGCTCAAAATTTTATGCATTGTTCGTTGAAAGACCGCTGGTGCATTTGCAAGCCCGAAGGGCATGCGATTGTATTCGTATTGCCCGTCGGGCGTGACAAATGCAGTCTTCTCGCGAGATGTTTCCGATATTGGAATCTGATGATAGCCAGATGCTAGGTCTAATGAAGTAAATAAGGAGTGTCCAGATAATCGATCCAATAAATCCTCAATTCTGGGTAGTGGGTAATGATCCCTTTTTGTACGACTATTTAAGGCTCGATAATCAATACAAAGGCGTTTCTCGCCAGACTTTTTCTTTACTAATACAATGGGGCTGGCGTAAGGAGAATGCGACTCTCGAACAATACCGTGTTCCAGCATCTCATCTACCATACCCTGAACTAATTTTCGTTCAGAATAGGGTAAACGATACGGCCTGTACACAATGGGAGTATCGTCCTTTAGACATATTTCCATTTCGGTAATAGCAGTAAAGCCCAAGTCATGCATGCCACTGGAAAAACAGGTTTTGTACTTATCTAACAATTTCTCACACTGTTCTCTCTGGGCGTCAGTTAGTTGTTTACCGAACTCTACTGCTTGATCGTTGACAGTATCTTTATGCTCAAAAATCCTGTATACTGACTTGCTGGTGCAAAGGTAATATGCGCGAGTAATCAAGGTACCTTCTAGTAGTGTCACGGGGTTAGTACCCACATTTTGAATTAATAGTGAACAAGTACCATTTGTTACGGTGTACTCTCCAGGCAAAAGGTAGTGTTCACGGCCCACACAGCCCCTTACTGAACCTTTAATATAAATATTCCCGCACAAGTTATCTGTAGTCCTAACCAGAATGCTTCCTAATTTGCCTACGTCTATGGTGATGTTTTCAATAGCCAATAAAGGCAGTTTCATTTGTGGAGCTGAGTAAATACGTTCGAATTTTAAATCTGTCGCAGTCTTAGTGATTTGTAAATTAGGTCGTTCAGTAAAACTGTGTCCGAGTAAAAGACTGTACTTAATTAGTGAATCGTCGACTACGAATAATTCAACATCTTTCTCTAAAATATTTTGAACTTCGATGTTCACTTTCGTGGAACCTAGGGGCAAATAAGGTATATTCCCAAGGCCTCTCAAGAATGGACCCTCAACACTTTCCCATGTTAGGTCAAGCCGTTTAGCGTCACTCTCACGGATGACCGTAGCCTCACTGCCTAAATCAACTAAACAAGGGATAGCTATGTCATTAATCTTAACAAGCAATCTGTATTTATCACTGGAGTTATTGTGAAGTGAAACTTTAAGAACACTTTTATCATTTTGATTTGCATAAGATTCTTTTGATCTTTGGCAGTTAGTAGAGAGGTGTCCCATAAGGTTACATTTTGAACATTTTATTATTGGCTTTGGACATTTGAAGCTGGGATGGCCTACTTCCTGACAGTTAAAACAAGTAAGAGCTTTAGGTTTAAAACGATTTTTGTTTAAAACATTGTTACTCAAAGGATTACTAGGTATACGCCTATCATCATTATTGTACCTTTTATGATCAGGCTGTTCTCGCGAATTATTTTTGATAGATTTGAAAAATTCATGAACGTCTTCCGGCTTTTCGAACCTTGCCGCTTGCGCTCCTACTCTAACCCCTTTGTCATCTATCCCGTGGATTAAGCAATCCACCGCTTGCTTACCAAAAATCTTACATCTATTCAAAAGATTAATTTTGGCAAAATAATATACTTCCAATGATTCACTCAGGCGCGCCCTTCTGTTAAGCATCTCCGTAAGCAGATCTGCGTAATTTTCCGTTGCTGGAAATGATTCTTTGAGCATGGTTTTCCATTCATTCCAGGAATGTTTAACAGAGGGTAGCCCCTGGTACCAGGTTCTAGCATGTCCGATGAGTTTAGGCAAGGCATAGTGAATGGTCTGTTTTTCATTCCAACCATATATTTCGGAGCATTCGTCGACTTTATCAAGCCATACATTGATAGTTTGTTCCTTCGACAATGGGTTGAACTCAGGTAGTACATTATTAAGTGTTGGAAGAAATTCACGATCCCCTGTCCTATTCTTTACTACATATAACAATTGCTCAATTAAATCAGAAGGTTCAATCCTTGATTTCTTAATATTAGGTTCTTCATCTATCTTATCATTTGAAACGTCGGAAGCTTTACGGGGAGGGGACATACCTCGCTGCCTTTCATTCGCGGTGGATGTACGACTGCGCTGCATGTCTTCTTCCAACGCCCGCAGGCGTCTCCTTGTCCTTGAGAGTTCACGTTCCTGGTCACGTAGCCTGCGGATTGAACTGCCGTAGTGCTCGCGTCGGTCACGCGGAGTACTACGGCTGCGGCTTCGCGTCAGCCTGCACCGGGAGTTGTAGCTGGACTCGTGGCGTCGGCATCGACTGCGGCTCTCTCTATCATGTCCTGTCTGGCGAGCGACATCTTGAGGTGGAGTGGTCACTTGCCTCGTTCTATTTTCCACACTGTTTCTGCCACTCATTGTCTGAAACTCAGAATTAAATAATATGAGGATTGACTTTTCAACAATTCCGTATTTGTACAAACTGATTTCATTATAATATGTCGAAATAATGTTTCCATATCACACAATCTCCAGTTAGACCAAAAAAATAACGTAGTTCAGTCAAAAGAGATGCGTAACAGTATATATAATACTTAGAATTGTTAATATTATTGAATATTTTTTTCATTTCGGTTTCGCCAATGACGTAGATATGGACCGGAACCGGAATAATAACAAAAATATTCAGACTTCTCTCGATTCTGTATTATAGCACAGGAAGTGAGGAGAGAAATATGTGCTAGTGAACAATGATAGTGAAGGTATTTGTAAAATAGAACTTGGGTAAAACATATGCTTAATCCGTTATTATCCATGTAATATTGTATGTGATGTATCGTTTTTTTATAGTATTTACCGTCGAATTGTATATTCTAACCATTTATGATATAATTTAACAGCATTTGTAACATTATGTTAAAAAAAAATCAAACGGACGGTAGATAAAAAAAAAAAAGGTGCAACGAGATTTTAGTCACATGTTATTGTTGCAGTTATGCATTGCAATAATATACAAATACCTTTACGTTAATGTCGCTAAACTGTATTTACAATTAATTCTCTTTTAATAATACGTAAGAAGAAAGATTAACACGAGAAAGAAAAAAAATATATAACTGGGCGTGCAGGTTATAATGCAAAAACTACAGTTTTCACACCGATCCCACTTCTGAGTTGTAACACTCAGAAGGGAAAAGGAGAGAAATTAAATATTTATCACTGGAGAACCAAATTTATTATTCACTTAGACAGAAAATAATAGTAATTCACAGAGATTTTCACTTACATTGCAATTCATTAAGAGCTTCACTTCAAAACTGACTGACCGACCGTTGACACCTTTACTGGAGTTGTGTTCGGGACGATGTAGCACAGCTAACTGACTCATAGCTGTTACGACGTGCAACAAGAAACCTCGCTGCGACACTGCTTTACCACTAAAGCTAAAAGCCTAGCTACGACACTGCTATACCACCGAGGCTCACTGTATGCAGTGCTGCGCGATAGTGTATAATATTAGTTTCCGACATACTATGTATATTGTATACAATACTAATATAGTTGGTTACACAAGTTCAAGGTGAATTATCTATTCACAGACTCAACTCAACATTAAAAAGAAATTTAAATTCTTTCAAGAATTACAGCTGCATTCCTTTAGGAATGCAAAGCATACTAACATCTGTTTGCCACTGTTAATAAACAGTTAATTAAGTAAGACAGATTTATATATTGCACTGTCTCAATCATCCAGTACAGAAAGAAGTGTCTGAATGTAGGTGCATCCCTTCTGCTAACCGCGTCGGTAATATGTGAGGGCAAATGTCAATGTCAGTCCACCTTTCATGTACAACAATAACAAATAATTTGTCAAATGCAGTTTAGTATTTCAGTTGAAATCAATAAGAAAACAATGTACTAATGTTATGGAATTATGGATTAAGCATTTATATGCCAATCTTGAACTGTGTGTAAAAAAACAACGTTACAGTACCCTTTTTCCTGTGAAAAGAATTATTTTATTTAAAAATTAAATTTTTAAATAAAATAATTCGCTAAAAGTATAGGTGTTACCTACCTAATCGTTTCTATTTAAGTCCAAGTGAAAGGCAAGATTAATCTTTAAACATATTCATTTGCTAATTTCTTACAGCGCAAGAAAACAAAGAGAGATGAAATCCCAAATCAACAAGACATTTCAAATATTTAAATTACACTATGCAATTTAAGAATAGAGTAATAAATCAAAGCATCAGATATCATATACAAGCTACAATCCATCAGCTTGTAAAAGAATAATAAAGGTCACTGACATCAGCGCCTCTTCACTAAGTGTGTCAGGAAGTTAAAGTCAACAATTATGTGTTGAATTAATTAATACTCACAACAAATACAGATACTAATGTGTACCGTTGTTAGTTATTATCAATAAAAATTTGGCAAAAATATGCATAATTACATATTGGAAAATTCCCTGCTTGTGGAAGTTTATCATCGTCACACACCATACATATTGTTAATAATGTGCAAACCAGTTTATATTCATTCAGATGAATAAAGATCAATAAATATATTTGTTACAACAAACCATTTATTTTAAAGAAGTGCATTTCATAAATGCAACAAAGTCAACAGCTATGTGTTGAATTAAATAATACTCACAACAAATACAGATAATAATGTGTACAGTTGGTAGTTATTATTAATGAAAATTAAGCAAAAATGTGCATAATTCCATATTAGAAGATTTCCTACTAGAGGAAGTTTATCATGGTAACACACCATACATCATATTGTTAATAATGTGTAAACCAGATTATATTCATTCAGATGAATAAAGATCAATAAATACATTTGTTACAACAAACCTTTTTATTTTAATAGAAGTGCATAACATAGATGCAAATTTAGCATTACACTTTAACTACATATTTTAGTGTAATTACTAGTTCAAAATTAGTTACCAAGCAGGTTGATTAATATTTGAGATGAAGTTAACATTTAATAAACCTGAGAACATGACTCAGTTCTCAGTCAAAGATATTTATTTAAAAGAAATTAAGTTTTCATGACTTGACAAGAGATTCACCATCTAAGGTTTTCAGGTTGAATAATGAATTTTAGTAATTTAAGTTGGTTCATGCATGTAATAGGCAACATCATATTTTCTGTGCATTCTAATTCATGACCATTTGCTACACATAAGTATATAGTCTTGTTGAGTCTGTAAATAGGTCTTCCTAGGTCTAAAAATAATTGATGACAAATGTCTCCTAAAATAGAGCAGGAAGCACCACAATCTAACAAACCCTTGACTTTTAAGCTTAACTATGCCCTCATTAGAATCTGGAATTTTCGAGAGACGACATAAAGATAGTTACTACGAGACACTAACCGTTTTCTAAGTCGAACATTATCCTGCAAATCCTCTGGAATATCACCTTCAATGTTTGTGACCTTGGGAGTACATACAGAGAGTTCCCTAGTTTGGTCACAAGCGCCAAATTGGTCAATATCCTTTAGACTGCCTCGACAAGTCAGTTTGGTTGTGTGTCTCAGAAGTTTTCTGAGATCATCTGTTGTAGTGGTTGGCTCAGCAGGTAATCGACGAATGCTTAATTCATGCAACAGTTCGTCCTTTAATAAATGTTCAATTTTACAACCTGCAGTTAGAAAATCCATATTAATAAATTTCTTAAATTTAAGTTTATACAAAAATACTATTATAAATGATACTACAATGTGGTTTGCAGTAAGCTCAGTTAATGCTTGAGTTTTATATAAAAGTTAAATACCACAATGCAGTTTTAAAGTCAGCTAGTTTAATAATAAACACTGAATAGTTATAAAGAAATACAAGTCAGCTAGCTTAATAATAAACACTGAGTAGCTAGCTATACAGAGACATTGAATAATAGGCTTATTTGGTACTTATGAATTCACAATTGAGAAATACTGAGAGACATATACAAAATTATCTCAAAGTAAAAACCTTAATTAAGAAAAGTACATTTGAAAATATAAGATTACATCCATCTGAAGTCTTCAGGCTCAACGTTGGGCGTACACTGTAGTAGTCGCAATCTGTAGCTGTCTGTACTAATTTAATGTGCCCATTACAATTGACTAGCTAAAGAGTATTAGTGGCAGAGCAAGATATCAGCGACAATTGTACTCAAGGCGTGGACAGACGATTTGGTTCGATGTAGCCTGGTGAGCAGTGTGAACAACTTATTACAAGGGCGCCATCACACTAACTCAATCAGAGTTTCAGATGGATGCAAAATAAAACAATAAAGAATTTACCAAAATGAGCATGCATGTATTCCTTTTATTTAAAATATTGATTAAGATTTAATTCTTAAGCTGTAGACAAATCATGTAAATATATACTATTATTAAAATCTTTGTCACTGGTATATATTAACAACAAGAATAATATTAGCAATTACAAAGTAGCATAAAAATGTAACATACTAAGTAATTCACAACGCAATCTATAACATCTAAAATTAGTTAGTCGATAAATTCTTCTTTTCATGAAAAGTAGTAACCTATTAAAATCTTTTATGTAGTTTAACAAATTTACCCGTTATAAGAAAGAAAATGATTAATGTAATACTAATTCTCAAATACAAAATGTTACTTAAATCTATTACGTAGTTAACTTGCTGTAGCCAACCGTTCCACACGAAATTTAAAAATACAGGTACTAAATTGTTAAATGGAGGTATGCACTCACGTTCCAGCCGGGCATCTGGTTACCTCGAGGTGGATTGACGTGATGAAAGTGGATGGAATCTCTCACGATGCACTCCCAATATGACACCCTCCACGTTTTTTCTTGAACAGATACGGCTTGACCACTTCAAGTTCAAAGATGCGTGCACATAGAAGATGTGCCACGCAGTATGCTACTCAACTAGCCAATGTTTGACCACTAGTGGGAACCATGAGCAACAAATAGATCATATGTTGAAAATATAATCGGATAATAACCAAAGATTGGAAGAACCCTGGAAAAGATGAAAATAAAAATTGAAATTGGCATCGGCCATTATGGAGAACTACCACGAGCTAATCCCATATACAAGACAATTACACTTACCGTTTATTAGCGGGTTTAAGAATGATACTTTTATACAAGTAGAAAAATGCACCCCATTTGGGTAAAAAGAAAATAAACTTAATTAATTAATCTTCAATTATAAAAATTTGAAGCGTGCTGATCTCCACTTCTCAAAGTCTAGGGTCACAATGCGTCCTGCCGCCATCGTGACCAACAAGAGAAAGAAAGCATTGACAAACGATTCCATACAATAGAATTCAGCCATAGACTAAATGAAACATAGACATCCGGACCTAATTGCCCTTCAGAAGATGTAATCATAAAAAAATGAGAAATAACAAATAAATATATTTTTACGAAATAAACCTATTTTATATTAAGATACTTTAATTATAATTTAGAAATTTTAATATTTTAAATGTTCATACCAAATATATTCCATGACCTTCACAGATACAAGTTCAAGGTGAATTATCTATTCACAGACTCAACTCAACATTAAAAAAGAATTTAAATTCTTTCAAGAATTACAGCTGCATTCCTTTAGGAATGCAAAGCATACTAACATCTGTTTGCCACTGTTAATAAACAGTTAATTAAGTAAGACAGATTTATATATTGCACTGTCTCAATCATCCAGTACAGAAAGAAGTGTCTGAATGTAGGTGCATCCCTTCTGCTAACCGCGTCGGTAATATGTGAGGGCAAATGTCAATGTCAGTCCACCTTTCATGTACAACAATAACAAATAATTTGTCAAATGCAGTTTAGTATTTCAGTTGAAATCAATAAGAAAACAATGTACTAATGTTATGGAATTATGGATTAAGCATTTATATGCCAATCTTGAACTGTGTGTAAAAAAACAACGTTACAAGCCTTCTGATTATATTTGTCTACTCTGACGTTTATAACACTCTCAGTCATTCCTAATTAAAAAAGTTAATATTATTAACTATTCCATAAAAAAAATCAAAGAAATTGGTATAAAAAAAACACAAAAAACACCAAAGTTATACATGAAATAACTTAATAAATTACGTTATATTTCAAGAATAATTAAAAATGCTACCTAAAGGACATTGTTCAATTTTGGCCTAAGAACCGATGTAAATATAAATTATACTATAATTTTCATTTATTTTTATATTATTTGAAACATATTTTAGTATTCCACAGACACTTCAAATAAATAAATTCCAAATAAAAAGTTGGGTCATAATTATTGATGCCGTATAAAATATTTTCAGTCAGCCAGTGCTGCCAGTTTCAGAAGTTTTCGCGATTTCGGTAAATACGGATCGAATTGAGAACCTCCTCCTTTTTGAAGTCGGTTATTAAAATTAGTTGATAACACTTTATTCATTTAAATACCTAAATAGACTAGCTAGAAAAAAACTAGTATTATATATTTTTTAAGCGAAATCGCGAATTTCTAGCTTGGCATTCGAGTATTATAATTTTCGTAATTGGCAACACTGGTGTACTTCATACCTTATCTGTGTCCGTTTCATTCAATCTTTGATTGCTTTGCGACTATCGTTCCTTTTGTGATTTTCTATGCGTTTCATGGTTTTATTCTAACAACTTTGGCTTGATTACGTACTCCGGTTACATTGCGTACTTGGTAGACTCGGCTGTGTGTAAAGGACTGGATTTTGTAAAATGATAATTGTCAAAGAATTATGTTAAACTTGACTAGGTACTATCTCTTTTCCTAGTATTTATTAGAGTAGTCCTTTCCTAGTTCTAGAAGAGAACATATATAGCTGTACATAGTATTGTTAATATTACTATGATATTACTACTCTGATATTTCACGCAAGGTTGGCTATTTTTTATTTATAACCTCAAAATATTAACTTTTTTCGTAATTATTTTAGATTCCTGAAGTGACCGTTCGTGAAAACTTATTTCATAGGATTCCATATTATTTTAAGAGTTTATATAAGTCACTTTCGATTCGAACGGTTCTTAGGCAGAACATGTATGGAGCCGGAACAATGTCCTTTACGATTCCACGCGGACGAAGTCGTAGGCACAGCTAGTATTTAATAAATTATTCAACAAAATAAAACTAGTAATTCAAATGGCATTGAAAGTTGTCTACAAAATGAGATACAGATTTTAGGATCTCACTACTCATTGTATAGAGTTATAGATATTAAAGAAATTTATAATTTAAATTATGCTTAGGCAGTTTAAGTCAATACAATTTAGAGGTTTCCCGAATCAGGCAGTCGGTACTTCTCGGAACACTAGTTTGGCCTTGCAAAAAAAAAATCAAAGTGAATATGACTCTAATTTATCTTTGAAATATAAAATTACTATCTAGTGCCCGTGACTTCGTCTGTACAGATGATAGATTTTTTCCTACTTACTTGACACTTGTCATCATATTTTGGAGAATTCACACAATCCTTACGCGAAAGTTTGTAAGTATGGATAGATATTTGTCACACTTACACGTAAAAACTACTAAATTGATTTTAATGTAACTTTACAATAATATTGTTTATACATCAAAATAACACATAGGCTACAATTTATAAAGATATTGCATGAGTTGTTCAAAATATGATGATAAGTATCAGTTAGTATCTTTATGTATACAGCCTATGTGTTATTCTGATGTAAGTACATACTCGTATAAACTTTTTTTTTCATTCAATACTTTTTATGTGAAAGAGTAACAAACATCCATACAAACTTTCGCGTTTATAATATTAGGAAGAATGGTTAATGTTATCACATAAGAAAATGAAGATTAAATGAAGTTATGAAATAAATAACAAGATTAGAAACTTAGAAACATGAACGAAGAAGAGCTTCGGTATCTATCTACGAATTATCATGTAACCGCGTAGTTAAAACATCCCTTCTCTTAGAGCAGCTCCTCACAAGTCCACGTATACACAACACGAGCTTTGAGTAACCAAGTTTATATTTTAAAACGCCTAACTGCTTTTATTACTTGTAGAGAATTCTCTCGACAATGTCTTTTCTAAAGCGCCCAAATAAAGTGATATCTTATAAAAATCCTACGTTAGGAATCTCCTTACAGATGGATCCGCACAGATGGATATAGGAATTTTATTATTGTTACGTATAGACAGCTGTACTTTCGCCAATGGTCGAGGCCACCTGGTCGACAGATGTATCGATATGGGTTTTACTGGTACTTCGATTACATTACTCTTTCAGTACATTTTTGCTTTATATATAATAAAATATGCTTTAATTAGTAATATTGTCTAGATTTTTCTGTAATTGATATGATAAAATTTACGTCAAATACTTTATATAGAAATTTAAGAGACAATTTAAATGTTATAAATGTATATATATCATTAGGTCAAATGCAAAATAAATTATTTAAGTTGTAATTAAAAAGACTTATTGCTTATATTAATGCAGATTTTGGTGACAATGAAGCTTTTGATTTAATTCATTTTACGAGAAAGTTGAAGATGAAAAGGAACTTTTTCTGGATTCCTCGACAACCGATGAAACATCTCACTTTCAATTGTCGGAAGACAGCATTGCTAAAGTAACTTTGGCGTGCACAAAAGGCATACCACCAATCAAACTAAGCAGAATATGGGTAAAAGAAAACCGGACAATATAAGCCTACGAAAGTGGATATCCCAGACTTTTATAATTAAGATAGTTACATAAACTTCATGTGTACATAATTGAAAATAAGTCCTGGGTTACAAACTTATCTGGCTTGGATCGCAGAACTGACAGACGCTAATTAAAATTTTAAACGCGTCCCGAGTTTAGATTCGTGATAGAAAGGACGCAGCGATTTTAATCAGAATGGCTCAACAACTCAGTCAAATCGTCTTTAATCTTCAGCACTTCTTTGAGGAATCAATATCACAGTTGTTGCTTTTATATTTGAATCCAAACCGAAATAAGAGTTAATCAATGTTTTAAACTGTATTCTGACATGATATTTATATTCTAGGACGATGTTTGTAACTTGTATCTTGGCAATTGCATGAGGTGTTCAAAATATGATTCTTACATTATCTTAAAGCAAGCAAATTGTTTCAATTCAAATATATATATATATATATATATATATATATATATATATTGATTCAGCTCCACTTCTACATACACAGCAACGATTCAGGATTCACATGGTGACCATGAAGTATCTTTTACGTCTCGTAATGGCGGCGGTTTTCGAATTGCATGTTGTTGATTGTATAATGTTAAAGTATGCAATTTTTTTTAATCAATGATCATTGGATTCGCTGTTTAATTTTGAATATATTTAGCATATAGTTTCCAACGAAGCAGCTGAAGAATTATCAGGATATAGTGGGAACCTCAATGAAGAACAAAGGGAATCAATGCCGCCATTAAATAATCATTCCCCTAATATAGAGCATTGGTACTTGCGGACGGCTGAATAAAATCCAATCTGTACAGAAATAATATGCGATTGGCTGTAGAACTGCAATGTTAAAAATAAGGTGGAAATTTCCGCAATCCTATCCTCGAATAAATATATATATACATTATATGATATCGAAACCTTCAAAAAAAGAGCACATTCCCATTTAAAAGGCCAGCAACGCATCTGTGACTCCTCTGGTGTTGCGGGTGTCTATGGGCAGCGGTTATCGCTTACCTATCAGGTGATCCGTTTGCTCGTTTGCTGCCCTACCATATAAAAAAAAACTTGACAGATTTAGATCGCGTAACATTTTGCAAGATTTCTCTGCTGTTTCTGATAATAGTTATTCTGCCGCATATTAAGTTTAACATATATAGAACAATTTATATCTAGAAATTTGTCAATATAAATCAATTGACGAGTTTGTATCATGCACCATTTTTTGTATGCGGGTCGTTGTGGACGGAACAGCTGTTATTTGGTATTAATTGCTGGGTGGTCGGCCATTTTGCGGGATGTCGGGGTTTTGTAAAACGTTTTAGTAAACGTTACAGTTTGATTGAATTTGGTCTAAAAAATAAAATGGAATTTAATAAGATTGATAAATAAGTAAAAATTTAATTAATGTATTAATGTATCATGGTGACGCATATGAAATGAATTTTACAAACAATAAACGTAGTTCAAGTTGTTTAAAAGTCAACGTCTACAAAATATCTAAACTTAAAGGATTATCTTATGAAGGATTTTCCAGGACAAAGCGGAGTATAAATAGATTGCTGACTAAAAACACAAGTACTATTTATTAATAGTTTTTTGTCAGCAATCTAATGAATAGCAAAATATTAACTTCAAAAATAAAGGGTCAGCTGCTTTCTCACGCCCAAAGCACCCGACCCTTTATTTTTAAAGTTAATATTTAGCTATTCATCTCATGTGAAGAGTATAGAATATAATAAAACTCATGAACATGTTGCAGTTTGTTGTAGCTAGCACGAGTTTACATTCGTTTGTAAACGATATCGACAGCGTACGTTTTTGTATGAAAACTTTGTACAGCGCCCCTAGCGGAACGTAATTGTACTATTCTCATATAAAACTGACATGACTTCTGTAGCTTATTATACATCAAATACCCGTCGAAACCGATAGCTAACTCATTTTAGACCCAATGCTGTCAATGGCGTTATTTGTTCATGAAAAGATTATCAACAGTTTAATTAACATGAGAATATAATATGTACGAGTAGCATGGTAAAAACATTAACAGAGCATTATCCGACCTACAGTTTAAATCAACATTCATTATAAATTCACTAGGTGTTCTTAATGTTATATAAAATTAAATTACTTTTTATGAACTACAAGTTAATTAATAGGTACATACTAAACTAATAGAGAACGCGGTGGTGTAGTGGTCTCGACATTTATCTACGAATCGGATGATTCGGGGGTCGGTCCTGCTATGTGTTTAACTACCGATGTCTTTTTCGTTTTTCGAATTTCATGTGTACGTTAATCTGACGCTCCAATCGTAAAGGAAAACTTCGTGAGGCAATCTGCATACACCTGCGCAGAAATTCAAATGTGCTTGTAGTCAAGCAATCCGCACTGGGCCAGCGTGTTGACTTATCGGTCTAACATAATTAAGATAGATCGTTACCCCTCGGTGTAATATGTATATGGGCTATGATGATGACTAAACTAATACGAAAACCAGTGCCATCAATGTGTGCCATCACCAGTGCAATAACATATTATCAGAGGTTCCGAACCAAATTCCGACCTCTGCATATCATGTTATATAATAGGATATCAGATAAATCTGATGGACTTTTGTGTATAAAATATTCGAGATCAAAAAAAAATAGATTCTCTTATATATGGGAAATGTAGCCTTTATTCTAATCAGGAACAAGACGTCCCGATACTCGGCGTCACCAACGGCCTTGGTGTAAATATAGCGCGGTTCACAACGGGTTCACACGGGTTGAACCGTTTAGGATGAAAGCGGGGTCAGCCATGCGAGCGCTTACGGTCGGCTGCGCGGCTAAAATTAAGCCCGGTGCTTTTATGTTGGTGTTTTAGAACATAAGCAAAGCATGGGTTGTCTAGGTAGTACGGACAGGATAACTGATAGATTCTGTAACTTGTCATGGCTTATATGTGTTCTTTTCTAAACATATTTCTTTATTCAGGTAACAAATAGACATATAAATGGCATTTGTCATTGACAAATATATCCAAACTGACCTAAAGTACCATATTTTGTATAATAATCATTATAGTATATTATGCAAAAATGTATCGGAAACATTTTAATAATAAAAACTCTAATTTCCTACATAAAGATTAAAAACAATACTTATCTGTACTAAAGGTTTCAGAAACAGCTGTATTTGTGAGTGTGTGTGTGTGTATATAGGCACTATATATATGCTTGCCAATGTGTAATAAACAATCAATGCCTATATAAATCTCATTTTTAGACTATTTACTTAATTTTTTTGTGTAACTAGAAATAAAATTGTGATTTGATGCTTATATAAATATATTAATTATAGCCGATTATCTAAATTATTATCAAATTGAATAAAGGTTTAATGACAAGCAATTAATAAGATGGAGACGTAATTTACATTTAAACGTTAAATGTGCCTTTGTAATAACACTCCAAATGAGCAAAAAAGCTATGAGCAATGGAAAACATTCCACAAGCGTATATTTTTAATAAAATAACAGATTTTCGAATAACAGAAATACATTCTAACTTGTACATAGATGGCGCTAGGCGTTGCCTACTTACCTCAAGCCATATTACATAGATTAAAAATTGCGTTTATAAAATTATATATGTATGTTTATAACCTATAGAATTTGTATGTATAAAACAGTATCTTTTTTAATCTAAGCTTAGCTTTAATACAAATAAATAACCAATAACACATGTGCTTATATTTTTTTAATTTGCTGTGACATAATCTTTTAATCTATTTGACTAAAATAATTGTTTACACAAAATATATCATAGACAAGCAAAGGAGTCTTAAACTGGAATAAGTTTGCTCGGCTCGACTTAATCTAATCAATATAACTCAACAAAGTTTCAATTTCGCTATAGATTTAACAAATAATAACAGTTAAATATTTGACAAACATCTTGCCGGAGATAAATTGGGATCCATTTTGTTTTTGAGCAAACTTTATCTAAAATCAAATCAAATCCCATTTATTTGCAAATGCAGGTGATTCAGAGGTCCTATTTGCATTTTTTTTTATTCCGAATTTGAGTGCGTTCGACAACCATCTCACCTGATGTAAAGTGAAGATATTGCCTAAGGTGGAACACGCAAACTTAAATAGTGCCTATTTACTCTTGCCTTGAAAATCCCTATATTGTAGGTATCTGGGAACAAAGATGCAGCAGGCAGGGAATTCCATTCCTTGGCGGTTCGCATAATAAAGGATGAAGCGAACCGAAGAGGTGGAATGTCGACACAAACGGATGGAATCCCTGGCCACGTCTCGTCGTGCGGTGGTGGAAGGGTGCAGGTGGAATCAATTCATGCAATTCCATGAGCACACTCCCCGAAATGTAACCTGTAGAAAACGCACAGACACGCGACTTGGCGGCGATGTTCGAGGCTCTGGACAGTTTTGTTTGTTAATGCCTTTAATGTTTATTAGTCTTTTAGCGCGTCTGTCATTAGCTTCCAAGGCCTCAAGCTGGTAGCGGACTGATCCATCTCAGAGGTGTGAGCAGTATTCCATACAAGAGCGTACCTGGGCTGAATAAAGATTCAGCGACTGGGTGTGAAATACCTGCGCACTCTGGCAAGGACTCCCAATTTTTTTGATGCTGTCTTAGCCCTGGATTCTATGTAATTACCAAAATTTAGGTTGGATGACAAGTCCACGCCTAGGAGATGGATTTGTTTGGTAATAGGTACAGGTACATTTCGGAAAGTAGGAGCCAAGGTGAACGGGAAATACAGGTAACGTAGAGGTGTTACAAAGTTTATTAAAAGCTATTCCATATTTAACGTCGTGGCACGTGGCTAATATTATAAACACAAAGAAGTTCATATGCATGGATGTTTGCTACTATTTCGTGTAAAAACTATTGAAAGGATTTTAATGGATTTAAAAAGTTACAAAATCTTTGCACAGTAACAATAATATAAATATATTGTCTCCTTATCTGGTATCCTCGCTGCATTATCTTCACGACGTCGGAATCAATAAAATTTTTAATTTCCTCTACTTTCCGCCATGTGGGATCAGGTTTAAAAGTCCTGACAAACTCGCGAGTTGTCAGCGCTGTCAAGTTATTACATCGCGACTTTGTAACACATTTCTGGGATGTGTTTCATTAACGGAAAGTTTGTTTGAAGAACTGAAACAATATTATTTTAGGGAACGCAATAAATTATTTCGTAGGCATGTTCTGGTTAAATGTTTTTTTTTTGTTTATAGCAACCCCGAGTCGCTATCATCACTTATTTTTCACACTGTTGGCAATACAGCCACAATATATTGATGGAATTGAAGCGCCCTCCAATATTAAGTTTAATAGATTCCTTCTTATTGCTATAACCGCCATCTTAGATCGGTTACTTTTTAATGTTTTACACAAATCTCCCTATTATACCTTGTTGTACTATTCAATAAATCTATTTGTTAATAAATAGTGTTTATTCTTTGCATTTCAATTACCACGCAAACCAACATACAGTCCACTATATCAAGATTCCAACATTCGCTGCCAATTCAATATGGCTACTTTCTAATTTGAAACTTAAATTGAAAAATAATAATCTAAAATAAAAAGGATTATCAAAATTATTTTTTACATGCAAATGTATAATATATAAATAACTATATTGAAAATAAGTATAAACTGAAAATTCTTTCCATTTAACGTCTATTAAAAATAATCACAGCGATAATATTCAAATTCGAATCTCAAACGGTCTGCGGAAACATTGAAGCGTTCCATTTTTGTTATAATACAACATGGTCGCAGGAGGCGAGCGAGATGTGGCCTACATACGGCGACCGTCACCCAACCGGAAATACCCCTAGTGATGTGCTAACATGAGCTGTTGATTGGAGTTGTGAACGACTCGATTTAAATCGAATACCTAGATTCGCGCGGGTTTGAAATGTTTGCGAGATTATATTTCTTTATTTTGAATAAATATACAAATACAATCCTGATATTTAGATTGGGAAATTTAACCCAGTCGCTTCACCAGAAACTTCATTACATATCGTAATTCCCCGATAACTTTTTTAGACATTTACAGCATCAGAATTATTGTGTTATGGTTCAAATGTATTGCATCTGTGCAATAACAACGTCTAACCGATAGATTCAGAATTTTAATGATTTCTAAATTGCATTGATTCAACGCTCAACAACTGCAATATGTTGAAGACGCCTGTAAATATATACAACGAAACACTAAGGTGTATATTAAATCGACGAATAGTCGACGTGTTCGGTAAATGCCTTAACACTTCACTTTAGTCTAGGTGTATGAACTACTAAAATGAATCATGTTTTTTTTATGTGACGAGAGAGATGCAACACCAGCGGCAAGTGTTACGGTAATTATATCGGTTTCCACGCCGGCTCGAGCGGTCTGATCAACGTGACCTACTAAACGAGCTAAACTCAGCCTTATGCCTAAATTCTAAGAACACTATAGGCTAATCATGAGGGCGACCGTCCTCTCAGGAGAGGAGGCGCTGCAGCCGGATCATGTTACATTCGTACCTACTTATATATAACAACCTCCGTAACGGCGTAACTATAATATACCAGTTTCAAGGTGTCGCTCTATTAGGTCCCGGGTTCGAGTCCCGGTGAGGTGGGTAATGAATGCGAGCATATGTGCCTTAGTCATGGTTCTTAATACATATCTCTATCACAAATATAATATAGGTATGTCTATCCGTTACCCTCACAACCTCATAACACAAACCTTCTAGTGCTTACTTTGGGTTAGGCTAAGTGGTTTGAGAGCAAGAAATGTTTTTTATTAAAAAAAAAATATTATCTTATTCGGCACATCTCTACGCAGCCGGAATCGTCGACCGGAAGCCACGAAGCGATACGCCAGATAACTTCTGCCTCAGACACAGTTGTCAACAGTGTCTGTACTTCCACTATTCCAATGTTCTCTAACTTTCAGGATTGGTTTTGTTAGCACGTTTTAAATGATTTGATTTAATTAAGTAAAGGGTGTTAAGGATTTCGCAATACATATAACAGGGCGCACTGGACACCGTGATGGGAGACAGGCCGAAACCAGTCTATGATTTTAAAGCGAGAGCGAAGGTTGTGGGGATCGTTGAGGGAGAGCTGTGTTCAGCAGTGGGCGTATTTCAGCTGAGATGACTGTTTTTTTTTTGTCAATTATTCATATAATCGTCGCATTAATTTAACAACGATTATAATTAATGTAGTGAAATAAAGAAAATAAAATAATAAATAATATTAAGAGAGTAAGTTGCCTAGGTCACAAATTATACAAGCTGTTCGGGCAGTCCTGGTGTCGTCCGGAGTAATTGGGTTTCCCAGTGCCTGGATAACCCTAACTATGGATAAACAGGACATCGAGGTGGGTTAGTGGATATTACCGGCCTTCCACCGGGAGAGCCCCACACTCCACACGCATTCCACCACGTTTACACAGATTGTACAGTGTTTCGGCTTCTGAAATACCGCACTCTCCTAGTGAGAGTCAGTATCTGGTAAGGAGAACATCCACCGATCTTAAGTCCAGCAACAGGAAAGTACTTGCTCCCAAGGGTATTCCTGAAATCGTACCGATCAAATTCGTCAAGATTCCTTTCTATTTATAACGTGCTATTGGGATCTATGGGTTATATGAGGCACTTCAGATTTAGCCAGCTAGGTGAAAAATATCTAGTGGCTGTGAAACGTTCAGCTGGGCTAGGCAGATTGATTACAATTCATATGATCGAATTAATACTTGATCATTTAAGTTGTGAAAAATATATCACTAAATAATTTAATTTACACGTGTTTTCATGCGATGGCCGAGTCTCAATATATTTATATAAAACAATCAAGATTTTTAATAATGATATGCGTCACTATAGGATGCTGTTAATTATTACGTAACAACTTAATGCTTCGAGTACGGAGATTCCAGACACAATTGATTTTCAATTGTTATGGACTACAATCGTGGTCTTAGGGACTGGACGTATTAAGACAGAAAGTCGCTTAAGTAGGGACTGAATAAATTAATAACCGACTTGGTATTACATGGATCTCACAACTTTTTACCGTAGATAAACTGAATTGCAAGACTTGGTTTTTTTGACAAGTATTGTTTTTGATGGGATCAAGCTTTCAAAATCAAAATTAACTTTATTCAAATATAACTTTATAGAAAGCTCTTTTCAATCGTCCAGTTTTTTTTTCGTACCACCCATTCAGGACGTATTTTTTATCTGATAAGAAGAATGGGCGCAAGGAACTTATCAGCTTCATCAAAAGTAATAACAACATTTACAATAAATTATGTCGTTATCATACAACGTACATTTTTGTTTATAATTTATAAGGGAAAACAAATATTTATAGTTTTGATTGTAATGTATTCAAGTCAACTTCAAGATGAAGTTGCGGGTACCAGGTAATCTTTATAAAGTACCTATAAAACCGCATCGTCTATTTTAATAAAAAATTGATAGTAATAGATATATATAATCTAATAATAGAACTAACAGATAATGTGTTAAAATTATGTTGAAACAATTTTCAACTCTGTAATCGTGCATTGGTCTATGACGACCAGTGAATCTACAATGAGTAACTATTTTTAACGATAGGTATTTATTTAGTAAACTACAGAAGTCATGTAGGCTTAATATGAGAATAGTACAATTAAGTACCGCTAGGGGCGCAGTACAAAGTTTTCATACAAACTTTTTACGCTGTCAATATTGTTCACAAACGAATGTAAACTCATGGCAGCTTCACAGATTATGAGTCGTATGTTCGTCTGTAAAACAAAGGCGTTTTAGAGGCAACCCAAAGCTCCGCGTAATCGCCAAGGAATTATTTAAGTGCAAATAAGATTTGTAGATGTTTAATTAGTTCCATTTGTTCCAGACCTGCAGTTCCCCATAGATGTGTCGGGCGTGCAAAACGACCACCCGTTCCTAGACGCAGACTCGCTGCAGTCGCTGTTCCGGCGGCTCACAGCGCTCAACCGCTGCGCCAACATGAAGCTGGAACACCACCATCAGAAGAGATCGGTGAGTCAAATCAATAAAACATTAAGTGAAATCAAAAAATAATTATTTTCAGCATATACTTTTAGGGACTTATTGATGTCAAAACAAATAATGATAAGAATACATAAAAAGTTTCTTATCTTTGTACATACATACACGCGTATACGAAAAAAACTATTTCACTTATGGATAATAAGCAAAAAACTGAAGGTTTTTTAGGGGTAAAAAACGGAACCCTTATGGATTCGTCATGTCTGTCTATCTATCCCACCGTAAACACTATACACGTATACACGTACACGTATACACGTTACAGCCACTATTCTTTGAAACTATGACAACTATAGGTACTGTTGAAACTTCGTAAGTAATTAAAGATAACGTAAGTATTCTAAAAACCGCATCAATATTTTCCCAAAAATAATTAAAAAAAGAGGGCTCCCCATATTTAGAAATGCAACTCTAAATGACACATTATACGCGTGGGGTATCTATGGATTGGTCAAAAATGATATTGAGGTTTCTAATCATCTTTGAGGTTTCGGGTGTCGAGTCCCGGTTGGGGCAGATGTTTGTGTAGTGAATTTTTTATTCTAAACTGAATAATTTGCAAAGAGAATACTTTTAAAGTGGTAAAAATTAGAGAATGATGAAAAATATTTATAATATACATCACCATGCATACTTCCGCCGAAAATTGATTTTAACGAGATCTAGTCAGTAGTTTTTTTTAATACGTCATAAATGTTACTTGCTGCTACGTGGGCGAGTCCGACTGAGCCGGTTCCTTTTATTTATTCTTTTTAATCATTATTTAGAATATCTGTTCAGTCTTAGACAGTACAATTTAATTGTAAATTAATAGTTTACAATCGGCTTTTTCAAATATCAGACTAGTAACTTTCTTTCACCAATTCTGATCTTGATTGCTGATCAGAAGTGCCGCTAGTGACACATCTTACTTTCGGCGCGTGCACCGTGAATCAATTCAGCTCTCGTTAGTATAGATATATAGATAGATTTTGCATATTTTTTTCTCGCCAGTGACAGCACTACGTCTGAAACGACGCATGTGTCTTTTCCGGCTATTTTTGGAGTATTAATCAAAGTACTACATTACATTGTAAATGAAACTGCCGAATGATGCCCTGTGGAGTATGTATGAAATGATGACCTGTACGCTGAAGGAATCCCGAACTGAAGGTGGAGGGCAACGGTGAGGTTGAGTTACCTGTCTAAGCGATGACAATATCATCAATAGTTAATTTAACTACAGTAAGAAATACTATTTAAATAGTCTTCAAAATTGATTTTTTATTCATGAAATAATATTTTTACAACCACTTTTTGCATGTCGAAGATGTTACGCGATTGGTTCACAAGTCTACGGCACTAGCGGGAGATCTTCAGAAAAAACCAGCAAGGGTTATTTTTTTTTCAGAGTTGTCAATTAGAACCTGGTCTCAGATAAATACTCTAAACTCAACTTCTTTTACAAGTTTAAGCAACTTGTTTATACTTGTAAAGAAAGTTGGTTTAAACAAATTCACATTATATCTATAAAAGCCATAGTTTCATTGTGTTACGAGTATTTACTACAGTCAAAATATTTGACAACTACTGAGTTATTGAAACAACTATTGAGTTATTAAAATTGAACACCTCTTTTTATAAGAGTATTTTTCATCTATGAAAAGGTAAGTCGATCTTTCCAATGTGTACAATACTTAGTACATTATTTTGATAAATATCTAGGGTTCAGCCTGCGTTTGCAATGTAAACGGAAAAAATGAAATTATTTACGACATCACATTAGAAACCTCAAAAATAACAGTATTTCTCCACTATTCAACGGATGTTATTATACATTAAACCTTCCTCTTCAGTCAATCTATCAACTAAAAACCGCATCAAAATCCGTTGCGTAGTTTTAAAGATTTAAGCATACAAAGGGATACATGGACAGAGAAAGCTACTTTGTTTTATTCTGTGTAGTGATGTAGACTTTAATGAAACAAATCTTTCCTATTTCGTTTATTTACTTGTGATAAATATAATTTTCGAAGTTTCTATAAGACCGACTATTTTTAATAAAAAGTTTCCCGTCCCTAGAGGTATTACAAAGTTGGCAACGGACAAATTGCTAGGCCTCGCTTTTTAGTGAATAATCAGAATTGTCCGAATATTCCGGATTTGATGGAAAAAGTTATTTTTTGTGGTTTAATTTGGCGACTTGTTTTGTGTGGACAATTTGAATTTCATCTTGTTACTTATTGAATGAATGAATGCTTCATTCATTTAATTGTCGATTGTTAATATGATAATTTTCTGGTATTAATAATAATAATCAAATCAATTAGGAGACTTTGAGAAGGCAGGCGACCGGAGTCTCTTTCACTGTCCGGTTCTCATTACCACCAAAATCGAAATGTAATAGTCCAAAAACGTTTAGACCAGTAATGACAATAGTTTCTGTGCATCTAATTGAGTATAGTCTTTAGCTACATTTTTGATGGTGGAGATAGATTTGACCCAGTTGGTACACTCCACACACACTTTCATTAAATTTCGCTTAAATGGCGTCTACGCATTGGATCTGTGTCTTATAAAGACGCGTGATATAAGCGATAATCTGGCAATCAATAATGGCAGTTGACAAGGGACTTATCCCTCTGTCCATGACAGCACCATGGCTTACGCCATTGAGAACTGGCGTAAGCCATGGTGCTTAACACCGAAGATCGCAAGAAAGTTCGGAAAGCAAAGGAGCTGTACGGAACTTTTAATCGGACCTTAACAAGTCCTAATATAAACCGTCCCGCTTTAGTAAATTGGTCGCGGTTTGATGATCTGTTTGGGGAGACTGAGAGGTGAGCCTCTGCTATTGCAGACGAGGTAATTCTGAACAGCTTAAAGATATATGCATTACCTGAAGGTCAGTTCGGTCGTCTCTGTCGGGTCGTTCCGGAGTCTCTAGTTTTTCTCATCTTGAAAATAGCGAGTACTTACACAGGTACAACCTAGTGGCCAAGATTATTTTCTATTAGCTCAGCGTTGTCGAGTCTGAAACGATATACTACAAATCCCACACCAGCGCCAGTCCTCAAAAATGCTTGTACGTTTCTCTATTGGGACCGCTCACGCTCATCAGGCTATCATCATTAAGATTTTCTCTCACGTCTAATTCATCGTTAACGGATCTACAGTGAAGAGCTTTCATTACGAAAATATTTATTGCCATGAGTGGTGAAATGAAATTATTTACGAACGAATAATGATCGTGCGTTTCTCTATTGGGACCGCTCTATCATCACAAACAGGATTTTGTTTGCAATAATTCTGATATCGTGGTAATCAACCGGTACCAATGGCGAGCAGTGCTCGTTGACATCACCATTCCTTATGACAAGAACCTTATAAAACCAGCAAGTATTTTACTGAACCTACGAGGTAACCGCTATATAGGATGTCGATTCGACGATCATTATTCCGATTGTTGTTTCTACGAATGACCTAATAGCGGTGAGCCTCGATCAACATCTTAATAGGCTCACGCTTGACGGATGGATCAAAGGTCGGATATCGAAAGCAGTGATTCTCGACACGGCACGTATTGACCGCAGATTCCTCTCTCTACAACCCTGACTGCTTAGCGGCATAGTAAGTTTAAGTTTTTTGTAATATTTATACATATATGTATATTGTGAAAAACATAGACTTAAGAAATGTTGTTGAATAAATGAATAATAATAAATAATCGAACAAAACATTCAAGTATTCAACATTTTCTAGTTATGTTTATCGATCATTGATAACAAATAAATAACAATAGATAGACACAATTTACTGATTATTTTTAAATCCGAAAAATACACATCTATTTATCGTTGTAGATGTTTGAATCACTAATCTTTTTATTTTTAATAATGTTTTGTAATTTACAGGTTTTATTACCACAAACTAAATGTGATACAGTTTCTAAAATTAGAGTGGTATATAACCAACTACTGTAGATCTTTGAAATTGAAATTGTATTAATCTTGAATCCGTTCAATTGCGTAGTTGTTAAACCCAAAGCTGTCTTAGCAGTTAGCAGATAATTTTGTTTTTTGTCTCAAACAGCATAACACTTTTAATTTAAAAATCTGTTCAGAGAATAAATTCCATTTATAATCTGTCTGACGATGACTTGAGCTTAAGAACTTCTTCAGTGTTAAGTAATCGTTTTAGAAATCCATCTTTAAGATTTTCTCTCGCTTCTAATTCATCGTTAACAGATCTACTGAAAAGAGCTTTCATTACGAAAATATTGATTGCCACGAGTGGCGAGATGAAATCATTTACGAACAAGATTATAAGTCAAGATATTTGATGCTTTGATCTTAAGGGTTTTGATGCAAGTTCTCCATCCCTTTGCATATTAGTAGGCTATTTAATAATTAATTCTGTTACTATCAAATTTAATTGAAATTGACAGATAGGCTACATTGCTGCTATATAAATATAATTGTAACATTGTATCTTATATTTTTTTATGTATAGGCTTTGAACTATAATAGACTCTAATAGTTTCAGCTCCGTTTGTAATTCCTCCGTAAGTCCTAAGTCCTTCACAAAGTGGAAGATTTTCTGTCTTTGTGTTATGTCATCAGTGTTTCTGTATCTTCTGTATGTGATTACGTCAGTGTATCAGCACTTCGCAGTCACAATACTAGAAGCAGCAGTATAACTAGTATGCTAGTATCAATTGAATTTGATAATAACACAGTTTCATAACCACACAACGATACTAACAACAACAACAAAAGAATACAACACATAATAATAATACATACCGCCGTATGATACCAAAACTGTGGCAAGCTCAATGTATGTAGTGAGCACAGCTTTTTTTTTATAGGATAGGGCAGCAAACGAGCAAACGGTTCACCTGATGGTAAGCGATAACCGCTGCCCATGCCGGCCTTTTAAATGGGAATATGCTCTTTTTTTGGTGGTTTCGATATCACATCGATTCGGAAATACTGCAGGCGACAGTTCATTCCACAGATTAATAGTGCGTAGCAGAAAAATCCTGGAAAAACGCACTGTTATGGACTGCCAAGCGTCTAAATGATGAGGATAAATGTTGTGTCGCGTAGAACGGTAGAATTAATCCGAAAAATTCCTCGGAGCACTCTCCATAATATAAGCGATAGAGGATACATAGTGAAGCTACATCTCCACGCAGCGCCAAGAAGTCCAGCCGACATGAAATATCCGAGCAGCCGACGATTCGAGTCGCTCTTAGATGGATGCGGTTCAGAGGAAGAATCTGGTACTGGGGAGCCCCTGCCTAAAGATAGGAACAGTATTCCATATGTGGCCGATCTTGCGCCTTATAGAGTTGCAAATTCCTATAAGCTATAAACTACCTGCTGCACTGGTATTCTGCTTGACACAGTAGTGACATCAGGCATGAAAAACAGCGCATAACAAGAATCTGAATTTAAAACTATGTGAACAATTACACGGGGAACTCCGAAATATGGACCGTAATAAAAAAAATGTGGTACAATGAAAAAAAAGACAAAGATAACATGTACGAATATGTCGAGTACGAACCAACGAAACTAATAAGGGGTTGATTACAGCAAGTTTGATTGGCATAGATTCGGTCTTAGATAAAAATTTGCCAAATTACATCTGGCTGCACAGACTGTGCAAAGCTTTATTTCAAGTATTCTACCTCTTTGTAGATACTCTTTACTCTGTACCAGATTTGTCTACATTGGAAGTTTATCTTCTCATTTACCGTATTTGTGTTTTACATCTAAATCGCTATCGTCAGAAGTCCGACGAATAAAAGAAGTCCGGACGTCAGAAGTCCCGACGATACGAAACTAGGGCTGAAGAGCCTTGGCGAACTTATTTAGCGAACTTTAGAGAACAGTCACAAAATTGTTATAAATTCACAAGTATGAAATTATTGCGGACATTTTATGTTATGGGTATGGGTCCTATAAATTAGATAGGTATTAGCTATTACATGAGTAATTAATCAACCTTGTATAAAACCAATATGAATAATAAACATGCCTTATATTATTGTTTGTATTGATTTTTTTTAAGACTGTGTATTGACAAACAAGTAAACCGCCCATCTAATGGTAACTGGTTACAGCCGCCTAATATTTAGTTTGTATCATCAATAAAACTTTTGATTCCTTAATTCTCTAAATAAAAATAGTGCAAAAATCTTAAATTATATTATATTCTGCAGTCTATCAATTCTAAGCACTTTAACTGCTGATTGTCTTTTCAAAATGAATATTTATGAACCTCGCTTGATTGGCACCCAATTTTATTATAATTTTTATTAGGATGGCATACTTTGAGCTGACCTTTAACAATTTATAGGGCCTTATTTAAATCGTTTCGTTTGATGACTTTGATTATTATAATATTATAATTTAGAGGTCCCATCGAAATTTTATTGTTATAAAAGTTAAAGTTACTTTATTGGTTTTCTTTATTATAAGTCGTGCCATAGAAATATTTTGTTAGTATTAAGAATATGCACCAGTTTATTTTGGTATAGAACTATGAAAATATGATTATAATTATATCGTCGTCTCTGTTGCATCATGTTTTTTTATTATGAACTTATAATACAGCTATGTATATAGTTTCCTGCCTCAGAGGACAGAGGGTTCTTTATTTCATAGTGTAGAATAATACATTTCTAACTTTGATTGAAGATATCTGTATAATTCATACTACTTATAACATATAAGCCTAGTTAGAGTCCTTAGTATATCTCATTATCATTTCAGCCGAAAGACTATTGGAAGTGACGTGATTATTTCATGACGTATGAACATATTTTTATAAATATTAGGACAAAAGCTCCAAATGTAGTATATTTTGTAGTTTATTAAGGAATAGAAATAGAAGCTCCCTCATTGTATATATTGTTATATTTATCGTCGTTCATAGTTTCTCTAAATGAAATCGAACGCAATTTATATTTTTACGCAATTTATTTATACATTTTCTTGTGGTTATAATTCCATGTCCGTTCCTGGATCACCAACTGTTTCTATTTTCATAGATAAATTGGTTCAGTAGCCTTTCCAATACAAACAAACAAACCATCAAATCTTTCCTCTTCTTACTATTAATATTGACTATATAATAAAGAGTTATGGAATTTGAATCATAAAGAAAAGAGTTTCACGAAACTGTAGGTTCAGTGCAGTGTTTGTGAAATAACTTCTTAAGTTGGCCACTGTTAGATATAAAAGTCGGGATGCTGATGAAGGTAAAAACTTTCAAAGCTGTCTACGACGTTAGATCACTTAAGAGTTTATACTAAGCTATAAGACTACAAGCTTTATACTAAGCTATAAGACTACAAGCTATTACATCGCAAAATGTATGTAGTCATGAATTGAAAGTTGGTTAACGTGAAGCTTGTGATTCCTTATACCATTGCTGTCTGTGGAAACATAAAATCTGTTCGACGAGCGACCGGCAGGTGTATTAGGTTTGCTGAGTTTATGATCAAGTTTAGCGTAAATCGTAGTTTTAATGGACGCTGAGGCCGGTTTGATGGTTGGTTTGGAGTTGAAAGGTGTAGCGTTGCTCTGCCTATTTGCTGACCCTTCAATGGTTGTCTTGTTCTATTAACTAAGGTCAATACGTGATAATTGAAAATTGGACGAACTTACCTAAGTGAAGTCCAATTGTAATTTTATGAAGGTTGATCTGAAATATAATTGTTAACAGTGTAGGTAGTCTTTCTATTCGGTATTCATTGGCATCGCGGTTTTAGATTTAAAAAAAAAAATAATAAAAAATTTCTTGTCTGTGGCACTCCGGGTAGCAAATGTCACTATTTTAGAGCTTTAAAGTGAGATGGCTCTGATGAGTTGATGACCCACTATGCTTGGGATCAGCAACAAGCTGATGCTGGGTTGGGCGGGTGATTATATTTCAGATCAACCTTCATAAAATTACAATTGGACTTCACTTAGGTAAGTTCGTCCAATTTTCAATTTTATTTCATGTTGATCTGAAATATAATTGTTAACAGTGTAGGTAGTTGTTTAGAGACAGTTGCATAGTGGGTATCTATCATTATGTATGCACTTATGAAAGGTAAGTTTGTAAATAAATAATTTACAAAGGGTCTGGTATAAATGATGAGGTCCAAATCATTCTGAACTATAACACTTATGTCTAAGTAGATAATCACAGCTTAATTAGTCATTTTTATAAGGCAATAAGAGGGAATCAACTTGGTAATTTTCTCTGTATCTCACATAATGAAGTAAATTTTTGTGTTAATTTTACAATATAAAATTAACAGTAATAATAATCAAAAGTACAATGGTTTTCTGAGATAAGACTAAGATAAGTCAACAATATTTTAAAAACATAATTGAGATCAATTGCAATGAATTGATCATGATTGCAATGAAAATTAAGATAAATCAACAATATTTAAATCATCATCATCAAGATAAATTGTGATAATAGCCTTTTTATTACTTGAAACTTAAATCAATATAATATAATAATATAAAAATAATATTATTAATCAAAGCTAAAAACTGCCTGTACAAAGTCATCACAACTGTTTTTATCTTGTATAGGTAACTGATAAAACCTTGTAAATGTAAGGGAATTTTCAGTCCAGCCAGCGGTTTTCCTAATAACATCAATTGACACTCCTGCCTTGCTAGCTGATGAGGTGGCAGAATGGCAGGTGCTGTGTGATTTAAATTGGTTTGTATTAATACCACTATCTGCTAGGACACACTTGATCCACCTGCTTATGGTTTGTTTTGATGCATGGTGGTATGGCTTTTTAAAAGTAAATAAAAGGTATGTTTGAAAATTTCTGATAGTGTTTGTGCTATGGATGTAGTCTTGAAGTGTGCTGGCTGGGCATATTTTAGGTTCTTGTAAATAAAATGGAAGGTTTATTATACTGTGTTGTTTTGTATGTACAGAACTTTTTACTAAATCACTGATGACTATGGTGATTATATCATTAAGCTTAATCGGTGAAAGAGTTTGTACCCGCTGAGCACTTGCCGAGGTTAGCAATGTTACCAGTTTTTTAGTTAGCATTTCAAGGCTTAACAGTGAGTTTGGTGGTAATTTTGCTAGGTAACTCAACACCTTGTGTGGGTCCCATGTTTCTGTGTATCTTTGCATGGCTGGTTTTAGCCTGAATACACCTTTTAGGAATCGTTTCACTCTATCATCTGTCCCAACTTTCTCTCCTATTAAAAGAGAAAGGGCTAGATGGCAACTGAGGGTGTTATAGAACCACCACCACTTTGAATTTTTTCCATTAGAAATTTTATTACAAAAGGTATAAGTGTTAAGAGCGATTCCTGGTTGTATGTATTGCAGAACTGCCACCAGCTTTTATAAGTTGTGTTATATTGAATCATAGTACCCTTGGAGATGGATGCTAGCATAATGTCTAGTGAGCTCTGTGGCAGGCCTCTGCGTCTGAATGCCTCTCGCAGAAGATGCTCACTGCCAGGGTAAGGTGGCTACTCAACGGGTGCTTTGCTCCAAAAGGAAATATCAATAAGTTAGGATCTGGTTTAGATATGATTGGGTTACTGATCATTAAGCTCATGGCTAGGGGGTACCATGGTTGGTACTCCCACATTGGGTAAACAAGTATGCCTCTGGCTTTATCACATTTAATCTTCTGTAGGTATTTAGTTAGAAGGGCAAATGGTGGGAAGGCATAAAAATAATAAAGTGCCCAGTTAAGGGTCATAGCATCAATGTCAAATGCATTAGGATCCCTTTTCCAAGAGACATATAGCTTACATTTCTTATTAATCCTAGATGCAAAAAGATCTATGTTTGGGATTCCTAGGTGGGTTTTTATAGTATTAAAGGCATCTTTACTTAATTCCCATTCTGTGTCAAAATTTGTGTTAAATACGTGATTCTTTATCCGCATATACATTGTCAGTGGACTTTATGTAAGAGGCATAAATGTTTATATTTCTGTGTTCACACCAGCTCCAGATATCTCTGGTGATTTTGTTAAGTGTGGGTATTGCACACTACCCATTTTATTAATGCATGCAATAGCAGTTGTGTTATCTATATGTAATAAAATATTGCAATGGCTATATGGTTTTTGCGTAACATTTTTATCCAAAAAATGCTACTGTCAGTTCTAACTGGTTTATATGAAGGTGTTGTTCTGAGTGAGACCACATACTACAACTACTTTCACCATTGCAGTGTGTTCCCCAACCAGTCAGTGATGCATCAGAAAATATTTCCAACTGAAATTGTATTTAAATATTTGTATTTAAGTACATAATAGCATCATAATTGTGACATTTGCTACCCGGAGTGCCACAGACAAGAAATTTTTTATTATTTTTTTTTTTAAATCTAAAACCGCGATGCCAATGAATACCGAATAGAAAGACTACCTACACTGTTAACAATTATATTTCAGATCAACATGAAATAAAATGAACTGGTATAAAAATACAGCAATAGATTGCGTGTAGGATTTAGTTTCAAACTTTTTTTTTATTTTAATTTAACAATATTAGTGACTTTAGATGAAGTTCTTGAATTCTAATTTTGGTTTTGGACAATTCTCCGCTGGAGTTGAAGGTCTACTACTTGGTACGTGATGATTGCTATGACTTCTGATCCTGCATAACTAGGGACCATTGTAGTATAACTGAAAACATTATTGTGCTATGATGTTTATATATATATATATATATATATATATATATATATATATATATATATATATATTATATATATATATATATATAATATATATATATAATATATATATGTGTTATTTATTTGTTGTATATATATATATATATTTGTTAGAATAATTAATATATATTTACATAGTTATTGTGTTCAGTATTTCAGTCTTATTCAAATTTTAGTTTTATTACCTATACAAAAAATATGCATTTATGTTCGTTTAGTGAGAATTGCTTACTCTTATTATTTATACTTTATTTGATATGGTCGTCGCAAATCATTTTCAACTAGAATGCATTAAAGAAGACCCTTTAATTAATTATCTGAATTGTTCATCATTATCACAATGTCCACGTTTATTTGCGACTAAATTATCTGTTGCTATGAGATATCTCGGTCTTTGTCAGTTTTTCGGTTTTTGACACCTTTCAACCACTTTTTCATCCCTTTAGAGCAGTGATTCCCAAAGTGGTCTATATCGACTCCTAGGGGTCTATGACAAACTACAAGGGGCTGTCAGCAAAAAAAATTGGGGGTCCATGAAATGAAAACGGGGGTCCACGAAAATGGATCTCAACATACACTCATAGTACCTATTTACTTACATTATACTATCTTCTAATAAAAACATTATGAATGTTTATAAAATTTTGTAAGTTATAGGATGTAGGCATTCAATATCAGGTAGACCCCCTACACATTTCCGAAAAACATGGCATAGGATCTACGGCACAAACAAGTTTGGGAACCCCTGCTTTAGAGGATCAATTATAGCGGATTCTTAGCGGATATTTTAGTCATAATAAATATGTATTAGTGTGTTAAATTCCAGCTTGAACTTTTAATTGTATTTGGATAATCCACTGAGTTATAGTTGTCATTCCAGTGACTAGTAGCAACGTGTAATCACAATAAAAATCCGCAAAACTTATTCCACAATTCTATTTAAATATTTTCTATGACATTGCATTAAAATTCATTATTATAGGACACTCATTTAAACAAGTCGCGAATTAAAAGTCGTAACTCCTTGATTATTTTATTTAGAAGCAATTTTACAACGACATTAACAGAAGGGTTTTATGAAGCATTAAATAGATAAGCGTTCGTGCGCAGAATGGTTCGCATGGTTAGCCGTACCAACTTAACCACTTTTATTTGAACTAAAAATAGATATAATTTACCGTTTGTAATACAGAATTAATATTTTATTAAAGATATCTAAAATTCTGCGGTATTTAGATATCTTTAATGGAAATACGTTAAAAAATTGAACATTGACGATCACTGTAGTTAGTACACCAATTTCGAGGTGTAGTAACTACGTAGTAGTAGTGTAGTTAGCCATCTCTGAGGTTCGAGTTCCGCTTGGGGCAGAAATTTGTGTGATGATTGTGAGCATTTGTACCTTAGTCATGGTTGTTAATATATATTTCTATCAAATATACATATTTATATATGTATGCCTTAATTTAGTCCAGTAAGTGCCTTGATTTGGCATATAAGGTAACCACCATGTAGAATGTTGATTCGCTGATCATTGTTCCGATAGTATGCCTGCGAATGGCTTGAAAGCGAAGAGTCTCGATCAACATCTTAAGAGGCTCTCGCTTGACGGATGGACCAAGGGCAGATACAAAAAACAGTGATTCTTCTTTAATAGATGGAAATAGAGAAAAGGAAGGCTTTAGATAGATAAGAGAAATAATAAGTATATTTACTAGCTTTGAAATAAAAGAAACATGGAAATCGGTCATCTAGTCGAAAGTCTGAGGTGACAATAATAAAAAGAAAACAGTCGACTTCCTATTCTGTAGTCTGCTAAAAATTACTTCGTTACTAAAAATATTTTTAAAACCATCGGAGATAATTTACAAATAGAAGTGCAAAAGGAAATTCCAAAACAACTTGTTATACATCCAATTAACTATATTAATGAACAGATTTTTGTTTGTGATGAGCAAATAAGGTCCCAGTTTTCACCTATAAAAGAAAGAAAAAAAGAAAAGGTGAAAGAAATATTTTTCCAACAAAATAAAGCACCAAATTTGATATTATAATAAAAATCTGATGTTACGCACTAAAGTTAATGTTAATTAGGTCACAATATATGGTTATTTGTTTAACATAGCAATAGTAACAGCTCTAATCATCTTTAACCCTGAATCTTTCCAGCAGCGTTGAGGTTAACCCTTACCTGGCCTTCATAATATTGTTAACATTACAAGTATCTTTTAAGTCAAAGAAATGAAACCCAATCATTGTTTTATTCTGGCTACCCATATTCCTTAAATTGTTCACCCATCCTAAACCAGTCGCCTCTAGGATGCCTTCACCTTAATGTTTCAAATGCGTCTATAATCCAATAAGTTCGTCGAAGCGCGAAATTGCGTGGCCATTGTGCGACGTGGGCGTGACAAGATAGTAGGTAATGAACATAATCCAGTTTCATGAGATATTATGTGATGCCCTGATATGACATCAATCATAATAGGTAACTAGATCATTAATCATTACAATTGTTCATCAATTGCTTTTACAGCTTCCGACCTGCTGACGTCTTTTAGTTTTCAACTTTTGAACATCTACAACCTGTACTTGCGTGGAACTCTTTGTTTCTAAGTTAGAACATTGTATGTCGACGTTTTATATTAGCTATAGTTAATAGGATTTAATTTAATTATCATTGTACCGGAAGTGAGTGAACATCGGAACGTCACATGATTGAAAACGAGTTTAGTCAAATGAGTGACTGAACGCGTGCGGATTTCTTGTGTGACTAGCGACGAACGAGGGTGACCTATTAGCTTGAGACCATGAATCCAGTATCAAGAGAGAAAAGCATTAACCACTTACCACCGTCGTCATGCTTAACTTGAATTGGGGATACATTTTGAATATTGCATTGTGAACCACGAATAAAAACTATTGCGCTCAATGGGGTTACGCTAAAAGAGTTCATATCTGAATTAAGTAATTATATCCATGAGATCAAATTTGCAATAAGTATGAATGCAATTAATTATTTTGAATTCGAATCTTAAGCCAAAAAACCTTCTTCCATCTTAGATCATATGCTTAGCTCTGCGTTGGATTGTGATCATAAGTAAGCCTATACCAAACAAAAAAAATACATCGAGACCTGAAATGTACAGCTTTCTCCAGTTACTTCTGCTAATGTTATTTTCTTCCTACAATTCATGGACCCGTGCCTTGGCTTGTGTCCGTCTTCTCAGTGCCTTAGCATGAGGAAGACGATTGTCACACCATCTCAAAGTCGACATGTCGTATGTCGACACTTGACTAAATTAATAAATCCTCATATAATAGGAGAATTACTGTCTAATTGCCCCTTCGCCCTTAAGACATCTTCCGAAAAGGGAGCAGTACCATCAGTGTTCTAATACTGTCACTACAAAGACAAATGTTTTGTTATCATCTATTGATGGTCCTATTGAGGCCACATTGCGCCATCCCTTTCTTACTATATATACAAATTGAAATTAAAATTTCAGTCTTATTCTGTAATATGGGTGCCTAAAATGCGCGCTCTGTACTGCACTACTCAATATAATTAAAGAGATAGTGCTATCGAGCTTACATATCGCCCTTTCTAACTGTGAATTTGATTCTCGTTCTACTACATGTCTGACAGATATTGGAAATACACTGAGCACCTTCTTAGAAGCTTCGTTATCTCAGCTTTAAGCTGCGATATTATTTGTAGGTGAAAAGTGGGACGTTCTTTGCTCATCACAAACAAAAGACTGCTCATTAATATTGTTAATTGGATGGATATCAAGTTGTTTCCGAATTTCCTTTTGGACTTCTGTTTGAAAATTATCTCCGAAGAGTTTTAAAAATATTTTTACTAACGAAGTAATTTTTAACAGACTATGGAATAGGAAATCGACAGTTTTCTTTTTATTATTGTCACCTCAGACTTTTAGACTAGATGCCCGATTTTTATGGTTATTTTATTTCAAAACTGGTAAATATACTTATGATTTCTCTTATCTATCTAAAGCCTTCTCTCTATTTCAATTAATTAAAGAAAACGCACTGCTTTTTGTATCTGGCCCTTGATACATCCATTAAGAGAGCCTCTTAAGATATTGATCGATACTATTCGCTATCAAGCCATTCGCAGACACAACTATCGGAAGAATAATCGTCGAATTAACATTCCACGTGGTGGCTACCTAGTACGCCAAGTCAAAGCACTTACTGGCTTTGTCCTTTTCAGCTTTATGAGGAATGGTGATGCCAACGAATATTATTATTATTATAAGTGCACAAACATGTACAAGTGTTGAGTAGTTGTCAAGCGTGCGACATCTACTCAACACTTGTACATATTAGGGTCGTGACGCTACTGTGAACATTCCGCATTCTGAACAAAGACAATTTGTCCGCCATGTTCATATTGATAAAACCTTTTACGATTCGTAGTTAAAAACGTGTAATATAAAAACAGTAATGGAAAATGTTATCATATGAGGACCCGTTATACATTACATATTTTGATAATGAAATATTTTCAATTTTTTTAAATACGGTGACGACAGGCACCAATTTGAATGCGCTTCACTGTACTGCCCTCCGAGGAATAGTATTTTAGCCTACTCCCTAAGAGATTCCGTAGATATTTAGTTTTAATTATTGTCTTAATAATTCTATAAATTCCATATACAGATCTCCGAATATATATCTCTACTAGTTATAAACGCGAAAGTTTGTAAGTATGGATGGCTGTTGTTGTTGTTACTCTTTCAAGTAAAAATTACTGAATGGATTTTAATGAAACTTTATAGTATACATCAGAATTAAGAATAGGCTACAATTTATAAAGATATTGTGTGAATCGACAAAAATATAACGATAAGTGTCCTACGCAGACGAAGTCACTAGGCAAATTTAAGTTTAATGTGTATGTATAATTTTTACGTGAACTCGTCAAGTTCAACAGAATATGCACAAAAAATTGTATGGTCATATTTACGATATTCTGACAAATGGAAGTTTTATTCTTTCTTTCTTTCTACAGTTTAAATATCAAATATTGACAAGACAAAAGATTACTGACTACTGAGAATAGACGCAATAAACGATCGGTACACAATGAAATCCTAAATACTAGAAAGCCTCGGGACAAACGCTTTATATCAGGCAATAAGCGAATTGGATTTGTCATATTGTTTTTATGCGTAAAAAATAACTTGCTAAAAAATACAAAGAGATTATTTTTGACAGACATTTGTAACCAATGACTAGAATACAGATTTTGTCCTAACATTCAAACAATCAATCTTTTCTTAATATTATTTTCTTAATCTGTTAAAGTATCATTTTTAAATATGTAATGCATTTTTTATATTTTAAATAATCTATGTAAGTTTGTAAAATGTTTTTAAGGCTTGAAAAAGTTATTGTCCCTTTTTGTAGAATTTAGAATTTCAATAAGCAAAGAACCAATTGATGTATGTATTAACAATAACCAACTCATGGCCCTAGCAAAAAAAAAGCATGAAATTCTTAATTTATTAAATATGAGTTTTTTAAGGTAAGATCGAAGTAAATTCTTTTTATATCATTTATTTAATGTTACTGTTTGTATTTCATTAAACACAAACATTAGCACTTCAAGGGACAAATAAACGGACTGCCTGGAAATAACCTATTACAGTCGCCTATAGAACATGTGATTCCTGTGAGATTCACAGCGAATCTGCAACCCCAATAGGTCTTCTCATTGTGCAGAAGAGCTTATATCAATTTGGTATACTTTACGCATACTCTCATGAAACTCATTAATTTTTTTCCCACTGGTGAGGAGAGACTGACAACCGGACTGACGACCAGAATGACCCACCGACTAAACTCAGCCTAAACCTTCACCATACGGGCTCTACGGCTACGATGGAACTATATCCCATGAAGGACCATGTCTTATAAATATGCGTGATATGATACAAAATAATAATAATACAATTCTTAAAACTTTAAAGGGAGTTGTGTTCATCTTTTAAACTAAGTTTACAATAATAGTTTAAATAGAGTGCGTAGGGAAGTGACGACCCCATCGCCGCTGGTGGGGCATTTACTCAGGGCAGTTTGCGGCGAGCTGTCGGTGAGTTGCGTCACTGAGGGTACCGATGTGCTTCAAGGGGGCGTATGCCACCCGCCTCTGTCTTACCTTGACCAGCCGGACAGAGTGGAGTCGCAAGAGCAGATGCTCGAAGGGTGGAAGTGTAATAATGTCATAACGCCGACGGCGTCTCGATCGCTGTCGCAGACACACCTCTCAACACCCTTAGCCATTCACACCAATGTTGCTCTCTTCGCACCAATATTGGTCTGCTTTTTTACATACATACATACACTCACGCCTTTTTCCCATGGGGGTAGGCAGAGATTACGTCTGCTTTTTTGGGGGGCCCATTTAGTGAGCGGCGAGTCACCACCTGCCATATTTAAAATCAATTAGGAGGCTTTGAGAAGGCAGGTGACCGGAGTCTCTTCCATAGACCGGTTCTCATTACCACCAAAATCGAAATGTAATAGTCCACAAACTTTTTGACCACAAATGACAATAGTTTCAGTGCATCTAACTGGTTGTAGTCTTTAGCTGCATTTTTATGATGCAGATAGAGATTGGACCCAGTTGGTACACTCCACACACACTTTCATAAAATTTTGCTTAAATGGCCTCTACGCGTTGGATCTGTATCCCCGTTTACGCTTTATAAAGGACCGTGTCTTATAAAGACGCGTGATTTAAGCTAGTTTAAATAGTATAAAATTATAATTTCTATGAGCTACGAGTATCTCACGTGCAGCAGGTAGGAGTTATCCAGACCAATTTATAATTTAATTATAATTGATTGTCAAGACACACAGACCTCGACATATGTTCTCTTTCTCTCCAACAATTTAGAAGAAGGATAACAGAGTTGTGTCATGATTTTATTTTTCTTTTTTTGGTAACAAATATTTTTTTTTATTTGTCTGTATAGGTTCGGATTCATCATACATACTTTTAATCACCTGTGTTGTTTTATGTTTTTTCTTTTTGCAATAGTATAATCTATGTTTTACTGTGAATGTTGTGACTGCCTTAAAAATTGTTATGTTCTATAGGTTAAGGATTCTTATTACATAGATGTAATAATGTAACAATTCCTGGTGGTTCTTTTAAGATTTTATTTATATGGGTCTTAACTTTTTTATAAATTTGGTATTTCTATAAATGATGCAATCACTTTTTGTAGTGAGTTTTATGATATGACTAGTTTATCATTAAATAAGGGAGGTTGATGTCCGCTGAAAAATGTTAATGAAGTTCCTCTTTCCCATGGGGGTAGACAGAGATCACAGTTTTCCACTTGCTACGATCCAAATATATTTCCCTGCCTTCTTCGATTCTTTTTCATTAATACTTTCATGCATGCTCGGTTACGGATACTCTTGACCTGACCTTCTTTTTATATATGTCACGATAATGTAAATAATATAAATTCAGAATTATTTTATATTGTATTTGAAGATGTGATGAACTCCATACCGATGTGGTTGATACTCCTGTTTCAAGGTATCGCCATCTCTGAAGTTCCGGGATTGAGTTTTGGTGAGGATAGATGTATGTGGTGTATGACTACCTGTGGTGGTCATATGTATATATATATATATATATATATATAATCATTAATTTAGATATATCTACATGAGTAAGAAGGGAGTTGTACATAAAATCTAATTTGAAATAAAAACGATACGCAGAAACGGTCTTGAGACATACACATTAGAATCCTTTTCAAACGCTTCAGCTAATGAATCTTTCGAACAGAATTTTCTCCGAAGGCGCTGGTTAATTCATTTGCTTGAAAGAAAACAACACCCATCAAGTTAATTAGAGCTATGGCGAAGGTGTTTTCATTATGCGGAAACTCGGATAATGTCTGCGGGCGCGTGTTTTGATAATTAAAAGTGTTTTGTAAGGTTCTGTTATTGTTCCACTGCCTTTTCAGATAAGAGAGACCATGCATCTGCCGAGTCTTTTCTTTTTGCAACATATTATTGACTACCTGAAGGTACTTTAAATTCGCCTTATAGTCTGAAGTTTCTACGGGATTATATGTAACCACTACAAAAACCACAGTACCTAGCGAACTTGTGACAAAATCTGTGTGATTGAGGAAATTCTAATAAATGGATTAGCGCTATTATTATTTCCACACAATAATTCCTTCCGTTAAATACAGACCACTAAATATTTATTTACTCGATTATCGCTGACGCCTTCACCCACTTTATATATATTTATTTTTACTGTTATGTTCTTTGCCGTGTTTTCAACCATACTTATTACCATTTGTATCAAAACCTGGCCAGCTATTTTTCCCACAGGAAAATATATTTTGTCCTTATAAAAATGTCGCTGTCTCGTAGTTTGTGAGCCTATTTAAATAAAAATTGCATCCCCTATTTTTACCCCCTTTAGGGTAACATTTCTACAAACTTTGAGTGTAATTTATTAATATCAAATAAAACTCTTAAGAAATAAGTTTCAAACTTCTATCTTCAAAAATGACGTATTCCCTATACAGACTTAAATTTCTTACTGCCCTTTTATAAAATTAAAATGTTCTGAGGCTCCATTTGTAGTTAAAGGGCGACTGACACACAGAGTTACTTTCGCACTAATATTAGTGAGGATTGGCATTCATCCCTCATATGCACAGAATGTCAAGGAGAAAATGTCAGTAAAAGTAAAAAAAAATATCAAATAAGGATGAATGCACGTGTAGATGATAAAAAGTGGCTATTACGGAACATGAGTACTACAAAGCGGCTTTGGCTTACGAAACCCCGAATACGCACGGATATGAGAAAGTTGTTATAAACATAATCGAAAAGTTAATGAAATGGCTGAAATTCAGTATAATAAGCACTGAAAGAGCCGTAACGATGTAGAATTGAAAAAAAAAAGTGTTTTCCACACTTGTCTTCTGTATTAACACATTGGAAATAAAAAAAAAACAGACTTTTTTAAACCATCAATTCTAAATGCGTTGATTGATTTGTACCTAAGTGCGAGAAAAGTAATTTTTTACTCACTATAATTATAAATATTCAAAGATATCAAAATCAAAAAGATCGAAGGCGAATTTGTAAGACAAGTCTTTTTTAAATAAAAAAAGTGAAATCTTTTTTCTGCGTGAAAGTTTTCATTTCGTTTCACGTGTAATTCCTCCAGAAAAACCAGGGTCACGGACATAGCCCGAAGAATTGGGTCCGAAGCTGGAGGTCCTGGAGTGTCAGGCATTTGCCCGACGCTAGCAACGCAGAACCGACCGGTATGGAGGTCCTTGGGGGAAACCTATGTCCAGCAATAGGCGGCTATTTGCTGAATAAATGAACATTTAATTTTACTACTAAATAGGTTTAATTAACGACAATCTATGTGTTTATATTATTGATATAGTTGAAGAGTGGAGTGCTTACTCGTATGGAATGAAATAGATCACGTAGGACGAATGAAAAGAGATAGCATTGTACTCGCCAAACACAGAAAATGGAGCGACACGTGTTTAACAAGTATGCTATACTAAATGAAATTACACTAAATGCCCTAATTTAAACATGTCAGTTTCGACACGCTAACTATCTACCTCTTGTTTGTATTAAACTTCATTGTATGCGGAAGTAATGAAATAAAATGTGCAATTGTGTAGGAAAAACTAAACAATGCAATGCTAACAAAAGGTAAAAACAAAAGGTAGACAATTATTTCTTATAAATTTGTCATTATATTCATGTAAATGTCTTAAATAGTTGTTGTATGTTAGTAACATGAATTAATCATGAATTGTTTTTAGGGTTGACTGAAAGAGATCTCTTAAAGTAATAAGCTCGCCTTTGAACGTCATTTTATGTTACTTAATTTGTGTACAATAAGAACTCTCCATAATATTGTAACCTTTAATTGATTCGAAACTTTAACTCAATCAGGAATTACAACAGTTTTTGTAGTAACATAAATATTTGTTGTTTCATTCACCAGATTTTCACAAAAGCATTAATTGTATGTAATGTACGCAAAACACAACTTATTATATTAACTATATACTTGATTATCCAACAAACTATCAACTCAAAAGACAGATTAATGAAACAATTGTAGAGTTAAACGATTCGATATCCAATCACTGCTACAATACAATGAAATTGGCGGCGACCCGCCTGTGATAATAACTCCAGCCTAACCAACATATAGAAACGGAAACATATTGGAGAGGATGTAATCTTAAACCTCTGAAGGAAACATTAATTTATTGCTTGTAGACATTTGAAAATTACTATGTAATATATTATGTATGATATATTCACGTATTAAAATGAGAGAACGATCATGTTACTAGGAAAGTTATGAACATGAAAGTGGATGGGCGTGTGGGGAGAGGAACGGTTTGTAAGACCGAAGAAAATATGGATGGACCGTATGAATGGTGGTATGTCGAGGAAGGGAGAGAGTGTCAAAATGGCGACTTTTTTTCCCACGGGGTTGGTAGTGAATCCTCGTAATGGGTGTGCTACTATTGTAGTCGTCTTATTAAGCCCCTGGTGCTCGGACGACCTTACAACGTATACCAACCAACGTATACCCGCGCCTGGTCTACGGCGAGTAGTCATGTTCGACTCTAGCAGAAGGCTAGCCTACCAACTAAACACAATCTACAGCCTTTGTTCGGGTAGAAGGCCTGGGACCTTATTGGCTTTGGACTAAAGCGTCCAACGTCCAAGGGCGATGCATATATGTCGAGTGATAGAGAACAGTGGATAAGGAAGACATGCTGCACTCCAAATAAAATTGAGAACAAGGCAGAGGAAAAAGACTATATAATAGTATAATCTTATTGCCAGTTGTGATATTTCTTTTGTTTTGTCCCCAGAACGACTCTGACGACGAGCAGTGCGCGCTGAGCGACAAGTGGCAGTACGAACGCAAATCGCGAAGATGGTCGCGCGTCGTCGAGATTACGCCCCAAGCGCAGCGGCGTTTGCAGGTAAAATCCGGCGAAACTATACGAATGTTACCGAACGAGTGTAGAGTGTAGAACCGAAAAATGGAGTGCATAGTGATCCTACGAGAAAATGCAGAGAAGCCTCAGGTTTTGCCTCTTGGCAAACTGTGGAATGTGTAACCTACTTGACACTACCATTATTTTTTTTTTTTGTTCCCCTGAGGAAAATGCATTAAGTTGCATACCCCGGCTGTGGCGAGCCGGCGGTTATGTGGGGCTCTCCTCCCCAGAAGGGGGAGGCCTACCCACTAAAAACCTCAGGGATGGCCTTCCTCAGACATGTAGGAAGCCCCCGGGAACACCAAGTTACTTCCGGGAACCCCCAGCCTCCGCTCCCCCGTCGATACAGAGGAGTCCTCCTCGGAGAAGGCCACAATACCTCCCCCGATCTCCACCACCGACGACGCCCCCCGGCCACGGAAGGGGCGTGGTCCCTACCGGGTCGCCGCATCCACTGGCGCGATTTCATCGCGCCCGCCGGCGACCCACGGCGGCGCCACAGCTGTGCTACCGAGCCCGCCGCCGCGCCGCCTCCTTCGAGCGGGATCGGCTATCTCCCGACCCCGCTCGGCAGCCTCCTTCTGGAGCATCACTGCTTCACAGAAGGAGGCTACAGCCCTCCAACCTCCCTCGTCCACCAGCATTGCCGCAATCAATGCCGGCGGAGACAGATCTCGCCCGATCTCTGCGACCAAGACTCGGCGCTCGGAAGCCCACGCGGGGCACTCCGCCAGCGTGTGCTGGGCCGAGTCGAGGTCGGATGCGCAGTGGTGGCAATGTGTCGATCCCGTCCTATTCGACACAGATACTCACCGAAGCAGCCGTGCCCGGTGAGTATCTGAGTCAATCGGTAGGTGACCTCCTCCTTCCCCTGGAGCCAAGCTTCGAGGTGCGGGAGTATGGCACCGACGCCCGCTGGCGCGCGCAGATCCGTAATTCGAGCTACTTGACACTACCATACACGTGAAGTTAGATAAAAGTTAGACTAATGTAATAAATTTCTTGTCACAGTTGCAATAAAAATACTAGTTAGTGAAATGCATACTTCTTAGATATAGGATAGGGATTTTTAAAGGACATGAAAGTGGAGGAAGCAAGAGAAGTGTGCCAGGATCGTAGCAAGTGGAGAGAGGTGGTCTCTGCCTACCCCATAAGGAACAAGGCGTGACATATATGTATGTATGCATCTGAGTTAAATATTGGGTGGACCGTAGATGCGTGTATGTGACCTGAATAATCTTTCTCGAGTTAACTGAATTTAAAAAGGAAAGAAAAATCCATCATGTGACAACCCTAGTCAGCTATTAGCACAGCAGAAATGCTGTAGACGCAATGCCGCTCATTACTTTGCTGCGTAGTATTCCTCGTACGTAGACATAGGGTTCTCAATACTTAAAATTAAAAAATATTTTTTTAGTTTTTAGGGAAGAAAAATAGTGTTTGTACTACAGAATCTTTACTTGGATCGATAGAAAACCCGTAAGTTGCCTCACCGAGCATACCGATATGCTTCAGGAGGCGTATACCACCCGCTCTGTCTTGCCTTAGCCGACCGGACAGAGTGGAGTCGCAAGAGCATATGCACGAAATGTGGAAGTGTAATATTGTCATAATGCCGGCGGTGTCTCGATCATTGTCGCAGACACACCACTCTACACCTTTAGTAGTAAAGTCGCTCCCTTCGCACCAATATTAGTCTGCTTTTTTGGGGTCCCACTTAGTGAGCGACGATTCACCACCTGCTATATTTAAATCAATTAAGAGGCTTTGAGAAGATAGGTGATCTGAAACTCTATACCATACCCCGGTTTTCATTACCACCAAAATCGAAATGCAATAGTCCACAAACGTTTTGACCAGTAATTACAATATTTTCTGCGCATCTAACTGAGATAGCCTATAGCAGCTTTTGCTTTCATGCTGCAGATAGAGATTAGACCCAGTTGGTACGCTCCACGCACACTTTCATTAAATTTTGCTTAAATGGACTCTACGCGTTAGATCTGTATCCCCGCGTACGCCTTATAAAAGACCGTCTTTTATAAAAACACGTGATATAAGCGAGATAAATAAGAATAAAGTATTATTAAATTAAACTTATTACTAGGTATTGTACATCCGCTCTCATCGAGATTTCCCTGTGTTATGATATGAAAGACGGGCACCTACTTATTGTTCACTATACATACTTACATTAAGAAGAACATGCTTAATTAACAATACAAGAATGTTTGTGTTTGTGGGTATACCTGTATATTTGCGTGTGAGTGTGTGTGCCTATCTTATAAGATACTCCAAAGATTGAAAGAATTATATTTTCTAAATTTCATAGTCAAATTGCCAATTGAATATGAGTATGTAAAAAGTATTCAAAGTTATTTATAAGCTATATTATTGTAAGTTTTATTAAAATCCATTCAGTGGTTTTTACGTGTCCGACGATTTTGATGACACGAGCTGGAATCACTCCTGAAAAATTATATGCAGAAAATATCCAAATTATTATTATTAACGGTCGGTGATGCTGTGGTTTCGACCTGTGATTGGCGGGGCCCGGAATCGATACTGCCACGTACCAATATTTTTTACGTTTTTCGAATTTCATATGTACATTTATCTGACGCTCTTATGGTGAAGGAAAACATCCCGAGGCAATCTGCATACTCCTGCGAAGAAATTCACAGGTGTATGTAGTCAACCAATCCTCACTGGGTTGTGGTGGGCGTGGTTGACTAAGGCCTGATCACCCTCGCACAGCTTAGTGTAGGTATATGGGTTGTGTAACTCTTTTATGGACAATTTCTCCATAGAAGACAAAATTTAGAAAAAAAAAACACTTTTATTTTAATCGAAATAGATTAACAAAAGATCAAAGCTAAGAAAGAATTAATTAAAGTAGGCGCCAACGCAGGGCGATTAACTTTTAAATTAAACAAAGTTCGCATTGAAGTTAATTAAATGTACCTTCGCTTTTCAATCTTGGAATCGATTTATCCTTAATAGTTGGGAACAGATTTTAGATTAGAAACTAAGAGGTACGTAAAGACGGATAACGCGTCATTGACATAATATATTATGTTTACGAGTAGTTACATAATGTATAGTAAATTATTTCATTGAAATAATATTTGAAACAACGTTCATATAAGGTAAAGACATACACACACACCCGTACATACATACACATATAGGATAATTGTTTAGGTCCACACAAATGTAGTAATATAGTATTTGCGGGTGTTGCCTCTGCTCTGATTTGTTCTGTTGCTCAGAGATTGAACCACTGTCTTCCAAATTACAGGCTGTACCTAGCTTAGAAGCCAGCGGACTTATGTAATAGCTATAGGAACGTTACTGATAAAAAATGTGTGTTATAAACTGTATGTATATGAAAATAAATATAGTTATTATAATTTTGTTGTTATTGCTTGTTATTAAAAATTACTAGCAGTGGAATCACCGCACATTTTTAGAGTTTCTGTACTCCAACAAAAAAATGGAACTCTTATTATTTGTTGTTCTGTTTGTCAGTTTGTTAATTCCTATACGCGTGGTATCAAGATAAGATTAATATAAATAACTAAATGAATATTTCTTACGACCTCCATGTTCGAGTGGTTAGTACACTGGTTTCGAGTCCCGGTGGGGGCAGATGTTTGTGTGATGAATACGAGTATTTGTACCTTATATCGTGGTTGTTAATATATATTACAATCACAAATATTTATATATGTATATTATATATGTCTATCCGTCATCCTAGATCCCAAAATACAAGACTTACAGAGCTTAGTTGGTGTAGGCTAATTGGTGTAATCAAGAAATGTAAGGAATATTTAAAATATATATACTCGTATATATATCCATTAATGTTCTTACATTCACTCTTACACACAGTGTGGGAAGCTGACATATCTCTTTTCGAAACTTGTTTTCATTATAGATATGGTACCAGAGCCTGTAGATCTCTTCTAGAAAGTCAACTTGAAACTGTGGCTTTTTTTGGCAGTTTTCATTACTTAGCAACTAAACGTTGGCACAACTTACCTCGTTCTTTAAGACAATTAACATCCAAAATTTCTTATTCATAAACATCGCTTACGTAATTCCAAAGGCGTACTAGGTAGCGGATTTTGTCGTTTGAACAGTGTATATACTTTTTATAGTTTTTTTTAATGAATGCACTTTAAATATAACTAGATATATTGTTAACATGTTAATGTTGACTGGTGCACGCGACTTTGTCTGCGCAGGATTAGTATTTCGGGTAGCTTATATTAGAGTGGCGTATATCTTTTAATTTTTATGTGTAAAATAAAACCAAACAAAAAATAAAATAAATAAATAAAACGAAACGAAATAAAATTTTAACTTGAAATAGTAACAAACATTACTTCTCCAAACATCTTTTATTATAACGATTGACACGAATGGCCAATTTTCTTCAGGTGATAGCAGCGCGAGCTCTAGCAGAGAGGCAAGCTAGAGAAGCAAGAGGGGAGGTAGAAGACGACGAGGATGATTCGCTTCCCACGATCAGGGTGGGGCTGGTGGACTCGGAAGGCCACTACACTGATGTTGAACCAGACCTGTAAGTGCTAAAAATATCTATCTGTCTTTTTGTTATGTTGATTGATGATTTGATTTGGATAAATGTTGAATGAAATAATTATTTGAATCTTTTATGACATACAAAAATAAATAAACAAATAAAAATGATAATAAACTGAGTAATATACTATACATTTGATATTTAATACAATTATAGATGAACTATATAGGCATAGATTACCAGTTCATGAATGAATGAATTTCTATTTTAATGTTACTGTTGTAAATAAATAAACCAACAATTATGTAATCGTATTTGTCTGAAACCAAACATCACATTTTATGACTAAAATTAATCTAATTGAATAATGGATATTTAATATTTCAGCACTTGACAGTAGAAGCTAAAACATACCAATTTATAACAAAGTCTGTTAATACTATAACGTAGATTAAAAAAAATATAAATATACGATATAGCAATAATTTTAAAGAATGACATTAATTCCCGAACAGAAATAAGCTAAAGACATATAAGTGATAGCAAATATGAATGTAGCGAAATTGTCCTAACGTGCGTAGTTTGTAACGAGACAAACTTTTAACGAGACTTTCTTTATTTTGATGGCCAACGATTGCAAACACTCGGAGCCACGTTGCTTAATTGTTTCATTTTGGTTAGAATTTCCCTTTTTCAATTAGTTTTACCAGTTTTTATATCTTAAGTTTTTTAGATCGGAATTAGGTAAATTTATTCATGTACTAACACTGATTTCATACAGCGAAAGAATAAACTGGATATGCCTCAAATCCCGAGATTAATTTTAAAAGCAGAAATAAATCCCGTGATTTATTAAATAAAAAGTTATTAACTCTTACACAATTTAAACAACTGCACGCGCGACGTTGCCAAACTTGAATCAATGACATCAGATGTCCGAAGTTGTTAAATAGTATTCTCTTTAACAACTTTATTATTTCCCTATTTATTAAAAGAAACAAATCACTTTATTTCCAATTAAATATTTACAAGTCATCGATTTCATTAAAAACTATTCGTTCATCTCAACCGTGTGCCGCGTCCCGGCTTACGTCTTTTAAACACTCTTTCGGAGTCTGTAATCTTTTCAATTAAAATTCAATCTGAACCATCCTATCAATCAATATTCCTGACAATGAAATTAATAAAGCAGCTCACAAAGTAACTAGCCAGTGCGTTAATCAACTGTACGAAGGGCTTCACACCAAATAATTGGGCTTCGATTGCGCAAACGATTGGAACGTTCGATAAAGAAACATGTCTTTCTTTTTTATCTATTTCAAGCAGAGCTTCAACATCCCCAGCTTCTGCGCTATCTTCAATGTCAGTCACACACTACAACAGAAGCTCTTATTACGCTGGTTACTTTTCCATGATCATCAGAAGTGGTATATAATGGTTCCTTGACAACTGACGCCAGTTGACTGCCAATGTCGGTGTCTGAGTGCTTAAATATGTTCATTGCACGGATGTTGGCTGTTATATTTAATGGGCTGACTGTTAGACCTCCGATTACTTTTAAGCGCTGTCATGTTAATATGTTAAGACTAATTCTTAAAGTTTCCTAAACCATAAAACCAAAATTGTTATGCTTCGGTGTCTGTTTTTTGGGATTTCTTTAACTTTAATAGATTAATTAAGTACTATTTGATATATATTTTTATATTCCAACACTGACAAATAATGTTGAGATATTTTTTCAATCACTTTTCTTGTGTTCTACGAAATAAGTATTGAAAATTGGAAAACTGGATTGTAAATCATTATATTTACCTATTTATCTAAAGATAAAGAGATATATAGAAAGAGACTTAACTAAAGTTTTACTGCGGATTTTTTTTGTCCAGAATTAGAACGAATTCTGATTTAAAATATAATGGTACAAAACTAATATATCTATTATGGTGCTTTATGAAATGTGGAGATAACATTTTCAAATTGCGACGACATTTGGCATAGTTAAATTTTAGAAACAAGATCGGTAAGAAATTTAAAACGACAATGCACAATTGGAGATAATAGAAGGTGACTTTGCAATTGATATAAAAATCACGCACCCTTAGTGCCCTTTCTAGAGTGCGATTGCCTTTTCTATATTTAGTTTTTCTACATATGCAGGTGGTTTCTGATTAGAAAATTTAATGATTTGTACGTAGTAACTTTGAGTATGTTTCAAACAGTTAGTATTTGTCAGACATTTGACACGTACTTAATCAGAGTCAGTGTCATGCGTAACAACAAATCTTCAAAATTAGTAACAGACGTTTGGCCTTCCAATTAAATTTTATCCGTACTCAGTGTTTCTGAATTCTATTATATTTAATTATTTTTGAATTTCAATAATGTCCAAGGCAATGAGCACCTCTTCAGTAGGGCAATATCTTGTTTCCAGTAATAAATACTTTGTCTTTTATTGTTTAAAATTATTTATTGTAACTGGCGGGTCAAGGTTATATTGGCCACCATTTTTTAGGAATCCGTAGCCAAATAGCAAATAACTTATGGATTCGTCATGTCTATCTGTCTGTCCGTCCGTATGTCCGAATCTATAGGAACTATACCGTTGAAATTTGGTAAGTAGATGTATTTTATCCTCATACTTAGGAGCCCCATACTTAGAAGTAAAACTTTTTCATTATACTTATACGTGTGGTGTATCGTATCTATGGATAGATCTTCAAAAATTATATAGAGGTTTCTAATATCATTTTTTCTAAACTGAATAGTTTGCGCAAAGACACTTCCAAAGTCGTAAAATGTGTCTTGACCCTCCCCTTCCCTCTTGTAACTTCTTAAATAAGAATGGTATAACTGAACACATTAAAAACATACATGTATATGATGTACATTACCATACACATAATTCCATTGAAAATTGGTTTGAACCAAATTTAGTATACTTATAGATTTTTAAAGCGTAAATCGTAAATGTTACTTGCTATACTACCGAACTCTTCATGTTCGAGTATGACTCGCACTTAACCGGTGTTATAAGTAATTAATACAATTAGAGGTTATCATATTATAAATGTAATTAGAATTTATAAATTAATCACTGTTTGAACAATAGCTTAAGTGAATATTGAATAGAATATTATACATAGATGACCTTATTATATATAAGACACATTTTAAATGTACGTTGCACCTACTACTAGAACAGCATCTTCTTCTTCTTCTTATTTTTGTAACTGGCAATTACTTCTCTTCAAAACTGAGAATTACTGCTGCCATTTTCACGTGTTAATGGAATCACAGATTAGACAGAATATGGGAAGTTTTGTTGGATTAGGGCAAGGATTGGGCGTTGGGCGTTATAGGGGAAAATGTAAGGAAACAGATAATATAATTATAAACAAATATCGTGAAATGAAATAAATTTAATAATAGATTTACGATAAAATTTATTCGAAAGAGATAGAATAGATGATAAATTATAAGGAAAGGAGCATTAAAGGATAACATAATATCATAAAGTGGTAAGGAGTTGAAAAGGGCAAGAGAAAAGGATATGAATTACATTACCTTCTGCAAGGCCGCATTAACAGCATCTTAGACCAAATCTAAATAGTTAACTTGCGTTCATAAATAAATACAAATATTCGATTACAATATATTGAACGCATTTAATAAAAATAATATTTTAGCAATGATAGAGAATAAGATAGAGAAAAGAGAGTTTATTAAGATAAAACAATTATACAGTCTCAGTTTTTCCTGACTCCTGAACTAGTTAGAGAACTATTTCGTGAGTCAGTACTATCGCAATAGTATGGCCACGAATATTCTTAAAAATAAAATTAATGCTTAATATAATAGTTAAAATAAAAAGTTAAAATACATATACAAAATCAAATAAGTGTATACAAGAAATTGATACAACAATGATAGCAGAGAACAGTATAGTAGTCAATAACAGCGTACTCAGAATACAAATCCACGTTCAATACTTTCCTGCAAGTATGATTATTGTTGATGCAACTGCAACAGATTGAGTCACAGCCCTTTGTAAACAGAGCGAGTACTGACAAAGGTACAGTTACGGCCCTTAGCACAATACCTGTAATCACCCGGCTATTTGTTCTACTTACAATTCGGGTACTTATCCCTTCACCTATCACGTTTCCATTTCGGATTGCTAAACCATAAGATATAATGATAGGCTATTAGAACATGTGCGGTGTGCATGCCAGCGGGAGCGCGTGGGAGCGGTGAACTAACCACCATTATTTGCGTTAGAGAAAACATTGAACGCACGTAAGTACATATTAAGTGTTTGAACATCAAAGAGGTTGAAAGGTCTAAACAAAACCGCAAGTGTTTTATTTACCTTAATATACTTAACTTTTATTGTTATAACTGCATTGAGAAAAGATTTTGTAACAGTTTATCTCTGTACAACTCATTACGCAAAAGCTCTGCTATTTAAAATAGTTACCAAATAATAATTCTTATATAATAAATATTTCTTGAATAAATACTGCACGGAGCGGCGTTATTGGTGCTGCGATCTCTGACACTAGCCTTCAATTTTTTTCACAATATTATTAGTGACTGAATTGATCATAAAGATAGTACGGTAGCGAAGAACCTCCCACACTCGCTATCGTTATGCGACTAAAATAAACTACACCAATTGCTTGAATTTAAACGCCTCAGTTTATATATAACATCTACCTCTTGTTTGTATATCACATCATTGTATGAGAGGCACCGTCTAGCCCCTGAGGAAAACCTTGGCACTCAAGAATCGGCACTGTGTGTGACCAGCTATAGACTCCAGCATGCACTAAAGGCGAGCAGTATAATGATGGAATATGGAAATGATGTGATGTTATACCACGTCTTTAACGTAGAGTACAATAAAGAATATAAAATAATAGTACCTATCAGGACCTTAAAATCCAAAGTAATGTTCAAAGATAAAATAAAGAAATTACTGTTAGAGAAAGAAAGACTTGGAATTCCGAAATGTCTAGCTTAGATAACGAATGCTGCACAATGTTATTGACATAAGAAAAATACATTTTATTTTTACTTTTTTTTTGCATTCTCTCACTTATGATATGCGATGGGATATAATAAGTGAGAGAAAAAGAAATAGAATATAAAAATAAATGAGTAACTCTTAATCATTTATTTCAATCAAATATTAGTAAAATGTTAGATACATATTATATAGGTATCAAACGATAGTAATTAAATAACTAATCCTAACTAATATTTAAATTATTTTCATTTTGAATATTATTACGTTAATAATTCAATAATAATAATTTTAAAATCTTTGATATACCTACTTCCTAAGCAGTAAAAAATAACACAAGTAAAATTATCTTTTCACAAACATAACGCTTACGTTGACCAATAACTGATCAGTATTTTCTATTTAGCATTTAACAACGATTCGATGCGCTGCGCACATTATGACACGACATTTCTTATCAACATTTACCGTGCCTTTGATGTAAATCCTAAGATATCAAGTGAATGCTGGTGGTAAAAGTTCGATTCTCATACCTTTTCGGTAATTTACCATAAATAATTGGTATTTCTTGAGTTTTACTGGAAATCTTAGAATTTACCGTAGTTCGAGCTTTTACAGTAACATATATACATATTGACATGCAGGAGAACTCAAATATTAATTTTATATATGTCGCAGCCAACTGATTATAATAGCCGTTCAATCAAATAGACCCTTTGACTAAACAACGTCATTCAATCACACAGCTATACGTCGTTTAGCTGACTTGCTGATTGCAACGTTCAACATTACAGCTAGACGATGCTTAGCCAACTAGTTAAATGGCAAATTAACTAAGGTGGCCATTAGTTTAGTATTTAATTTGAGAGAATAGGAAGAGTTTTTGTAATTTTTGGGTGGTTATTCTTGAATTAAGTTTAAGAAGTGACCAAAAGTTTGATGAAATAAGTAAAAATGAAAAACAATTAATTATAATATTGTTTGTTGCACCAAGCAAAATATTACAAACTCAATTTACGAAGCAAGAATCATTTCATAATCTCGTAATTTCTCCTCGAATATTTGTTTAAATTTTGACTCACTCGTATCACTCGTAAGTGACCTCATAATTTATGTATCTTTAATAACACGTGTAACGTATATTTACTACTTACTTTCCGAAAAATATCTCTTAACAATCACAAACACCAGCTAGTTGACGCCATTTTGAAAACAAAACGCATCTAACGCCGCTGTAGTGTTGAACGTTTTGAGCGACTCAAATATTCAATTAAAAAGCTAGGCGTTTAGTTGAATGGCGTTGTTCAGCGAAAGGGCTAGCTGTTTTATTAAACGGCTATTTTAACCAGTTGGCTGCGACATATATAAACGGTAATAGTGCCGGGTTGATTTAGTGATTTGGATAAGCATTTAGCATACATTATATTCTAAATTAAATATATACGTATGTATGTATGTCTGTAAAACGTGGCAGGTGAGTAGCGATGATAAGTGCTCTTGTGCAAAGCTATGGACCTTTTTGTGCTGCAGCAGCACACATGAACCTCTATTATTCTGTATAGAGGACAAGTCTGTTTCCCTGTGTGCAAAATTTGTTTTTTTTTTTCCTTTTTAAAGATAGAGCTAGGTTACACTCAATTTTATCGAAGTGCGACTCAATACAAGAGTCATCTACTTAGATACTGACTTTTCTATTTCTTATTCACTGTCACAAATTGTACATGGGACCTTGAAGGCTTTGATGGAACCACATGTGCTATGCTTATATCAATATCTACTTGTTTGCTAAATTAGTTCTCCAAAAAAGAGAAATTGTTTATATAAATATAATTATTACCAAACGCCTCTCTTAATTTTAATGTGTCTGCATATGCTCTCAAAGGCGCCACGCCTCGTCACGAATTGCGTCAATCCCAATAACCTAGATAAGGTCCGTGCTTTTTTAGAGCGGAAAGCTCAATAGCATTAATCAATGATAAGTCGAACAGCGCTCAACGCACTTGATAATTAGTCACAATTTGAGAATTTAGTGAAACCTTTTAGTGAGTATGAGAAAATATTTTAATTAATGTCTCGGTTAACGTCGGCGTTCAATTTCTCCTCAGTTTTTAATTGAGGAAAATTTTCCTTATACAATATCCAGGAGAAACGGATTCGGGATAATTAGTTTGTGCGCGTTGCTAAGTCTGCTTCGAGCTGAACAAAATCAGGTTAATTTTAGTTAAATATAACTATTTTCGTGACTGTAATTGAAATATTTATTAGAATAAACACGTGATCAAAGCTTAACATAATGTCAAAGGCTTGTCATAAATACCGAATGACAAACAACGATTCATATCGATCGAATCGATTTATTATCATTCTTAAACAAATTTAAGAACAAATAGTTTGCTAGCAGTGACCTCAATATGTTTGTTTATTTACATGATCAGAAATTATGATAGACAGTAGAAACACATTTCACTGACCGATTATTGTAATGTGACCTTACTAATATTGTCAGTCCAAAAATATGATTCCTATAATAGTTAGATCATTTATTTGATAGAAAGCATCATATATCAAGTATATTAAATATCAGCGTAGCAAGTCAAGAAATTTGATGACGTCGTCTCTAATTGACTTGTTAACTTATTCCAAACTTGCCACTCTGCCGGGTAGTACAGTGCGTAGCTTGAACATTATGAGTCTGCCAATATGAGTGTTGATAATTGTTTGCACTTCGCGGGTTTAGTTTGGGGAGCCCCTAGAAATTTATAAATAGACTTATCATTTAAGGGAGGGTGGTAGCAACTTTAGTCATTAGTTCAGCGGGAGGATTCTGATCAACTTCGCGTAATTAAGTAGAAAATTTATTATAGTCTAGTTCTAGTTATGAATAAGCAACCGGTGATGCTTAAAAAGCAGCAGTAGTTATTTACAGAATTTATATTACTAGCGGTATTATTTTTGACATCCAATTGAGCAGTTGCTCCATGTCGAACATAAAAAAAGTTTTTATGTCCGTAAATGTTATTTTTTTTTGTATCAGGTTAACCGTTCCCGGCCAAAATATGATCCAGCTTCAAAGTGATAAGGAGGATGAAGAAGACACGGGCACAAGATTTAGGCGGACCGGGTCCGAACGCTTACGAGACGGAGCTAAGGCACTCTTGCGTAGAGTCGAATCCCTCAAAACTAGGAGAAGAAAACGTCAAAATAGAACAGAAGTTATCGTCTCGTCGCCACATTTTTTAGATGCTCAAACTGATAGATATGCAGATCTGAATTATATTGACATGACGCCCACAACTCCTACAGCATTTCCATTTCCAGACTTCAATAGTTCTCCTATCCATACCATTCCTCCGGCTATAAGAACTCAGCCTCCTTCCCCGATGACCATAATGCCTCCATCGCCAATAGCACCTTTAGAACAATCTTTCGTGTTAAACCCACCATTTGGCGACGACAGTTCAAGTTACGCTTCGGATGGAAGTATGAGCTCTAGCAACAAGAGCTCAAAGTCTAAATTAGGTCGAGCGAAGAGAATATTCCATAGAACAGTAAAGAATGAAGATTCCAGCGCGCTAAGTGACTCAGAATGCCAGCCAGCCAGTTGGAGACACAATTATTATAGGGACCATAATGCTCATCACAATACTGAGGTAAGGTTTTGACTATGAATATTTGATTTATATCCATTTTTACTGATGCACTTAACATACATCATCATCATATCAATTCAACAAATAGATGCTCGGTCATAGTGCTCCCCCAAGGATCCCTATTAGGTAGCGTTCAACGCCTTCCTGCGGTCTTCACCAAATCTTGTTGAAGACTTACTAATGCTTTGATGTCCCAAAGACCTTTCGCAACCCTATTGGCAATTTGCTTTGCCACTTTTAGTTCACAATTGGCTATGTCGATGACCTCATCAGAAATAATGAAATTCTTTTCAAAAATAAAGTGACACACCCGGATATAAATTTTATTTAGCTATTATGCAATTTATTTACTAAGGACATTTAATATTTTTAATACCAAAAGTTCAAAGGATGATTTGGATATTAATTTAATAAATCAGCGACAAAATGCCTGAACTAAAATAAAATGATGAAAATTCTATGACAGTTATTCGACGAGAGCCGATCATAAAATTTTGTTGAATTGAACTTGGTTAATCATCAGTCTCCCTATTTATATTTTTAGTGATTCAGAAACAAATTGCGTTGGTGTTTTTTATATTCTTATCGATTGTTGTATTATCGAAAAGTCTCATTTCTTAAATTATGTCCTTATTTGTTTACTTCTAAATGCAGCAAAAAGTATTAGCAATTGGCTAGCACGCATTACTTGCGACTGATAAGCTCTAAAAGCTCTATAATTCGGACCGTAATTAGAAACATAATGAGAATATTATTAGTCAAATAAAAAGACATTGTTAAAGACCGATATAAACATTATGTACACGTCTGATTATTTACGACCATGAAAACTGGTAAGAGTCTCTTACCATGATTTTAATTTATGTTTATAATAGTTATTTATGCAACTGTTGTATAATCAGGGGTATTATACAACAGAGGTACACTCATGTGATACACTCGGCTACGCCTCGTGTGATAAACCCACATTCGTGTTTTAATACCTAATTGTAACAGTTGCATACAGGACTTTACCTACAATCAGGATGTGCATCCTCTATAAAAGATTTCCAATATTCGATTGAAAAAATGGCGGGAAATAAGACAATAAGACGAGAATCCGAAATTACGAGTTAGTCTACAATTTATTGTTCTTTTTTCAAAATTTTAGCGTACTGGCGGTGAAAATGTCATTGCATGAGAATGTTCTTTTTTTTAAATTCATAATATCACGCGTTTGGATGATCATCGAGTGTTTTGATGTTGGCAATAAGCTAATTGTTATAGATTCTTTTATAGAGGATTAATAGCATGATAGTAGATAAAAACGTTAATGACAGTTCCCAGAAATGAATGGCGTTGTTGTAATGCAAAACTTTAATTACTTAATGAGCAGTTCTTCGATCGGTTCTCGTAGTCCACGATGCCATAATGCTTACCTCTTTGTGTGTACCTATAACTTGATAATACTATAGGCTCTCAGGAAGTTCATGAGGAAACCTTTATTGATTTTCTTCTTTCAGGTATACGTTGAGCCTCCGTCGCCGGTGGAGCTGAAGCCAGACCCCGAGGTGCTGCGTGAGGTGCAAAAGTCGCCGGGCCACACGCCTCACCGCCGGCAGGCTATCCGGACCAGCTCACTCAATCTTGGGAAGGATGGACAGAAGTATGTATCTGTGCAGCTGTATTTAACTTTGCAGTAGCGTGGGGCGTGAATGACAACGTTACTGAAAAAAAAATGTGGTACTAATAACTAAAAATATTGGTAAAATTGGTAATCTAAAATGCAGAATTTGGCTACGCATTGATTAATTCAATAAGTTTTGTAAATCTGTATTTTCAGGGTTGTGTAAGCTAAGACAAGTTTTTCTCACATTATATCTTGTTAACAAATAAACAAGACTACCATTCGCTCACTTGTAGAATTATATTTAAATGCATAATTACCATTTTGACTTCATAGTTAGCAGAACAGGGTTACTCTAGATCCCGATCTTTGCTATCCTTAAGCAGCTGTTTCTAGTCACTCACTGTAGGCGTACAAATTATCGTATTATACATTATAGACATGGAGTTTCAATGTAGGTATGATTTTGCAAGGTAGATTCGTCCAAACCAGTCCCTGATAGTCAACGGTACTTTCCTAACACACTTGTATTATCTGTAAGCCACTGAGGTGATCATCGGTAACACGGGTATTTTGTTAAATGGTCCCCCATGCTTAAAAGCTTCAGAAGCATTGGTCTAATCTAACCCATAGATTTAAACTGTCATTATACTGAGCCTGTATGGGCTAAACTGCAATATAGGATATGATGGGAGATTGTTAATGCTAATGAGTTTTCAGATTCCAGACTTGATTTGTGTTATGTATGCTTTATGACATAAATATTGTTCTTCAATAACTTATTAGTCAATACGAACTTCCTACTAGTTCTTACTATATAACTATATACTAAATAAGCGTTCTAAATTGGCAGCTTCAAGATTCCAATTACAATGCACTCCCTCAGATGTTTTATTCCATTCTGGATTTCAGTTTTTATTTGTCGCCGTCGCAACAAAAGTGGATCTTGCTTTGATAATTATTATGGATTTACTGTCACAATATTTACCTTTCACCGCCCATAAATTAACACTTAACTTGTTACTCATTGTCGGCAGGTTTTGAAACAGTTGAAAATAAACTACAGTGGAAAGATCACGTTCTCCTACACTGTAATTTTCTACGTTCACTTTCATTTTCTAATCTGTAGTAAATTGCTTGTGAAGCAACTCACTGGGTTGGAAGTGCCGACGAGGTCACACCTGAATAGACGGTGGGATGGTCTAAAACCATAATTTATTGTTTAAATCTAATGTGAACAAGTCGAAATTAATGTTAAAGCTGTTTTTCGTAGCATTCATTTAAATATTTATATTCATAGAATTTGAATACTTAAATAATATCATTCATTTATATCAGCATATAAATATATTAGCAATGTGACAAAAATATAAAAAACAAGTCTTTCTTCACATTAAATGTTAGCTATGATAATAATGCGATTGTGTTTAATTTTGTAACATCAATAAATGTACAGCCAAACTCAATGTTGCCTGTTGCACTCAATAATAGATTTTATAATCCTATTTCTACATTTTCGAATCTCAAATAAGTACTTGTACTATTGTCGCTCTTACTGCTACTATTTGTGCAATCAGAAGATAATATCATGATTGTATAGAGCTGAAACGGCAATTCAATCTGGTTGCTATTATACACTTTGCCAGACGACCCCGAGCTTGCGGCCCTAATTAAGACATAAAAGCGACTGTTTGCTTTGGTATTTATCGAAGCAAATAGAGATTTAATTGCTTTACAATAGACTCTCTGTCATTTGTAACGGTAATCTATGTTTTGTTATCACGTGTTTTTTTATTATTTCATAACCTATATCTGTCGTAGGTTTAGTGTTTCAATTACACTGCTAAAACCGTTGCTATTACCAGCGACATAAGATCTTAATTGAATAGTTTGATACCATTGTAGTGTGTCGGAATTATACGAAACTCTTTTAAAAGAAATGTTATTAATAAGTCAAGGTGATGCTGTAAAACGCATCTGTGATCAACAGTATAGACCTATAAAAAAACTTATGCTTAAGAGACGAGACAGGTATCTCTGCTAATGTTATAAACGCGAATGATAGTAAGTATAGATGTTTGTTACTCTTTCAAGTAAAACTACTCACTGGATTTTAATGAAACTTTACTATATAATATAACTTGTAGATCAGAGAAACGCATAGGCTACAATTTATAAAAATATTGTGTGATTTGTTCAAAAGAAGTGTCCTGCGTCGATGAAATCCCGGACATCAGTTTTTCTTATAAAGAACGCTCGTTTCGTTTAATATCTAATTTTGTTCTAAATCTTGTTCTTTGTTTTGTTTGGTTCAATTAAGTTAGTAGATTTTTTCATACTTATCCATAATTATTAATTGCTTAATTAAAGCATGTCATTTGGTATGGTTACTTGACTAAGTTGTAATCTTGTTCATAATAGTCTTACCGCACCAATCCATCGCAGGATTATGATGTTGTACATTAATTAATATTGTCTCTGGCACGAGTAAGCAAGGAGCTTAGAGCAGCTGTAACTATGTTGAACAACTCAACTTACATAGTTAGTAACTTTGAAGATTTTAGCTACTAGGTACTGACGGCCATAGTTTCGGCCCTGAATGTGTAATTGTTCGGGAAAGTTTAATAATGCATAAAAGCTTAACTAGTATCGTAGTTAGGAATTTCGAGTGCAAATATAAGTTTCTTAGCGTATATATTATATGCTTATTTCTAAGCAATACAAATCTGAACTCTCCATTCTATAAATTCAATTGTCATTACCTAGAAAGGAAACGGCTTCTGTCATATTGAAAATTGGTTATTACCCGTTTCGATAATGCTTTAGTTGGCTTTCATAATTAAAACCATTCCTTTTATATTCTCGTTTCCTTTCGTATTCCCATTTGTGATTTAGTTCAATTATTAACTTTAAACTATTTCATAAAAAATTGGTTTGTTTATAGTTTTAATCGCTTTGAACGCTGCCTTAGCGTTCGTAAAAGTATTCTATAGCACCCTTGCACAGTCTGGTCGCTTTAATTTGAAACCATTCCTAATTACATTAGTAATTTAAATAGATGTGTGTATTTAAGATAAGTAGTTATGGCCACTGCGTGTCGCATCTAGCTTTACATTGGCACTACGAAAACCGCCGTTATTTCGAACGATATTAGATTGGTACAACAGATCAAACAGTCTAGGTCAGAGGTTGCCAAACTTTTTAGTGTCGTAAACCCTTGCCATGTCCTTCGGTTTTGGGTAGACCCCCTACTTACCTGTTACTGAATGCCTACATCTTACAACATTTTATAAACATTTATAATATGTTTTTTACATCATATGTACTTTTATAAATATTTTTTGTTTTTATATTAGAAGATAGTATAATGTATACCCCCGTTTTCATTTCATACACCCCCATTTTTTTTTTGTTGGCATAGGCCCCTTGTAGTTTGTCATAGACCCCTAGGGGTCGATATAGACCACTTTGGGAATCACTGGTCTAGGTTGAGTCTACTTGCATCGCCATCGCTAAGGCCAAGGCTAGGTCCTGGAACGAGCTCTTGAAGAGCTCGCACCGGGCCCAGACTGGATTCCGGGGAAGGTGCTAGCGCTGGCGCTCAGGGCGTTGGGGAACAGAGTGAGGCGGCTCTTTACGAGCTGCCTCAGAGAAGACCTGTACCCCGTCGACTGGAAGTCGGCCAGGCTGGTGCTGCTGAGGAAGGTAGGGAGGACCGAAAACGTTCCGTCATCGTTCCGTCCGATCTGCTTGCTGAACGAGGCGGGGAAGCTCTTCGAACGAGTTATCTCCCCCCGTATCGGCAAGCACCTGTCACGCGTGGGTCCCGACCTGTCGGACTGTCAATTATGATCCAGCAGGGGCGATCAACGCTGGACGCTGTCCAGTGCGTGCGGTCGCTGTCGGAGTCCGCAGTCCAATTGGGGGGGTGGCTCTAGCGGTGTCTCTAGACATCGTCAACGCCTTCAGCACCTTCCCCAAGCAAGCCATCAGGGCGGTACCGCGAGGTTGCGTGCGCGTCTGGCTACCGCGCACGCCGTGGTGATGTCTCTCCGTCTGGGGGACTGTTCAGGGGTTCTCGGACAGAAAGAAGGGATCTTTGGCGTTGGTTCGAGCAGACCTAGGTCAAGCCGGCCCCATTGATTGCGGCAATGCTGGCGGACGAGGGAGGTTGGAGTGCTGTGGCCTGCTTCTGTGAAGCAGTGATACTCCAGAAGGAAGCTGCCGAGCGGGATCGGGAGATCGCCGATCCCGCTCGAAGGAGGCGGCCCCCCATTCGACATCCTGGCCGACATGTACGCGGCGACGTATGCGTCGCGGCGTGTCGACCGGGGGGGCGATGGGGGGAGCACCCTGGAACCCGCGCACGAAGTGCCTAAGCGGGAGTGGCACCGACGGATTGTGGTGGCCTGGCGTGCGCAGCTCGAATCACGGATCTGCGCGCGCCAGCGGGCCGTCGGTGCCGTACTCCCGCACCTCGTAGTTTGGCTCCACGGGAAGGAGAAGGTCACCTACCGATTGACTCAGATACACCGGGCACGGCTGCTTCGGTGAGTATCTGTGTCGAATAGGACGGGAGGGATCGACACATTGCCACCACTGCGCATCCGACCTTGACTCGGCCCAGCACACGCTGGCGGAGTGCCCCGCGTGGGCCTCCGAGCGCCGAGTCTTGGTCGCAGAGATCGGGCGAGATCTGTCTCCGCCGGCATTGATTGCGGCAATGCTGGCGGACGAGGGAGGTTGGAGGGTTGTGGCCTCCTTCTGTGAAGCAGTGATGCTCCAGAAGGAGTCCGCCGTGCGGGGTCGGGAGATGGCCGATCCCGCTCGAAGAAGGCGGCGCCAGGCTCGGTAGCACAGCTGCGGCGCCGCGCGGGTCGCCGGCGGGCGCGAGGAAGTCGCGACTGCTACGGCGACCCGGGATGGACCACGCCCCTTCCGTGGCCGGGGGGCGTCGTCGGTGGAGGAGACCGGGGGAGGTAGTGTAGCCACCCCGAGGAGGGCTCCCCTGTATCGACGGGGGAGCGGAGGCTAGGGGTTCCGGAAGTAGCTTGGTAAGTTCCCGGGGGCTCCCTTCATGCCCGAGGAAGGCCATCCCTGAGGTTTTTAGTGGGTAGGCCTCTCCCTTCTGGGGAGGAGAGCCCCACATAACCGCCGGCTCGCCACAGCCGGGGTATGCAATTTAATGCATTTTCGTCAAGGGAAAAAAAAAAAAAAAAAAAAAAAGGGGAGCGAAGGCCGCGGGTCCTCAGATGCGACACTGCGATGCGTTGTAGGATCGGGCCCCCTACAACGCCTGAGGACGGCCATCGCTGAGGTTTTTAATGAGTAGGCCTCCCCTTCTGGAGAGGAAAGCCCCATTTAACCGCCGGCTCTCCGCAGCATCGCAAGGTATGCAATTTAATGCATTTTTGCTCAGTGTAACAAAAAAAAGAAAAAAATGTTGAGTCTACTTAACAACAAAGTGTAGGCTACTGCAAGGATACTACAGCATAGTGTATGAACATATCGGAACTGTAAATTGGAATATTCTTCGATCATATATTTCTGTAGATACACAATTCCATAGAAAATCAAACAAAATATCGACCCCGCGTCTATACATAGAAGAATAGATGTATATTATAGTACCAATTTTGAAAAAAGTTCTAAAGTGTCATATAATTTAAGCCAATTTAAATCTTAAGTAACGTAATGAAGTATGAAAATAAATCCTTGTTAAGGTCGTTACATATTATCTTCTGGTTTCGATGATATAATGATGCCGTGAAATCAGAAATGAACAAGACATATTTGAAAACAAATATATTGGATAATAAGCCCTTAGTCCGTTGCAATTAAGCACAAATTCATTTCATATAATAATGCTCCTACGTTCCATTTGACTCCGAATATTGTGCTCGCGTCTTATCGCATTCTACTTGAACATAGACAGCGGTGGAGATGCTTAGTTTTTTTTACACATATCCCCTATTTTTTCTTGTATGGAGAATAGGCCCACTACAAAATGTAACGTTTATTAATGAGACATACGTTAAATAATTTCTTATTAACCCTAGATAGGTATTATAAGGAACATTAGCTTGTTTTTATCTAACGGGATCAATTAAAACATGAAGATTAAATAACCTAAAAATTCTTAGTGGTTAGTAGCTTTATTTTGATTTGTATTCAAATTGCTTTTTACGTAAATTTATGCTATTTAACACTTTTTTTATTCTTGATAAATACAATCAAACAATCAAAAAAAAAAAGAAAATCACAAAAAATGGTATAGGCGACTCCATCATTCCACTGACCTTTTCTGAAACAGCTCTGTGCTATTTTTTCCTATGAGTGAGCCACTCGAGACAGAAAGAGATAGATGCGATGCGTTACGCATCGTCTCATGGTACGCAAGCGTTTTAAATTGATATTTTAGTAATACATAATATGAATAAAAGTGTTTTACTCATAAAAAATGCGCTAATAAATTAAGATAAAGATATACTTATTGGAAGTATGACATTCCATCCTTCTTATGCACTTTACGTGTGTCATTTTTACAATTATAAACTACGCATTTCGGCATCGCTGACGTTATCAATCGCGCGCGGCCACCGAATGAATGAGAGCGAACAAGGCACATTTACTTTGTTTGTGCCTTGTTTCGCCGGTGCCACTTTTTAGACGGTAACTGTGTATCTACAGAAATATATGATCGAAGGGAATATTAAAGTAATTTTTTATTTGTGTCTGCCTTTTGTTTACAAATCAACACACGCTCAAATTTATATGTGTAATAACTACATTACTCGTGTAAACATTATATACATTTCTGTATATTCTAAAATATGATAAATACTTAATTTTCAGATAAAAAGAGGCATACATTATTTTTGATAAGAAATTTTCTTACCAAGTTTTAGCGTACTTTGACATATAAAAAAAAACAAAGATTCATATAAAGTTTGTGACGTTTTTATACTCTGTACAAGTATAAGTATAATGTATATTTTTTAAACTTTCACATTATCAACCAATCTACGTCATAATAATAAGAATGTTTTTTTCTGGAAATATCAGCCACTTCAACGAGTTATTAGCGTCTTCCTTTATAAGTTAACATAAGGTTTCCGCCAACATTAACATTAAGTTAGATTTGTGCAAAGTTAGAGCTTAATGGACTTGGATTATATATAAATTTGTTATCAACAACAACTCCGCGAAAGAAACGACTATCGTCTAACTAACCCATTGCAATTCCGAAATTCAATTGAGAACTCGAATTTGATTATAGCTTAATGCAAATATTCTTCTAATAGAAATACAGTTAATAATATCCAATTAAAAGCAACTTTTCCTCCACAAACCTAACTAGAATATGTTAAAACGAGCCATTTAATAGTGAATCACTTAAAATGCGCTTGTCATTTCCAAATGAGTTCTGGCAAATAAAGTCGAATAATTAAGTTAAAATGTCTTGTTTTAAATTTTATGTCCTCGTCATTTGCTCGCGTAGCGTTGGATTGGAACGGTTTTAGTGTAGTACGAGGTATTTTATGGGAAATTTTGTGATTTTGTGGTTTTATGAAAGCACGGTTATACTGGAACATTTTAATGTATTGAATTCATGAGGAAATAAATGAACACATGGATTTTGAGGTAAGAAGGAAATAAATAAAAGCGAGGGTTATTCTAGGGTATTGAAGTTAGCAGACAAGATAAATGTTTGTGTTTTAACTCTACTTCAAAAGGGTTCAATTATTTTATTTGTTTTTGGCGCTAGTCAAACGAAGAGTACTATTTTATATAAAGCTATATTTTATATATATTTGGTATTATTATTAATTCAGACAAAAGTTTTGTTTTTATATTATATGTTTAAGTATATTGACCATAATCTTGCCTGATAGAAAGAAAACGTACAAGAAATGAACTGTTGCTTTCGCAATCCTTATTGTTATCCTTCTGGAGAGAAAAGGCTCAGAACCTTCATGGATATAACCGCAACCAAGTGCCACGATGATTATGTTGGACTCCAAACTGATCGAGGTGGCCTAGGTGGACCTATCCACCAAGCTTTGCCTGAGTGTTAGCCATAAAGGCCCTACGGCTTGGAGAGAAGGGAGCAATCCCCAATTTCTTCTATTCAGTTTAAAACACGGTTTCAAGAAAATTATTTCACAGCTAATACTATAAAAGCGTTTAAAGATAGTTCAGTTCAGTATTTAGTTTATTCGTTGCATTGGTCTATAACTTACTTATAAGTGACGATTAGGATGAGTCCGTTAGTAACAAATTCACGTCAATGCAAATGTTTCAGATTTCGAGATCGAAGTCTGAAAAGGGACAAGTCTGCGTCAAGAAGCTCTGAGCTGGACGGTAGCCCAAACTCGGCCGGTTCCAGGTCCCACGACGGAGACCAGGACGACGATGATGACAGTTTGGACATCAAGACCAGGAAGTGAGGATCTTGTTATTTTCACATCATCGACGGATTTCAAATACATATAACTGCTCTCCTCCTTTCCGTGGATTTCGTAAAGACGACAGCGTAACGGGCGTTAATTGAGATTATTTCGCTACGAAGTGTCCGAACAGTGGGAATGAGCACGACCCCTATTAATACATACATACATACACTCACGCCTTTTTCCCACGGGGGTAGGCAGAGATTACGTCCTTCCACTTGCTACGGTCCTTACATATCTCTTTCGCTTCATCTACTTTCATAACATTCCTCATACATGCTCGACGATTGCGGGCGATTACCCCTATTAAGAAGACTTAATATTCAATGGGAAATACTGGTGTGATGTTAAACTTGTTATTACACCTCTAATGCTTTGGGAGAACACAAAAATCTGAGACATTACGGTAGATTCACGCCTACAACAGGACTCACAAATTAACTTAGTGAACCTAATAAAAAGATAAGGCTTTTTACTAATTAAATTTCCTTTCGTAGTATTACTTCCTATGGATTGTTGCTATACGGATCAGTAGCTTTAGAGTTTTTTGCCTTTTCTTCTCAAGGCAAAAAAAGTTTCTTCCCTAGTTCCAAACAGGTCAAATAAAAATACAAGGTTTAGTTTTTCATTTTTATTTCAATTTCAATAAGTGCAGCGTGGAAACTACTTCAATAGTGATAATATCTATTAGGTTAAAAGGTTAGATGAAATTTTAATGAATGTCAATATTAAAAAATCCCCAACTTATAATGTATTTGCACCGCCATCTTTAAGAAATACTAATTCATCCATTAATCTTGTAAGTCAAAATTTACTTTACGATTTTTTACAATTTATTTATAAATATTTTATTTTTAAATGAGATATGGTAAAGGCTAAGCTGTGTGTGCAGCAGTTATCGATACAATAACAAAAGATGTCAGAAAACGCCTACGTCTTCTTTGATTTTTAATGTTGGAATCTATTAAATAGGATTTTAAAGAAAATTGATATCTACTTCCTCCAGAAACAATATCCAACGGTGGTACTCGTTCCGCACCAGTGCTCTCAACGGCGGACCAAAGGCCAACAACACGCTGCAGGCCACGGCGCCCACTCAGAAGGACCCTGAAGCTTACGGTAAGGATATTTCATGTCACTTGTTTTATTAAGCTGGTTTAAACTTGACCTGAGAGTTAATCTGCGATAAGCATACTAATGGTTATTAGCTGCAATCAAATACCATGAAATTCTTGTCATCATCACAGCCCATATACGCCCACACCGAGGCGCACTTTTAGGGTGATAAGGCCTTAGTCAACCACGCTGGCTCAGTGCGGCTTTGTTGACTACATACATCTTTGAATTTCTTCACAGGTGTATGAAAGTTTACCTCACAATGTTTTCCTTCACCGTAGGAGCGTCAGATAAATGTATATATATGAAATTCCAACGACATTGTGCCGTTTTTGTAGAGTGATTGTAATACAGTCTATGTTGCATCTCTGGAGAGGTTGAAGCACGACTAAGGTCTGGATGAAATCGAAAGCTTTCTCATAAAACTATTTTTTTACATATTTAAAGTTGCCAGTACTGTCTTCGCCTTGTCAAATTTAAAATTTGTGTAAAAATTAATCTATTATAAACAAATCGTGATTACATTGCAGTGGCCAGACCGTTGTATTCCTTATCCTGCGGGCAGCTACACATCCTCAGAAAGCTCGCCCTCCTCAGACTAACTGCGTGTATGGAGCGGTACTGCCCTTCTCACAAGTCCGGCTGGAACTGGGAACTGCCAAAGATCATTAGAAAAATCAAAACGCCTGACTATAAAGGTAAAGTCTTTATTGAATGACTGTAATAAAAGGAACTCTAATATGGGAATAGATAAAGATAAAATCTTATTTGAAAAAACATGCAATGTAAAAATCTATATTGATGTTGCTGTGCATAACTGGAACAATAATATTATTATGATTTCATTGTAGATAAGACGGTGTTTGGGGTACCTCTGACTGTATCGCTGCAAAGGACGGGGCACGCGTTACCGAAACCTATTCAGAGTGCATTGCATTGGCTCAAGATCAACGCCCTAGATCAGGTTAGTGCCACTCTGCCACTTGAAGGTTTTTGTCCCAGGTAATATTTGTGATATTTATATATATTTGTTATATATGCGGGATTCATTCAAATGGTGATCTGATTTCTATGGGCCGTAGGAAGACCAGTCCCATGATTTCAGGTACCATGTTATTCCTCAAAAGAATTAGAAAGAGAACGACTTAACATAACATAACTTTTTATTGCACAACAAAAACAAGAATGTAGACAAAAAAAAAATACAACAAATATAGCAAATGGCGGCCAAGTGGCGACCATATTGCTAAACAGCAATCTCTTCCAGGCAACCTTGGACTGGAGAAGTAGGAGATTTAAATAGAGGATGAACTCAGGGAGATAGTTCGATAAAGAGTATGAAAGGAAATCGGTACTTCGGAGTGGTATATCAAGAGTAATATTAAAATTAGATCGTAAAGTACGACATGACGAATGGAATCGAAAAGTGAACAAAGTTTTAAGAAAGGATATTTAGAATGTATATTTAGGATGGAAGATACAAATTATTGATACACGATAAGCTGAACTAGCTAGACGGGGTTCTTTTTATAACTGGGGTTTTCTTTTTTGTATAGATAAGTTTAGAATATTATATCTCATTTTACTTTAGGATTAGCTTATTTTTAGTTTATAAAAAGTAAATGGTATAATTACAAAAAAAATAAAAGATACATGCATAAAGTTAAAAAACAATGTGAGTTTAAGGATATTAAGATGTTAATAAACGTAAAACAATCAGATTGCTAAACAGAAAAAAATTGAATGAGTGGCAAATAACGTAATGAATGACGTTTTTCAGATGGGGATATTCCGCAAAGCGGGCGTGAAGTCGCGCATCGCGAAGCTCCGCGGCGCGGTGGAGGCGGCCGGCGCGCATGCGGCCGACGGCACAGCCGGCGCCGGCATCTGCTCCAGCACCGGCGACGGCACTGCCGGTACCGGCGACCTCATGTTCGAGGGCGCGCAGGCGCACGACGTGGCCGACATGGTCAAGCAGTACTTCCGCGAGCTGCCGGACGCGCTGCTCACTAACAAACTGAGCGAGACTTTCATCGCAATATTTCAACGTCAGTATTTTAGTACCTGCAACTAAATTCTATTATTAAAATATTTTTTTAAGTGCTAAATGGGAAGCTCGTAAATAACATTCTAAGAAAGTCCATCTTAAATAATAAAGATGAATTATCTAAACTAAATAAATGTAATTATGTATGAATATTACTAAACTGTACCATCTATCTCAGGGTCTCAGTGTTATGTTTCAATGAACGAATCTTAGGCCCGTACCTCTGAACGAGAGTTAGAAAGGGATGATGTTACAGAGCCAACACAATGCCATCACTTTCTAACTCGAGCAGAGATTTAAATTTGAATCCCGTTCTGTTATGCAGGTCTTAATGTTAACGATTTGATTGTAAATTACTCGTAATCGTCCTTCTGCCATGCCGGCATGTTATGTTCGTTCTAAATATAATTATGATATCTGCAACGCCATTAGCTTGATTTAGTATACCTACTTTAAATAAGTATATTTAACAATTGACCTGTATTTTATTGAACAATAGAGTTGATTGTTGTTGTTGATTGCTGTCGAGTAAAAATTATTATTTCATGTTTACAGATGTACCAGAGCCTTTAAGGGAAGACGCAGTCCAGTGCGCCCTGCTGCTACTCCCAGAAGAGCATTTAGAAGCATTACATTCCCTACTTGTATTTTTATCTGAGGTAAGAAAGGTGTTTACATTTTGTTTTTGGATTTTGGATTCAAGTTGTTACAAAGTGTTCGTAATAATTGTAAGTTTCAAATAAAAACTCATTTAAAATCGCACAAGATTTAAAAAAAAACATATTTATAGCAAAATATAATTGTTATTTAAACAATATTTTCCTAAAAGTTTAAATAGCTCGTATATATATATATATATATATATATATATATATATATATATATATATATATATATATATATATTATATATATATATAATATATATATATATATATAATTAATAAAGGACTAAAAATATTTCCCTAAGGTACTCCGAAACTAAAATATAATTAAAAATCCTTCTTTGACGCATATATGGATTTCATCTCTGCAGATAACTCTCAAAACCAATATATGAATTAAGTCGTAGATCCAGATGCTACAGTATTTTTATAATTATTAGGACGAAATTTACATCAAACGCCTAGGCTAGATCTAATAAGTGTTTCAGATGTTATGTTCAACTGGGCCGACTATTAACTAAATATTCAGTTAAATATTTAGACGTAAATCGAATGGATAACTTTATATCGACTATAGTAAATTCACATTTTCAATTGTTTGAATTGTAGAATTATCTACAATTATCTACATTACATTAATTATAATTAATGTAATATTGATTAATATAAACTAGTGATGAAACGGATATCCGGTAACTATCCGGTATCCGGCCTATCCGGCCTATTTTCACTATCCGGCCGGATACCGGATAGTAGGGCACTATCCGGCCGAATACCGAATACTAGATGTTTCCCGCGATACCGTTCGCGCTGAGTGCTTTACGCCCTAAACTCGTCTATATCGCGCTTTTCTGTGGGAATACAAAAGTTTTTAAGCCTATCTATATTGTTTCTCGTTGTCTAATCTATCTCTGTATCAAATTTCAGCAAAATCAGTTCTTTAGTTTAGGCGTGAGAGAGTAGCAGACAAACAGACTGAATTTATAATATTAGTAACGGATTATTTTGCACATACACACACATATATGAAACGCGATAAGCGGCCGAATATCCGGTGGCCGGATATCCGGCGCTCCGGCCTCGTAGTTAGCCGAATATCCGGTATCCGGTATCCGGCCAAATCACTATCCGTTTCATCTCTAATATAAACACAGTTAATAATATCATACCATATCATCCACTGTTAGATAGGATTCGCCAAAGATAACCACGTCGATCGGTCCTGCGTTGCTGGCCTTCTCACAGTTTTCACCAAACCGTCGATCTACATTGCGGGGGTCTACTAAAGCTGCGTTTCTGGGCCGTCAAATCTGAGTACTATATGCCCCCCTTAATGCCTCTGAGGACACGCAATTCTTCGTGATAAGTCGGCGACTGTAGTTCCTTCGCATATTTTATAATTTGTTTTTATAATGTGTTTCGATCACGCAGAGAAAGTTCAAGCAAAAGTCTGTCCATTGCCTTTTAGGAGGCTTTATAATGCAAATCGTAAATGATCAGCTTGATCACCGGCAATGCGCACAAATAGGAGAGCTTACAAGGCATAATCAATAAATGAAAATTAACTTTATTCAAATATGACTTTACAGAAAGCTCTTTTGAATAGTCCAAATTATTTTCCTACCACCCATTCTGGAAGTATTTTTTAGCTGGTAAGAAGAATGGGCGCAATAAACTTGTCAGCTTATCAAAAGTAAATAACAACATTTACAATAAAATATGTTGTCACCATACAACGTATATATGTGTTTACAATTTATACGGGAATACAAATATTTACACTTTAGAATGTAATGTCTTCAAATCAAACCAAGCATTGACATCATTAGAATAATCATTGACTTTGTAATAGCCCTTACTCATTAGAACGTGTACCTTGAACTTATGAAAAGGCAATTCAGCTACACTATGCGGCCCATAAACGAACGTCTAGTTTTTTGTAGCCTGTACGTTGGGACGGCAAGTGTATAACGCTATATATAGAGTGAGTGGAATGACGAGCACGTGGCCGCAGGTGGCGGAGCGGTCGGCGGTGAACCAAATGACGGCGTCCAACCTGGCCGTGTGCCTGGCGCCCACGCTGCTGCGCCTGCACCACGCGCCGCCGCCCGGCTCCGCGCGCGACGGCCACTCGCACCGGTACGCTGCACACTGCACACTGCACACACTGCAACTATGTAATGGCATACCAATAGATTTGCTCCTCCTACTCCTACAAGTTAAACAAAATATATTACAATCCGAACATTCTACAGAAACTTTTCAACTGTCTTATTTGAAAGTAAAACGCTGATTACATAACAGTGCTATGGTGGCTTTGTTCTTCGAAAACCCTACTGCACAGATACAGAGCCCCCACACCGCTCTGACTCTTTCTTATTAATCGTTTGATTGGTTACTTCCGTCTTTTCGTTGCAAAATAGCAGTATTCGCATTGCTGTGTTTCGGTGTGAAGGGTGAGATAGGCAGTGATGTTGTCAGATGATGACAAAGTACGAGTACAATGTGGTTTTTGTGCAGATTTACTGCCAATCTCATAATAACCACTTACTATAAGCAACTGTAACCACTTACTTTGACAATACACAGTAATAAAAAAGACATTCAATTCAATTTACTAAACAAATCTGAAAAGGATATAGAAGGATATATGATCGTGGACCATGTACATACGCCGAAACAGCATATACAAAACACTATTCACTTCTAACTTACCACTTTGTTTGACCGTGTCAGTGGACAATGTGAAAGCCTTTGATTCCGTTTAGATCACGCCGTACTTCAGTATAATATATTACATGAACTAGCGATACATCTAAGTATCCAAATCATCACTGCGTCTTCTGTTTTTAAACCAGAACTCAGTATTGAGATGCCTGCAGCAAGGCGTGAGTTCATAACTACAATGACGGATTGTTTTAACGTTTTTGTCTAGAGGCATCAACAGTAAATCAACGACTACAGTATGACACATCTTTATTTTGCAAATTGTATTTTGATTGTTTTCTTTAACCACAGAAGATTTGGGCACAGTGCTAGAGAACGTCAGAAGTTCTCTAGTCGCATGCCCGGAAACGTGGTGTTGGCAGGCGTCCCACGAAGTGGGTCTGAGTTCACAGAGGGCGACAATTAATCACGCATCTTTTCTGCGGCGCGAAGTGTGCTCGAGGCAGGGCTGCCTGTGACACTCGTCGTACTCACGTAACGTGGTTCGGTTGCCTGTACAGCAGCACGGCTCCCGAGGGTGCGGACCAACGTCAAGTGGGGGAGAGCCGCGCTGCGCACGCCTGCCTGCTGCTGCTGCTCTCTGCGCGCCGCCGCCTGCTGCTGGCCCCGCGGGACATGCTGGCGCGCTGCAAGTTCACCTACTTCGAGGAGAGCGTGCCGGTCAGTATCCACTCACGCTGCTTGCTGCTGCTGCTGTCCGCGCGCCGCCGCCTGCTGCTAGCCCCGCGGCACGTACTGGTACGCAGCAAGTTCAACTACTTCGAGGAGAGCGTGCCGGTCAGTAGCCACGCTGCTGCTGTCCGCGCGCCGCCGCCTGCTGCTGGCCCCGCGGAACATGCTGGTGCGCAGCAAGTTCAACTACTTCGAGGAGAGCGTGCCGGTCAGTAGCCACTCACGCTGCCTCTGCTGAAGCTGTCCGCGCGATGCCTTCTAAAATTGTATCCTTCTACAACTAATATGTTCTCAATTATTAATAACTACTAAAATAACACACAATGCTTAAAGTAGTTTTGCTAAATATTATCTTAAAAGTACCTAAATTTGAAATTTTATCCACAACTTCTGTCTAATAGTAGCTCGAAATTGCTTTCATTGCAGGTCGCGCTAGAAGAGTTAGGTGCTGACTTCAACCAAGACTGGAAGGGCTTTCAGCAAGCCTGCATCAAAGCGTTGCTTAAAGAGGCAAAAGAGAAGTGAGTATTTGCATCCATCGTCGCGTCATCCAACATCATCCTCTGTGAACTTTACTAGCTTTGAATCTAAGTATCTATAATGCCCGATCAAACTAATATTGGTTTCGCCATATTGTCTTTCGATGTTAGCTGTCACAATTATTGTCTGTAGAAAGTCTAGAGAATTTGTCTACCCATTAAAATGACACTTTTTTTTATCCAACATGTATATAACAGATTTCTATTTTCTCGTTGATTTTGGTTGCACAACTTTATATAATTAACTTATTGGAATTACTTAACAACACTATAAAATAATCTAGTCTATATCACACGGCTATAAGTTAGACTATACGTGACCTTGAGACCATGTCAATTCCCTATGTAACAAAAACTGTTTCGTAGTTTAAGTGTTTACCTTGAAGTGCTGCCGATTACATAAAATAACTTGTGTTACCCATCACTCAAGAACGGCTCAATAACATTAATTATTACATATTTAATTAATTCGTCTTTGTCCAAAACAGCAGAACAACTATACGGATAAAAAGTCTGGGAAATAATACAAATAATGTTATTATTCGTTTTGGGATTACGACATCTTCTGCGGATGCCAGCCTTCGTATATTAATTCAACAATAATATTATTTAAACAAATACAATTCATTATATACAGTGGTTTTGTGAGAACAATGATGAATTCTTAGTTTGATCGAGCTGTACTTGTATAGCGTTATCATTTTCTTTTATTCTCTAACTTGGTATTATAGCGACTAACTTGTTTCATGCTTTTTAGAGTCTGTGGCCGTTCAGGAAAGAGGTAAGATTCGGTGTTAGCGCATCACTCACTTACCTTCCCTTTCATTGGGCTCTGGTTTTCATATTGTTACATTTGTTATTATTATATATATAGCTTTCTCTATAACTTCTTCTAATTCATATTGTCTGTATTTTTATTTCGAGGGAACGAAATCAATAATTATCAAGTGATCTCTAAGTATTCAATATAGATTTGTCACTTTTATAAAAGGTAAAATTATGTCATCAACAGAGAAGTCTACTTTCATACTGTATTCTTCTATTTAAAAGCTAATTGTATTTATTTCTACTGACATATATTTTAAAATATAATCATTCAAATTTTATTACGTCTAGTCGTGAAGACCAGAATACCTTCCTTTTCATCATAACACTTTTCTCACTTCATATTCATTGTTAGTGGCCACTTCTTTAGATGTTCGATGTAACAAATGTAAAATTTTTAGTTTTAATTTATTCTCGAATGTTTTGAATTATAAAATAGTTAGGTTTTTGGATTTATCTTCAGATAAATTTAAACAATATCTATAACTGGAAATACTTTGAAACCAATGAATACAAATTAGAACGCATGCTGTAGCTATTGTAGAAACTATCTAATAAGAAGATGGCTTATTTTAAAGCATACTAAATCTCTATTGTTTAATAGCTCAACACTGCTTCAAAATAGGTGAAGGCAGAATTAACACTTTTAAGAAATCCTTACTTCGAATACTTCATTGACGAAAGAGGCCTCAATATTATTAGTGTTACTGAAGCTTTTCACGTCATTGACAGATGTAAAAGCTGCATCCAGCATCAGTAAGCATTGGTAAACCAGCGCTGTTAAATTCTCTATCCAGATTTCGCTGGTTCATTCCGTTAACAGCCTATATACTCGTACAGTAAAAAGGAAATGTTATTCGAGTATTTATTACAATATTTTTTATTCCTTTTGCCTCACACAAGCTACTTGCTAAAAATACCCAAAAGCCTTAATTATAACGTCTACACGTCACTTAGACTAATACAACGACTGTTGATGATAGATAACAGTGACTTATCCGAAAACACCAATTGCAATCCAGTTTATACTAACATTTACTTCGATCGTTTACTGTGTTTACGAGGTATTACCTCCAAACATGAATTTTTAGGGGAGCCCGGACTTAGTAGAAATAATAATGTTGATTGGAAAATTCGTTAATGTTTCTGTCTTATTGGGGTGGCTCCAAGAAAGTGCTTCAGTACTTTTACCTATTTATTCAGATGTTTTGAAATGCTAACATTTATGAATCCCTAAAGCTTTTATGTTATTTAGTTCAAATTATATTGATTTAGATAATATGTATATTAGATTTATATGTATAGATTGACATGTTTACTAGTTTTAGGTGAAATATATACAGAACGTATAAACACCTGTCGATGTCTTTCGTACCATCAGTACTGGTTCAGTAGATTGAAAAGCAATTCGGCACCTGTAGCTGTTACGTCCAGTCCGGTCAGGCCGATTCTGACAAACATCGGTGAACCGGCGCAGGCGCCTGCTGTCTGTTCTTACACAGTTCTATCGGCGCGTAATATTCGCTCGATGTGTGGATGTTTGGTCGTCCGTCTAATCGCGGTGACGTCGCAGGAGCCGCGGCTGGGTCTCGGTGGCCGGCGCCGCCCCGCACGTGGAGCTGTGCTGCCGCAAGGTGGGCGACGGCCACCCGCTGCGCCTGTGGCGCGCCACTACCTACGTGGAGGCGCCGCCGCACGTCATCATGCACAGGTACCGCCCGCTGCTAGCTGGCGACGGCCACCCAATGTGCCATCAGCTACGTGGAGGCGCTGCCGCACGTCATCATGCACAGGTACCGCCCGCTACCAGCTGGCGACGGCCACCCGCTGCGTCATCAGCTACGTGGAGGCGCCGCCGCACGTCATCATGCACAGGTACCGCCCGCTACCAGCTGGCGACGGCCACCCGCTGCGCCATCAGCTACGTGGAGGCGCCGCCGCACGTCATCATGCACAGGTACCGCCCGCTACCAGCTGGCGACGGCCACCCGCTGCGTCATCAGCTACGTGGAGGCGCCGCCGCACGTCATCATGCACAGGTACCGCCCGCCGCCAGCTAGCGACGGCCACCCGCTGCGCCGCCAGCTAGCGACGGTCACCCGCTGCGCCACCACCTACGTGGAGGCGCAGCCGCACGTCATCATGCACAGTTACCGCCCGCTGCAATATGCAATTTAATGCATTTTCCTCAGGGGAACAAAAAAAAAAAGGCACCTACGTTAAAACTGCATAAATAGATAGGACTGCATAGAAATCGGATTACTTCATACATTACACAGGAACTTTACTTGTACCTTATTTCGACTTTAATCACCTGTTATTCCAGGATATTGGAAGAACGGCACATTTGGGACGACACGCTGGTGAAGAGCCGTGTGGTGGAGAAGCTCGGAACCAACGCAGAGGTGTTCCACTATACCACTTCTTCCAGTATCAATTTGCCACCGCGAGACTATTGCGTTCTAAGGTAAGTATTTTTGTTATGTGATTCAGTTATTCTTAATTTATACAGGTTTTTGTAGTTTTTCAGTAGGATTCTTCTTTTCTGATAAATAATTACTTAATAAAAGTATTACTTATGTAAAATTATGTAACTGTACTGTTTTGTTAGTGTATAGAAGACTTGCTTATTGCTCGCGTCTTTGTTCGCATTATGTCGTATTATTATCCAAAAGAAATATTTTCCAGCGGTAAAAATTATTTTATGCCATTCCCATTTTTCCAATCATTCTAAACGAAATTGCATCAATGTTGGCTGTTATTACCTGCAGAAATAATGTTTATTTTTTTGCGTAAAAATGTCTATTTCTTTCTCCGAGTCGTTTTTTATCCCCTACTTCAACTCTTTTCAAACTTGTTATGCTTTACTCGTAATAACGAAATGACATTTTTCATCAATAACTTTTTTCAAATGTATTTTTGTAATATGTCTAATGTAATGGGTTAGAGTAAATTTGCAATTGAAGCTGTTTTCGTAATTATACTGATGAAGTTGTTGTACATATAATTTGGCGTGCGTGGCGTGAAATAGCTAAGGTGAGCACTTGAACGCGTAGGTCGTGGCAGCAGGGCGGCGGCGGCAGCTGGTGCGCCGTGGCCGAGACGTCGGTGGCGCACGCGCGCTGCCCACCGGCAGTGGCGGCGGCGGCAGCAGGGGCAGCAGGGGCGGCAGGGGCGATAGAGGCAGCAGCATGCCGCGGGGTGGTGCTGGCGGCGCGCTTCCTGGCGCAGCCCGCGGGCAAGGGCCGCAGCCGCCTCGTGCACTTGGCGCGCGTCGACACCATGTCAGTACCCGCACACCGGACACCACAATCCGCTCACCGCACTTCGCACTCCACACACCGCGTACCGCACACCGCACACGCCATGCGCTAATCATTTGTTTCATTGGTAATAAACCTACTGATTACAAGATTTAATGAGGTTATTTAACTCCATTGAATATAAGGCATTTGTACAGTTTACGTACATTGCATAACCAAATCATATGTCTCGTCAACATTTCATGCACACAGGCAATATTGTATGATACACGCGTTGTCATTAGTACACAATCGCGTGATTAATACCATTACATATCAAATTTACTACCATTCATGATAAATAAATACTTGTATTTTATGAGTGCATTTTAATAAACAATCTCTTCCTTTAAATATATGGACAGTGATCATACAGCATTTGTTCGCATATATGTGAGGCGGTAACAGAATACCAATTACAGGGGCCGCACGCCCGAGTGGTACAACAAGTGCTACGGGCATATCTGCGCACTGTACCTGGCACGCATCCGCGCCTCCTTCAAGCACAACACGGACGGGCCCGAGTCCAACGTATGATCCGGGCATTCCACTTAGGTCGCCTTCCGCGCCGACTTAAGTTGCACTAGAATTTATTGAACAACTGTTAATTATTTGTACATATTGCAATCTAAATTTTAAAACTGTATATACAAGTCGTTCGCTTTATGAATGATATAGCTTTACTTTGGATCTTAAGGAGGCGTTTTTAAATGTTGACTACAATTCTGATTAAATATTATGATGTGATCCATGAATTATAAGTACTAGTAAGTTCACTATCAAATATTATAGTCGACATGAAATCGTTTATTAAATATAAATTATTTATAGTAGATATAATAAAATTTACTTTTAACTCGATTGTGAATATATTGATATTACTAGCAGGTAAATTATTGATGATATTAAATGGCATAATATTATTATAAAATATATATTTGATAGGTTAATTCGTTCTCCTACCTCCACATTTCAGGATGTGTCTCAATCCTTTATTCCCGTTGGGGACCTACCAAAAAGCCTGACTGCGTGTAAATATTTTTGTATAATTTAAGTTTCCTAGTTCGTGTTTGAAATGTAATTTTTAGATAATAACAAATTTTTTATTCTTTCTTAATACTGCTCATCGAAATCTATTTCGCCAAAATACTGTGCGGATATTTGACGCGCGGTTTAGCATTTTAAGTATAGTTATGGAGTCATTAAACTTGTTAACGTTGTACCTATAATTAATGTAAATATATAATTATTGATATCTCGCTTGAAATATTAATGAGAGTGTCACACAGGGTTCAATTCTAGAACCAATTTCTCTTTATATGGCTTAGTCTTGAAAATATTTCGATGAGCTAACGGGCCACGTGCTCACTGAAAAGAAAGCTTCAAGATTAATATATGAGCCCTAATCTTGCAAGCTTTGAAATCGGTCAGCACTCCCCAGAAAGTATTAAGAAAAAAATATTTACTTAGTTATAAGCTTAGACCCTGTCCATGGTGCATTATGTAATTAATGAAATCTCACGAGAGTAAACATAGTTGTTTGTCTTACCACGTTCTATTTTATAGTTATCGTGCATATCACTAGTCATATTAATAAAGTAACCAACAGTTAGCAAGTACCTGTCCTGTGTTCAGGAGCATAGTATTAAAGTATATGATAATTATGATGTGAATTGGTATAATTCAATTATTGTTGTTCTATAATGTTAGTGTGTCAAAAAGAATCTTGTATGTGTTAAAACGTGTTTTGTAAAAAGTCTGATCGTTGTAAATAGTGATATAGTTAAATAAATAATAAAATAAAATGAGCATCACAATTTTTCTTAAAAATAATTAGGTACTTGTTATGGTAAAGTTTGAAGTGTTTCATGTGGCGCCAAATACGTCGAATATTTTAATAAATAAAATAAATATTTTTTATGTCTTGAAATTTTATCACTATACTAAGATACGATTCACAAATCTATAGTTAGAATAAAATCGTTAAACTCTTAGATAGAATTTATAATAATCAAAATTTTAAATCAAATTTTTAATATATATATATATCCGTGTAAATACAGAATAAATTTATAAATGAAACACTTCAATGCTATTATTTTTGAAGGAACAATTCAAGCCAAATATATATCACATTATGAAATGTAAATAAAATAATAAGCTATGTTTATTAACTATTTACCTAAATGGGTTCTGTAATCTCGACGTTAAGTTTTGATTGATTTACTAGTTACCTTTCTATCACAAAGTTTTGGTGCAAACGTGGACATTAGAATTATTTATGTACAAATATTTACTTAAACTCGGAGAATTATTTTATGTTATGTTACCAACAGAAAATGTAATAAAGCGACCTTATACTGTATAGAACACATAGAGGGGTTTGGCAATATATGGTTTTATGGTTTACAAATCAATAATTTAATACATTACAATTTGAATAATTCTTGGTTAGTTTTGATATCTTGAATAGGAATTTGGATCAAGTCAAAAGTATTTAAATATTGTGCATATTTTTCTTTTAAAAGATATCGAATCGATTATTCCAGCAGTGTTAGTATAGAACTCTCGGAAAACAAAATTTGACAGCTAAGATACTCAACAAAAAATCGCTAAATTTGGCAGATATGCAGTGACAAGGATAGATGCTTTTGTTGATCTACAAATGCTCGAACACCTAACAGCCTGTTTCTTATTTGAGAAATTAAATCTAATTACTACCCTGATAGTTAAATAATTTTGAACATTTGACTTTGTGCATACAGAGTTTGACTCGTGCATTTCATATCATGTCAACTGGTAGGTACATAACATGTTGAATGGGATAACTGTCCAGGTTTATCATTTCTAATGTTTATTGGTGTCCTTTGTCTATTAATTTTTTTACTTCTAAATTATAAACAACCATAATGTAACTGTTAAGTAGGTCAAAATTAAAAAGATAAATAAATACGAATTTCTGCTGGTCTTAACTTCATAGACTTCATCATTTTCATCCTCTCATCTCATACAAATATAATTCTGAACTTTCAACAAATTGTACAGACAATTATACGTAGAAGTTAAATAAATATGCAAATTCAGAAACAACCTCAATTAAATATTTAAGTACCAACTAAGGTACTAAAAATTTATTGACCAACTATCCCCTCATCAATTTGAAATGAATTTAAGGAAATATACACTTACAACTATATTTATATGATAATAATTACAAATAAACTTGCATTTAACAATGAAAATAGATAGTATTAATGATATTAACAAATCTCAACAAATAATAAATATTACAATAAGATAATGTAATTATATTTATATGCAAAACTGATCTTAATTACTATTACAAATATCATATTAAATTTAGCTACAAAGATGTGAAGTTTATTTATATAGTAAAATTACAGATCCTTAAGGTATTTAATATTTCCACCATAGGGAGTTTTAATAAATGGTAGCATTCCACAGAGAGAGTATAATTTTGAACCAAATATTATATTTATATATATATAACTATATTTTGTTAGTACCAATAATATAATAATAAAGTGTGAATAGATATGCAGTATTCGCGAACAATTTTATACAATATCTATAGCAAAATAATGTCATCTTGATATTTTGATTGGCTCAGATATTCAATTGTTAATACTCTGCGTCTGTTATACTGTGAATATAAGATAAATTAATGCATTGTGATTTATTCTTTATAAAAATATATGGACCATTATATTGAACTTCGAAGTTTTATTTCATATGAGTAAAAAAATATAATTTAATAATACTTTTCTGTGGCTTAAATTAAAATATTTTAATATAAAAAAATTTTAACAGTTTTAACAGTATACATTTTTAAATCGTGAATTAACACTTACATTTTTTGTTACAGTTCTCTGGAAGGAGTAAAATATAATCGGAAGCAAGCTTTGCGAGACTAATCATGATAGAGAGACTGGTTATTTAATGTGGCAATTCTGATCGATATAGTTCATCTTCATTCATGATCATTACGATGATGTATCGATATAGTTGTAATTATTGTTTTATTTGAAGGAAAATTTATAAATTAATAAAGAACAATATAAACTAAAGTAGAAACACAGAACCAAAAAAGTTCTCATCGAATAGTAATACTCATTACAACGAATGAATAGAATCTATCCTTTTTTGTTCCCTCTGAGAAGAGAAGCTGAGAATCAGAGGCAGAGAATTATAAATGCGACAGATTGTTTGTTTGTCTGATGCAATTTAAATGAAATTCGGTACACAGATAGTTTACAGTTTTAAAGCTAAAATGATGAAGCCTTTTTCTTTGGTTTTTGATGAGTTAGTTATAAATAAAAAAGTTAATATTCTACGCGGCTTTCATCCTAGCCATAGGTTGTGCCACACTGCATCCTGGCCAAAACTCAGGCTGAGTTTAGTTAGTTTGGAGACCGACATAAGCACCGTGGCACTTGGTTGCGGTCGTACCTATCCATGAGAATTCTCGGCCTCTTCTCTCCAGCAGGAAATAAAAGTTGCAGGCACATGTATTTTATATAAGCGAGATGTAGAACGTCGCTTTTCAATATTCTATCAATCTCAACAGAGGCTAGACATCTTGGGAGATATGGAAGAGAGCACAAATGCACTTTCTGTTCCTTTACTTGTATAGTGGAATGAGGTTATAGATACTCGAAATGTCCGATGCTGGGCCCACTTTATATCGTGCCTTTGCACAGAAGAGTGGGAGACGTTTCACATTTCTTGAAACTAGTCAAAGAGCCGGTATCGCATTGAACAGTCGTAAACAAAGAAAACTTAAATCTGAAAGGCAATCTCTGAGGAAGTGTAATGTTTCTGACTATAGGGGCTTAAATTTGAGAGAACTTATTAATTTCACATAATTTATTTAACATAGTTATCGGCCCTGGTGTAGTATAGTAACTAGAGTTCAGTTAAGTTTATGAAAATTATTCGCTACTGTACAGTCTTATGCCGTATATTGAACCCAATGCCTATCTATATAGGTAAACGCGTCAGCGCTACGCGCAAACTATACGTCATCCAACGTGATTAATAATTACCAAATTTATGGATGTTGATGACAATCCATACGTTCACCAAACAAATCAATCGCGCATACTCTCATAAATTCACCATACAGTAACCATGAATAGTTTTAGAGTATTTTCTACGCTTAGATAGTGTAGTTGAGTAATAATAAACTATATACTATTCAAGTGACTATTATCTACATCTATTATAAAGGTGTAAATCCCGTACAGTTACAATATCGAAAATTGTAGTAACATAATTGAATTGAATCATTAATGAACTTTTTAATTATTTATAACTTACTAAATAAAAGTATGTACTTGTCTTTTTTGAGATATAATATATAAACACCTTCTCTACCATCACCTTGCCGAATCGATTCTCAATTTAGATTGGACTCCTTCCTCCAATCTCAAAACTTGTTCTTCAATTTTCCGTATATAAAAAGTACGCTGTGTTCAATACAAGCAAGTGATTTCCAAAATTGCATCATCTCTGCGTAACCAATCAATTATATTAGATTATATGATGGTCATTATATATCACACCAAGTATATTACTTTTCTCTATGTATCACACTATCAGATCAACCACAGATTAAAAATTTGAAACGTTCCGTTCTTGAGATTCTACGGTTCAATAAGTTATAAAGTTTTTATATATATACCTACTATATTTAATACAACACTAAAAATACATATATAATAAAAATGTAAAGTAAACAGCGAGTTAATTATTAATATGTTTAGATTCACTGATAAATATAACGCTAAATAAGCCAATATATTGTAAAAAGAACTGGACGCGCTTGCGTGGATTGGAGCATATTGGTTCCGCCCTGTCTGGCGGAAAACTAAGCTGTTTTGCAACTAATTTAGTCTTAAATATCTAAATATAAGGTTGACAATCCCATAAACATAAATTGGGTGTACCAAATGACGTCTCACTAGTGACTAGAAACTGACTTTAGCTGTCATTGCCATGCCAGTCGTGACCGCATCGCCGTTATGGGCGGTATTATAAGCGGTTCCATACGTTGGTAGTTTATATTTTTTACGTTACACGTGTTTTCATTATGAGAGACAAGTAAAGTAACAAAAAGTTGCAATCTGTTATACAATCGGACGCGGGTGTCGATATAATCTTATATTAATCTTCTTATTACTGTTTGCTATTTCGGAAAATCTTGTAAAATGGAGGGTTTAGTCAGTGAAGATGTACGTAAGGAAATGCAAGGCCCATTCCAGAGAAATGAGCCATTCTGGGTTTTTGGGTATGGTTCTCTGTGCTGGAATCCTGGGTTCGACTACCAGCAGGCTGTGACTGGATATGTGAAAGGGTTCTCCAGGAGATTCTGGCAGGGAAACACTACCCACCGCGGAACTGAATTGAAGGTAAGTTTAATATAATTTAGTTTAATATTTTGTTAGGAATACATGGTAAATTTGAATCATCGGAAAAATTTAACCTTGCCGCCAAATTTATGAATCATGTTTAATATGTGGTGTTTTGTTTATTAATTTTGTTTACCTGATTTTACTTTGTTTGTATTATATAACTTATTAATTTTGTGATTACTAATATAATATAGTTGACTCTATGCAATTGATAACTATAATGCTTTGTCATTTTTAATCATAGGCTCGAATTTATACTTATTCCATTTGCGTAAATAGTGTAAATTTTTATAATTATTGAGCTGGCATCAATAATTCCATTACACGTTTCAAGATGGAATAGCATCAAATACATTTAATGGCCAGTCAAAATTACACTACTAAATCGAATGCACATTATACCTGTAACATTTAATGGTTTTATATCTGTTAGTTATACGCTAAAACCGTCCATGCTATAGATATTTGCATGGCTATGGCTGATGCAACCGTGAATGGAGCTTTCGTGAAAGCTTTGTCGGAAACGGGGCGGGTTACGCTTGCGGCCCTTCGTGGAAATGTAATATTTTCTTGTTATTGAATAAAGTGAATACTAATTACGGAGTTAATAATGTTTAATGAATTATTATAGTTGTGAAGTTGTAAAAGTTAGTCTTACGTGTAATTTATAATTGTTTGCTTCATTGAGAAATAGGTTATCGTCAAGTTCTTCGACCAAGTTAATTTTTTTACTACAACAAAATCAATCCAAACTATCTCAGTTTCCAATTCAAAGTCTCTTTGTGACAAATATGTTTAAGTAATAGGTATGAGAATAAAAAATATTATGGCATTTAGCAAATAAGGAAAATATTAAAATGCATTAATTATTGTTTACATCGGCCATGAAGTTCACCATTTCTACACTTATTTTCTTATATTGATGTACAAAGACTTTTTTTCTTAGAATGTTGTACAAAGACTCCTTTTAAGATTGTTGTACAAGAACTATCATTTTCTTAGGTCCGTATTACAAAACGAGACAAATCTATGGTGGAGTACAGCTAGGCGCTATGATTTTCTCTCTCTCTGAAGTGAATGTGTATCATTTCAGGGTCAATTTATATTAGCTTAAAAAGAGAAGATAAAAAATATACCTGCACCTGTTCTTCTCGAGAAGGCTCTCACAATTTTCGAACATGTTTAAAGTAAATTTTTTCCCTTGTTCATATACATGTACAAGGTTCTTGTTTTCTTATGATTAACTTGTATTGACGTCAATAATTGTACGTTGAATAAAAATTATGTTGTTTTATTATACTTTAATTATGACGAGATTTTCTCAAGACGTCATTTCGTAGAAGAAAGACCTCGAAATCCCGCTTTATTGTAGGAGGCCGAAATATAGCGAGTTGTTTTTTATGTGACTATTTTCATAAGAAGTTCCCCCTGCCGGATAATTTTCGATATTTTTTAATTGTTGTAAAAACAAACAGACTGCCAACCTGAGGGTTTCTGTGAGATTGCCGTTACTGCCCATCTTGAAATAGGTAAAACGAAGGTACCCGAACAGACGATCCCGATATTGAGTCCCTCCAGTTCGGTGTGTTGTTTGTCCAAAAAGTATATTCTAAGATTACAATAAAGGAAAGTGGATAATTTGATGTAAAAAGAGGATCAGATTGTCCATACTGATAAAAAATATAATAATAAATAGGTACGTAGGAAATTGACGACCCCATCATCCGCTGGATCGTATAAATACGAAATCCTGATTAGGATGCAAATACTGCTGAGTCTGCTTGGTTAATTGGACCTTGGTTTCCCAGTCCATTAAGTAGCCGGTGAATGTCAGGAATACATAAGAATAGGAATAGCTCAAAAAGCATGCGGCATTGCGGGTAGGTAGTTTGTAAATTAATGTATATTTAATACACAAATTAACAATTTAAGAAAAGACTATTTTTAGTGACCTTGATCACGCAAACTACTAACTTTGGAGCAGCATTGAGTAAGACTCTAAATGTTAATTTAGTGTTTCGTGATATAAACCGTTGTTTCAGGAAACTACTGCCTACTTAGTTGAATAATTTTGGAATTACTTAAGCGCATAATAACATTTTTAGTAATAGTTCATTTATATATATAATATGTATCGTTTTTAAAACTAGCCTATAGCCTATATATATAATTCAGCCAAAGATATTCCATGACATGTTTATTCATGCTTTATTACATATAGGGATATACTATACAAATGCATCTTTATGACATGCGAATAGTTTTCAGTTGAATATTAATTAACAAATTAAAATAAATAAATGTAATTTATACAAATATAAATTATAACTAAACTAAATCTAAAAAACGGTCTTTGCAGCATTGTAAGTAAGAGGCTGTCATGAATCTTCTCGCTGAATCGAAGAGCTGGCAGTAACATCAACGGAACGAGGCGACTGCCAACTCTTGGGTCTCCTGTGACCTAAGCTTGCTTATAAGTATAAACCTCTTTAATAGAGCCTTGAAGAGGATTCAAGAGCCAAATGGGCTGAAAAAATATCCTGACCACTGTATTTATTTATTATTAAATTTTCAACCGCTTCCGCTTTAGTATAATGTCTGTTATCATGAATTCTCATATAACCTGCTGTAATTGGCATTCTATCGACACATGATTAAACCAATTAGGCACCTAATCAAATGGCAGCGTGAATCTATTTAATGATCATGTTTACATTCTAACATATATAATTTTATTAATAGGCGAATCACTTTGTTCGGATTACACGCGTCTTTCGTAACTCTTATCTCCTTTCCGATATTCGGGGAATTTCTATAAATTTTTTCGCTACATATATTTCTATAATTTACATATCAGGCAATCATACGCCGAACCTAGACCCTTCTTCTTCAGTTATCAGTGGAAATTTTGTTTCTTTTGTGTAACACGTAAGCTTCACGTAACGGTCGAAGGGCGGAAACGACTTCATTTTATATTATGATTGATTTTTTTAAATAAAATAGACAGTGACATATACATATTTGAACATATTATCTAAACATTATTATTAATATTTTAGCCGTTATCAATAATCCATAAAGCATCCTTCGATATCGACAGTCAAAATAGCTGTGAATTAGAAAATATTATAATAGATTAGATAAGATACTTTTATATGGGACGCTTCAAATAATACGATTAAAAATTTTCAAACCGACGACATCTACAGATTACATGTTATTTGTAATCTGTAGACTGTAGATATCCAATGTTGGAATCTGAGGTTATGCAGAATGCTGCTTGTTGAAGAAAACGATGTAAACAGTTATCTTCAGTTTATTATTTAATAAAAACTATAAATAAAGCCGATTACAACACAATACTATTTTATAATAATTATTTTACTATATGAACGTACAGACAATCAGTTTGAGAAGAATAGAGAGAGAACAGATAATAATGACAATGTCATTTTTGACATTAAGTAGCAATACTTAACACTGCTAGTGAATTCGATTCTAAAGTCACAATCAACTACAACGTTACTTAAAGTCTTCTATTTAGGTATATACTATTTTATAATTAATATGATATATTTTATTAAACTTTCGTAACCTAACACTTGCTAACATTATTTATGCCTATATTTATAAAGCACAATATCTTTAACTTGAAACAATTATCGTTTCAATTGATTTAATAATGTCGCTAATAATATGAATAGTCGTAAATAAGGAAAATTATATTATTATAGTATTTTACTGTCGTAATTTAAATTAACAATAACAATAAAACAAATTAAACGATAACAAAACTTGAATTATCGCGAAATTGGAATTGATTCGTCTGGCCTCGTTCCGCTCCCGCGAGATAAACAGAAAAGTTGGTAATAGACTAAACGACTACACTTAAAGAACAAAATATTACATTCATTCATTTTTAAACGTAAAATATAACCATAAATATTTATAAACATAATTTTAACTAAACCAACACATTTTCAGTTATCTCCCATTAAATGTAAAAATTTTAACATACGAAATAAACACCCTCCTCTCCCTCCACTACACGGCGAACTTGTGCGTTCGAGCCATTAGACGGCTCAAGCTGCATCGACTCCCTTTGTTTCGACCCTAACGACTCGGACCCGAACCCCGAACCAACGGAACGGGCGCCGGTATCGTTAGTCGGCTAGGTGTCGAACCTTCTGTTCGTGCGCCATCCACAAACACTCATGCAATGAGTATTGCAAAGCGGAACATAGCCATCTGAGGCTTCAGCATAGGTCCGTCCAAAAACAAAACAAAAAAAAACGAAATAAATATACCAATAACAAATGTATTGACAATGTTGTTTATACACTCATACTAGTTAAGCGATTTTATCAAATTCTAGATACATATACTTAAGCTTCTTTCCCATGGGGGTTGGCAAAGATCACAGTTTCCACACCAAATTATGAAGTACGATTGCAGTGTATTTAGTATGAAGCGTTTTTCAGCAATCATGTTGTCGTATCGTCAAACATAAGCGCATATACACAGTTGTTTCTACAATATTTCTCGACTAATAATTTCTAATAATTTTCTTTTCTAACCTATTTTTATATAAATCATTTAAGTTACATTAAGATAGACTAGAATGTTTTATATAATAACCATTCAAATATTAGGAATAGTAAAGAAAAGATATTAAAAAGAAAACTTATTATTTATAAAAAATATATATTTACTTTTTTATTATATTTTCTGTCGATAAAAATAAGTCTAGTTTCACCCATTTTCATATGTGCACTTCGTCAAGAATCATACTGTATATTTTTTGGGAGGTCTTTCTAATGGAGATTGCCCATTCCAGTACTTTTTGTAGAAACATTGTGTCTCAATGATTTTCTTACCAAAAATAAATTTTAAGTATTTTGTCTTTTCTGTTTAAATATTCCTTTTGGGAATAATTTTCTGAAATAAATCAGTAATAAACTTCCGTTTTACAGCAAATTGTCATAATCTGCCATGTTTTTAGGGTTGGGACAAATTATAGAAATCAATCGATTATTATCTGTGGGGTGTTTTTGTACCTAAATCGACAATCGAATCGCTTTGCTTAATGCCAATTCCCTCTATGGATGCAGAATAAAAAAACTTTTTTGTTATGCCCTCGGCAACGGCATAATAAATACTTTCTTTATTGTGTTTGTTAATACTAAAACATGACATCAATTCCAAACCATTCATGCTTTCGTCTTAGCAAACACAATAACGCTGCGCAAGCGGTTTAAATCAAACTGAATGTGTTGCGTTCATATTCCATTCTTATGACTAGTGCTCGGAATAAGTAGTTTAATTTTATATACTTGCAGAAAGAAAGTCAATGTAAGCGTAACATGGATAAACCTAAAATTTTCTGTTTTTATTTGCTATTCGTTTCTTTACGCTTTTATTGTAAAATTTTATGTTTACAACTTATTATTACAACAATAAGCTAAAAGATGAAATACTATTTTGAAAGTTCAATATAATATTTTTACTATCTCTGAAAATAGTATCTAAGTTCCCAGGCATATCCATACTATTGATGTCACAAAATCGCAAGTTCATAAAATTAAACTACCTAATCCGAGCACTACTTATGATAGAAAATCCTGATGTTTATTTATGAATCAAATCAAATCAAAAATTGATTCTTCAAATAGGATTTTACAATCACTTTTGAATGTCAAAGATGCTACGCCATTGGTTCACAAGTCTACGGCGGGAGACCTTGTACTAGAAAGAACCAGCAAGAAAACCAGCAAGGGCAATTTTTTTTTCTCCCTGTATCATTACAGAGTCAGTTGGAAGCCGACTTCAGATACACAGTCTGAACCCAACCTCCGATACAAATTAAAACAACTAACAAATATATATTTCCGTCACAAGAGTCATATCTAGAGATCGGATAATCGGATGCATATTTACCTAAAGTTAGTTTAAGACAAAGTATGGAAACGGCTTTTTATTGTTTTGTTAAATAAAAATCCCGGGATTGCGGAATTGGATAGCCACGTGTTTATTTATTTACCTAATTTAGTTTTTGACAAAGTATGGAACTGTCTTTTTATTTTATTTCCATAAATAAAAATCCCGGTATTCCGGTACTGTAGAACATTTTGGTAATGCAAAACTAGTCGGTAAAATGAGCTTAAAAACGACGTTACATGAAGGTTAGTTTCAGTTCCCCGTGTGATTTGTGAGTAGGTATATAGAGTTTTAGAGGAAGAAAGTCGAGTGTTAAATAAAACAATAAGTACATACAAAACTTTATAGCATATAATTTCAAGATACAATTTACTTTTAATACTTTAAGTACATGCCATAAACAACCTTCTCCGAAGCGTACAAATGTGAGCTTATAATATCCTATTTAAAATGGGGCGTAAATATTACCTCGGTTACTACAGTTTTGTTTTATAAATGTATTTTAAAAAGCCGCTTCCATAATTTGTGAGCCAAAAATTAACTTTAGGTAAATATGCATCCGATTATCCGATCTCTAGTCATATCGCATTAAACAAATCTGATATGTATATGTCCGGTACAAAACAAAAATATCATTTATTAAAGAATCATTAAAATTATATATCGCAAAATTTACATCCAAGCATGTTCAATTATTCAGGAAATTAAATATTGTAAAAATTACATCCAAGCATTTTTATCATTCAAGAAATCATTGACCTTGTAATACCCTTTTTTCATTAGAGTATTTTTAATATGTGCTTTAAATTTATGAAACGGTTAAAGCAGTATTATTTTCTGGAAGTATGTTATAAAAAGTTACACATTTCCCTAAGAACGAATCTCTAGTTTTTTGAAGCCTGTATGGTGGAACGGCAAGCTTATTTTTATTTCTCGTGTTTAAATGATGATTTTGAAAAGTTGTATTAAATGTATCGTAGTTCTTATAAACATATATTAAATTTTCATAAATATATTGACACGCTAATGTCATTACATTTATTTCTTTAAATAAATCTCCGAGTGATTCTCTTTGTTTTATATTATAGATAGCGCGAATTGCTCCTTTTTGGAGCACGAAAATACTTTGAATATTCGCCGCAGATCCCCACAATAGTATGCTCGATATTCGATATATGAAGTTCGATTCACTAGATCTATTCCAAAAATGTTATATAACCAAATAAAAGCATTTTCATCGAGACACAAAAATAATAAAGTCAGTACATTTTCCTATACTAAAATGGTAAATATCCTTTAAAATAGCGTAATGAACCTATTATGTTAAAAGTGACCGGTATATGTTTATGACATTTAATTTAAAAATGCGAAAGTAACTCTGTATGTCTGTCGTGCTTTGTAACCTTAACTATTGAACCGATTTTAATGAAATTTAATCCTAATTTAATTAAAGTCTAGGGCCTGACAAAGGAAGTAAGCTTTTTAATATGAATAAAATGGGCTGCAAGGGATAAAATAGATGATAAAATTTTATATGGAAAGTACCTCATTTTTAATCTTACTTATTTTTTAATCCTTTATTAAATCAAAATTTTTATCCTAAAGGGGCTAAAAATAAAGGATTAATGTTGTTTTGAATAGACTTAGAATCTAGTAAAGCGATTTTGATAAAATTTATTATAGGGATAGTTTACGACCTGGAAAAGGACATAGGGATATTTCATACACTACAGGAAAATATTTTTTCCTGCGGGAAAATCTAACAAAAACAGCTGGTTGAATTTTGATGGTATAAAGAAAAGTTGGAAACACGGGAAAAATATAACATATTTTTACCGCAGAAAACCATATCTTTCCTTTTAGATCCGAGTCAAAACCGAGCGTTTAAAGAGCTAGTAATATAAGTATAAAATAGCTGATTGGTATGTCGGTAATGTATCTTTTGGTAAAGAAATCGATTTTATTGAAGTCATTTTCGCGCAAATGTGGCACGTACAGCAATTGCTTTGCAAATATACTTAAGAATTTCGACAACAAACCGCCTAATTCAATCAACGTACCGACACGCTACTAGTTCCGTGGAGAAATTTGAAACTATTCGCGAGCAAATATAAATTACGCGATTATGCGCTGCACTGAAATGAGTTCATTAAAATGGCACTATGAATGCTTAAGCACGGTTCGATTGGATTTTTTGTAAATTAATATTAACTAGATGTAGTTCTCAATATCTAAATTGAATCAGTAAATTACTGTTGTTTCATTGATAAAAGATTATCTAACGTATAAGTTAATTTTTATCATTTATTATTATAATGCAGCGTCAAGTATTTTAAAATGGATGTCTGGAGTGACAAGAAAGGATAGTGAGGAATGAATATATTAGGGGAAGTCTGAAAGTAGTCCCTATTGTTGAGAGAAAGGAGACTTTCCTGGGTATGGTCACGTTTTAAAATGAGGGAATGATAATGTTACTAGGGAAAGTTATGAAAGTGGATGGGCGTGTGGAGAGAGGAAGACCGAAGAAGGGATGGATGGACTGTGTAAAGGTTGATTTGTTGAAGAAGGGAGTGAGTGTCGAAATTGTGAGTGATAGAGGAGACTAGAAAAAGAAGGTATGTTGCGCTGACCACAAATAAAATTGGGAACAGGGCAAGAGAGAGAAGGAGACAGCGCCAAGTAATAACAAAATATTTTTATATCCCTAGGATTACTTTATAAGTAGAACAGTTATAATTAATGTGCTACTTGATAAAACTAAAATAATTTTATTTAAATAGTTTGTATATTTTTTAATGTCATACAATACCTTAATTATGTAATAACGCGTACTTATTATGTTGATACTATGACATATCTACTTCTGTCTACGCTTTTCGCGATAAATTCACCTATTTTACAAGCTTTTATTTAGTTTCACCTGTCCCGTTGTCTGTCGTTCTGTAATCAAATCTTGCAACTTAAATTTGATCCACTTCCCGGTTTCCGATTGAGCTGAAATTTGGTATACAGGTTTAGTTCGGATGACAATGCATGATTAACTGTGTGACGTCATTCTAAATCCAACATGGCGGCGTATCCAATATGGCGGACCCATTATTTTTAATGCACTCGTACAATATGGGTATCAAATAAAAGGGCTTGCCAAGAATAACTAGAAAAAAATAATGTGACGTCATTCTAAATCCAACATGGCGGCGTATCCAATATGGCGGACCAATTATTTTTAATGCACTCCTACAATATTTAATTTATTAGATTAACACATAGCTATAAATAATAAGTAAATTAGACATTAAATTAATTACCTAAAAATCTAATTGTAAACTAATATAAACAATAACCAATGACCATCACAGCTCAACGTCCCCACCAAAGGGCCTACTTTAACTATGTTAGAGCGCCATTAGGGCCTTAGTCGACCACGCTGGCCCGGTACGGATGGGTTGACTCACGGTTGACTTCACACACCTTTCAATTTTCTACGCAGGTGTATGCAGGTTGCCTTACGATGTTTTCCTTCACCGTAGAAGCGTCAGATATATGTACATATGAAATTTGATAAACTAAAAACACATTGGATCATGGCAGGATATGTAGATAATCAATCCACACTGAACCAGTTTTTGAATAGAGATTAAATTAAAATTAAAATGAATTCACTTCAAGTACGAAGTTATATAATCAAAAACTACAAAGATAATACTGTTATTGGTGATAAGGCGCTTAAGGTGATGTGGTATCTTGTGGTTAGCACAATAAACATACCTATTATGATTAACTTTCATACTATATGTCGATATCAATCTGATATGTGGAGTTATGTCTTCTTATTTTTTTATACTATTAATTGATAACGTCCTGATATCGTCTATTATTTTTTTTAAATATTTTTTTGATGATATCCTCATGTCTAGTTATTCTTTTTTATATCTTTACCATTTATCGGTGACACTTTTATGAGTAGTCTAGTAAATCATATTAGTGTATAAGTTACGTCCTATTATACATAAGTATATATAATAAATAAAAATAAATATTTCTTACATTTACACCAATTAGCCAACCCCAAACTAAGCTCTGTAAAGCTTATGCTAGGGTAACACATAGACATACATATATTATACATAAATAAATATTTTTATTAGAAACATATATTAACAACCACGACTAAGGCACAATTGCTCGCATTCATCACACATACATCTGCCCCCACCGGGTCTCGAACCCGGGACCTCAGAGATGGTGACACCTTGAAATCGGTGTACTAACCACTCGACTGTGGAAGTTGAAGTATATAAAACTATTACACAACGCGCTGTAGTATGTATGACCCTGACAACGTGCACTTGTGTCAGACCGCGCGCACACGACATTATAAGAATTAGTACTTAGCCAAATTCCATTTTCAATAAGTCACACGTTGTTTAATCCATAATTACTAAGTAATTTTAAATTAAAAAATTTATATTACGCTGTCACGCACCTAGAGTAGACAGATGAGAAGGAAGAAATGGTCGAATTGGGGTGCGCCGGCGCTGAATAAGTTCTGTCATCTTAATTTTTTAGGAAGCGTACAAAATTTGATACATATCCAGCAGGGGGTGTTTCTTGACTGAAACTATGATGATCAGCAACCGACATCATTGAAAATCCAAGGTTCTTCTTCAGTCGCATGGTCTGGATTAGAGATCGCATAATATAAGTCTGCACATATATATAGTGATTTCAAGACTTTGTGGGCTTGTATTTACGTAACTTCATTACATTATTATGATTTACTAGCTTTATTCTGTACGAATGCGATTACGTGTTACTTTGCACTTCATTTGAAAGTTAAGATAGAAACAACCGTACGCTTCGTCCATGATATGTTTTTTTTTTTTTATAGTAGCTTGAGGCAGAAATTTTAAACTATTACATATAATACTTACTACGGTACTTTATTTTTTCCTTATTCTTTTCAATTATTACTATTAAATACAATAAGAAAATATGTATATAGTTTACGACATATTTAATCACACTCACATATTATAAATCCAGTGAAAGACGTTCCAAAACCAGACGCAATGACAAGGATTACAGTAATAAATTTTAATTATGATAACTTTATAATCTGTGGTACCTACGAGTATGTAACAGCAGTAAAGGAACGTTATCGCGATATCATATTCGATAAAGTAACCTATTTCAAATTTGGAACATCTTCCAAATCGAACATAATTTAAATAGTGTTTGGCTTTTGGAGATATGCCAAATTGATGCATTCTAATAGGCGGAGAGCCAGTAACACTGAAAGTCCCGTTATAGCGGAATCAAAAAATATTTATTTCAATAAATAGTACATAAGTATAGGAATAAATTAAGCTCGGTATGCGTGAATTCCTATTGCTGAAATAATGTTAAAAAAAATTAAAAAATGTTTTACCGTCATCGCGGATATTTTTTTTATGTATTCTATAATAAATTTTATTGAATTTTAGAAAAAAATCACGCAAACCACTTTTTTCTGCTGAAAGGATCTGGCATACCTATATGAAGTGTGTGATGAGGGCTAAAATTTCTCCATCATGCCGGAAACTTTTTTATTTTATTTATTTTTATGTATTTTTTTTAAATATCTCGGTGTGCGCGCTCAAAGACTGTCGGAAAAATTCCGCATACCATCTCGAAGTGCATAAACTATATTAGCATCTACTCCAAAATGTACGATGTTCATGAAATTTATTTTGGAGTAAATATACCATGAGTTTTCCTTCAGTTTACAATCAATATAAACATATACAATGAGTTAATATATATTTCTAGCAAAAACATTTATATATGTATAATATATGTATGTCTATCCTTTACTCTAGATCCCATAACACAAGCCTTGCAAGAAATATTTAGTATTATTTCATTAAACATTTTTGAGTGAAACTTTTTGTCGTAATTGTGCAATTCAAATTCGGGCAATTGGTGTAATAAAATTTAATGTAATTTTCAAACAGTCGGTATTTATTTTTTAATTGTTTTATTGTTATAATATTAATATCAGATCGAGTAAATATCAGGTCTGCCATTTTGAATAGAGATTTTTTAGGAATTAACTTTTTCCATACTAAGGTTTTCATAATTTATTTAACAACCGCAAAGCCAAAGTGTATAATTTGTTCTCAGAAAGTTACCAATAAAAATCCTGGAACGGATAAATTCACGAGAAGATATAGTCCTTTTTTTAATTTGATTAAACAAACTCTTAGGACCAGAAACTGTAATCAAAACTACCACAAGTCATGGAATATTAAAGTTATGTAATATTTATGAAAGAAATTAAGAGAAATTTATATGATGAAATAATTTTGCAGAAAAGAGTAATAAAATTTAAGTGTTATCGTGAAACTCATATTGATAAGAATAAATTATTAAGTCCACACCAAACTGACCGACTGACCTCATTCACTGTTGAGGGCCCATTCTCTTAAGGGTATAACATCGCTAAATGACCTTCAGAATTTTCTCAGTACTAAAAAGTATCCTTACGTTAGCTATGGTTTGTCAGCCTGTTCACTTGATTTATTAAAAGGTTTTTCTTTATTATCTTAAGTAACTTTATCTACTATCATGCTATTAATCCTTTATAAAAGAACCTATAACAATTAGCTTATTGCCAACTTTAAAACACTCAAAGATTAAGATCATTATATCATCCAAACGCGTGATATTATGAATGTCAAAAAAAGAACATTCTCATGCAATGACATTTTCACCACCAATCGCAAAAAATTTTGAAAAAAGAACAATAAATTGTAGACTAATTCGTTATTTCGGATTCTCGTCTTATCGTGTTATTTCCCGCCATTTTTTCACTCGAATATTGGAAATCGCAAACAAACAATTATGAGAATCTTTTATAGAGGATTCACATTATGATTGTAGATAAAGTCGTGTATGCAACTGTTATAATTAGGTATTAAAACACTCATGTGATACTATTATCACACTCGGCTACGCCTCGTGTGATAAACCCACTTTCGTGTTTTAATACCCCTGATTATACAACACTTGGATAAATAACTAAACTGGTGCCCGCTATTTCGTCTGCGCAGGACACTTATCGTCATATTTTGTTCAAATAACACATTAACTTTATAAATTGACCTATATATTATTAAGATGTATAAGCTATATTATTGTAAAGTTTTATTAAAATAAATTCAGTAGTTTCTACGTGAAAGAGTAACAAATATCCATGTATACTTACAAACTTTCGTGTTTATCTCATTAGTAGTAGAAAATCGTTTCAGAAAGAATTTGTTAACAAATTTAAAAATACCATTTGTAAATATTTTTCATCACTTGTGTATTATTTTTTTTATAATTTTAAATAATACAATTGATCGTTTATCACCTACTAGCTGGTGCCCGCGACTTCGTCTGCGCAGGATTATTATTTCGAGTAGCTTATATTAGCGTGGCGTATATTTTTATAAATTGTAGCCTGTGTGTTATTCTGATGTATATAAGCTACATTATTATAGTTTCAATAAAATCCATTCAGTAGTTTTTACGCGATTGAGTTATAAACATCCATTCATACAAACTTTCGCGTTTGTAACATTAGCAATAATACATATATATTTTTTATATAACTCTTGCTTAGATTTCTTCTAGAAACTTCTTCAAAGCCACAGTAAAAATCGAACTAACGATATATCGACGATATTGTCTTGCATCTCTCTTTCACCTATAGTGTGTTAGAAAAGAACGTAACATGACAACAAAGATAATCGAATTTCTGTGTTCAGAGTGCAGGCATTGAACGTCACCGCATCGGCTACTGCGCAGCGAAAAAATATTTCCACAACACGCAAATATTCGCGATGACCCGAAATAGATTGTGCGTAGAATGTGCGCGTGAGTTCTTCGAGATCATTGTCTTCAGCGCACGTAGGACGTCGAGTTATTGTGATGCGCGGGGGTACTGCTCAACGGGGGTTCGAATTGCGTGTGGGCAAATATTTCGTACGAACTGTACTCACGAGACAGGATAAAAGTTTCACATGATTATAACTAAGTTGACCAAAATTAAAACCTTACATCAGTATTTTAATAGTTTATATGTTAATGTTATGATAAATGATTCTGAAGATTCTGTTCGATTTCTCTTTAGGGAACATGAAAACAATTAAGTACAGTCAGCAGCACGTCAAGCTCTGCAGTACTGTACTGTAATGACGATATAAATGTTTTAAACATTATATTTCTTTTGATATGTTAATATATTTTCGGAGGTAGACTCTATCTATACCAGGGTCGTCTGCTTAGGTACCATCGCCTTAACTATTTCTGTTGTAAAAAAAATTGTTCTCTTATTTTTAATGCGTTACCATACAGTTACTTCAAGTAATATATTTATTATTTAGTGTTTTATATTATGTATGTACTGATGTCACTAATAAAACATACAAATTTATTAAAAAATACTTTTCTTTCAACAATGCAAGGCAATGGGATCTGTGTTAATAATCTATTGTAGGTACATGTAGTTTTAGTTTTATTATATTTATTTTTTCTATTATATTATACATGACTTTTCATCTTATGTTTCATGTTGACACATATATTGTGATTTTCGTGGGGGTTGCAAATTTGCTTAAAATTTCACAGGAACTTCGACTAGAACCAAGGTATAGGCGACTGTAACCGACGGTCTGCTAATTGTCAATATATCACATAACATATATTATATATGTAATCCAGTATATGTTATTTTAAATCTAATTGTTATTGTTGCAGCCTGGCCGAGTGGCAACCCTGGTGGAAGACAAGGAAGTGAGTACAGCCCTTATACAGGCCAATCTGAAATATTTTTAGATTTACGTTTGCTATGGCGGTGTTACGACACTGCTGTGCATTCGATCTAATTTCAAAGATATTCTCGAACGAAGGGAGTTTTATTTTTAGTGGACTCGCTGTGGCTTTGTGTGTGGTTAGCTATTACTATTATGTACTTAGTCTTGGTTGTTAATATATATATATATATCTATCAAAAATATTTATATTTAGCTTCTAGGCAACAGCCATAATAAAACTTCCTGTGTGTAGAGTTTAATACACAACAAAAATAAACACAAAATAGGGATGAAATCGTATGTCTCAAAGTCCGAAGATAAAAAGGTAACTGTGGATCGAGCACGTGATATTATATAAATAAATAAATATTTCTTACATATACACCTATTAGCCCAGCCCAAAGTAAGCTCTGTAAGGCTTCTAGGGCAACGAATAGATGTATAAATATTTTGGATAGAAATATATATTAACAACCATGACTAAGGCACAAATGCTCCTATTCATCAGACGAACATCCGCCCCCACTGGGACCTCAGAGAACACACACAAAAAAAATATATTATTTGTCATGTTGCAAAAATGTCTCTATATAAACGCTGTCGCTATGTAGTTCAGCAAACGCGTTATCAAGCAAGAAGCAGGCGACTACCGCTGTATACGCCGCTTTGCAAACACCAAAGATATCACTATCTCTGACTGAACCGGACATATCCAGTTCACTCAACAACAGACTACTGGTACGATGAAATCAGTCAACGAACTGAACTGTTTTTATAGGCCAGTATTACGTTTTCTTTCGAATAGTGAGAGGTTCAATCCCCACTGTTTAGGAGAAGGTTTTCTGCTCGGTTTAATTGATGGTAAAGATTCCTGGCTAGATAAAATAAACACAAAAAAACTTCACACCAATTAGTCTTTTTTTTTGTGGTTGGAGAGGAAAATGCATTTGATTGCATACCCCGGCTGTGGCGAGCCGGCGGTTATGTGGGGCTCTCCTCCCCAGAAGGGGGAGGCCTACCCACTAAAAACCTCAGGGATGGCCTTCCTCAGGCATGTAGGGAGCCCCCGGGAACGCAAAGCTACTTCCGGGAACCCCCAGCCTCCGCTCCCCTGTCGATACAGGGGAGCCCTCCTCGGGGGAGGCTACAATACCTCCCCCGATCTTCTCCACCGACGACGCCCCCCGGCCACGGAAAGGGCGTGGTCCCTCCCGGGTCACCGTATCCGCGAGCGCGATTTCCTCGCACCCGCTGGCGACCCGCGGGGGCGCCGCAGCTGCGCTACTGAGCCCGGTGCCGCCTTCTTCGGGCGGGATCGGCCATCTCCCGACCCCGCTCCGCAGCCTCCTTCTAGAGCATCACTGCTTCACAGAAGGAGGCCACAGCCCTCCAACCTCCCTCGTCCGCAATGCTGGTGCCGCAATCAATGCCGGCGGAGACAGATCTCGCCTGATCTCGTGTGCTGGGCCGAGTTGAGGTCGGACGCACAGTGGTGGCATCGTGTCAATTCCTCCCGTCCTATTCGACACAGATACAGACACCAATTAGTCTATCTCAAAGTAGGCACTGGAAGGCTTTTATTTTCCTCAGACGAGAAAGGCTGAGAATCCATCACTAGGAGCACGAAACGTGCCCAGGTCACCCCCGCAACGGCAAGAGTCACGGAGGCTATGTCGGACTCCACGCGGCCAGAGTGGTCTGACCACGTGACCTACCGACTGAACTCAGCCTGTGCCTAAGTTCTAAGATGGTCAGAAGGAATTACCACTAGTTTAGGCCGTATATATCATTATTAGTCACTGCTGGACATAGACCTCGCCCAAGGGTGTTCACAGATCGCTGAGCGCGCCGTCGGTTCGGTACTCCCGCACTTCGAAGATTGGCTCTGCAGGAGGGCGGAAGTCACCTACCGCTTGACTCAGATACTCACCGGACATGGTTGTTTCGGTGAGTATCTGAGTCGTATAGGGAGGGAGGGAGGGAGGACACGACACGATGCCATCATTGTGCATCCAACCTCGACTCGGCCTAGCACACACTAGCGGTGTGCCCCGCTTGGGATTCCGAACGCCAAGTCTTGGTCGCAGAGATCAGACTAGATGAGGGAGGTTGGAAGGCTGTGGCCTCCTTCTGTGAAGCGGTCGAGAGATGGCCGATCCCGCTCGAAGGAGGCGGCCTCGGGCCAGATAGCCTGGCATGAGGCGCCGCTGTGGGTCGCTGGCAAGCGCGACGAAGCTCGCGCCCGTGGAGGCGACCCGGGAGGGACCTCACCCCCGGATGACCGCGAGGTGACGTCGTAGGATTTTGGCGGGTAGGAGCAAAATCTCTCTTCCAAAAGAAGGGCTCCCCTAGCGCACCCAAGGGAGCAAAGGCCCCTTATACAACGCCTGAGGACAGCCATCGCAAAAAAAGACATTCAATATCAGGTAAGCAGGGAGTCTACCCAAAACCGAAACATGGCAAAGGGTCTACTACACAAAAAAATTGGGATACCTCTGATATATACATCGATTTTATCATTAGAAATTATGTACTAAATACAAACTACCTATTAACGTAGACATTTCCGTAATACATCGCGAATTCTTCGAATGAGAGCTTATTTACGAATAAGCAGTTATTCGAAAAATTGACGATGCGTGGGTGGTTATACGCCTCGACGTATAAACTCCCACACAAAAGGTTTCTAAGGATAAACACAAGTAAAACTTATTTATAGTGTTTATATTTTTTCATAAATGCAATCAAGAATTTGTGTAACATTTTGTGTAAAACATACAACAATGTGTCGCATCGCTGGTTTTGCATCCCCAATTTCCGTTGTTTGGATGTTTTACAAATTTATTACTATTAGGACGAAAATAAGTAACCCTGTAACCAAAGTAACACTGAATCCAACCATAGTAAAACATAATGGAACTGAGTCTGTAATTTGAATTTATTGACGTTTATCTAAAGGATCAGAGTTAGAATAATTTAGATCTATGAGCACGTGGAGACTGATAAGATTTATTTGGGAAAGAAGATGTGGTGAAACGATTTGGGAATCAATATAGTTACTATATTTCTGTCCTTGATTAAGAATTAAACTCAGATCGTCGTGACCAATAACCAGTATCTTTAATTACCAAATGATTAATCGCTGGCGCTAGTTGACTAATTAACTAATCGGTCGTTGGTTACTGTTTCACCTCTTTCGTCAGTACTATTGCAATGTTGTCGCTTTTCTCCTTATCTTTTCGTTGCGACATTAAAATCGTTCAACTCTTTGTGTTTTGTTTATTAATATGTTGATAAGCAAACATAGTATCCACTTGATGGTATGGGGTTATTATCGCCTATAATACATGCGGTTCCTGTGGATTATCAGCAAATCTGTAACCCTCATAAAAACCCGAACATTGGCAATTTTTTGTGGCTTTTTGCATGACGAAATACATATTTGACATGAAAATCTCCATTTTGAAAACGTCAAAAGAGGTCACAAATTTTATCCAGGCTTACATAAAAAAAGTCAAAGCAGTAAATTTACTGCCCTCTTACCCTTCACAGGAACACAACAAAACGAATACTGCAATTTTACTGCAAAAATAGGTACGGTATAGGTACGAACATACGGTATAGAGTATATCTTCGGACCAAAGATTTAATTATGTATATAAATAATTCACAATAACCCGCGTATCAGATATATTACAGCGTGTAATTAGGTTTGTATATGAATTACACAAACTAAATAAATATGCTTGCAAACATAAAATTAAGGAGTGGCTTTTAAAGTTAAATTACAAAGACAGAAGCTCTAATTGTATAGTAAGTACTCAAGGCCATGATACACATGTCACATACGTTTAATCATAAAAGCTAAATATACACAAACACACTCATACACACACATAAAGGATAATTGCTTAGTTCTACACCAGAGGTTCCCAAACTTTTTTGTGTCAAACACATGGCAAAGGGTCTACCTTTGCCATGTTTTTGGTCTTGGGTAGACCCCCTATTTACCAGGTATTTAATGCCTACATCCTACAACTTACAAAATTTTATAAACATTTATAATATTTTTTTTACTTCATAGGTACTTTTATAAATAATTTTGTATTTATATTAGAAGACAGTTAATGTAAGTAAATAGGTACTATCAGTGTACGTTGAGATCTATCATCGTGGACCCCCGTTTTTATTTCATGGACCCCCAAATTTTTGTTTCACTGACGTAGACCCCTTGCAGATAGTCATAGACCCCTAGGGGTCGACCACTTTTGACCACTTTTGGAATCACTGTTCTACAAAAAAAAGTAAATTATTGTATGCTGACTCTGCTCTGATTTGTTCTGTTGCTCATAGACTGAACCACTGTCTTCCAAATCACAATAGGTTTATCTATGCTAGAGTGATATTATATATCCTGTACATTAAATAATAATGATGATGATGAAGTCGGGAAATTCCGTAAAATATTCCAAAGGTGAAACAAGTTCAGCGGCACAGCAATTATTAATAAATAAAATGACGACATAAATGAGAATTCATAAATGTTAATGACAGCGTACATAATTCTTAAAGCTTTTTGTTGCACACATGAACCAGTTTTAAATAAACTACGAAAATTACGAACTCTATAATAATAACATGTATAAAAAAGCTACTAAAAATTAATGAAAATTAATAATTAACATATAACTACATAAATTCCTATCTACGTCTTAGTTTACTTTTTTTTTGGATAATTCGTAACCAAATTATTAAAACAGGATGTGTATTCTTATCAAAAAATAATATCTTAAAAAATTATGGTTTTACATTTGCACGGTGTACCTACGTTAGCCAAGTATATGTTGGTGGCCAGCCAGTGGAACCTCGTTTGATTTTAAGGGTGCACTGCAAATAGGTGGTCTGATGTTAATCAACGACCCTTACAACCCTACATGCTTGTGTGTTAGTCTTCGCACTGAAAAATATGTGTAATGTCATATTAAGTCAGTATTTTTGACTACGATTCAGGCTTTTTTCTATTATGATAATATACATATGTTGTTCCATACTGGAACAAGGTATAAGACGAGGTATAAGACCATTACAGCGTTTTTATGATAATACGAGTATACGTACAACAACATAGCTGTTACGAAAATGTTATCATTTTCTGGGTGAGGCGAATTATGTTTTTACTTTGGAAGCAGTCATTGTTTTTGGGTGATGGTGAGGCTGAAGTACTGGCGCTATCTGCCTGATGACAGGCCTACTATATCTGTTATTTATTAAAGATCTGATATTTATAAAAATATCAAGTTTAAAGTCATAACTTCGGCGAGGTCTCTATCATTCTGCCACGGATACAACCCTTTCCACGCCCATAGCCGCTCACACCAACATTATCGCTTTTTGCAGCTATGATAGTAACCTATTCAAAAGGCTTAAAGCAAGTAACAAATTATTACCGGGCATATTTTATTCAATCAAGAAACAATGAGTGAGCAGGTAACCTGTGAAGTGTGTGTGAAAGATACTATTTACTGGTGACTTGTAGACTCCTTAGTTCTTAGGACTTCCTTAAAGTCGTTTTCTGGTAAAGAATTACAATGCGTCGACGTGCTTTTTTTTCCCCTGAGGAAAATGCATTAAATTGCATACTCCGGCTGCGGCGAGCCGGCGGTTATGTGGGGCTCTCCTCCCCAGAAGGGGGAGGCCTGGCCACTAAAAACCTCAGGGATGGCCTTCCTCAGGCATGTAGGGAGCCCCCGGGAACGCCAAGCGACATCCGGGAACCCCCAGCCTCCGTTTCCCTGCGGATACAGGGGAGCCCTCATTGAAGGCACTACCTCTCCCAATGTCCTTCACCGATGACGCCCCCCGGCCACGAGTGGAGCGTGGACCCTCCCGGGTCGCCGGCGGGCGTGAGGATGTCGCGCCCGCGGATACGGCGAACCGCGCGGCGCCGCAGCTGTGCTACCGAACCCGGCGCCGCCTCCTTCGAGCGGGATCGGCCATCTCCCGACCCCGCTCGGCGGCCTCCTTCTGGAGGAGCATCACTGCTACACAGAAGGAGGCCACAGCCCTCCAACTTCCCTCGTCCGCCAGCATTGCCGCAATCAATGCCGGCGGAGACAGATCTCGCCCGATCTCTGCGACCAAGCTCCGAGGTGCGGGAGTACGGCACCGACGGCCCGCTGGCGCGCGCATCCAAACTCGAGCTGTGCACACCAGGCCGCCACAATCCGTCGGTGCCAGCGTCGACGTGCCTATCCGGTGTCTTCAACCTAACCAATAGTACATACGTAACCAGTGGATGGAGTGGTTTCTGTAAGTTGTCCAAACCCAGCCTCAGACTTCAATACTGGAGTGGATAGTACACTCGTTTCAAGTTGTCGTTATCTCTGAGGTCCCGTGTTCGAATCCCGGTGGGGGTATATGTTTGTGTACGAGCATTTGTACCTTAGTCATGGTTGTTAAAAAATATATTTCTATCAAATTATTTATATATGTATAATATACTTTTTATGTCTATCCGTTACCCTAGATCCCATAACATAACATAACAAGCCGTATAGTGCTAACTGTCGGCTAAGCTAATTGGCACTTAGCTGTTGAGTGTTACACGAGTCCTCGGGATCTCTGATTGGGAATCAATCAATTACAGAGATAATTCGGATAGTTATCAATTTAACCCATTGAATTACAATGCTCCTGACCCTAATAAGATGTCGGCATGTAATTAAACTTCTAGCAAATTCTTGAATAGGAAACCAATCATCTTTATTACCACTTTGTCATTAAGGGAATTATGTTTTAAAAATACAGGAGGTTTGAAAGACTTCGTAGAGGTATATAATATCCTTTTGTACAACAGTCGTGTGAAAAATACATGATATACTATTATAGGTCATTAAACATAAATTGATATTTTTTACACTGCTTTATAAGTTAGTTGTTATGAATTTTACAACAAAGATTGGTTACGATGTCTTTTATAATGTTTTGTTTGATATTTTAATTACTGCGCTGTTTTATGAATAAATAAACAATAATCTTAAAATCGACTCTTTATCGATTATCGTGCAGCGGTCAAGTGATCGGCTACTACACAATTGGCCGCAGATTCTATTCTCGCACAAGACATATTTTGTATTACCTACGAAAATTTATTTAGATCTGGTTGTGTTTGCGTGAGAGATTCGATGTTTGTGACTGCATCACAGCACAGGATAAAAATGCTAGTGTGGAGCGACGTTTTTTTTTAAATAGTTTCATAACTATACTAAAATAAAAGATTATTTTTTAAATCATGTCAATTATAAGCATATAAATTAAGGATATTAGAATAAAACGTAAACATTTAATACATTCCATACATAAAATGCAATATTTTTTAAATATAGGAAGTACTATACATAAATATGTATAGTACTTCCTTTATTTAAAAAAATATATTCCTACTAGCTGACCCGCGCCCACTTCGTTGGGCATAATATTAATAATCCCCGAAGCGAGCACGAAAGCGAACTGAATTAAACCCGAAGCCATCGCGCGCCGTCCGCTGATGATGATGATGATGATGACACTCCGCAATAATGTGGCTTTCTATTGGTGAAAGAATTTTTAAAATTGATGATGATGATGATGATGATGATGATAATTTGAGATTTAAACTATCCTATCTCTCAAGTTGGATCGAACTGCACATGGTGTGCGATTTTATTATAATCGGTTAAGTAGTTTAGGAGTTCATTGAGCACAAACATTGTGACATGAGATTTATATATATTAGATATTAGATATTTAAATATATTAAACAAACAATTAGTTATTGTTATCTCTAACTAGTGTGGAGTTATTTAAAAATATAGATTAATCTATTATATATTAAAATTATATAATTACACTAGCTTCCGCCCGCGGCTTCGCCCGCATGCAATTAGTTTTTGTCAATCCTGGTCCCGTATGTCTAAGAGACTCTTACAGGGGCCAGCCTCACGTTGTGTACAAAAATATTTTGTTTGTTTTGTTTCTTATGACGTGATATTTGACGAACTTGCATTGTATTTTTCAACCCTTATTTCATCCCCTAGCTGGTCGAAATTTCAAAAATGCTAGAACAAATTGTTAATGATTTCTTATCAAGTGCTTAAATATAAAGTTTCATGGTTTTATCTTTTAAAATTAAGAAATCCCATACAAACTTTCAACCTCTATTTCAACCCCTTCATCCCTTTTTTTCGAAATAAAAAGTAGCCTATGTTCTGTCTCAGGGTCTGAAGATTGTCTGTACCAAATTTCATCAAAATCGGTTGCGAGGTTTAAGCGGGAAAACGTAACAGACAGACAGACAGAGTTACTTTCGCATTTATAATATTAGTTGGGAAGAGAACACATTCACACATCATACTTTGAAATTAATTAGGACGATATTGCACCCTTAATGAACTTATCAAGTAGCACTGTTAAACACGCTACATACTATATACATACACAACATATGCAAAGAAATAAATGTTCATAGCGGAGTGCACGCTCGTATATATAATCTCACGAGAGACTCCCAACAACAAAGTTATAAGATTGTTTAAACATCCGGTATTAATTGCAATTGATTTCCTAGGGAATCGTAGTCTGGCAATGACTTCACCAATTTTGATACAATGTCTGTTATGAGAACAGTGCGATTCGCGTGCGAACTATATATTGTACATATTCTTAATGAGCATTTGTACTACTATTGTCTGTTCTTCATATTATTAATAATTTGAAACTGGGTTATGCAAAAAAAAATGTATGTTCAGATGATCATTAATAAACAATCTTGAATCAGGCCCTTGCATCCATCATCTTTTAATTTTAACAAATTGCTCAAAAATCTGTGCATATTGTTGTTATAACAAACTTGACGATTTCCGTAGTTGAGTGGTTAGTACACCGGTTTCAAGATGTCGCCATCTCCGAGGTCCCGGGTTCGAATCCCGGTGGGGGCAGATGTTTGCGTCCTTACTCATGGTTGTTAATATATATTTGTATGAAAAATATTTATATATGCATATTATTTGTATGTCTATCCGTTATCCTAGATCCCATAACACAAGCCTTACAGAGCTTACTTTGGGCTAGACTAATTGTTGTAAGTATAATACATATTTATTTTATATTTATTTATTTATTTTATTTTGTCCTTAAATTTTATGTCTATAAAGTCCTATGTTGAATAAACATCATTTTGATTTTGACATGTCGACAACGTACACTATGATTGTTGTGGGGTTACATATACGACTACGTTGCGAATGTCACAGGAACGACATGTACTGTGACTGGAACACCACATTAAAAAAAATCAAATCGTTTCACTATCCAAAATTTTGTAATTGCTTCAGACTACGCAGGTGTAAGAATAACGCGCTAACAGAAACAACCGCATGCTAATCAATTTATAATACACCTCACGTGCTGTCAAGACGTCGTGGTTACACAATAAGGAATACACGTGTAAATAGACTGCGAAATAATTATTTAAGATGCATAGTCACAATGACCTTGATCATTATTCATTTATTTATTATATAATAACTCTTTCACTAACATGGACCTAATACTGAATAATTTACTATAACGATTCGAATCAAATTAGAAATAGTCTTATGAAAAAGGCTTTCTAGTAAGATAATCTATACTTATAATAATATAATAAATCTGTAGATAGGTCAATTCTGTACATGTAATATATTTCCAAAATAACTATCAGGCGGTGTTTAGGGATCGATACTGGTGCCAAAAATGTAATCAGTAACATTTATGTCTGACTGTCTGTATAACCGTTATAGAAACTAAAACTTTTATAAATTTTAACGAAACTTGGTTCAATTATTTTTCATACTTCTGAGATAGCTTCTGAGAAGTATACTATAGAGTATACTTTTCATCGCGTTATAATCAATAGGAGCAGTGCAGTGACGGGAAATGTTGGGAAAACGGGAGAAGTTACTCCATTTTTTAAGCTTCCGTCGCGTTTGCAACCTTAATGGTTAAAGCTACGCAGTAATCATGTATGACGGAAATGTTCTCACTAAAATTATATACGACAGCATAATATGTCTATATTTTATGGTTGATTAACACGTGTACTGCCGGTAGCTTAGCAGTTTGAAGCTTTCTGGTTATGTTTGTCTATTCTTACGTTTATAACACTCTCAATCATTAAAAATGCTACCTAAAATTACGATTCCACGCGGACGAAGTTGTGGGCACAACTAATGCTGACATAAAAGATAAGAATGATTGGGCTTGATTTTAATAATATTATAGTTGCGTGCAATGTCAATAGATGGCACAATTTGTATTGTCGCAAAATGTATAAAATGAACTGACATATAAGTATAAACTATGATTCCTTGTCCGGAAGTACGTATAAGGTTTGTGTTCTCTTAAGCTTATATTTATTTTAATGCTAACAAGTGCCTTAACATTTCAATGTTAAATCAAGATACTTTGATTTCGAAACCTACAAAAGGGTGAAAACTTATTAAAAAGTTACCAAATTCCCAATCGATTATATTCTAATAAACTTTAATGTTTTTGGGTATACTTTCAAGAAACTTAAAAATGTTTCACCGAAAGCTCTATACCAGAGACCGTCTGTTTGTAGTGTTTTATTTCTCTCACTTTTCTCACCAAATGATAAAGATAAAACATCATACATGTGTGCATCGTAACGAAAAATTACACTTTCCATGAGTGTGCCGAAGTTAGGTCACAATAGTGATAAGAAATAAGCTCACAAATGGAATCAACGAGAACACTGTGAGGTCGGCGGTCTCAGAAAAACGAGATTCTTAAGTCTATTGCAATTATATTGTACATGCAAATAACACAAATCTTATACAAACAAATATAAACTGTAAAGACACAAAGAGCTTAAAAGCTACGTAACCTTGTACGCGAATACGTACAAGAAAACAAATATTTATTTCCAAACTTGTTTGAAAATTAGGAGAGCTTTCTAAAGAAGAACAGACAGGAATCTCTGAAACTCTATTTGTTATTATCTATCGTTTCAAAATCATAATATAATTATATATCAACGTCATATGCCAAAATTCCTCCGTAGTCGAGTGGTTAGTACACCGGATTCAAAGTGTCACTAACTAAATTTTAATTATATATATATATATATATATATATATTATATACATATATATATATATACCCGTCTATCCGTTACTCTAGATCCTATAATACAAGCCTTACAGAGCTTACTTTGAGCAAGGCTAATTGGTGTAAGTATAAGGAATATTAATATTAAAACCAAAAATTTTCATAATTTATAGAAATCATTAATCTTGTCATACCCTTTTTTTCATTAGTGTATTCTTCACAAGCTGGTTAGATATCTGATGCATACAAATACCTCTGAAAATATATCCGTTTCCAATAACATCCCCGGCTACCTATCTATCACTGACGAATATTTCTGCATATAGCACAAAATTCTTGGCATATGCAGAGATCAGTCACATGTCTTATATTCCTATTTATTTCTAGCATAAGTTTTTTAAACACAAACTATTTTCGTCATTCTGTTTGGAAACTATAAATCCAATTTTACAACGCTTGTTCATATATATTACGATGCTTCCGCCTATTTTTGTTCTGTAAAATACATAATACATTCTACACGTGTATGTGATCTATAATTAATATTATTGTCATCATCACGTCATATGCGGATTGGTTGACTACATACAACTTTGAATTTCTTCTTGCATATTTATGCAGGCTGCCTCACAATGTTTTCCTTCGCCGTACGAGCGTCAGATAAATATATGTACATATGAAATCAGAAATATGAAAAACACATTGCATATAGAGACTCAGTACCCCAATTATTCACAGTGTTTGGTATATTCTCATCTTAGATCTTCACATGGAAACAGCGTCTTATTCGCGCCAAACTCCACAAATCGAATTAACAGAATGGCTCACCGCTGCGCGAGCGCATCCGGTGATTTGCGAATTGACAACTTGAGAATATCACGTTTTGACTAGGTATATATGTTTGTGAGTTAGTCAATTTGCTATAATGTTTTTAAAATCAATATAAAATTAATATTTAAAACTCATATATATGAGTATTTGTGACTTTTTATTTTATTTAAAAACTAGCGACCCGCCCCTCGCTAGCGCAATGCTGATACTAAATACAATACAGAAAAACTGTTGTATATAATCGTTTGCAATGTAAGTGGAAAAAAATGTGATTATTTACGACATCACATTAGAAACCTCAAAAGAGCAGTATTTCTCCACTATTTATTAGATGTTGTTATACATATATACAAACCCTTCCTCTTCAATCACTCTATCTATTAAAAACGAAATCCTTTAGCGTAGTTTTGAAGATTTAAACATACACTACCGTTCAAAAGTTTGGAAACACCGTGGTAATTAAAATAACAACAATAAAACACATAAGTTATGATTTATTATTATGAAATCTTAATCAAACGTTAGATTAACATTAAGTTAAAATATTCCTTACAATTAAGTGCATAAATAATGTAATTTTCATTAAATTTTAACCTCATCAAAATGACCACCCTTGTGTTTAATTAATTCTTGACAAATTTTACTCATTCTTTTGATTATTTAGCGAAGTATTCGGGATCCAGTGACTTCCATTCATTTTGTAAATGTTGTCACAACTGTGCTGAGCTCGATGGACACCGACTTTTAACTCTTCTATCAAGTTCATCCCATACTAATTCTATAAGCGATAGATCGGGCGATTGTGATGGCCATTTCATAACTTGCAAACATTTTTCGTTTTGTTTTTGCTGCAAGAACTCCTGATATAATTTTGATGAATGCTTTGGGTCGTATCTTGTTGAAAAATGAAATCTCTTTACAGTGGTGATTGAAACTGGCTTTTCTCGTGTTTTATTTAAAGTAGCAGCAATTTGTGGCGCAGTTAAATGTCGATCTCGTTTCGATAACACTTTAATAAACTGATCTTCCTGCTTTGTTGTGGATTTGGGACGTCCAAATCTCTTCCTGTCTCGATTTTCTCTAGTAGCTCGCTTTCGTGTAAGAGTATAATGTACACATTTACATGAAACTCCAACTTTTTTTACGATTTGGCGTATAGAATATCCTTCTTTGTTCAAAGTACAAATAACACTTCGCTCTTTAAGAGAAATCAGTTCATATAAATATTCTAAAGAAATGATAGATATGAAAATGCAAACAAAATATTTGACTCGGGCACGTCTTTAATTATTATGTAAAAGTATTATAAATCTTTTGGAGATGTTTTTTTCGAATTTGTAAAATTTTGCGCCGCTCCTTGGTTGTTTATGCTGAAGCAATGTTCGGCCTGTGGGCTGAAACGACTGCGTGAACATACCTATTCATTATCAATCAAGACTCCATAATAAATTATTTCAGGAATATTTCTATAAATTACCTTGAAACTATTATAGTTTAAGTCAAAATAGACATTCCAGACAAGCTGGATTTTTGTGCAGGCCTCGAATACGTCATTACAAATGATATGTCAAAAGTTCCCATAGATTCTGCTTGTGCGTTGTAGTCCAGCTTGTTGGGAATTAATGCAAACTGGAATAATTTTGTCTATTTTGACTGGACTATTAGGCAAAGAAATAATAAACACCCACCTAATTTGTTGAAGCCTTCTTTAATTTTGTTAAATCCCACTTAAATAAGGAGCCAATCCAATATATAATAATGCTTTTCGCTGAGGTTGAATAGAGAAGTATATATAGTAATTCGGACCAAACAATATATTGAAATATATTTTTGTAACAATTGTAACCTACAAACTTACAAAGCTTAAGATGTGTTTTAAAAATGATTCGATATGTAACGTAAAATACCTTTCAAAGCTCATAAAACAGGCATGCTATAAACTCTTTTGCTAGAAAGAAATAGCGTGCGATTTTTAATAGTTGATAACCTTTCTCTTCTATGTCGTGTCAAAGATCTGTCTGTACAAGAGATGTAAAGTATGAGTCTGCTATTGAAATAAGAGTAATGCCTGAACTATGAAATATTAATGAAAGTAAAGAAAGCTAAAGCAATCTGATTGGGTCGTAGCAAATGGAATATTGTACTCTCTGCCTACCCTCGTTGTTTTATATATTTAAATCAAAAATATTTATATATGTAAAATATATCTATGTCTATCCGTTACTTGAGATCCCATAACACAAGCCTTACAGAGCTTACTTTGGGCTAGGATAAATGGTGTGTTTTTAATTAAAATATTTATTATATTCATTACAATACCTTCTTTAGTCAGTCTTTTTATATCTAGATGAGGAACAGCGGTTTCTCAGTGTATAGAACGAATATTTTATTTAAAAAATATTCTGTGTATTAAAATATTGTAGACACTTAACAACTATAGACACAGGTGTTGTGGTGTCTGCCATAATATTGAATATGATGTCACACATGCTAATTATATTAATTTCTTTCGGCTTACTCTTATCATGTAGTTGATATTAACAACATATAACTCAACATTTAAAATAAAAAGACAAAAGGTGAAAATGCAGTTGAAACTTGTGACAGGGACGAATGACATTTGGTGGTTCAATTATCTAGAATTTTCCAAAAGTAAAGATACATTTTCCCGTGGTAACAATATCTTATGCTACTCCTTGTCTCCAACGGAATGAACACACGGCCAGCTATTTCATCCGATTTTACCGCAGTCAAAAAAAACTGTATTCTTCCTTCATCTTCTCCTTCATCGTCATCGCAATCTACCCTTCTTTTTTTGCGAGGGGAAAATGCATCTTATGCACCTTGTCACCACGCTGGCTAGGCGCGGCCGTGAGTGGGGCTCTCCGATAGAGTACCGGCCTACCCACCAAAAACCCCCCAGTGTCCTTCCAGCCCATATCGGGGCGTGTGGCGGGGTGCGCTTCCGCGATTCTACCGCTACACGCCCACATCGCAACCTACCCTAACTATGTTAGAGAGATTACGGCCTTAGTCAAGCATGTTGGCCTAGTCCGGATCAGTTGACTACATACATCTTTAAATATTGTACGCAGCTGTATGCAGGTTGCGTCACTATGTTTTTTTCTCACCGTAGAAGTGTCAGATAAATGTACATATGAAATGCGATAAACGATAAACAACACATGGCAGTATCGATCCTGGGCCCCCCGATTCATCTTATTCGTAGACCTGTGCTGAGATCACAGTGCCACCGACGCTCTCTGAGATTCAAGTTGCAAAAATAGTTTTAATGTTTATGATTATATAACAGACAGAACGGTATGAATTTAAAAAAATAAAACCAACTTCAAAATTGTACGCAACTTACTTACCTACGTATGTTTAGAAAGAATATAAAAGAACTACCAAGTAAAAAATAACAACGATAACTTCTGTCTGTGTATATATTTTTCATTCTTTCTGTAGTTGGTGAAATTTTAGTTGTGTTGTGTTTATTCTTTCTAAACTTACGTAAGGTACGATTGATTCCGTTTTTTTATGAAGTCGGTTAATAAAAAATTCCCTATCTCAAACATTTCCAAAAATTCGATTTCGATGAAACTTGCAGTATTTCTAAGTTGAACAATATCTAGTAAAACAAAAAAAAGAATTACTTAGATCTAAGATCTAAGACATACATAAAAACATACATACATACTCTTTTAGATTTGTTCAGATGCCGATATAGACTAACATATACGAAAACTGGGCAGTTCTGGAAATATTACATACATACAAATTGATAACCTCCTTTTTTTGAAGTCGGTTAATAAAATTATGTAACGATCAAACTTGGTGTGTTTGCATTTAGGAATCTTTTCCAATCACTCTCCCATGTATTTTTATGTAGTTCTGAAAAATGGAAATCACGTACAAGTATTGTTAATATATTATTTATTCTGATAGGGAAGATAAAAATTGAACATTCTGAGTTGCTTGTAAGGAAGTCACTACTCTTCAAATCAAGTTCAATACAAATAAAAGACAATTTCAATACATTTCCGATATCAACTTTTGAACTGTCAATAATTGTGTGAATAAATACCAAAATCAATCGAATTTTGGTATAGTCAGTTTGTATATTATTTATTTCTGATAGGGAAGATAAAAATTGAACATTCTGAGTTGCTTTTTAGGAAGTCACTACTCTTCAAATCAAGTTCAATACAAATAAAAGACAATTTCAATACATTTCCGATATCAACTTTTGAACTGTCAATAATTGTGTGAATGAATACCAAAATCAATCGAATTTTGGTATAGTCAGTTTGTGTTCGGCAAAAATTTTCTGTTGAATAAGAATTTTTAATTTAATTTTCTTTAAAAACAAACCTCTTAAGAAGTCTAAAGTTATTAATTAACTATTACGAATTAACGTCATAAAGGCATTATACCTGCTATCGTTGTTTTGTTCTATAGGCAGTTCAAACAACTGGCCTATTGACCGTTTGATAACAGACGATACTCAATAAAACAAACTATTATTTTATCTTTAAAAAGCGGTGACCAATAACTGAAAGCTAACATGACGAAAAATAAAAAGATTATAGTAAAAAGGTAAAAGCTAAGCGAAATGTTTATCATTAATAAAATTCCGAAAAGGAAAGAATCTTTATCTTTTAAGTTTCGGGAAAATATTGTACCTATTAAACTAAATCAGTTTCTCAAAGTGTGGGACGATATCTTGAAAATGTTCATAGTTCGTTCGCATCAGCATTTTTCATGACAAGAATCTCATGAAAGAGATGAAAGACGCAGCCAGCAAGAAATACAACAGACTTGGACTTTATAAAAATAGCAAAAAATTCCACCTCTACCTAACATTTCATGGAAATCAAGCATTATATATATATATATATATATATATATATATATATATATATATATATATATATATATATATATATATATAATATATATATATATATATATATATATATATATATATATATATTATGTATGCCGATTTATTTTATATTGTGGATTTCGCAAGGTTTGACTACTTCCATTCAAGCCGTAGGGCCCTTATGGCCAAGGCTAGGCTGAGTTTAGTCGGTAGGTTTGTTGGGTCGAGCCGCCTCGATTCACCAGGAGTCCGACATAATCACCGCATCCCTGCTTGCCTATTGCGGTGGTATCCATGAGGATTCTCAGCCTCCTCTCCTGTGGAAAAATAAAAAAGGTTTGACTAAATTACTTTTTTTTATTTCCAAATCACTAGATGTATTAATTTCAGTACAGCAGTACTAAAAACCTATTGGGTATGTCGATTGTACCAATTATGCAATAGAAAGCTATATCAATAAACGGATAATTTTGATAATTTACACATATATTTTTGTATTATACTTATGCCAAATTCAAGCCAATATTTTCAAGCAAGGTTTTGTTTTTTTTTTTCAATAATGTAATCCAGAATCTCTTGAGATTAGTGCGTTCAACCAAACTTAACTAGTTCATTCATACTATAGTTCATAATATTATGACAGATTATACTGCGTGATTCGTACGATATTGTCGAAGTGACCTTTATTTTCCGTCTTGCTTATCACTATATTGTTTGATATCCGCTCGTGTGAACCCCAACCTTCGCACGACGGCTGTCGCTAGGAGCTGGAAACAGGAACTATGTTGTAAATTGTATTGTAGCTGTTCTGTCTACTAAAATAGTACATAATACATAAATTAAAGTTAAATTTACTATGTAAGACTTAATGAAACCACCGACTATATATGAGGTATATACAACAACGCGTCAGATTAATGTTGAGCTTGTGCAGCTGTTATGTCGTAATAAATGCGGTTTCCGTAATACAATTGTATAGATTGCCGTGTTGCCAACTGTACACGGACAAAGTTATACTACCGACGATTGTAGTGAGACGAAAATTGCTTTTATTTTTATATATCCTACTAATATCATAAACGCGAAAGTTTGTATGGTGGACGTTTGTTACTTTTTCACGTAAAACCTACTGAGTGGATTATATATCAGAATAACACATAGGCTACAATTAATAAGGATAATAAGAATATTAATCCTGCGCAGACGAAGTAGCGGGCACCTGCTAGTTTAAAACTGTATTTGTGTATGCGCATACTGTGCATCACTACGTTACTAATGGTAATGTACTAATGGTAACTGTAGTATTTTATACGCGAACCACTACGTCATTTGCAGATGGTAATTGTATTGTCTCATACAAGGGGCACATCGTTACACAAATTATGACTGTAGTGTATGCGGGCCATAACGTTACAGGCATATGGTAACAGTCTGATATGCAAACCACTGCGTTACATACAAATAGTAACTGTAGTGCCTCATATACGAACCACTATGTTACGTTCACATGGTAACTTTATATCATTGTTGTGTTTATAATTAAAACAAAATCATTGTGTATAGGAAACGTTACTAATCTCATTAAAAAAGGGATTTCATAAGAAAATGTTACTAAGAATTTGCTATATTGAGCTGCGGTGTTGGGCTATAGATGACCTATACCCATACCTTACTATTACTATAGGACTAAATGAATTACACTAAATGAATTGCCTGAATTTGATTGTCTTCTATCTCCGTATTGCAAATTAAACCTGTCGTGTTACTAATAGTACGAACAAAAACCAGCATTATGTATGATAGACACGAAACCAACGTATTCGTGGTCACATTAGCGAGAAGTTCAAGAGGTCAAAATGTCAGTCGGAAATACAAGAAGTGCGGTAAACCGCATCCTGGATAATGTTTGAATTATTGCTTGTGTACGTATCTAGGCATATTACCAAAACATACATTTTATAAATATGAGTAAATTCCTGCCTTTATAGACAGAAGTTTTGTCACAATTACCCCAATAAACTCCTCCCTATTTCTTGCTGGCACAATGCCTGCAGCAATAGTAAACTCACCCCATTCACTTGGGTTCTTTTTAATTTTGAAATAAAAACAATAATAATACTATTTTATAAACTCGTTTAAATCTCCAGTATTTTTAAACATATAATAGACTTTTATATTCTACACTTTAGCTTAGTTGCCTTCATCATCAGGCGTTTTGTCTGCATGTTTACCAATTTAGTCGTTTATAAGGACTTCAGGTAATTTGATGTAAATGCAAATGATAAATAAACTAAATTGTCTACCTCGATTCATACTAACCAGTGCGGAGACAAACCGTGTCTTTCATTCTTAGAACAGAATCGTACAATGAAGTGTAATTCACGTTTTTGTTAACTGGTGATTGATGTGCACAGTTTTTTTGGCTTATCGCGTTTGTTGTGAGCGAAATTGAAACGTGATTGATTAACTCTAAATTCAAGCAGGTACGGAGGAATTTCATTCAGGTAGTAGTATTTTTTCAATCGGATAAATTGATCAATCAGTCTGTAAGAAAATGCTCAAATGAAAGGAATTATTTGTTGTTTTCAAATGAATTCCAAATTTGATTAAATTTTATGGACATAGAAAGGATGGAAATCAGTGGAAATGAGAGCTTTGAGAGGAATGGAAATGAAATGGAGCTGAATAAGGGAAATGCGCGGTGTGAAGTGACAAAAATAGTGTCAAAAATCGAGAAGGGAATAACAGACGGTTAGACACTTAGAATAGATGGACGAAATACGACTGACGAAAGAAATTTAATTTATAATAATTTTTTACTTCATAGGTACTTTTATAAGTAATTTTATGTCTTTATATTAGAATATAGTATAATTTAAGTAAATAGGTACTGTCAGTGTATGTTGAGATCCATTATCGTGAAACCCGATTTTCATTTAATGGATTCCCAAATTTTTGTTTCGCTGACGTAGACCCCTTACAAGTAGTCATAGACCCCTAGAGATTGATATAGATTACTTTGGGAATCATTGTACTAGACGAACATACCTGGACCAATCAGGTGATATACTGAAGGAAGGTCAACTCAAGAGTACCCATATCCAACGAGCAGGGAGGATTGAAAGTTGAAGAAGTATGCTTTAGTCGTAGCAAGTAAAACTGTGATCACTGTCTACACCCATGAGAAAGATGTGTGAGTATATATACATATAATACATACGTATTACATGGGTCTTACAAGTTTTTACAGTAGTACTGAGTTGCGAGACTTGAATTTTTAACTATAATAATTGAATAATAAAATAAATAAAGAATAATTGAGTCTTCCAACAAGACGAGTTCTCAACGAACCTTATTTGAGTAATGTTACTCTAATGCGGAGGCTTTACTCCATTACTTGTAACAAATAACAGGTGAAACAAATAACGCCATTTGTATTTTATTTCAATACCTTTTTGAAACAATTCTGACACGTATTTGATTTTGATGTGAGTTATACGATATTCATTTATATAATATAAAAGATTTATTGCAAGTTTATACTAGAATTAGGTTGTTGACACTGTGACAAACAACCGACCGACCGACAGACATACATACATATGTATTATAACAAATACTTAGCTCATTAACCATTTAAATCGCCTACATACATTGTTAATTACATACCAATAAAACTTTATGTAGGTAATGTAAATATTCGCATTTTTATACATGAATATATTTATCTTAGTAAATTAATCACATAGCAATATTTCCATTGCGCTACTAAATACTTCTTGGATATTTGTTTAAATAAAATACATCAATTAACCTAGTTCTTAGAATGTAAGACTTCTGTTCAGGGATTAAGAGTAACTTTCTTCCTTCAAAAACTGACTTCCTTTCCTTGCCATGTTTACTCGAGTAAACAAAACTGACAACTAACAACAAACCACTGACTAAAAAAAAAATACACTTATTTATTGTGAAAGTTTTATCAGCACTTTTTACATGCAAACCCATATTACACTAGGCATACATTTTTCTAGTGTGTTGGTGACAATATCTGCATCTTCGTTGAAAACAATCGATTTGCGAGTGATCATCCGAACTTTCCGCACTCGTCACCCCGGTAGGCACTCTTATTTGCACAGGAATGCTACAAACAGAATTGGTGGTCGGAGATTTGCCATATTTTTGCGGGTAGATAGGAGAGGTGCGGATACTTCCACTTCTTCCCCTTCGTTTTCCAGGTTATCTAAGCAGTTGTCTCCAGAGATGGAAGGTCTATTTTGTACTGTAGTGGATACATTTTTTAAACCCTCTTTATATATTAATGGCCATAATAGGCATAACAAGCCATAACAAGCACTCGTATCCACAACACATACATCTGTCCCCACCGGGATTTGAAGCCAAAATTCCAGAGATACTCTGTAACTCCCATATAAACTAAACAGCCACGGACGTTGCAATAAAAATATAACAGTTATCAGGTGATCACTATAGGTGCTGTTGCAAGCATACCGATGCTAACGAAACCGAAATCCGAGTTCTAATCACACTTTAAATCAAATATAAAATTGGAAAGAAAAAGTTTATTGCAATTAAACAAGCATACATTTTGTTAGTCTGTCAGGACAGGAGTCAGGCTCCTAAACTAGTTAAAGAACTATACATATATTTCGGGAGTACCTTCCTCATAGCCTGGCCACAAATATACTTAAAAATAAAATTACAGCTAAATTTAATAGTTAAAATAATAAATTCTATTCACAACCCCGTTCTTAGTTGATGTCTAGTTAACGGTCCAATGACGAAAAAATAACCAAGATCCGAGGTCACGCCAAAATCCCTCTGCTTGATTATTAAAAAAAGAAACCAAATACAAATACGCCACCCAATGTTGGATATCAAGGTCAAATGAATGGGCAAAGACAAGTTATAACCACAGCCTAGATATTTGTTTCATAACTTAACCAACCACTAATCTACTATAGACAAACTAAATACAAAACACCGTAGAATAATTAACTATACGCTTACTAGACTAACCACAGACTCAACACCGCTCCTGTTTGTACACTCCTAAAATAAGGTAGCTAAATATTCAATCTACATATTATATAGCTAAATATATTATAAATACATAATTATTTTTAAGTGTGATCACAATGTGTACAACTGATGAATTTTTACAAAACACAAAACACTTTTTTTTTTCCTCAGGAGAGGAAGGCTGAGAATCCTCACAAGGAGCACGAAACGTACCCAGGATACCCCCGCAACGGCAAGTGTCACGGAGGTTATGTCGGGCTCCACGCGACCGGAACGGTCCAGCCACGTGACCTACCGTTATGTGGGGCTCTCCTCCCCAGAAGGGGGAGGCCTACCCACTAAAAACCTCAGGGATGGCCTTCCTCAGGCATGTAGAGAGCCCCCGGGAACATCAAGCAACTTCCAGGAACCCCCAGTCTCCGCTCCCCTGCCTAGAGGGGAGCCCTCCTCGGGGGAGGCTACACTACCTCCCCCGGTCTCCTCTACCGACGACGCCCCCCGGCCACGGAAGGGGCGTGGTCCATCCCGGTTCGCCGAAGCAGTCGCGATTTCCTCGCGCCCGACGGCGACCCGCGGCGGCGCCGCAGCTGTGCTACCGAGCCCGGCGCCGCCTTCTTCGAGCGGGATCGGCCATCTCCCGATCCCGCTCGGCGGCCTCCTTCTGGAGCATCACTGCTTCACAGAAGGAGGCCACAGCCCTCCAACCTCCCTCGTCCGCCAGCATTGCCGCAATCAATGCCGGCGGAGACAGATCTCGCCCGATCTCTGCGACCAAGACTCGGCGCTCTGAGGCCCACGCGGGGCACTCCGCCAGCGTGTGCTGGGCCGAGTCAAGGTCGGATGCGCAGTGGTGACAATGTCGACACAGATACTCACCGAAGCAGCCGTGCCCGGTGAGTATCTGAGTCAATCGGTAGGTGACTTCCTCCTTCCCGTGGAGCCAAGCTTCGAGGTGAGGGAGTACGGCACCGACGGCCCGCTGGCGCGCGCAGATCCGTAATTCGAGCTGCGCACGCCAGGACGCCACAATCCATCGGTGCCACTCCCGCTTAGGCACTTCGTGCGCGGGTTCCAGGGCGCTCCCCCCATCGTCCTCCCGGTCGACACGCCGCGACGCATACGTCGCCGCGGACATGTCGGCCAGGATGTCGAATGGGGGGGAGCGTCCCAGAACCGTCGCCGCCTCGTACGAGATTGTACGGTAGCCTCGCACGATCCGGCCATTATCCGCTGCAGGCTCCGTAGCAGAGCTCTGCAGCGGGGGGACCTCGCGCAGTCTTGCGACCACACGGGAGCCCCATACATGGCCACGGATCGCACGACGCCCTCGTACAGGCGGCGAACTCCATCCCTCGGTCCCCCGAGATTGGGCAGCAGGCGATGCAATGCGCCCGCCACTCTTTTGGCTCGGGGGACCAACCGCACGAAATGCTCCTCGAAGGTCCAGCGGCGGTCCAGGGTGAGGCCCAGGTACTTGATGTACGGCCCCACCGGGACCACCGCGTCACCCACCCGGATCCGGCAGCTGGGTGGTTCCCGGCGCCTCGGAAGGCCGTGGAACCATAGCGCCTCGGTTTTGTGAGGCGCTATTTCTAAACCCAGCCGGCGGATCGCCCGCACGACACATGCCACCCCAAGCTCGGCAAGCGTAAGCACCGGCCCGAAGTCGGCCCCAGTCGTAACGACGAGAGTGTCATCAGCGTAGCAGACGACACTCACGCCGTCAGGAAGGCTGGTGCGAAGGACCGCGTCGTATGCGAGGTTCCATAGCAGGGGTCCCAACACCGACCCCTGCGGAACGCCGCATTCGACCCTCCTCGACGTTTCCATCCCGTCCCGTCCCATCACGTCGATCGTCCTGTCGCGCAGATAGTCCCCGACCACGGCCCGCAGGTAGGGAGGCAGCTCGTGGTATACGAGCGCCTCCCTAATGGCCTGCCAGGGGAGACGATGTCTAACGACACCGCCAACGCCAACCCCCCCCCCCCATCGGACTGCGGACTCCGACAGGGAACGAACGAACACGCTGGATAGCGTCCAGCGTTGATCGTCCCCGCCGAAATCCAAATTGGCAGTCCGATAGGTCGGGACCCGCGCGCGACAGGTGCTCGCTGATACGAGCGGAGATAACCCTCTCGAAGAGTTTCCCCGCCTCGTCCAGCAAGCAGATCGGACGGAACGAAGACGGAACGGAAGCCGGTCCTTCCCTCCTTCCTGAGGAGCACCAGCCTGGCCGACTTCCAGTCGACGGGGAACACACCCTCACGGAGACAGCTCGTGAAGAGCTGCCTCACCGTTCTCCCCAGCGCCCTGAGCGCCAGCGCTAGCACCTTTCCCGGGACCCCATCCGGTCCCGGGGCAGTGTTGCGCGCAGAGAGCCGCGAAACGGCCCCGGCGAGCTCGCTCTCCGTCACCCGGAGGTCGTCCGACCAAGGGCCGGGCAACGGGACGGCGGGGGGACTGAAACTCAGCCTGGCCTAGGTTCTAAAACCATATAGGCAAATCGTGAGGGCGACCGCCCCTCAGGAGAGGGGCGATGCAGCACAAAACACTTGTTAAAAAATTTGTCAAAGACGTGGCTGTATGGTGTGATAACTTTGTCTTCTTAAGCTTAAAAGTTAACAGACGGCAGATCTGTCACAATAATGCGTCTAATACATAAGCTGCATGGAATTGTAATCCAAGGCTGTTAAACTTTAATAATCTAATACATAATTTTAGTGTCAAACTGTCGTTGACCTTTTAATGAATTTATAAATAATGATGTCAAATTTGTGTGTAGAAAAATAGCGAGTGATGTGAATTACCAGTGCATAATGAGTCAAATAAACATTAACTTCTTATAAAAGTTATTTTCCGTAAATGTTTACAGGTACACATTTATGCCAACTTAAAATTTAGTACTGAAACTTTATATAGCACCCCTAGCGGACTTCAATAGTACAAAAGTAACCTATTGAAATCGAGAACAAACTCATTCCGAACTCTGTCAGTGATAGCACAATAAACTAAATATGTTTTCATGCAGTGACAATGTACTGTTCAGAATTCGATCACGCTAAAGCGATTTGATGATAAGTATATCTGATAATTTCATGGGATACTCTGAATATTGGTTATCGAAACTTTGTGTGCAGTATGTAATTTTTGGTGTAAATTAAATATTATATTCATAAAATAAAGTCGTTTTAATTACATCGCTTAATAACTAAAGAATGACTCTACCGGAGTCAAATGATCACCTGATTATTGGAGTTGTCTTCCTCATGAACAACAGAACATGTATGCAAATATTAAAAAAAAAAAACGGAAAATATATAACAAAGAACATAATACTAGATGACCAGACAATTTAATGAGAACCGCAGGAAGGCGCTGGACTAGCATGGACTACTGGCTGAAATGATGGTGATGAAATCCATCATCTTCTTCAGTTGGCAGTTTACGTCTAATTATTGATTATTCGGCAGCACCAGCAAAACAAGTCAGCAGCTCATAAATAAGTAATTAATTAATTATTTCACATAGATAATTATATTTTATATAGATGATGCATATCTATACTGTTCGCCTTCTACGCACATAGTTATCTATTAGTGAATGAAACAGATCATACAGAAAGTACGGGACGGAAAGAGATAGCGTAGCGCTAGCCGAACGTAACATCGGAGCGGGGATCGACGTCTTCATTCTCTCACTATTGCTATAACACTAAATGAAATTACACCAATTGGCCGAAATTGAACGGATAGTTTCGACGCGCTAGTGTACCTGTTGCTTGCATAATGCATATACAAAAACACACAGTCAAGCAGCCATATTGTTTAAAAGCAACATAATACTATATTTTTCTTTATCTACTTTTCTTCGCACTTATTTATGTTCATCTCATGTTTGTATAAAAACTACCTATACTACGCAGTATATACAGAAAGTTTCACAACGACCAGAGTAAACTCCTGACAGACATTGCGCAGGTAATGCTTTTGTCAGTAGGTGACCTCACAATAAGATAGCATTTAGACACGCACCATTTCAACGATCCGTAATTTTCCATCAAAGATACTCTCCCCGATATTTATTATCATCTTATCGTTTTGAACGACATCAATATGCACTGCTTGTACAAGATGATTATTGCGATATCGTAATTTAAAATAATTTTTCGAGAATGTTTGTTTACGAAGTCAATGTCAATGTCAGCTGTCAGTGAATGTACACTGTTACTATTCCACAGATCCGCTGTGAAGATGCCGGGTCTGTAGGGCGTCAATCACAATGTTACAACACTCGCTTTTACCACACTAACTCCTATTTTGGTTGCAATATTCGATAAAATTAATCGAAAGCCTGTTACACACTCCAATACAGAACTTATAGAAGCTCTGACTAAGCCGAGGTCTTATAACAGTGTATACAGAGATTTAGTTGGTTCGTCTTTTTTACCTTCGTTTAAACGAACAATGAAGTCGTTTAAATTAGTTTGTTATTTATCAGCTGCCTTAGTAGATGTCGTATTGTTAGCTGGTTAAGCACTTATTTAATTGCAGTGTCTTACTTCGTCCTTAGTATCTTTTGAATAAGTTAATAGTATTAGATGTTGTCTCAGAAGTTTCTTACGGTACTGACAGGTGTTGCCTTCATTTTAAATGGACTAAATTCATCACTACTTACATATATTATCACTACAGAAGAGAGGCAAGAACGTTCCTCAGTTACGTTGGGGCGGTTATGACTTATGTAGCCAATGACGCCAGGTGCGGATCGGTCTTCAAAGACACCTGTGAATTTATTTACCTCAGATTGCCTCGTGATGTTCGCTTTTAACGTAAGATTGTCCTATAAATGGAAGTATGAAAGTTAATGGATGTATGAATCACGGCAGAATGAAACTCCGAAACAATTAGCTGATAAGTTTCTTGCGCCCATTCTTCTTATAAGCTAAAAAAATACGTCCTGAATGGGTGGTAGGAAAAAAAATTTGGACGATTCAAAACAGCTTTCTATAAAGTCATATTTGAAAAAAAATAATTTCGATGTTGATTAGATGGTAGTAGAATCCGTATCTAGACAAACTTTATATGTTCTTTTGTTTTTTGTTCTAATATAATATGTTCTTTTGTTGCAGGGCATCACATGGGGCCGTGCATTCCTCGTCGCGGCCAACAACAAAGCAGCTCTTCCATACCTTTGCACCAGAGAATGCAAGCTCGGGGGTTACCGAACATACACCGTGAACTTCCACCCGCGTCCGTCCCTCTTTCAACCCAACAACAGTCCTTTAGACAAGAAGGACGCTTTGCTTTACATAGCCGTCCCTGGAAACCAACATTGGCTGGGATCCGCTCCATTACCAGACATCGCTAAACAAATCCTCGAATGCCACGGTCCTTCTGGACCTAACGTCGAATACTTGCTAAGATTAGCTGATTTCATGAGGCGAGAAGTTCCGGAAGCGTTGGATGAGCACCTGTTTTCCTTAGAGAGGTTAGTGAGGAATTTCGCAGCAGATATGAAGGTGTGTCTGAAGACGTTGATGGGAGAGCCTCCGGAGGTTAAGGAAGAGAAGCAAGAAGTGAGGCCTGCAGTTCCGAGCTTCCAGTTTGCGTCTCGAATTCCAGACAAGAAGCTACGTTGTGTGAATATGTGATAGGGTCCTTGCTGATTCTAAAATATATAAAAGTTTTGGGATCTCTGAGACAAAGTCAGTCTCTCAATCTGTATGATTCCGATTTTGATATGGCGACGTTTTTTGTAGCTTACTGTGAAGTTTTTGAAACAAAGAATGAAGGATGCTAAAATTGTGATAATGTTAGGCTTAAAGTGTAAACAACAGATTTTCGTAGTTCTTAATTAAATAAAGTCTTACGAGGGAAGGATTTTGTATGACGATTAATAAAGATCATGCGACAATTAAGTAAATAAAGCAACCTCTTGTCCAGTGACTGACAGTTTTGACTTCTAATTTGACAGCCATGGACGTACTGTATAATGTATGTATGTGTTTCTATTGTAACCCATCATAATGATGAAATGATGATGAAGCTGTCATCATTATATACAATATACAGTTGACGATAACAAAAACAATATTTTTCGATGCTTTCGCTTAAAGTGTAACAGCTATTCTTAAAATTTCTGTCTTAAAACAAATTTGGCACTGCTTTTAAAAGCTGTCTCATATGAACGCGTCGTCGAGGCATTGACACAGTTATGGACGGACAAACACAACTTCCTAAACGCTATAAATACACTTAGGTATTTGTAAGCAAAATAAAGAAATCAGATAAAGGAAACAAAATTTTATGTTGACAATATTTTTGGACAAAGTAATGACTAAAACAAGTTGGGACTGTATTTAAAGTAACTACATATTGTATAGGAATTTGTAACCATTTTATAATACTAACTAACATTTATAACTATTTATGTACTGTAAGTTTTGACTATGAGGCTTTGTTTATACTTTTTGTTTGGCAACTAATTAATTACCGCACTGGTTTTATATTTATTATCACTTTTAATATAACGAAACAATTGTTAAAGCATTACGCACAATAAAATAAAACAAAAAAAAATCTAAATCTAAAAGTATTATGTTTTGAATCTAGTTTAAGGCTATTGTGATTGAAAAATGTTATATTATTTTTTTACGTTTTAATTGATTTATTGGCTAATTTTATTTTTGTTATATATATACGTAATTGTTTAGGGCGAGTGGTGTAACCGCTCGATATAGGAAAAATGGAACTGATAGGGTGTATGTCTTTTAAGAGGATAAAATAAATATTATTTGCATGATTTCAATGTTTTTGTATTATCTAATATTCTAAATAAACTTGCACAGAAAATAATGTAACCAACTCAATATGATGTTCAGCCAGTTGATTGTTTTGCACAGGCTTCGGGCAATCAACTGTAAAAAATTTAATTTTAAACAGATATTTATTGAATTAGTGTGAAATGTATTTGACGCCAACTCTCTCAGTAACATTTTAAATTATAATTCTGTCAATATTAACGTTCTTACATTAACATGCTACTTATGGAATTAAACTGTTTTGAAATATAAATCAATTATTTAATAAATCAAAAAGTTGAGCTAACATTTATAGCTGTTTTGAACTAAACTAAAAATGATATGGTACTAAAATATATTCGAGAAAATAATTTATTTTTGGCACATTCCAGTAAATTATATTGCAGGATCGTACCTTAGAATACTGACAGAGAACTGATGGTACAATTGTATGCTGAGAATAGGTTCAATTAGGTAAATATTTAGTCTTCACACTCCAAGAGGTCGTCTTGACAGCTGTCATGCCGATAATTTTGTTACATTGACAGATAAACTACGACGATATCTCCTGTCCAAAACTGACTTCTTAGAACGTGAAGACCTTAATGTCTTCAATCGATTTGTATGTAATTAAGCAATGGAAATGATACTTTAATAAAAATATATCAAATACAAAATATGCGTTGTCATTTGCGACCAGAAACCAAAAGTTGCCTTGGGTACAGAACAGTACATGGAAAGGGTTTAGATTTGGGGGCCTTAATGGCCCTGTGCTCTTCGAATTGGGAGGAGAAAATATGATTTTTGTATTTCACACTTCATCCCCTATGTCATCGTCAAGTGAGAGCTTCTTAAGATGTTGATCAAGACTCTTCGCTATCAAGCGATTCGCAGACACAACTATCGGAATAATTGAATTGGGAGGAGAAAATATGATTTTTGTATTTCGCACTTCATCCCCTATGTTATCGCCTTGCAACCCTCTTTTCATTAAATCTATGTCAAGACTTTACTGAATTTCATTAATTTTTATAATATTAGTAAGAATAACACATTTTTAATAATAATAAGGAAAATAATATATAATATAAAACATAATATAATAATATACCGAGAAGAACAAAGCCAGTCTCGAAAAGGAGAGAGCCAGTAAGTACCTTGACTTGGCATACGAGGTAACCGCTATGTGGGATGTTGATTCGACGATCATTATATATACACTTCTCATCAAAAAAATCGAAACACCTTGCAAGTTTACGTTTTGTCAGGATTATCAGAAAAATGTGTACATTTAGGAATAAATGTTAAATGTCGTTTAATAGTGAGTAATATGAGCTTATCAAATTAATGTTAATGTTCTAAATTTAAATGAATTTTTCATAGGTTTCGTATTTTGTTAAATGAGTCATTTTTATTCCGTATGGAGTATAAAGGAAATTGATAAAACAACACACGTAAATGAAAAAAAAAAGCTAAAAAACGTTTATTTAATAACTTGTATTCCCTCCCCGAGCTCTAATTACTGCTTCCATACGGTTCTTCATCGATCGGATGAGAGTCACGATCACATGCTGTGGTATATTGTCCCATTCTTGGATTGCATCTTGCAGCTGGCTAAGTGTTTCTGGGGCAGGATCTCTTGCTCGAATTCGTCTCTTTAATTCATCCCACAGATGTTCAATGGGATTCATGTCCGGGCTTCTTGCTGGCCATTCCATAATAGAGATATCGACTTCGTTAAGATAATCTCGTACGACGCCCGCGGTGTGTGAGCCCTAGCATTGTCGTGCATGAATATGAAGCCGTTGCCATAAAATGTGCATAGGGCATCACATGAGGCTCGAGACACTCTTCGACGTACCGATGACAGTTTAGTGCAGGCAGACGTGGCCCAGACATAAAAGCAAGCTCTGTCTTACCGTCGGCCGCTGATTCCTCCCCAAACCGTCCACGAACCGCCACCATAGCTGACCTTTTCTTCAAATGGCATTCTGCATAGCGTTCTCCGTCTCTGTAGACCTTGTTCCTTCCGTCGTTACATATACAGCATAATTTTACACTCATCAGAAAAGAGAACTTTGCTCCACTGTAGGTATGACCAATTTAGGTGCTCACGTGCAAAGTTAAGGCGCGCTCTTCGATGGTCTGCAGTTAATTTCGGCCCATTTGCTGGCTTATGCGGTACCAGTCCACGATCCTTCAACCTTCTTTTAATTGTAGAGTCACTTACAGCCACCTTCGTACAACACGAAGCCACTGCTGCAGTTGAAAAGCGTTAAGGCGTCGATTTCTTAAAGAAGTTGTAACAATAAATCGATCATCTCGCTTAGAAGTGACCCGATTCTGCCAGATCCTGAACGACGCGCGTGAAACAAACCAGTCTCCGATAACGTTTATAGACTCTATGAACAGATGACAGGCTTAGATGCAGTCTTGCAGCCACAACACGCTGACTAAGGCCAGAATCCAGCAATGCCACAACTTGGGCGGCTTCTGTGGGCGAAGTATCCATACGTTTTAGAAAAATAACCTTTTTTCAGACGTCCCAAAGTCACAGTATTGAAATAAACACAAAAGTTTAAGGATAGGCGCCAATTTTTAGTTTTTAAACGCTAAATGTACCCCAACCCTAACACACATTTGTCTCAAAACAGTGATTCATTTCGTTTATAAGATAAACAAATGAAATTCTAATTTTGAATTTAGATTTTCGCTTATTACTGTAATGGCCAAACTGCCAGCTATACATTTATGTTTTTTTTTTCATCGTATGAATTCTTTTTTGTGTTAAATTCGGACAGAAACAATGAAAACGGAAGTGTTTCAATTTTTTTGATGAGAAGTGTATATGAAATGCTGTGACATATATATATATACATATATATATATACATATATATATATATATGTCACAGCATTTCATAGATTATATGGTCATATGATTATTTTCTGGTTTCATTTAAAACGACAGGAAAATGTTTCCTGGGGGAAATCATAGATGGCGTAACTAGAGAAAGTGAGGTTTTGTCGACATTGACATTTTAGGTAGTGGGGAGTTGGACAGATGTTGCAAAGGTGGATACATTATGGCAAATTGTGTTCTGTGCATTAGGGTCAGAGTTCCTAAACGGATCGGACGTGTCGAGTGAATGCATGTGGTTACGCCATCTTCAGATCACCACGTTTTAAATCGATAAATATCTCTTAGATCATAATCAATTTCGCGTTTATTATTACGAATAGTCGTCAAGTATTTCGTAATGCAATATATATATATATATATATATATGTTAAAAACTTAAATTTATAAATATTATTATTAAATATAGGTACATAATAATAAAAAACGTACAAATATTTTTAGTCTTTAATCACATTGACTCGTTACACCCATTCACATACAACGTATATACAAACAAACATCAATTTGCACTTTTGTCATGACAGTTTACAATGAGTATAGTTTTTCAGACAAAACACATTTATTATTATTAATGATTATTACCAAGTATTTACAGAATTATAATTAAATTACCTTACCACAAACTTGTGCTAATTGCTTTGTTCATCTCGAATAAATGAAACTATTACTTATATACGTGTAGATAATGTTTATATAATACATACCGTATTATGTAATGATATGACATTTAAGTACATACGAAGAATTTAGTGGTAATTCACCACTGATAAAATACTTCATTTCCAATTCTATTTTTGTTATTGACTGCATTATATTTAAAAATCCTAAATAAATAACAATACAAGTAAACTCTTTAACTTCTAAAGAAATTTTAATTGTATATTTGTGGCGTTATTAACAGTGATAAAATTTTATCGTATCTTCACAACACAGTTGAATTTTAGGTTTGGTTGCTTCTGTACTGGTTACTTTATTGCTTAACTAGAATGATATTTTTTTTTCTAGTTTAATTGATATGTACTTTGTGGAACTTGTCAGGCACAGGGAACATTAAAAGTGTTTTAATGTGTATCTGATCTCAGTGGCGTACACTCGAAGAGGCCTATGTCCAGCAGTGGACGAAGAGGGGCTGATGATGATGATGATGATGATGAATGTGTATCTGTATGTGCGTTTTGAAAGTATTTATTTATCTGTTTCAATTAAATAGGAATATACAAATCTTTAACATATTTAATGGAATTTGAAATTGAATAGTTATTATATTATTGATAGTTTGATTTTATTTTATGTATACTAGTGACAGTATATTTTCAATGTGATAATATAAATTAGATCAATTGTAGTTTTTCATTTTCGAAGAAACATAGAAAAAAAAATGAAGCTTGATATATTGTTGAAAACATTCTTGATTTGTTTGTTCTTATCTTTGTATTATTTTATTTACTTAAATATATATTCATATTGAATTTCAACGTTATCAGTCAAGGCACTTACGGTGAAGTATTTTATTTATATACATTTCATTTAATTTTAGAATATTCTAAAATTAAATAATTAATTCTCTTTTATTTGAAGTACCAACTATCTTTATAAGAATACCTACCGACATTTGCATTTTATTGAAAATATATAAAGCTAAAATGCAAAAAAAATCTATAAAATTTAATAATCTACGAATATTATAGACTAGACATTAAACATAATACAGTTGAAAACAATAAAATTTTAGTTTAAATGACGCATACCCATACTGTCAAATGTTTCACGAAATTACTAGTGAACAAAACAGATATATGAATAGCATCGGAGCGAGGAACGACGTCTCTTTTTCGCTATTGTTATGCGACTGAATGAAATTGACACCAATTGACCGAATTTGAACGGCACCGTTTTGACTCGCTAATGCGTTATCTACATGTTGTTTTGATAATTTTTTCAATATTTCCTAGATAATAAAATTTATATATATACCTTAACATTAAATTTGCAGTTTTAACTAAAACTTTGGCTCTAGTCGGTTATTTGTGGGTACCGAAGTACTATAATATACTGGTCACGACTTAACACAACTACACATTATTTAACCATTAACTTACTGTATTATATACACATAAACATTATAACTATAATTAAAATAAATATTTACAAATTTATTAATTTTATTATTATGCAACATTTTATTTTGCACGTCGTGGTAAACACAGAATTGATTTTTGAAATAAATTCTATGCAACCTTCAAATTAATTAATTTATTATAATCAATAGTCTAATTATAACTTAGTCGATATTAATTATATGTAAAGTTTAATAGGATTCTAATGGAGCCGCTGTCGTCAATATATAAACATATTCATTACTTTCTCATATCATGCCATAAGTCTTAACGTTCGACTAAGGAAATATAACACAGTATCTATACGAATTGCTATAGGGTTGCTCTGTATTATAAAACATCAAAAACTAAGCCTTTGAAAAACATATCTGGAAAATATGACGTAAATTTATATATGTATGTATGCATACCAAAAAAGTTCTCTTACAAAATTGTTAAATACATAAATTGATAAATAGTATGCTACATTTAAACAACTTAGAATTATGCCTCAGCGCGTACTTAAAATAGAATGTGCTATTTTTAGCTATTCTATTTATTATACATTAAAATATTAAACTTACTTTATCCAAATAAATATTTTTTACTGGTGGTGGAAACGTAAGCTAGTAAAAGGTGGGCACTATCTTTATAATTATTATTTACTATAATTTTCCACGTGTATGAATATATTTAAAATCCTATACCAAATAAGAGATAATAAATAAGAGAGCACATAATATGCATACACCTTCGACTGCCTTAAAATGGCTAAGTAACTCGTGAATAGATAACCTTTAATGAATAATAAATTTAGTTGGCACGTCTCATCAAAATGTCTCGGCACCGTATGTCTCTCGCCAAGCATTCCAGACATGCAATAAAATTTGAGACATTAAATTTACTTAATGTAAACAACAAGAGAGACTATTAAAGACAACTAATGAAAGAAGAAAATTACGAAAGACAACGGCTGTATAATCCAGATCCCTTTGCCTTCCTATAACATGAATAATTTGCCTATACATATATATTGCTTCTGTTTTGATACTGATGATTATATTTAGATTATAAGATTGTATTTTATCACTCAACATCAATTTTATATCATAACTATATATATATACAGTTTAGTGGACTTTGGTGTCTGACATAAATCGTTAAAATTTCGTAACTGTATTTTACTTCATACATTATTTTTTAGTCATTGCTCTCGTCAGACCTATCGTAGTTAGAAGATTAAGTGTCAAGATGCCAAAGTGTCAGCGTTTAGACAATCCTGGACGATTTAACATTGATTTTCACTTTTTACAAAAATATTATTTTTTATGTTAATTGTCTTAGATGTAACATTAACAGGTCACAAAGTCTGTGTATGAATGAAACGTCAACGTCACTTGTATGTGTCTTCCTGAAAATGAAGAGTCTATTTACAAAATTGTCCAATGCAGAGAGACAGTCCTGGCAGAATGTCAGCGCAGGAAGGGCCCCTCGGCGTCGCTGTCGTCGGAGCCGTCGTAGCTGGAGGGCGGCGTGTCCAGGTGCGGCAGGCCCAGGTCCAGGTACTCCTGGTTGGCCGCCACCGTCAGCAGCTTGTCCAGGTCCTCCACCAGCTCCGCGAACGACGGCCGGTCCGCCGCCGCGAACGACCAGCACTCGCGCATCAGCATGTACCTGCCGATAGCTTCCGATCTTCATATACGAGTACACCGCACCGCTACCGTCCTCCATCCTACCTACGCTCATAGCAGATCACCAGGGGACGAATTTTTAAAACAATTCAATCCGAAATCGTCAGAGTTACGAATTTACAAATCCACTATTTTAATTCAACCAATCCAATCATTGTGTAACGAATGATCCAATTCCACGTTTTTGATTTCTACTTGTAGGATATTTATCAGAAGTGACATTCACAATTTGACAGTGAAATGTTTTGAAAGCTGAGCGACAGCCAAATAACTTTTTTTGTTACGTTCCGTTTTACGTATGATTCGTCACCGGCTTTTTAAAGAGAAAAAGCATTTGTTTCTAATAACAGGACTGAATTCATTCGATTCAATAATCCATGAAATTGCGAATAGTGGTAAATAATTACGTATTTGATTCGTATTCGTTTTTGGATTCCAAATTGACTTCTTATTATTTAAAAATACGTCTCCAGTATTCGCATCGCTGTGGTTTGAGGGATAAAATCCGGCACTCATATTACTGATATGTGCTTTTAGTGACGTCGTGAAGAAGTGTTTCTGAAGAAGGTTTCTTCACAACGATTTGACTATATTAAAACGCATAATAAACTGACGTGGCGTTGGTGAGGTAAAGAACAGAATAGTCGAAGATAGACATTAAAAGATACCACATACATTTGTATTTAATAGAACCAATACATTTAAAAGACGAGACATTCCAAAACTATTAGAGAATGAGACTGCGATCTGAGCGACTGAGATCTTATGTCATAAATTGGCAACGTATACTGGTTTTTGTGTGAATCTCACACTAACATACTATAATTATTTATCAAGAAATGGTAATTGCAAACATAGTGGCAAGAAAGAACTAATACTTAGTAAATTAATTACAAAAAAGTAATAGAAACTATTCTGTAAAATGTAAGTTCCTCCTACAGGATAATTTCAGTTTTTTTTAAATTACAGTATATGCAGATAACAAAGATGCAAATTGTCTATTTCAGACGTTTATAGTACATATAGTTCCTGTGAGATTCGTAGCAAATCGGCAAACCCTACAAAAAGTAGTGTGTGTTACCAATATATGAAATACGAGTAGGTAAGATGGAGGTACAGCATCAGACGATTCTGATATAGTCTATTTCCAACCAAAGATTACATTTTGAAATGTCGTTTTAGAGTAACTAGTGAACTTCGTTTTGAGTATCAATAAATGCTAGCGTTCAGCCTTTAATAAAATTACTTCTAAAGGTGAGTGATTTTACTAGTATTTTTGTACAAACTATTGCATAGAAATAGTATAAAACAAAGTTCCAATACATTAAATTATTTTGTCTTTCGATACATTTACCAGCGTTCGTCAAAGGTCGATTTTTATAACAACGTCGCCCCACACTATTATTTTTATCCCGTGTCGTGGGTGCAGTAACAAACATAGAAATCTCACACACACAAACACCCAGACTGGAACAAATTTTTGTAGGTCATACAAAATATCTGGCCCGTGCGGGAATTGAACCCGCGACCCGTTGCGTAGAAGCCGATTACTCGACCACTGCGCTAAACGGTATACTACGAGTATATAGTGTAGAGTGTATTTATTATAGTGTAGAGCAGAGGTTCCCAAACTTGTTTGTGTCGGTTGTTTTACGGTTTTGAGTAGACCCCCTACTTAATTGATATCGAAGGCCTACATTCTACAACTTACAAAATTTTATAAACATATTTAATATTTTTTTTACTTCATAGGTACTTTTGTAAATAATGTGTATGTCTTTATATTAAAAGATAGTATAATGTAAGCAAATAGATACTATCAGTGTATGTTGAGATCTATTATCGTGATCCATTTTCATTTCATGGACCCTTAATTTCTTTTTTTGCTGACTTAGACACCTTTCAAATTATCATAGACCCCTAGAGGTCGATATAGACCACTTTGGGAATCACTGGTATATATCATATCACAAAAACACCAAGGCAAGAGTAAATAGAAACTAATTGAGTTTGCGTGTTCCACCTTAGGCAACATCTTCACTTAACATCAGGCGAGATCGTTGTCAAACGCACACAAATTTGGAATTTAAAAAAAAATATATACATATAAAGTGAGTGATTATATCTGAATGATAACTTTATATGGAACTGAGGACAATTTTCGTTGAGTCATATTTAGTACCAACTTAATTTAATAATAATACAGTAGACTCTCGTTAATCCGGCAGATATCAGACTAGTGTTGTGCCGGATTAGTGAAAAAACGCCGAATTACTGAAATAATAAATAATAATAAAAATACGGAAAATGATAGTACATATACTATGTATACATATATGTACTATCATTTTCCAGTATAGTGTACAGTGTATAGAGTATAGTGTACAGTGTATAGTGTTTAGTGTACAGTGTATAGTGTGTAGTGTAGAGCGCGGATACGTACACTTCGAGGCTGCAGCAGGGCGGCTTCTCCATGCGGTGGCCGGCGCTGAGGTGCTGGTACATGTACTGGCCGGCCACGGCGGGGTACGGCGTGCCGCCCAGCGTCATGATCTCCCACAGCAGCACGCCGAACGACCACCTGCCCGCCCCGCCACTCATATTATTATCTTTATAACGTTCATCATAACAGTTGACGACTGTTATTAGCAACCATTTGACAGATGTGAAACTGTTTTGAGGGATTGGCTAATTAACAATAGTTTAATTCTATATTTGAGTATTTGTAACATTGCATTTTACCAAAAATGCTTAATATATTTGGAAAAAATAAAAAACGCACACAACGTGTTCAACTTGAGCAGGACTTGAACCAGTCGCTCATCGAGCACCGTCCGTCTCAAACCAACATTTCAAATGCATTCTTAACATTTTACTTTGTTAAGCCAAAGTAGTCCTTATTCAGTTATCCTACAACATATCAGCACGATGTTAGTACTAGATTTTTATTTGTGACTGTAAGGTAAGGTGTTTGAGGTATATCAACTCCTAGTCATATTTCGTAGTATATATGTTACTGTAAATGCTCGAACTACGGTAAATCTTAAGATTTGTGAGTAAGTCTTAGGATTTATCGACATGAATTGGTAAATGTTAGTATTTCAGAAAATGAAACGACTTTTTCGGACTTTTACTATTCGAATACAATATATGCTAGGTTTTACCGCTGTCAGCTAGTAGATGTTGGTTTGAGGAATAAAGCAATGAGTAATTCTTAATCATTTATTTCAATTAATTATTAGTCAAATGTTAGATACATAGTATATAGGTATCAAACGATAGTAATTAAATAACAAATCCTAACTAATATTTAATTTATTTATATTTTGTTAATAAGGAACTAATAATTTTAAAATCTTTGATTATACCTACTTCCTAAATAGTAAAAAATAACACAAGTAAAATTATCTTCTCACAAACATAACGCTTACGTTGACTTATAAGTTATTAGTCAACGTAAGCATTATGTTTGCATTGACTCGTTAAATGCTAAATTGAAAATACTGATCAGTTATTACTAATAACTGATCAGTATTTTCAATTTAGCATTTAACGAGTCAATGCGCTAAACACATTACATGATTTTTTTTTCAACATTTACCGTGCTTTTAATGTAAATGTTAAGATTTACTAAATGAATGATGGTAAAAGTTCGAATTATACCTTTTTGGACATTTACCATAAATAATTGGTAAATCTTGGGTTTTACTGGAAAATCTTAGAATTTACTGTAGTTCGAGCTTTTACAGTAATATATACTATTAATAAATAATATTGTCTTAGAATGTTAAAGCAATTTGACCACAGAGATTATTCTAGACTACAAATATTAGGGTGTATTTTTTTTTGCGATAAAACCTAAAAAAAAAATGTTGCCACATCTCCTTAATATCTTACACCAAAAAAATCAGACAGGAGCCACGATTATATAAATTTAAAAGTTTATTAAAAAAGGATTTGTTTGTGTTATTAATATACTAAATAGTGCTTGTACCATTTTGTTTTAAAGAGATTAATACCTGCTGTCAAACTGCACAAGCAGTTTTGTGGGAGACATGTAAAACAAAGGTGATTGTGAAACGCACACAAGACTAAGTAAACGCCTGACGCAAAACTTTGGCAATGCTTTTTATCATCTGAAAGCTGCGTATGCGCAGCAGGCAGTGCCGTAAGACTTACCGATGGCGAATATAAGATATTTTTTGTAATTTACTACAATAATGTTTTACTATAGATATGATCTTTTAACATTTCACAAGATGAAGTTACTAGATTAGAATGAAGTTACACCTATAGCCTAAATTTCAACAGCACATCTTCAACGCTCTAGTGCGATCTATCTCTTGTTTGTATATAATACTAATAATGTGATATAAAAATATGTAATAATAATAATGAGTACGTATAAAAGTGTAAGCAGTTAGGTAAAAAAATACAACTGCATTCACCAAAAAATATACGGTTTTCGGAGTTTCTTCTTTACTTTTGCTACATGATATTGCTTCTTGCCAAATTTCATAATTCTAGGTCAATGGAAAGTACCCTATAGGTTTTGATTCCCTTGCAAATGTTAAAATATGCAATACAAATTGAACATAAACAGCCATATCTTTATATTGCGTTGATTTAGAAATTTGATTTTCTCACTGCTTTGAGAGATAGGAGACCTGAGTATGTGATATTAGTTTCAGCTAGATATCTCGACGCGTTTCTGAGAAAAAGGGTCTTGACAGACGAACGGACGGACAACAAAGTGATACTTATAAGGTTCCGTTTTTACCTTTGGAACATTAAAAAAAGTGGATTTGTGATTTGAAATATAAAAGAAAATCGCCATCGACATCTATTTATCTGTCTGTTTAAGTGTTGCTCAATAGATGTTGGTGCAACTTTGTTTTCATGTAGAGGATGACTCACACGTCCGTCTGGGTGGTGAACATCTTGTGGTAGCCGTCCAGCGCACTGGCAGGCGGCCCTCGGTGCGCTTGCGGTAGTAGTCGTGGCTCTGCATGTCTTTGGGCAGCGCGAGAGAGAATGAATGAATGAATGGAGCGCACTCACACGTCCGTCTGGGTGGTGAACACCTTGTGGTAGAGCGACTCGGGCGCCATCCAACGCACGGGCAGGCGGCCCTCCGTGCGCTTGCGGTAGTAGTCGTGGCTCTGCACGTCCTTGGCCAGCCCGAAGTCCGCGATCTTCAGCACGCGCCCGTCCGACACCAGTACGTTGCGCGCCGCCAGGTCGCGGTGGATGCACTGCGCAGGCGATCACACAACGTTCAGTCAACTTCAAATTTTATTCATGTCGACGTAGGTAACATTATAGAAAAATCTAATTTCATATACAACTCGACAATATTGCAATTAGAATACAGAAAACAGTGTTCGAAAATGAGACAAGGGTATCTCAAAAACTCATCACGAGACTGTCGGTATTTTTAGACAGTCTCAGAAGACATGTTTCGTTATGACGTCAATAAGATATGTTTCATTTTAAAATTTAAGTTTTACATTGACATATCTGTACTGCTTTAGTTATGTGCCGTTCATGTTGTACACACATACCATTTTTTTTGTGGGGGGGGGGGGGAATGCGACCTTATGCCCATACGGGGCACATGGCATGGTGCGCTTTCGCAATTCGACCGCCATTGTGTGTACAATGGCGCTGTCTGGTCGGTGTCGTGGATCACATACCTAGGAATATAATCTGGTCTGATATACTGCATGAGAACAATATATCAAATTTCGATTGTTTTGTGTGTCAAATAAATAAATAGATATTCATTCAAATTTGAATAAAATAAATAATAATAAATTTACCCTTCTAGATGCTAAGTACTCCATGCCTCTTGCTACTTGATAGGAAAATGACACAAGATCCTTTTGTGTCAATGTCTTCTTCTCTTTCAGTGGTTCCAAGTCCGACTCATATCTGAAACAAATGTAATAGCTTATTGCTTGTGTGCATGTATATATGTACATTTCCCTAAGTAGCAGCAGCTAGTTTTATGGCGATTGTATATTGGAATGGTATTTTTATTTTATATCATTTATATATGTATGAGTAACTTCATTCACAAATTTTATTCGAATACAGAATTGGTTCTATCTGTCATACAAAAGGGTGTATGAATGTAGACACAATACAGACATCGACCCAGTCTTTTACACAGCAGCCCAAAGAGATAACATAGCATTTACTTTATTTTCTTCATAAATATCAATTTTTCTTATTTTCGAGCAAATTTTCTATTTTTTTATTTTTATATTAGAGGTTAAAGTATGAGTTTTGTATGGAGTTTTCTAAAAAATTGACTTATTCCATTGGGTGCGAATTTACAAAAACTTTACACACACTGAATAAAGTCAATAGACATTAAACTAAGTGATACCATATTTTTGAAAGCAAGAAAATTAGTTGTAAAGTTGTAGTCGATAATGTACAAAATTCTGACGTAAAACAATAACTGGTACTTTTCTAGACATTTTTTGTTTAAAATATCCTAATTCAGACATTTAATTGTAATCAATACTTGTATTTTCTGGTTAAAAATTAATTTTTAAATACATATTTTCTATGGCGCTTAAATTTAAAAAGTTATCGAGTTTTGAATACAAGTGAAAAAACCGCAATTTCATAGGTAAAAACCTAATATAAACTTATTAATTTTATACAAAAATATATACAGCAATATGGATCTAATATCTTTTTTATGTATTTACTCCCTTATTAAGTTGATAATCCTATTCTTGTTGCTGGTTTTACATCTTACAAACATCTTGTGAATATTGGGTGTTATGTCCCAAACAAAGAGCATCAAAGACAAACCTGTTCCCTGGCCGGTGACTCCTGAGGAACTCTCTAAGGTTTCCGTTGGGCGCGTACTCAACTATCACGTACAGCGGCCCGTCCTGCGTGCAGCATCCTAACAAGTTGATGATGTTGACGTGCTTGCCGATCATCTTCATCATCTCCATTTCTGACACCAACGCCATCATCTCTGCGTCGGTGTGGCCTTCTGCAATTTGATATGTGAACATGTCATTGACTTGAACATATCAATAAGTCGTCAACGAATGGAAATGAATATATCGTGAATGTAAGTAAACTAAATAATCTATCTGAAACTTATTTAAACATATCAAATGTACTACATCGTCATTAGCATTTAGCTGATTGAATTTTCCGCAAGAATCTGCAAGCTGTCCTCTTTTGTCTCGACCTTTACCAAATCGCGCATACACCTTGACAAGAGATTTGCCCAAACTACGAGTACGTCTCTATTTAAATGACAGCCACTCGAATTAAAATGGAATTAATTGAATAATCTCTATTTAAATGAAAAAGTGCTGTAATCTCGACACTGATCTACGAATCGGATGATTCAAGAGCACGGGGTCGATCCTGCCCTGTGCCAAGGTGTTTTTTTTTCAATTGCATTTATTTATCTGACACTTACGGTGAAGGAAAACATCGGCATACACCTGCAAAGAAATTTTAAACTGTCCGCCACTCTGCACATTGCCCCAGCATAATTAGGGTAGGCTCTTGCCCCTAGGTAGGGACGTTGAGCTATGATGATGATTAAGATACTTAATACGCAAACTTTTATTATTAGGCATTTCATATAAATAATATAGAGATATAGATAATAAATAAATTAAAATAAATAATAATAAATAATTAATTATATAGATATTATATATAAAGATCTACTGCGCCGACCCCAGATAATGGGAAATGGGCAAGAGGATGATAGTTGATATAAATAATATTGCCGGGAACAAAAATATTTTTACTCTAGCGGACCCGACAGAGTTCAACCTCCTTCGTCTTCGTCAAAAAGATTTGTAAAGTGGCAGTTCTTTGTTGCATAGCCAACCAAATTGCAAAAAAAAATTGATATTTATTTTGAATTTGATAGATATGATTTAATTTCAACTTTATATAGCGTTAATAAAGCGCAAATTGACTTTTTGATGTTAGGAACACAGCTACATTCCGTGTGCAGTTGCCAGATCTGCCATCGGACGCGTCCCCGGGTTGCGGATAGAGGAACGCCCCCAGATATGGGGGGTACCGGCTTCGGTCGGCGCGGACAGAAACTGGCGAGGCCCCTGTAGAGGGGGGCGGTGGATGGCCGGGTTCAACCCGGCGGGCTGCTTCATGCGGCCTCCCGCCTCGGCGACGAAGGAGCGAAGTCCCCCCTCTTTCTGAAGAGGGGGTGAAGCTCTCGTCCTCTAGACCCATCCCGGGTCGTGGGACCTCGCATACGCGGTCCTTCGCACCAGCCTTCCTCTCGTCGTGATGACTGGGGCCGACTTCGGGCCGGTGCTCAGGCTGGCCGAGCTTGGGATGGCATGTGTCGTGCGGGCTATCCGCCGGCTGGGTTTTGAAATAGCGCGTCGACGCTATGGTTCCACGGCCTCCCGAGGCGCCGGGAACCATCCAGCTGCCGGATCCGGGTGGGTGACGCGGTGGTCCCGGTGGGGCCGCACATTAAGTACCTGGGCCTCACCCTGGACCGCCGCTGGAGCTTCGAGGAGCATTTCGTGCGGTTGTTTTCCCGAGCCAAAAGGGTGGCAGACGCATTGCATCGCCTGCTGCCCAATCTCGGAGGACCGAGGGATGGAGTTCGCCGCCTGTATGGGGCTCCCGTGTGGTCGCAAGACTGCGCGAGTTCCCCCCGCTGCAGAGCTCTGCTACGGAGCCTGCAGCGGATAATAGCCATACGGATCGTACGAGGCTACCGTACCATCTTGTACGAGGCGGCGACGGTTCTGGGACGCTTCCACCCATTCGACATCCTGGCCGACATGTACGCGGCGACGTATGCGTCGCGGCGTGTCGACCGGGGGAGCAATGGGGGGGAGCGCCCTGGAACCCGCGCACGAAGTGCCTAAGCGAGAGTGGCACCGACGGATTGTGACGGCCTGGCGTGCGCAGCTCGAATTACGGATCTGCGCGCGCCAGCGGGCCGTCGGTGCCGTACTCCCGCACCTCGAAGCTTGGCTCCACGGAAAGGAGGAGATCACCTACCGATTGACTCAGATACTCACCGGGCACGGCTGCTTCGGTGAGTATCTGTGTCGAATAGGACGGGAGGGATCGACACATCACATCCGACCTCGACTCGGCCCAGCACACGAGGGAGGTTGGAGGGCTGTAGCCTCCTTCTGTGAAGCAGTGATGCTTCAGAAGGAGGCCGCTGAGCGGGGTCGGGAGATGGCCGATCCCGCTCGAAGGAGGCGGCGACGGGCTCGGTAGCACAGCTGCGACGCTGCCGTGGATACGGCGACCCGGGAGGGACAACGCCTCTTCCGTGGCCGGGAGGCGTCGTCGATGGTGGAGATCGGGGGAGGGGGAGGGATTGTAGCCTCCCCGAGGAGGGCTCTCCTGTATCGGCGGAGGAGCGCAGGCTGGGGGTTCCCGGAAGTAGCTTGGTGTTCCCGGGGGCTCCCTACATGCCTTAGGAAGGCCGTCCCTGAGGTTTTTAGTGAATAGGCCTCCCCCTTCTAGGGAAGAGAGCCCCACATAACCGCCAGCTCGCCACAGCCGGGGTATGCAACTTAATGCATTTTCCACAGGGGGAACAAAAAAAAAAGGAACACACCTACATTGCTTAGACAACAGTCAGTGTTGACAATATGAACTTTATACGATAACAATAAAGCTCAAATTGACTTTTATTTACTTGTTTTAGTTAGAAAACGCTTGTATGGAAAATAGGTCTGTTTCTAATTATTCAAATTATACCATTAAAAGAATTGGCCAAATCCAAGTCCAAGCGTTGTTGTTAGAAAAAAGGTCTGTTTTTTATTATTCAAATTAAACCATTAAAAGAATTGGCCAAATCCAAGCCCAAGCGCTGTTGTTATGCGCTTACCAACAAATGTTACGATTCAATTTTATACATAAGAGAAGATAAGCTTAAACGGGTGTTCGTAACTAGAAACTAACATTGCTACTTCAAAACCTATATATTAAACTAATGAAATACAACTTTATCACTAAATGACCGACAATGACAGTGTCTAAGCTGGAATTAATTTTATTTTAACACTATAGAATTGCTTACCTTTTAACATCTTCACAGCGACAACAGAGTTCAGCCCTGGTTTCAAAATCCCCGCGCATTCAGCCTTGACAACTTTTCCGAACTCGCCCTCACCCAGCACCTTATATAGTAATACAATGCATAAGAATATGTGATTTTATCCCTAAAAACAATATTATCCAGTCAATCCAAGTATAGTGCGAAAAGTAAAAAAGAAATCGTGGAATCCTTACAAAATCAAAATTAACTTTATTTAAATATGACTTTATAAACTCGTTTGAATCGTCCAATTTTTTTTTCTTACCACCCATTCAGGACGTATTTTTTAGATGATAAGAAGAGTGGGCGCAAGAAACTTATCAAATTTATCAAAAGTAATAACAACATTTACAATAAATTATTTCGTTACCATACAACATATGTGTTTACAATTTATACGGGAAAACAAATATTTACACTTTCTATCTATCTATCTTAGGGGCCGGGGTGGCTACCGTGAGGTGCCAACGCACTTCGACCCATTATGGGTCTTTTGTGCTACCCCATTAGTTCTTGACCACCGCCAGTCCAATCAATCGTGCTCAAGAGCCTGATTATGTCCCTTGGTGGCATTACCCTAAAGTCGTTGGGTTTTGGGTATCCAATCCCTATCAACCTTTGCCTACTGCCGGCCAGAGCATCGCAGTTGCACAATAGATGTGTCATGCTCTCCTCCTCGGTCTTGCAGGCCCTGCATAGATTGGTCTCAGTGAGGCCCATCTTGTGCAGCATAGTTCTAGTACCAAAGTGTCCTGAAAGGGCACCAAGCACCAGGCGGGTGTAGAGCCTACTTGAGCTCAGTGTGAATCTCAGCCAGCTTTTTGAGCCCATAAAGAGCTTGGCGTGCGTCATTCCCTTTAGGTTATTCCATTCCTCTGTATGCCTCGCATGCGATTGCATTCTTATATGTGTTCCAATTGTCTTTGACGTGATGCCGACAAAGGGTTCAGGTCCCACCATGGGTGTTTCCGAACCCTTCCTTGTGTAGAATAACTTAGTAACAACGTAGTACTTTTGATGTTTTTATTTGTTAATTTCACAACACTGATCAGTTATAGTTGCGTCTCAACTTAAGCTTGCCTCAGAACTAACTGAATTGGACAACCTACGCCTCTTTTATACTACACCAACTGGTACAAAAAATATTACTCGGATGTAACGTCACGAAGCTTGCTTTTCCATGTGGTTTTCTTATTCCCGGATATAGGTAAAAGAATACATTATCTATTTTTTTATATAAAATTAAGTATGTTAATATTCTTTAAAATTAATACTATGGTAGTTCATGTTAAGACAGTTATTATTTGATCAATTTAAATTATTTTACAATAAAAAGGAATATCTTAGTGTGTCCACTTTACCGACAAAAAGTCAAATTAACAACACTGATATTGAATAAATTTTGTACACATTAACAAGACATTATTGAAAATTATAAAAATACCTCGTAAAAATCACAATATTATTTAATAATTTTTAAAATTTGGCCCTATGCTAACAATCAAGTAATATTGATTTGTGGTATTGTTTACACTTGCCAGGTAATCAGCCTTTTCGTTTCCAGGGAAACCGTTGTGTCCTGGTATCCAAACTAGGCGTACAGTGTTGGTCTTTGCAAGCTTATTAAGCACTTCGATGGCGTTCATTACCAGTTTGGATTCCACCTTATAGTTAGACAACGCTTTCAGGGTTGCTTGGCTATCGCTGAGGATATAGATGGTTTGACCTTTACAGCCTTTATCTAGATTCTCCTGCACATAGGCTATAATGGCGTAGGTTTCAGCCTGAAACACAGTTGCCAGTTTGCCCATGCTGATGGATTTCTCAATGTTGTTGCAGTATATGCCTGCCCCCGTTCCAGATATCATTTTCGATCCGTCTGTGTACCAGAAGAGGGTGTTAACCCGTGGGGATACCAATCCTCTGTTCCACTCGTCTCTTGATGGGATGTGGACCTCGAATTGGCGCCTGAATACGTATTTAGGCGTCATTTTATCACTGGTCATAGCTAGCGACAGAATTCCATTGTCATGCTTCATGTCCACGTGACCTGTGCATGGCCCGTCGGCGTTCCACATACCCACCATACTGAGTCTGTACAACGCCTTTATTGCCATCCTTTGTATGTAAATGTGTAGAGGCTCAAGGTTCAGGAACCGTTCCATTGCTGCTGTAGGAGTAGTTTTAAAGGCCTGTTATGGCCATGCAGGCCAGCCTTTGTAGTTTTCCTAATACTCCTCTGGATGTGGTTAGGTTCGTTCTTGGCCACGAGGCAATACTGCCATACGCAATTATAGGTAGTATCATTATGTTGTAAATCCAGTAGAGGATCTTTGGTTTAAGTCCCCAGGTTTTACCAAATGTGTGGCGACACATGTTAAAGGCCCTTGTGGCCTTCTCGATAGTAAGCGTCACATGTTCCTTCCACGTTAGTTCTTTATCTAGATTATTTACACTTTAAAATGTAATGTCATAAAAGCAACACCAAGCATTGGCATCATTTAACTAATCATTGACTTAGCTCTTACATTAGCGTCTTTTTACCATGTATCTTGAACTTTTGAAAAGGCAATTCAGCTACACTATGTGGAAGCTTGTTAAAAAAACTAATATCTATTATAAACGCTAAAGTTTGTAAGTATGGATGGATATTTGTTACTCTTTCACGCAGAATATGCTGAATTTTAATGAAACTAATACAGGTTATATAAATAACACTTAGGCTACTATTTATAAAGACACAAGCTGGTGCCCGCGACTTCGTCTTCACTGAAGGTAGATTTTTTCCTATTTACTTGACTCTTATCGTCATATTCAGAGGTCGGAATTAGGTGGTTATTTATGTACTTGCATCGAAATGTTAATATTAATATGGACCTTCCAGGGATTTCTAATGGAGAATCCCGTGTGGCCCACATTATTACAAATAAATTATAATAAAATTTTATAAATACGAGCAAATATTTTTGCTTCTAGCCTAGAGTCGTGAGGTTATTTAAACGGCCCATCAGAATCATTTTCCTTGTCCGATTCATTACCAGTAAGATTTGAAGTGTTGGCTTTCGACATTACTGTATGACTTTTGTGAGAATTAAAATATATAACCATTAGCTTTTCAATATTTTCTGGCTTCAATGAATTTCTCTGAACGCCTAAAATCCATTTGTACACTATAACTTTTTATTTAGAAAATCACTGTCTTTTTCTGCTCCTTTTGATTCTTTTATACTAATTTAGTCTCGGGATTTGAGGCATATTAATTTTATTCTTTCACTATATGAAATCAGTGTAAGTACATGAATAACTACCAAATTCCCATCTCTCCCATTCATATCAGTAGGGATTGTGTATATCGTAATATATATGTCGCTTATCAACTTATATTATTAGGTAAAACAAACTTTAAATACAATAATATATTCCTACTTATGTCTATAAAACCTTCATCTTGTAGCGCGGTTTCCCAACCAGTGAGGCGCGCCCCGCTAGAGGGCCGTAGAAAGAACCCCAGAGAGAGGGTTCAGAATTAATTTGTCTGATTATAACTAAACCCGCCAATATTTTTATCGTTTGTTTAATTTGTTTTTTATTCAGACTCCTCACTTCGAGCTCTAAGGAGGGCGTAGTATTTATTATTTTAGCATAATGTTGGTTGGCGCATAGGGTAAAAGGTTGGGAACCCCTAGCTGTAAGATGGCTGGGACACAGAAGGTCCAGAAATATATTCCAATGGGGTTAGCTTGTTTGCTCGGCCTTAATAAACGTTTTCAGTATATATATATAAGAGAATAGAAAACGTTGTATATGCATACAAACAAGGTAAAAAGTACTTGTTAGATCATTTGTAAATCTTTAAGGAATCTTATGAGAGGCAGATCAAAGCATTTCTGGATTTTCGTTCTTTATTTCTGATTAGGTCAGTTCAAATAAATTACACGGTTTAGAGTCAATTCAAGTCGGTTCAGACAAAATAAGTATGTTCAACCTATACTTAAAAGCAGCTATGTTATTTGGAATTTTCTAGTATCATCCCATTCATTTACATGAACAAAGTTCTACTTTGGAGCTAATCTTGAAATCGAATATGGTTTGTGATTCGATTTCGGCATTGAACTTACTTTAGTAAAAATAGTACTTATAGTACTTTGTGAAATTAGTGTACAGCTATTTTATCATAAAATAAATGTGCCACCTTCAGACTTTTATGTAAGCATCTTTCAGGTGCATAGTATAGTAAGTGCTCTTTCAGGTGACATATAAACTACATGCCCACCTTGCCAAGTGAGAGAGCCTCTCGCGCCACCTCCCAGTCCACGTCCACCGGCAGCTCGTACTCCGACATCAGCGCGGAGTCGCTGGTGCTGCCCTGCACCTGCGACAGTTTCTGCTTCTCTATCTTCACCACTGGCATTAGCTGAAGGTCAAAAGGTAAGCTGCTTAAACTTTTATTTATGTTTTTCCTGTATTGTACTAAGTGATAAATAAACAATTACTTATTAATTTGGTGTTATCTGTAGTTCCCATGATTGTTCTATCTAGGTTTGCCATGTTTTGTTGTTTTAAAATATCGTCTATTTAAAGTTACATAGGCGTACCGACATTATAAATTATTGATTTTAAAAATACAACTGGATTTTTTTTAACAATGGTTTTTATAAGTATTTTATTTATTTCACTTTTTATCTTCGACTGTATTATAATTCATTCTAATCAAATAATTAATATGTGTTTCAATATATAATTGCTGTTTCGAACAGTTAACCAAATTATTTTATAATAGAAACATCAAGAGACTCACAAGTCCATCAGCGTGGTCAGTAGGAGTGCCATTAATTTGAGGCTTTTCCACTGTGACCTTCTTCGTCCAGTGCGTCACTATCACTGCTCGAGCCGTTTCTATTGCCAGCTGTTTCTTCAACTTCTCCCGTTTCAATTTCTTGAAAATCATCACGACTATGATTGCAGCTACGAAGAACATTGCCCCAAGGACCGCAGTCAGTATGTTTATGAGCAACGTATGTTTTCCGTGATCTAGCGGTTCTTTGTCTGGCAACGCTAAAATTATAATAACAAGTTATGTATCTATACAAAGTAGAAACATAAATATTGTGCAATCATTTAGTGTTCCGTTAGAGAATATTCGTTTATTTAATTGATAGACTTACATTCTAATACTGTCAGATATCCCTTCGCTGTAGTATTTCCTAAATTATTGAGAGCTACGCAAATGTACCAGCCTTCGTGTTCTTTAGTCACGTTGTAAATCGTTAATTGTTCAGGCTTATCCGTTACATTATCACTCTGAAATGTTATCAATATATAAGCTCGTCTTTTATTGTTGACTCATTACAAACACATACACACACGCGTGCAACGAATTGTAAAGCTAGTAGTAACTAAAAAGAAAATATCTAAAACCAATTCTATAATTTGATGTCATTTAGGTAATCTGATTATCTCTCAATATTAACAGAGTCGTCTAATGATGAACTGTGAGATTTCAATCAAAACTTACAACTTTAGATAAAACACTTAGTATCTTAAATGATAACTTTTCGTTAGTTTAAGTACGTAATGATTAAAGCAATGTTTGCACACAAAACTATAATTAGATACTACTTAGAAATATAGCAGGCTTTATTATAACAAAAACATATAAGTAACATGCCTTAACTACCGTGCAAGGAATAGCGCCACATGCGAGCTACACCGGCAACCAGCAGCCCTCACCGTGACAATTTTGTTAATATCTTTATAAATGACCGCCTCTTTTCCGTTCGGGTCGTCGCTCTGTTCGACGAAGTCCCCGTACATGGATTCGTCTTTATTAAAGAACATCCAGTAAACATATGGATGTAAGTCGGTGAGAAACTCGCAACTGAACCGAGCTGTTTCACCGACTAGTTTTGTCTGATTCTCGGCGCCTTGAGTCAGCACCGGCTTCGCATATAGACGTTCTATAAATCCAGAAATGTCATCCATTATATTTCAGCACCCAGATTTTCTTACTGTAATTCTATTTTAGCATCTACTTCGGTTACATTATTATTATAAACCTTGATTCCTTCTATGACAGTTATAGACAGTAGTTAGATACAGTTTTACAGACATTTATGCAGGTTACCATCACCGTTTTATTTAATATTAGGTTAGACATAAATAGTTACTTACACTTTCAGTATAATACCAAACCAATTTATACTTATAAAGTAATCTTACCTTTTTTAAGACTAAGATCTATTTAACAGACATGCGAATGTACCGACCTCGCTTTAAACACAATTTAGTTAATTAACATTTACAAGTTAGACCAATTTTCTCTTTTTGTAATCCGTCACCGAATAGTAACCTGAATCTCTTCAAAGATCGACATGTTCGGAGTCTTGCCCTCGTCGAAGAACGACGTCAAGTTCGAGTATCGCCAGTAGACCATCGGCTCGAGGTCCGATATAGGTGGGCACGAGAATTGCACCGTGTCGTCGACCAACGCGGTTTTGTTTCCAGGATAGCCCTCCTTTATGTATGGCATCGAGGGGTAGCGCTCTGGGTAACGTTAGTTTATTTTTGACTTAGATGTTATGAGTCTCTTGAGTTGAATTGTAAAATAGGCCGATGAATACAATGTTTTGATGACCTATCTCAAAATAAATATTCCCTAATTTAATATAAGTAGAAACATGTGTTTGATGTAGGATTAAGAAAAAAAAATATACAATGTTAGTACAATGAATACAGCAAGAGAAAATTCTTTACCTTGAATATGCAGAGCGACGGTGTGATTGATGCATGCTAATTCATTGCAGACGATGCAGGTGTAGTTTCCATTGTCGGTCTTGGTAAGTTCGTCGAGGGCTATTGACCACTTCCCGTACGAAGGCTGAAAGTAACTTCTGACAACTTGACCGCCATTCTTTTGCCAAGTTATATTCGGCGTTGGATTTCCTGGAAATATTTGGGAAGTCATAAAAATGCATTTATTGATTATTCTTTTACAACTCATATTTTACTGCTCCATAAATTGGAAAGAGTGCAATAACCTTCTCAACCTTACCTTCAAAAGCACATTTCAATCTGATTGAGCTACCAGCAGGCTTCATTTCAATTCCGTACATTTTAAGCGGATGTTTAAACCTAGGTGGGAATTTCTTCATGGTACTATCCACGTGGCCGTAACCTGGGTGATCTTTCTCACTTCTGTCTTCTAAGTCGTCGTCTTTTGCATCGTACTTAATGCTTTTACTTACACTTCTGGGTTCTATAGTAACATTCTTCGCGTCTTCTATTGTATTGTTGTCTACGATAAGCGCTTGGTGCTGGGATAGTATTTCTGGTAGAGGTCTGTCAACATCTATATCAGATTGGTACTCTGAAAAAAATCCACATACATAGTATATATTAAAGTTTTTAACATAGTCACCATTATTAGTATTTAAAATAATAAATGAACAATAGTTAAGTTCTCTATGAACAAACTTTATTTATTAAAGTACTTTAAGAATCGAAAACATTCAGTCAAAAGGGAAAAGCATTACGTTAATTTTAATGACTCTAAAATATAAACACACAAGATTGCAATAACCATGTTGGCGCCGTGTCCAAAAAGCACTTTGTTTACACATCTGGCCAATAAAGATGTCAATAAAGCTTTATCGAAAATAGCAGTTGTAATTTAAGATTGTCCCTAAAACATTATTGTAAGAGAGAGAAATATTATCGCTCTTCAATTCTAGTAATTTTACAAAGCGAAAACAAGGAAAACGGTTATTTGCTAATGTTATTTTCTACGTTGGATCTATTCCAAATTTGATAGCCAATTGATACCAACCTTCTAGCGTATCCTCCTTATTATCGTGTTTATATTTGATGGTGATATTCAAATAGTTTCCTCTATCTTCCTCGTGTTGGCACGAGTACACACCGGCATCCTTCGCACGGAACCCTCTTATTCTTAACCTGGAAAATTAAATAGTGTCATTCAATAATATAACGGCTGATACGTACAAAGGTAAAAGCAACCATGGACCTAACGCTTGCAACACTCGATGTGCAAGTGCAAGTGATACCACTTATCACTTGCACATCACACATGGCGAGAATCATGGATATTGGACACTGCGTCTGTCTCTGTCTAAGGATAGACGAGTTCTGAATTTCACTTACAACACAACTTAAAAGTTGCTTGGCTGTAGTTTTCTATAAGACACAAATACCTAGCTAGTACCTAACTTGCAATTTCCATATATCACTTTCGTTCTCATCCGAAATCTCCTTTCAAATATTTACAGTTTTCTTAATAGACATATTTATTTTGCCTTTTTATTTAATGATTATATTTATTTAATTATAAATATAACAAAAATTGTTGTTTGTTTTTATAGTGTTTACTTCATTAAAACGTCTAAGTATACAATGAAATTATAGAAATACCTCCTGAACATAGCACCTCGCTACTACTTATATGCGCTTGTCAATATGGTCACGTATAGTGTGGTATGTGCACCTGTAATAGTGTCATCGTGTCGAATTTTAATTACTATCAAGTTTTATTGTAGTATTGCGTAGTCACTTAAATTGTTTAAAAGTACACACCAAACATGTTGTTCAAACAATAATTCTAGGTATTCTTCATGTCTGTGTCGCCCATACCAAAATTATCGTGCGACTATTATTTACTTGCCAATTTGTTCGTATTCTGTCATGCACATTATAATAGTAAGGAGTGATCATAATGTCCCAGTCCCTGACATTATGATTATCTATTGCAAATTGTATATCATGAACAAGGTATTGGCTTAACTCAACATTATCTGCAACAAGATCTCTGCAGATTCCTTGTCCGTTATATTTATCTGGCGTTGTTTACGTAGAAGCAATGCCAGAGGCCGGCTCGCGTTGTTCATTCCGACGTCTAGCAATTTCCAATATAGCATGATTGATTCGATACGTAGTTCGATGGGCAGTTTGTTTTGAGATGCCTCCGCATCTCGCAGAGTCCGCTGCATATGAACTATTGCCTTTATTTTCAGTTCAGAAATGTAAATATTAATGCATCGAGGTCTCGTGCTATTTCATCTGCGGTAATGTTGCGTCTTAATTTAGTTTCTCGACCGTGGTGTTGAGATGTACGTTAATTTGATCGACTTTAAACCGACAAGACAGTTTGGACATGTTCAGTCGACAGATAAATCGAGTGCTGCAGAAATCTTAAAGGGTCTTAATGGGACCTGTATATTGATGATATCCAGTAGATGGTTTAACGCGGCCATCTTCTTCTTTATGTTAAGATACGTGGGTTGTTGGATAAGAGTGTAACAATTTTGACATTTTATTGTTTTAAATTGATACTTGAAAATAAGAATTAATCATGTTTTCAAATAACTTCAAGATATTTGGAATTGTTTTAAGACTCTTTAAATTCTTATTCTTTATTGCCCACGATAGAGAACATATGATATTAAAAAAATATTACAGTTCATAAGATCATTATGAAACTAAAATAGAATAGACTGACAAAAAGACAGATTAAAAATTAATTATATGTACTTAAATGTTAAATTCACTATTTATCTACGCGATAGTAACATTTATCAATGAAATAGTAAAAAGTTAATAATGATCAATAATTTAAATATAAATGTCAAATTAAAATATGACATGTAAATCAATTTAAAACATAAAAAATTCACAATTGCACTAAGGTAATATGCAAGTTCAGTTATCAATTTTGTATCCAAAGGATTAATCCTGATAGTAGTACTATTCAAAGAGAAAAATAAAGCCTTTTTTTTTAATATGTAGCTGGTTTTTTATTCATTATATTTGTTGTTGTTGGATTCATGTGAATGTGGCAAGTTTTTCACAACCTGTTAAGAATATCTTAATATATATAAATCTCATGTCACAATGTTTGTGCTCAATGAACTCCTAAACTACTTAACCGATTATAATAAAATTCGCACACCATGTGCAGTTCGATCCAACTTGAGAGATAGGATAGTTTAAATCATCATCATCATCATCATCATCATCATCATCATCATCAATTTTAAAAATTCTTTCACCAATAGAAAGCCACATTATTGCGGAGTGTCATCATCATCATCATCATCATCATCATCATCAGCGGACGGCGCGCGATGGCTTCGGGTTTAATTCATATAATATAAAAATACAATATAGTATAAGATAAGTCTAAAGTCTACCCGTGCGAAGCCGGGACGGGCCGCTAGTAATATTATATATATTTATATGTGCATACTACCCTGAAGCCGTATTTACTCTTAATAGACTTGTACTTGCGTCTCACAAAAACTGTATCTAAATATTTATGGTTAGTTTGTGAAGTACCAGGTAATATCATGAATGAAGAATCATGAATCATGAATCACGAAGAAACATGAAGAATCATGAAGAATAATGAATGAAGGCCAGATCAAGAGTACCCGTAACCGACGAACGTGCATGAAAGTATTAATGAAAGTCGAGGAAGCTAGAGAAGTATGTTTGTTATGTAATTATGTATGTATGTAAGTATACAAGGGGAAAATTGTGGTTCTGTCTATCCTCATGGGAATCAGGCGTAACGATTGCTGATAAGTTTTTAATTTCGCCAAGTAGTGAAAGATCAAGTTTTTTGTTTCATTTGGTTCATAACTGGTTATATTCGTGCATATGGATGGTGTCTTGGACTAATCACACCTGCAGCACGCAAGAGTCAACAGTCTTCCGTGCTTGTTTGTCATTTTTGTGGGATAAATATACAAACTCACCATTGCTTCTGCTGCACAAACTTGTTCCTCAGTAACCTGTCGATAGGCTGCCCGTCCTTGTACCAGTGGATTAGCTGCGGCAACCCACGCTTCAGTCCGCAAACTAAACGTAGCCGTTCGTTGGCGCTCGCTTCCACCACCGTGTACGACTCATCTATAACATTATAAGAACATGATCAATAAAACAAATCTGCTCCCAGGGCTCCTTAACTGAGGAGTTGTTTATCTAATCTGTAATCGTCGAAGTTCACAAAAATGCCATGAATATTGCTATTTTGATGATGTATGGTGATAACTAGCTAGCGGAGATTGTAAACCCTACCATAATATATTTAAAGCTTAGTTTTACCCTTACCCTGTTCACAATTTTATTTGGGGTCGATGCAACATGTATTTCTCTTCCACTCGCCTCTATCACTCACTCCCTTTTTCAACATATCATCATTCACATAGTCCATCCATATTTTCTTCGGTCTTGCTCTCACTATACGCCCATCCACTTTCATGTCGAGATGATATGATCGACGTTGAGTGAAATATAGATCATACAGAGAGTACGGGTCAGAAAGAAATAGCGCTGCCCTAGCCAAATATACGTAGTAAAAATCAGAGCGAGAAATCCAATGCTATGTTTACCTAACTTGATACCTCTAAATGCTATGCTCTAATGCTAATACTAAATTACATTACACCAATTGCCCGATTTAAATGCTTCACGGCTCTTAGACAAAATATTAGTCTCGTTCATTCATTCATCAATTCATTTTTGTAATCGTTTCAATATCCAACCTTTACCTACCGGAAAAAGTATACTTATTACAGCTAATAATAAACAATAAATAAAACCAAATAAATGAATCTAATAATTATTTTAATCTTGATGCTGTTGCAACAGCTGCGTCATTCGTGACGCATGTGCTTGAAAAAGATTTAAAACGTAAAAACTAACGCACGGACACTCTAGTTTCGTATTTTAAGTTTCCAACGCACGTATTATTTGTAGTTAAGAGAAAGTAAAGGATTTCCTTGAATAACACTGCTGCCTGTCTCGTTATCAATCGATAAACATTTTGTGACGTAACTGTCATTTCAACCTTAACTCTATGTAATAAGTATTGTTTTTGAAGTAAGTAGCCAAACGATTGTAGTTAGACAGCGAGACTCGCAATGATAAGATTAGGCTAAATGGTCGAGACACAATCTAGGACTAAGTAACTGTCTCACTCACTATCAAACGATAAGCTAAATTGTGACGAAGTAGTAAACGACGTAGCTCCTTGTAATAAGTGCTGTTTTTGAATATCGTTTGGTAGCGAGATTCACAATGATAGGATTTAGTTTAGAGAGACGAGCCTCAGACATGGCCCACGCACGTCTATTTCTCTCGTTATAAACGATAGCTGGTTTTTGACGCCACTATCAATATATTGACATCTTAGCCTCTCCTTGTAGTAAGTGTGATTTTTGTTGTGCCACCGCGAGTACCGTTTCACAGTGAGACTCAATGACAATGATATGAATTAGTTAGATGGTCGAACCGCAGACCAGGGAGCGAACGTCTATCCATTACACGATCAAACTATATTTTGAAAAATATCTGAGTTCCTTATAATTAATAACGTCCTTGAAATAGCACGGTAATTCTCGTTTGACAGCGAAACTTAAAAGAGCTACAGACCAGCCAAAGAATCATTCTACCGTATCGCGTTCGTTATATCACAACGAATCGTCGCCGCTCAATTGAAACGATTTCGTCAAAATCGAAAAAGTCACAGTGTTGTTAGTTTTAAATATGTACTCGCAACGATAGGTTTTGGTATGGCAGTTAAGTCATGACTATCTAGTCCCAGAAATGTATAGAGATGATACCTCAATGTGGAATCATGTATAACCACCCACAACCGAATTTATATGATTATGTTGATCGTAATGGAATAAATCCTTATCTTATCATGATACAAAAAAAATATTTGAATTATAAAATAGCCTTTAACATCCAACGGAAAGCATGCCTAATCAATATTTAAATGACTTTTCCCTGGCCATTCCCAGGTTATAAGGCTAGGCCGTTGGCGTGGAATACAGATGAGGGTAAGGCCGGCACGTCCCGCGCTTCCTACAGGATGGCCGAGGCGCGGTATCTCATGCCAATGCACTGCCACCTGTGTGCAGATGAAACGATAGCGTTGAGGTAAACGTGTTAATAGGGATCTGTTATTTTATTTTTATGGCGGACTTAAGGCCGTATTAAGGCGGAAATTGACACTTTTATTTTATTGTATTTGAATAATTTATGTAGGCGGGACGTGTGGGTTCAGTGTTGGCAAATATTTAATGTGTATAGTGAAACGATTCAATGAGGAGAGCGTACGAGAACCATTTATTTGTTTACTCGCTTGTCACATGTCACGGGACCGCACATAATATAAATAGTAATACAAACAATTATACATAATTGGCAAAATAACAAACTAATAATAACATAAAATAAAATAACATAATAATAAAATAAAAGAAGATTTAAAATAAAATAATTATGACTATGAACAAAAAAACGTAAATCTCAACCGTTTAGATCAAAGTTTCCCATACTTTTATGTGTCGTAGACCCTTTGCCATGTTTTTTTGTTTTGGGTAGACATATATTGAATGCCTACATCCTACGACTTAAAAAAATTTATGAACATTTATAATATTTTTTTTACTTCATAGTATAAAGTAAGTAAATAAGTACTATCAGTGTATGTTGAGATCCATTATCGTGGACCCCCAAATTTTTGGTTCGCGGACCTAGATCCCTTACAGGTTATCATAGACCCCTAGGGGTCGATATAGACCACTTTGGGAATCACTGGTTTAGACACTAAAGTTTAAAATATACTCTAAGCTAACTCGTAAGCTAAAAAACTTAAAAGCAATTAAAAGCAACAATCAATTATACTTTTCTGTATTTAGCTGCTTTACAGGCACCGGAAGGAGTTTCTATACCAGGGTCGTCAGAATGGGTATCTTCGTGTTACCTATTTCTGCAGCAAAATAGCAGTGTTCTCATTGCTGTGTTGTGGCGTGAATGGCAAGATAGGTACGTACTGTGACTTGACGTTTTATGTCACATGTTGGCAACGTACACAAGTTTTTGAGAAGTTACAGATTTGCTGCGAATCTCATGGAAATCTGTACTATAGGAGATTATTCAGATGGGTAGTCGGCCTATTTGTCAATATATCAATAAACAAACAACTCGAGCTTGCCCTACGAAAATCGCAGCTATTACGAAAGATATAAAGTCAATATGATAAGCTTAACGTGTTTCTGTGTATACATTATCTATTTAAACAGAACATGCATAGCACTCGATCATGACCAATTAATTATTATAAATTATAAAAGTTAAAAAATAATCCCATCGATTTGTATCAATTTTTTGGGTCACTATGATTAAGTTGATGTAATTAATTTCGAATAATTAGGAAAAACAGCGATGCCTTATTTATTTTAACTGTTAATAAATAACATAATTGTAACATATTTTTAAGAACATCAGCTTTCTGCGCAGACTTAATGCATTTACGGGTTAATGCTTCATCAAGCGGTTCAATTATCATCTTTAATCAATTTAAAGTCAGATACGAAAATATTTATTTAATATAGGCCTTTGTCAGTACTTATTGACGTTAAATACAAAGTTACTCTACCACCAATTTCAAAACTGGCAAAAAACTCAGAAACTCCAAAGGTAATTTTTTTGACTCTATCTTTTTTAATGATCAAATTTATAATAGCAATTTTAATTTCAGATTTAGATTGTTTAAATTTTGCCAAATTAGTTGTGTGTCAGTTCATTTGAAAATAATATTCCAAATGAGAAATCTAATTTATTATGTAAATGTAAAAAATCTAGCAAACCGTTTTGAGTGTGTCATGTAGACACGTCATAATCGCCTTTGTTTCCATGTCAACAAATAATGTAATGTTATGTAAAGTATTGAATAAAAAATTAGCCAATTAGCCTAGCCAGAAAGTAAGCACTGTAAGACTTATATTATGGGATCTAGGGCAACAGGTAGACAAAAATATTTGTACATGCAATACAAATATTTTTGATAAAATTATATATATTAATATCGACGAATAGGCACAAACGAATAAGGCACAAATACATATATATAATATACTTCCCGCTATTTTCACTCAAATCTGTGCTGACAGAAATATTGTTCGCTAAGCTATAACATCTGGTGTATATTAATAACACGTTATTAAGTACACGTTTGTCCAACAACATTTAAATACGACACTAACGAAAATACTGGACACAGTCACAGCGCTTTGTTTGGCTCAGCCAAGCCAGACCACGGTTTGTGGCCTGTGGATTATGGTGATAGGGAGGTGAGGGAAATGTGTCGATACTTAATCGATACTGGAAAAAATATTCCGAGTTTATTTACTTAGTCACGAGTACGTTCTGATGATGATGCCTGATAGAAATCTATCAGATAGTGACCACTAACAGAACTGACCCACCAATGCCTTTGCCAATAACTTTAATATAAATTTATTTAAATTATTGACCATTATGTCAATAAAAACTCTAAAAAATAAATGCACATTTTATAAAGATAATTAATGTATAGATATTATAGTGTAGTGTTAAAATAACATCTTAGGTTCGAAATCATAATTATAATCCTAGAAACGTCCATTCCGGGATTTGGGCCTCCTGTAGGATCTCACACTCTTGCGCTGCTGGAATCCAGCGTTATCCTGCGATCTTCACCAACGTTCCAATTTATTATACTACCAATACTGAACTTCTGGGTATGTGCCTGCCATTTGAGAATCTTTCCCTAATTCGCCCAGTGCGGCTTTTCTACAAATTTAATAATGTTTATGTCGATCCCAATAAAAATCATTGTCTTTTCCATTGTCATTAAGATTAAAAAAAGTTTCAAGTTGTTAGGAAATTGTTTCTGCTAGAGAGGTTAATTACATTTGCAATAATAGATCCAGTGTTTTTGAATCCATGCTCAATTATTGTTGATAATCTCACCCTCTACATGTTTTGGTAAATGGCAAAATTTGGAAGTGCACCCAAAGTTTTAGAAGGATTCGCTCCATTTAATATTTCTGATAAAAAATACAAAACTATATATAAGAATCACTACCAGAATCGCCTAGATGTAGAAGTTTAGTATCCCCTATGTTTATTGCTACAATAAAAATATGGCATAATTGTGTTTCCACAGTTAGAGTAAGACAAACAGTTCGTCAGATCTTGAGGAGTCCAGATACAGCTTGCTTCCACCATCCACCTTATAACAGGTAAAAATAAAAGACACATAAAACATCGACATTGCCACAACTCTACACCGCTTTTTGCGAACGCCTTATAAGTTGGTTTATGGGTGCACATGCGGGCCAGATGCAAGGGGCTCTGCAAAAAACCGCCTTAATCTCAGCTCACCACCTTTACTCCAGATTTAACGTTTACTACCAAATTGCAACATTTCAGTAATGAAAAAACAATATGAATAAAATAAAATAGCGTCGTTATAGTTAAGGAAAGAGATTTTAAGCATCGGGATATAACACACAGAAACGAACCAGCAAGGGCTTTCTATGTTTCTCAGTACTCTAAAAAGTCGTACAGTTGAAAGTTAATCACAGAGCAAAAAGGTTATTTTTTATGGACCTAGCTCAAGCCTCAGATGGCTATGTTCAGCTTTGCAATGAGTGTGTTTGTGGAAGGCGCACGTACAGAAAGTTCGACACCTTGCTTGCTAACGACACCGGCGACCGTTCCGGAGTCGTTAGTGTCGAAACTAGGAAAAAAGGTTGTACCCAAATTTTATTACATCAGTAACAATTATTGTTACCTATTTCCTGATAACGTCGAGGCTAAGAATGATGAATGAATATCAGCAGCGTATATATGATGTTTGTATATTCCACCACAGCGACTGTACTACTAAGCCGACTCGAAGAATAAGGGGTCAATAGATTTGGAATAATCTCCTGAACCATTATAAATAACCAATATAAATTTTATCTAAATTTTAGGACGTAATTAGAAAATAAAGCTATATATTAAAAAAAAACAAATTCTAAAAACTATAACTAGACTACGGAAAAGGGAAGGATGCAACAAGAAAATCTCACAGATATAAATTCGGGAACCTTTCTTGTTTCATCCAATTTAGAGCCCTTTTTTACATAGTCCGGTAAAAAGGGGTAAAAAGAAGTGTTAAAAACTTTATTTATTATTATTATTTATACTTATTAAAAAGATAATCTGACGTTAAGTAGTAAGCAAGCCGAGCAATAAATAAAACTTCTTAACTATTCCAACAGGACTATAAAATGTGACTACCCACATTGGAGGTCATAAACTTAATACTTAAAGCCTAAGTGATGTTAACTTAGCTGTAATACTGGTGCTAAGTGCCGGCTAAGTTGAAGTCGATGGTTGAGCAAAATATAATGAAGGAGCTGGCCGCTGCAGTTACTAAGGATAATCCGTCGATGTAGTAGTGAAAATTTATACGACTTTTTAAATAATAGTTTCTACGTCCAGGCTAGACTTCATTGTTCACACATTGAAACACGAATATTCTCAAAACCACACAATGAAAAACGATAAATACTTTGATATTACAACAGTAAATACTTTGACCAATTAACGAACAATGGCTATCTTGTTGGAGATTGAGGTACCGTGTTGGTTGTATCAGCTAAAATCCTCTACAGATTAATAACAGATCTCAGATTATCCAGTTACTATAAATTTGCTTCAAATCAAGGTAGTGCTGATGCATAGTAAGGAGACTTATAGCTTGTACCTGGAACCCACACAGACCGTTCCGTCTCTGTATTTGATTAAATTGTGTAAATTGGTGGCCTGATCACATTGATTTCCATCTTTTTTAAAGACATCTAAATCGTTAAGAGGGAAATCAGAATTCAGGAAACAATAAAAACTAACCTGTGACCAAACATTAGAAGGATCTTTAGACGTCATCTGACATTGTCATAATGACACATAAAACCCGTAATCAAGACGCGGGTAATGATAACTCAACTCAAAACAATGGATAGAGCTGACTTTGTTGCTTGTCTGTGTGGTCCACAATTTGTTAATAAACTAAAAAAATGTCATTTGTGTTTTAAGCTGAACCATCATCTTCAGAACTTACAACAGAGCTAAGCAACGTTTCAAGAATAAATATGCTTAGGACGACGAGGCTTACCGTACTAATGTTCATTTAATTATTATAAAAAACTTAAATCTAGTATGCTGCTGGCAGTGAGGCAAGCTTTAATCTACCGCTGGTTAGGGCTGCAGAGAGAGGAATCTCCTAACAATACGTACTGTATCACGAAAAAAAGCTGGCTTTATCCTTCTCAGCTTTAACGAGGTTCTTTATCATGAGGAATGGTACTATCGACGAGCATTGCACGGCGTTGGGGGCGGTCGACCACCAGAATATCAGGTTTATTTCAAACAGTATTCCATGATTATATTAATTATATCCGTTATTATATCCGTGATGATAGAATAGAGCAATCCCAATAGAGCAACGCACGGCAATTTTCAAGAACTGACGCTGATGTATGGTAAGTACGGTGTCTCATGCTCAATAAGGCCGTATTGCAGGGCAAGCTGTTGATGGATGATCCTGGCCTGGATGTATCTGTGCAAATACTCGCCGTTTGCAAGATGAGAACAATTATGTTTTCTACAATTGACTATGGGGATATATGTTATCCCGTCATAAAAGCAGATCTGCTCAACAAAAGACTTCTATATTAATTTGATTAGTGTTTATTTAAGATAGTTTGTAACGTCGCTGAGTATCTATATCTGTTATCGTTGTATTAGTACAGCGAAATCATGACTATCCCTTCTTTAATGAACATTTCTTTCGAAGCACATATGCTGAATAATTTGTGAAGTTCGTGCAATAAATGAACTATATATAAGTAAAGGAATAATGTAATTTATTCTGCTGTCTCCGTGATATATTCGTTGAGGTCATTAGAGAACTCCAATATCCTAATGAAAGTGGTTGAATCAGCAAAAGTCGGCAATTTGTACGTGATGGTACTTAAGACGCAAGCTGCTGTTACGAGCTCTTTCCTCGATAATTATAATTGTCTCTTATATCTCCCTCTGCCTGCCAAGATCAAACGTATTTCCATCAACACATATTCCCAGATGTCATAAACAAAAATCACAGACAACAGCAAAAGACAGAGCGAGACACGAAATTATCGTTATTTAGTCTAATGCGGTTTTTGATTGTTTGGAGTCTTTCCAAGACTGCTTATATATAACGACACGATTATCCACACAAAACGATCCAGATTTATGAAAAATCCTAGATTGTTGGAAATTGTTATAGTAATTAATTTTTTAGTCCTGCCCTATTACTATGAAAACCTATTATACTCTTCCTCAGTCCTCCATTGCGTCGCTGTGATTGGACCGCAATTTCCTCTTTAGAGAAGTCCAAACAATCCAATCAGTAATAAATGTCAACCATCTCGCCCTGAAAATATTTTACAATTATATTCTAGAGGCATTATAGGTTTTTTTTATTTCAATTACTTCTTTGCCATATGGTTGTATCGATATAATTGACTCACGACCCATTCAGTAATACTGTGTTAGCATAAAATAATTCTAAGAGACATGCAGTCACTTCTTATTTGAAATGAAAAGAGAGAGCGTATGCCACTTAAATGCATACTTAAAACTGTTAAGCTAGATAAGGTTCGACAAATAAAAATTTGTATGATAATTTGTGATGATATTCAAATCTAACTCATTTATTTCAATTAAGATAATAACCACAAAAATGAATTACTTAACACATTTTAAAATAAAAGCTTTGACCCTTTGATCTTATTATAAAACTAGCTGTGCCCACGACTTCGTTCGCGTAATTTTAGGTAGCATTTTTAATGACTGAAAGTGTTATAAACGTAAGAGTATACAAATATAATCAGAAAGTTTCTCAACAACAACGTAACAGTTACACGTGTTATTGCAAGTCAACCATAAAAGATAGACATATGCTGTCGTGGGATATTTTTTATTAATTTTAAGGAGAATATTTCCGTCATACATGATTTCTGTGTAGCTTTAACCATTAAGGTTGCACACGCGACGGAAGCTTGAAAATGGAGTAACTTCCCGCGTTTTCCCCAACATTTCCCTTCACTGCTCTGCTCTTGTGATTGTAGCGTGCTGAAAAGTATACCATAACTAGCTCAGGAGTATGAAAAAATAATTATACCAAGGTTCGTTAAAATCCAATCAAGTAGTTTTTGTTTTAAACAGTTAATAGTTAGACAGACAACAATTTTTACTAATTGCAATTTCCATCAAGGATATGAATATTCCTTTAAAGAAGACTTGTGCAAATAAATCCGTAAAAAGATCCGCCAATAAGTACGGATACGGCCACGGTACGAAAATTTTTCTTCTGCCTCGGATATCAGAAAATACGGATAATCCGGCACATCGCTAACATTAAGTAAATATTGCAAAAGTCCACATTTTTAAAAGGATTAAAAGTAATAATGAACACAGTCTTTTTTCGTAATACATAATTTAGCGAAATGTTAATATTATTAAACGCTTATATACTAAAGTAACGCACGATTTATCTTACCGAAATTAATATAAAAATTGTCTTTGTTAAATTAAACATACAACGTACTAAATTAGTGTTTGTTTTAAAGATTTTTTGTTCCTAAGGGTATTTGGTTTTGTTTAGATTTTAGAGTTAGTTTTTTCTATTTGTTTTTTTTTTTGTTTTCATGAGAATTAGTTTTTGTACAGATTTAAGTTTAGTTTTTGCTGCTGTTGGTTTGCACAGAGCTTCACGTTTCACACAAGGTTTCCGCAGAATACCAGTGTTTGGACACTTTTCGAGTGTCCAGACGTAATACTGAGCGGAGACCTATTTAGTGTTTTTTTTTGTTATGTGTTATTCATTAGTTATAAGTATTATTGTATTATAAGACACTAAATAAAGATTTTTTCTTCTTCTTCTTCTTCTTCTAAATTTGTACGGTATGTACGGTTATTTGTACGGTTTGTACGGTTGTATGGCATAGACGTTGCATCAAATGTGTCAAACAAAAATCTAGTCGAAATAATAGTTTTTATAGAATGACACATTGCAAATAACTTGGGACTAAGTATTAGAATTTCGTAATAAAATAGTTAGAAGCATTTATTGTCCAGTAGATAAGGTTGCTGGCTTTGATCACGTGGTAATTACTTCAATAACATTAACAAAACACAAATATATTATTAACTAGCTTTCTGCCCGCGGCTTCGCCTGCGTGGATTTCGGGATTGGGTCTATAGAGGGTTAAGGGTCATAGCTTTTGTCCACGGCTACATATGTGCGGAAGTCGGTTTATGGTGCGAAGGTTTTATCGCGCTTCCCGTGGGACTATCCGATTTTCCGAGATAAAAAATACCGCAATACCTTGCTCAAGAATCACACTATCTATTAATGAAAACCGCATGAAAATCTGTGCAGTAGTTTTTGAGCGAAGCCTTTATTGCACATCCCGTGGGATCTGTCGATTTTTTCGGGATAAAAAGTAACCTATGTTACTCGGGGATAATGTAGCTTTCCAAAGGTGAAAGAATTTTTGAAATCGGTCCAGTAGTTTCGGAGCCTATTCATTACAAACAAACAAACAAACAAATCTTTCCTCTTTATAATATTAGTATAGATAAGTAGTTTGATATAAACCAGTCTTATGTTTCTTAATAACTTCGACAACCTCTTAGTTGACTGGTTAGTACACTGGTTTCAAGGTGTCGCCATGTCGGTCCCGGGTTCGAATCCCGGTGGGGACAGATGTTTGCGTGTTGAATGCGAGCATTTCAACCTTAGTCATGGTTGTTATTATATATTTCTATCAAAAATATTTATATATGTATAGTTTACTCGTATGTATGTATGTCTATCCGTTACCCTAGATCCCATAACACAAGCCTTACAGAGCTTACTTTGGGTTAGGCTAATTGGGGTTAATGTAAGAAATATTTATTTGTTTATATTATTTACTAGCTGTGTCCGCGACTTCGTGCGGAATGTTTTTTTTTTTGTTTTTGACATTATTCTAAAATAATAGTAATCTAAGTTACTCCTTATTACATAAGATCTGCCAGTGAAAGTCCCGTTCAAATCGGTCCAACCGGAACAAACAGACAGACAAAAAATTAAAAATATGTATTTTGCTATGTGTACCGTATACACATTCATATGCATGTAGTAGAAAGCGGTTATTTTAATATTACAAACAGACACTCCAATTTTATTTGTTTGTATAGATTTATATCTTAGACACAGACGTTTTGTCTATCAAACGAACCGATTGTTAAATTAAATAATCAACAAAAAGAACGCCAAAGACGAAACTATACTGTAATCGTTGATCCCCTTAACCACCGTCGCAATTAAAATTTATTATAAAAGTTTAGAACCAATAAATGTCATTATCAAAATTGAAAGCAATAAAAAGTTTTTATAGCCCAATTTCGACCCTTAATTTTGACCTTTTCCAGACTCAGGCTTATGAAAATTGGAGTTAAAATACATCGTGATCAGAAACAACAATGGGCTCAGTTAAACGAGCAGTGAATATTTGTATGAGTTTTACAATTACAAAACGTATTGTATATTATTTTATTTTATTTTTTTTATTGCTAAAGTTGACAAACAAGCAGGCTGCCCACCTGGTGGAAAGTGGTAACAGTCGCCTATAGTACATGTGGTTCCCACGAGATTCGCAGCAAATCTGCAAACCTCATAAGAACCACAGTGTACGTTGCCAACTTTTGACATAAGATGTAAAGTCACAGTACCCAGTAATTTCACTGCCTATCTTACCCTTCACGCCGGAACACAGTAAAGCGAACCCTGCTGTTTGGCGGCGGAAATAGGTAAGACGGAGGTACCCATGCAGACGACCCTGGTACAGAGTCTACCTCCTAGAGTACAGAGTCTACCTCCTAGAGTACAGAGTCTACCTCCTAGGGTACAGAGTCTACCTCCTATTAACAGGCAATCAGTCCCTTAAGGTTTCATATACTATCATAATATATCATTCATAT